>CP099850.1:23793537-24393537 GCA_030062745.1 Capitulum mitella | reverse complement strand
TAAGCGTCGGAGGTATGACAGTCGAAGCTATGAGCGTCGAAGCACTGAGCGTCGAAGGTATGCCAGTCGAAGCTATGAACGTCGGAGTTTTGGCGGTCGAAGTTATGAACGTCGGAGTTCTGAGGCACACCCGGAAGGAGCACCTACCTTGACGAGGACTATGAACTCATCATAGGCGGAATCCGCTGCATATTCCACCTGCTCCCAGCCCTCCTCCGTCAGCTCCCGGACGACGTCACGGACGGTTGTGAGCAGCGTATTGACGCGGGCATATCGGGGCACTGTCAACGTACGGGCAACATGTTCCAACAGACGGCCTTTATTACTGACTGCAAAGGTGCAGTGCGCAAATGATGAACGTAGCGCTGAACAGAACGAACAAATGTTGAGGAATGAGAATACGCATCAACGTTGATGGGACTACAGCTAGCACATACTGCTATCGTAGTGTCGTTATTTTATATCGATCAAGTCTGCATGCAATGCATGACGTAACAGCAAAACCAGCAGCTATTGCCTATTACTAAAACCGGCACCTACTTCATAATGAAAACAGCTGAATGTGCATTTAAATGCAAGTCACTCAACTTTTTGAACTTGTTCCGCACCATGCACCATTTGGGTCGCCAATGGACCACTTAGGGCTCTGAAACTGTGAGCCACGACGCTATTGATTTACCATTGTTCATTACCGGCCGAGCGGCGGGGTCTCGGTGCAGGATATCGTTGATCCTCTCAAAGGACAGGGGCACGCCCCAATAATGAAACCCCGCATCGATCGAACTACGCTAACAGAGGGAAGCAGGCCCTCGGCCTCACAGCACCGACAGCCACCTGCGGTAAGTCGGCCACCGAAACGAAGGTTCCCCAGCACGATAAATGAGTGAAAATCGCCAGCGGTGTTGAGAAAGGGTACTGGGCTCTCACTGTTCTTAAATTCGTTACAAAATGCACCGGCCGAAGTACATTACTGTTTCTACAATCAGCGATGTATTTTGCACGGCAAAGTATTAGACGCAATGCCAATAAGACCCCACAATTTTGTGGCGCAACGACTCATTTAGAATATGATTAGTTTCGTCACAGTATCAAACGACATTATCACATTGTCACACTAGTTTCAATGTCACGTCTACCATCCATAAGATAACAGTATACACAACACAAGACCTTGAAATCAAAATCTACTTTCTCTGTCTACCCATTTTCATTGCACTATCACACAGGGCCAGAACGAAAAAAAATATGTGCGAGTAGCTTAAGACACACCCACAAACGTGCGCTTTACGACGAACCGCACCATTGACATCGCATTACATCATGTGCGATAACGAATGTATCACCCTGCACTAACACACACTACCAAGCTCGGCCAAGACCGACCATCCCGACCAACGATGGCATTCTGTGTCCCTTGGGACTTCGCATCAGCCAGGAATGAACACCCCATTCTTAGGACCACGCAGGAAACCAGAGCGATTCCCAGCTTCAGACACACCGCACCGGCCAGGAGCGAGTTCCGCTCTTTCGGGAAGATGCACCTTCCCGCAACGCCGCGGCTGAGCTCGCAGCTGGCTGGCCGAAGCTTACAGCCGGCCCCGTTCTCACGCTGTCACGACCGAGAACGATACCCTCGACCTCGTTCCCTGGCCGTTCAATGGAAGGGGCCTGTCCGTTCCAAACGAACATCACTCAAACTCCTACCGCTTCCCGCTCAGTATCTTACTCCAGCTTAGCGACACTGAAGTTCCCGCAGGATTCAGCACTACCTCACAAATCGACCACACTCGTACCCGACACTCCGACCACCGACACCGCGCCCCCACCCCGCCCCTCAGTCGCGCTTCTGCCGGCTGGCCAGCTCCTGCTTGCTGATCTCGCGCGGCGCCGACGCGATCTCGGCATCGCGCACCTCCTTGTAGGCGCCCCAGACGAACATGGCGATCAGCACGTGGACGGTCACCACGGCGGCGGCCGTGCCCCAGAGGTAGCCGTTGTCCTTGTCGCCGAAGTACTCCTCGTCCACGTACACGGCGCCGTAGAAGGCGACGAACGGCAGCGTGAACATGGCCACGCTGTAGACGAACAGGTTGAGCAGCACGTTGGTGCGGTTGGTGCTGCGCTGGATGGACGAGTGCATGAAGCGGTCCTCGGGCAGACTCATGGCTGCGGCTGCTGCTACAACTACTGCTGCTGTCGCTGTCGCTACTGTTGCTGCTGTTGCTGCTGCTGCCGCGGCGGCAGTGGAACGTCAGAACACCAGCCGGTGGCAGCGGCGGCGGCGGCGGCGGGCGCGGACGGGGCGCGGTCACACCTGCAAGCGAGACCGGAGTGAGGGCGCGCCGTCGGCCGGTACTCACGCGGCGGGCGGGCGGCGGCGGCGGGCGCTGCCGGACGACTGGCGGCGGCGGCGGCGGCGGCGGCGGCGCGCAGCCGCTCGGCGTACCGCAGCACCGTGAGCACGGGCCGGGCGCGCGAGCCCAGCCGGCCTGCCCCGAACAGCAGCTCGGCGGCCAGCAGCCGGGCGGTGCTCGGCTCCAGGCCGGGCTCGTCCGTCAGCAGGCCGGAGCCGGCCAGGGCCGCCTCCACGGCCGGCGCGTGCTCGACGGCCCGCGAGACCAGAGCCAGCAGGCGCCGGTACAGCTGGACGACAGCGAGCCGATGGTTACTGGCTGCAGCGCCGGCGGCCGAGTGACGCGTTCTGCATGCGATCTAGCTTTGTTGCATGGACAATGATATGCCAATGTTACACAATGACCATTTATCTTATCTGCCAGACCCACGTCTTCATTTGAATGTCCCCTTTACATCTCACTATTTGCTGACATTTCAAAGAAGTGATAAAAATCAGTGATACGCATTTTTTTAAATAACGTTTGAGCACAACAAGCAGCTTTCAACACGAAAAAAGCTACCTACCCGTTCCTGGCGTGTGGCATACACCAAACTCTTCAAAGATCCTTTCTTTTCTGAGTAGGCTTTAAGAATCCTGGAGCCTTCCTTGTAAAGATAAGGGAGCTTTACTGAATGCCTGAATTTATTGTCTGTGCTTTCATCTGACATACCCATCTGCTATATCAGAATCCCTTGCTCAAACATATAACCTGGAAGAGGACGGAAGTGCAAGTTGATATTTCTGGGGCACACAAACATGACATTTAAACAGAACTAACACATGTGTGAGACAAACATGACAAAAAGCACACACTGAGAGAATCTTGGAAACATGAAGGACATCAGCAGGATAATGGCAAAAACTTCTGAAAATTTACCGGACTGGTGATTTTGAACAAAACGGACAATATTACAAAGACAGGCAAAACCATTTTGGAGTACCAGAACACTCTATGAAACCAAACCAAACCAAATATCCAGGGATGGAAATCTGCCAAGTCATCAAACAAACTTTCTCTAACATTGTATCCAAGGAAACCGTCTCATCCCTGCGTCCTCACTCGCGACGTACAGCAGAATTATACAGTCTGCAAAAATCGCAACAATGACGCTCTATTGCGTCCCATAGTCTCAGCATATGGGGATCCTTTGAAAAAATTACTGTGGTTTGTGAACAGGATATTGGTTCACATGTTGACATTGAGACCCATTCATTTGTCTCACACAGAATTGCACCTGGACAGAATGAAAACCGTATTTCCCACAAAAAAGCCCCTGGTAGCATCGCATTTACCAAAGGTGTTAAAATCCTGATCGGTAGTCAACGAAAGGATAAAAAATATGATAATGAAATGTAATATGCCTTATCGAGGAATGCCTCGACAACGTGTGTCTTTTGGTTTTAGGTTTAGACAAATGCAAAAAGCTGTCAGAGCACGTTTCCCAAAACAACCTGGTCTGCTTCGGTACTTCGATGCGTCAACAAATTAAGGGTCAAGCAAAAGGGCAATCGCCGCACGTCGCCCCTCGCCACTGCATTCATACAACGTCTCAAGACCATCTTTCCAGTATCGTGCATTATATTTTTGGAATTTGGACGCACGGCCTAGTCGCCACCTCTTTCTTCAACAACATCGACAAACAATATCCCAAAATGTCATTTACTTTGGAGCATTCCATGAACAAAAAGCTACTCATTTCCTTGATGCTTTACTCATGGTAGCTGAGGATGGGAGCTACACAAATGGACTGAACCATGATACCCCCCATAATTTTGCATTACAATTCAGGCCACCTAATGTATACAAAGAAAGCTGTGCTTGCCGCAGAAGTGAAACATGTGTAACGAGCCTCCTCGAACCATCGCAGTGCAAAAAGGCTTTTTCCAAAATGATGAGTTTGGGGAAAACAGAAAACCTTTGAATTTGGTGAGGTGTGCTGCACAAACTGCTCCCCTCCAGTACATTCACAATGCCAATCGTCTTACTAAGAAATTATGCCAAAAGATAAAGCAAAAACCCCAGTGCAGTTATATTTGACTGCTGTCTGCAGACCAAAGCCTTTGCAGGTAGATAAATCTAGTCATCATGTCATCTCATCTACACAGTGGTAGCATGGACCATTGGAAACCATAAAATCTCTTCTATCTAGAGCTTTACAATTCTAGTGCTGTACAAGAAAACCTTGTCCAGCAGGCACTAGAGCATGCCAAACCTGTGTAAATGGTCTCAAAGGTAGAGACATACAGAAGAATGTGGTATATAAAATCCCTAGCATCTGTTGTCATGGAGCTTTTATGTAGATGAAACAAAACATCTTATTTGTGACAGACTTTACAAACATTTGGGCAAAGCCAGACAAAGAAAACTGGATAGCTCTAGGAGAGCACATGATTGCAGACCACTTCAACATGCAACATATCAACACCAATGCAAACTTTGTGATTTAAATCCTGGCTACCACAAAGGATGATGCAGGCCTCAGAGTCCTGGAATCACTTAAAATCTGGAAACTATGTCCATGTCTTACTAGACAAACCATGTTTTAGTATATAATGACATTTTATGGGAGAAGAGGGTTATGATAACACAATTTTTGTTTTTTATTCAAAGCTACATGCATTAAGTCACTAGGTTTCATCATGCAGGGGCCAAAAATATATAAGAGGTGCTAGATTGCATCAGATCCCTTTGTTATCCAAATCTCTGAGGCTCTGTCCTTATTCTTACATATTATTTACAAGTGTGGCTGATCCACTTAATTATGGAGGATCAAAATAAATACAGGACCCTATGTTGTGCTGGTCTACCTTGATGTAGTTGCTGACTTCTTGATTTCCTAATTCATGTTCATGTCTGTAGTTGTGAGGTTGATTTTTGACCAATGATTCTTTAGTTCTTTGAATTTTATAACTTATTTGTCTGCCACTCCTGAAAAAGGTCCTGTGACTATACTGTTGAGTCCATTTTTAATACATATGTCTTTCTCTGCAAGCTCAAGTTTTTCCAGCATAAATGAAGTTATCTCATTTCATGATCATGTATGAGTGTTGGGAGTCCATAAAGACCATTTCTTCCACCATCAGGAAAATCAAGTAGATAATATGCAGGAATGTTTGGCAAATGGATACAGAAAAACAAATACATTCTTCCAGGACAAATGGCCTTAAATCAGAACATCTTAAGGCAGCCAATGAAAATATAAGACGAAAAAATCACTATTCAATTGTGCACCTTGCACAATCTCCTGGGTTTGTCAACTCCAGCTCAGTCAGGATCTTTGCAACAGTACAATGTGGTGTTCTCAGTAAAAAAATGTGGATGCTGCACAAAATCCCAGCAGAAGTAATGTTGCTTAAGAAAAACACAATTGTGAATGACATCAAATTATCTAACACAGTCTGTTGCTATAAGTATGTTTATACTGCAAAAGTTTTGGGCATTTCAGCATGGCAATGCAAGCATAATAATCTGAACAGACATCCAGAAAAAGTGGCATATCTAGCCAAAACAGCTGCACTCTGTGAGAGCCATCTTGTCCATTACATTACAAGGTAAGGGTGCCTGGCTTAAATTTCATACTGCAATCAAGAACTGAATTATCCCTTATAGAGGAAAAAAAATTTTCTGTACCTTAAAGCAAGCCCCTAGTTCCCTTGAATTACCTGTTGTAACCCATTTAATGGTTGATGGCCAATCATGTGCCACAACTTACCTTAACATGCTGTTTTTCTTCACAATTGCTAGTTTCCAGATTTTGTTACAGGAAAATTGTCATGCTGGCCAAATTCTTTACCCCAAAAATCAGGATAAAAATGGTCTGCTGGCAACACACCTGCTTTAGATACTGCAGAGCTCCTGTTTAACACCTGGTACAGTTTATAATGTGAGAAGTGACAAATATAAGCAACTGTCACATAGTCCAAGAAATGGCTGAAAACACAAAAATGCTTGGTGCGGATACAGTGGAATATTAAACAAGGTTCAACTACCATTCTGAGTCATTTTTCAGTGAAAACCTTAGCTGTTATTGTAAAGGCGAAAATTCGCCTGCCACTCCAATTCATATTTCCGTTCTATGCACAAAAAACGACAACGATAAATTAAATTGCAATCGACACCTCATCTGCACCATGTATACCACTGCAGAGAACTAGCGCTACTTAGCGTACAGCAATTATGAATAGTCACGTGTGCGCCATATATGTTCCAAAAATGGTGAGACTCCGCAAAGAAATTGAAGTTGCTACATTATTCATTTATATCTGCTTATCATAAATGCACAGAACCCATCAGCGCGATTTTTAATTCCAGAAGCATCCACCAAAACAATAAAGGCCATCACAAAAGGGCCTATTTGTTAATGAAGTGCTGAATGGCATGCGCAAAGTGGTGTTTGCTGGGATTAAATCGTCGGAGGTGTTCACACCTTGTAGGATGCGATTTCATATTCAACGATCTGTATCATTGCGACCAGTGAACAATGCTGCCGCGGTTGGGGATGCCGTTTGCTAAGCCAAGCACAGAAGTGCAATAGTCGGAGAGAACAACATACAAAACAATTCTGAGAATGAGTTTTCATTCCACGACACCTATATGTTTCAAATGTCCTCAACAATTGTCATTACTACATCAGGGATGACGTGGCTAAGCGAAGGGTCTACGACAGAACAGGGGTTGAGTACATGCTCTTGATTGGGGTGGGGGAGGTCCGTAGCATTTCGTTTTCTCTTTTTTACGAGAACGGTGAGTAGGCCAAAAAAAGTGTTCCAAGAAATGCCATCCATTTCGCCGTCCAATCAAGTCTACAAAGCTTCTCCCATTTGCATACCCGTTAAATTAAACTTGCATTAGCCACTTCCTGGAAGGTAATAGCTCAGAATCTGCCAGTCTAAACACCACACACAGGCCTTCGTGCCGGCTACCTTTGTCTGCAGGCGCCGGTAAGCGCAGCAGAATCCTCAAGTGCACACGCACCATTTGATCCTTCAAGGAGCGCTGAAGGTCAGTGCGGCGGTCAGCGCTAGGTGTTGTCGTAAGGGTCAAAACAGCACACCTTATGAAATAATTCAACACTTGTCGGGGACTGAAAGGAGACCCCACAGTTGGGGATAACGCCCTGACGTCCCGCTTAAGGTGGTGAATGGAAGTGACAAACAATCGCTTTTCGCCAACGTTTGTATTAAATGTTTGGCACTTCGGTAAGGCGATCATTGTCAAATCGAAAGATGCAATCAAGACTACCTCGTTTAGCACAGCCAAGCTCGAGTATACACAATATGAGGCAAGCAGTATTCTTTACAGACCGCACGGTACCATGGTAAAACAGGCTGCATACAATTACATGCATTGGCAGTCACGGACGGTGACGTGACCAACCGGGGAATACGCAACCGTAAATAACACTGGTATCAAAGGCCTGGATACTATGGCAAGTAGCAAGTCATGGTAAGGACACAGCATCTAGTCCTAGCGGGCCCGTGCGGGCACGCGGCAGCTAATTCCCACATAAGATGGCGGCCGCACCCCATCCCACAGCGCCCCACCGAGGGCAAGCTCGGCGGAACTACTAACTAAGCCATAGTACTCCCTCTCCCCCTCGTCAACAGCGATACAGTCAGTGACTGAAAGCCAGGCCCCTGCGCCTGAGTGATCAAATCTACGGACACTCACAGCGAGCTGATGATCGCGCGCTAACCCCCAGGCCCGGTCGTAGGTTAGACGGATGGTTAATGGAGTTCAGAGAAGGTCACTTTACGGTCACATGGCGGTCATGCGGACCTGGCCGGAGCGAAGAAGCCTGAAAGCGTCCAATTGATCATGGACATTGGGTTAACATGCAAGAAATTTGGCTCGCAGTAGATTGTGGTCATGGCAAAATAGCACAGTAGATTGTGATCACCGACGACTGCAGCACAGAACATTCATGGCCGTCATTAAAACTGACCTTGACGAAGCAACCAGACATCGGAAAATCAGGTCATAAATGAGAAGATTCCTAAGCATGAAAAGATAGTGGCAAACCAAGAAGACGAAGAAACTGACCCGCCGGTCTTTTTAGACATTGCGGGTCTTCTCCTTTGGCATTTTCAATCTCACACGAAGTGTTACAACTGTAGCTGACATGACGTCACTGGTCCCTATTACACAGTGCGGGTCTTCTCCTTTGGCATTTTTAATCCCACACGCGATGCTACAACTGTAGCTGACAACACGGCGTCACTGGTCCCTGTTACACGGCCATATTTCCACCGACTGTCCCTGACCGCGAGTCGCCGGCTTTAACAAAACGACCTGAACAGTCCCTATTCACCCGCCGGACTTCGAAGTATCGAGAGTTTATCTCAGCAGACATGTCACACTGCTGTCTGTCGTTACCGATGTTGGCCTTGGCTCTGAGGTCAGTGGTCGCTCTGCTGGAGCCATATTCCGATCAGATGGCCGATCCTCTCCCTGGCTGCCGTCAGTTCTGGTTCATCCCCACTCCGGGCCGGGTACATGTTGGCGCAGTGGGCGGTGCCTGGAAACGTAGTAACCATGCTAGTGGTGTGCCACTCGAGCTTACGGCAAACGGCCCGAACGTTGGATCATTCCTCCAATGAAAACCCCATTGTTCTGAAGACAGCGAGGAACATCTACTGGGTAATCCTTTTCATTTTATGACCCCTTTGAACACCAACTCGGCTCACATAATTACAAGACGTAAAAGCTCACATAATAACAAGACGGAAAAGACATATTCATGGCATTTGTACGCACGGAATGTCAGATCATCACCCTAGACAGGAAACCGCGACAACCACCTGTAACTGTTTTTATTCTCCGGACACCTTCTGTACCACTTTTGTGTCGATTCTTATCATTGGCATGCCCGAAAGCTGTCTATTTTGACAGCGCGCAGCCGGCGTTCATATGAACCTTAATGGTCTCAGATAACGGCGATGGCCCTCGGCCGCCGCGGCCAACCAATGATCCAGTCGATCATCCTTCTTCCCCTGAGGACAACGTGCTTTCCCTACCTCTCACTAACCGTTAATATAAACGTCAATCAACCCCTAACCATTGAGAAAATGACGTCATCCAGCCCTCACCACGGGTGTATATGACGCCATCAGCCCCCGACACCGTTAATATAGATAACGTTGCCTGTCCCCTGCAACGTTAACCCGTCCCCGACTGGGGGGGGGGGCAGTTGACTGCCCCCCCTGAGGTTTTTCTGGGATTGCGAGGGAACCAACAAACACAGAGTCACAAAACTTTGTGTACCTTTTGCTCCATCAATTTTACGTCTCGTGTCAAAATTTTGACCTCAGGTCAGGTCAGGTTCCTGACCTAGACCAGGTCAAACAGACCTAAGTCCAAAAAAGTTTAGCTCCCTCTAACTTTTTCGCAAAACAAGATATCTTAATAATACTTTCAGAGATTAGTGATCGTGATAGATGCAACAGATCTGCTATCTCGGATTTTTCGGAATTTTCTGGGTCATTGACCTAAGGTCAAGCCCATTTTCAAGACATATCGCCGTTTTTCTCTGAAATTGACGGAATATTTCATCACATTTTTGGTGTGGAGTGAAGCAGACATCTAGTTACCGTCATTGGGCAAAGTATCAGTGACTTCCAGCCATTGACCTGAGGTCAGGTCACGAATAACTGAAGTGGGCCAAAATGTACCACCGTCAAAATCGACGATAAACTACTCAGAATGGGTAGAAAATGGCACAACTAGCTTGCACAGATGTAAGTAATACCAGGAACCTCAAAAACTTTGAAAAAGTAGCATATTTTGGAAATAAACAGGCTCTCGCGAATAAAGCTCCGCCAACTTTGTACATTGGCAACTAATCAATTTTTCCAAAATTTAAGCATGAGAAACCATCACAAGAACCACAAAGATCAATACAATTTACATAGATTGTCTTTTTTCGCGAAAATACAGGAACGCTAAAATTAGTTCCCGTCAATTTGGTACCGCATACGGCAGCGGCGCACAGTGACGCCTGACGGGAGAATTACGGTGTCTTTAACTCAACGTTTCGGCGTATATTTAAAAAAAAAAAAAAAAAAAAAATATTTTTTTTCTTCATCGGGGATTTTTTTTTTTTTTGGTGTTTTTTTTTTTTTTTTTTTTTTTTTTTACTTCTTTTTTTTTTTTTTTTTTTTTTTTTTTTATTGGGTTTGGTTAAAAAAAAAATAAATAGGGTTTAATTTTTTTTAATTTTAAAAAAAAAAAAAAAAAAAAATATTTTTTTTTGCTCTTTTCGTTTTGGGCTTTTCAACGGTTTTTTTTTTTTTTTGTGCGACCAACCGTTCGTAAGGGAGGGGGGGGGAGTACCCCCCCCCGTCGACGGTGTTCGGGACGGACCGACGGTCGTGCGCGGGTTAACGTAGATTATGTTTTCCGTCCCCTCGACATAGACGTATATGACGTTATTCATCTCACTACCAATGATGTACATGATGTTCTTTACCCACCCTCACCGTTGCCACCGTTACCTACATGAAGGTGTTGATGCAGATAACGTTACCCTTCCCCCTCCCCCCACCAGCAATGCTGTAGATAATGTTAGCTGTCCTCCCACCGTTGATGTAGATGACGGGCGCGTGGCGGTTCCTGGTCACAGTCAGGCCCATGGCGTGCCACGGGTCGATGCTGCCGTTGACGAAGACGACGCGCTTCACGCGGATGTCGCGGCCTCCGTAGCGCACGTTGGTGGCCGCCACCGCCGCGTCGATGAAGGCCTTGTCGAACCTGTCGGCCGGATGGAGTCAGCTCGTACAGCCTGTGCAGCTGGCTCCTCCGGCCGCGCCACAGAGCGGCCGGCCATCTGGTCCGCAGCCGTATGACGTAGTTGTCCCCTGACGCGGCTTCGCGCCACCCGGTGACATACCAGTGCCGAGGAGCGGTACCGGTACCACTGACTGGCAAAAGTTCCGCCCGCCCGCCACGTCCGGTCCGCTTCACACGGAAAACGTCACACGTACCCTCGTCAGGGTGAGCATGCCGTGGTTTCACGTCAGAGCCGAGTCAAGACCAGAGTTGGAAAGAGTGCTGTTTTTGTTGTTGACGAACACTAGAAAATTTGTGCTCCAAAAGCATTCTGTACTCCAAAAGTTTGGTCTTGTGCCTCCATTACAAAGCTAAATTATAATCACGTCGACAGATTTCTAACTCTGGAGGCCCAATGACTCTGTCTCAGTTGCAGTAAGAAGCAGGTATGATGTCGTAACCGACTTACACCAAGAACGCCAACTTCAACCAGCATTACTGTTGCGAAATTTTGTACTCTAAACAAAAATTGTACTCCGACATCAAGAACAAAAGCCAAATTTCGAACCCCTTGCCCCGACTGCCGCACAGAGAGACAGGACGGAGCACACACCAAGCCGCGGCAGCCGGCGCTGGCTGCCCGCCGGCCGGCCGCGAGCTTGGCTCGGCCCGACACTCACTTGGCGCCGTAAGCGTCCACGCACTGGCGCACCGAGAACGACAGCGGGAACCGGTGGCCGAACGGCTGCAGCTTGAAGTCGGACGTCTGGTACCAGCCGAACTCCGTGCAGGTCTGGTAGATCCACTGGCGCACTGGGGACGGCCGGCCGGCAAGGTTCAGGTGCGCAGAGGTTCCGTATGGCGGCGCACCACATCTGGTAGATTCCCGCGTCCAATGAACGGTGGAGGGTACGAACAAGCAATGGCAAGACGTGTACACAGGAGGCAACAGGAGCCGCCAGACGATGCCCGAACAGACCAACTGCAATGACTTAAGATCTACAGAACAGGGCCGCGCATCAGTTTCTCAGCTTGGTCGTCCCATCAATTACCACATTCTCCCGCACTCTGCCGTCCGCGGCAGTTCGACTCACTGCCGGTGTTGTCCGGGCTGTCAAAGCTCTCCTGGCGCATCTTCTTCATGGCCGACCGGTACGTGTAGTCCAGGCACTTGTCGCCGTGCGCAGCCATCAGCAGGTCGTTGACCTCAGCCAGCCGGTCCAGCGGCGAGCCCCGGCCGCTGGTCATCACCTGCGACACGGAGTGGCGGTGGGCGTCAGAGCCCATGGACTAATGCTGCCACAGACCACAAATACTTATTCAATATTCATGAACAAGAAATAAACCAGCTTGCGGGCCCTTTTCGCCGCAGGCTTTCCAACGGTGAACGTATTCTTATCATGCGGCCAACCGTTTGTGAGTTAGGGCCCCCGCGCCCAATTACCACACTCAGCTGCCAACCGGGCACGGGTTAATGCAACGCCACTGAGGAGCTGCAGTCAACGCATAATGTGAATACTGTCCAGTTCATCTGTGTGATTTCCACATAGGATTCCGATACACCATCGTAAGCAAATGCTTGTCCTCGATAAACTGGCACTGATTTGCCGGCAACCTCAGACCCGGACGGCGCGATCGAAAGCCGCTGGACCCGTCTGCAACGGGTTCCTCACGTCACAGAGCGTGTTGATGGTGATGTTGGCGTCCTTGGCGCCCTCGAAGGCGCGGTTGTCCTCGTTGTATTGCACGGTGCCCTCGAACAGATCGGCCAGATTTGAGACCAGGCTGGAGGCGTCCAGCGGTTCAGCGCCGTTAAACGGATCACACAGCCTGGGGGACAGGACAAGAAGGTAGAAATACGCAAAAGACCTGTTTGAAAATGTTACAATAGAAAACAGCCAACGTAACATGACATGGCGCTGTGTGAGGCCCCAGCATCGAAGGACCGCTCGAATGTGAAGTTTGGCTCCTTCGCTACGCAAAGGAGGGAAGACTGTTTGGTGTTCCTTTCCTGTCACTAGCACGTTCTGGCAGCACAACCTAAAAGACATCACTAAACAACCATCAGGTTGGCAGGAAACCAAGCAAACATTGAAGACGATGAGTTATTTCAGAGCGCATATGAATAAAACGGGTTTGATGTTATAAACGCCCAAATATTTCGGCATGACGTGATATGCCTTCTACCGTGGAAGTAGTGATAAGCAAGCATAAACAGGCACCATTTATAAAAAAGGACGCGGTTGATGGTGCGTGAATATGGGCATGAAGCTCTTGATATCTAAACCATATCATCTATTCATATTACACATAAACCATTGTTATAAGTGCATATTGTTTTCATATTAGCCATTGATATTAAACATAAAATGGTCTTTATATTTAGATGCACATATCAGCAATTGCACGGTTATTTTTATTATTGCTTTTTTCATGCCTGCCAATCAATGATTCCACTGACAAAGACATATCAAGTTGTGCAGAAGTATTTGGGTTTTCAGAGCATCAAAGCCATCCTATTTATGAATACTCGGAAACAGCTTAATCATTAATCAACAACTGAGAAATAATGCCATTATGGACTTACATTTCAATACTTAGCTAGAAAATTACCATAAGTGCTGAAAGTGCGAACATACTTGTACTTGGGAGTAATGTTGACTAGGTACTGGGTGTGAATTTGTAATTTGTTGCCCGCTTTCGAATGGTTACCGTCAGCCCTTATCCTAATCCTTACCTTGGTGCTAGCCCTAGCCCTAGCAACGCTTACAGTTTAGATACTCAGAGATGTTTGTCACCTTACCGAAACTGTTTAGTGAGAGTGCCCCAACTGTTCTTGTCTTCAATCAACCGCTCCACCTTGGAGAAGGCCTTGGCGATGTTGTTGTAGCAGCTGTCACCGGCTTTTTCCTCAACGGCGTCAGAAACCACAGCCAGGAACTCTGCAGCAAATGACAGCAGCACATTAGACAGCAGCCGCACATCAGACGACAGTGGCGCATCAGACTACAGCAGTATAAATAAGACAACAGCATTGTCAGTCAGGGCCAGTCATAGATGTCAGTCATTCGCTGACAGAGAAGTCTGTCAGGAACGGAGAATTCAGATACGTGCCGGGCCTCAGTACGACGTAGAAAAGGCGCCAATCAGATGCTGACCGGAGTGAATCATGGTCAGGTGACGTCCAGTCAAGGAACGGTGGAAGTTCGGCAAGAGCAACAGGGGTCACTAGAAGCAGATGAGGTCAGACAGTGGTGGCCGAAAGGTCTGTCAAGGGGTAACTAGGACTAGTAAGGGAGTGGCTGGTGTATCCGTAACTGGGGTAGTAGCTGGGGCCAGCGAGAAAGCTGCCGTGAGTCATGGAGTGGCTGGTGTCACGCAAAAGTGAGGCATCAATGGGTGAACAGGCCCAGCCTTCAACAACAAGGCTGACAAATGAGGTCTGGGCAACTGGCCAAGCTAAACTGGCTTACCTTACAAAACCAGTCCATAATGTCCACCTATTTCCAGTTCCAGAAGCTCAGGCACAATGGTAGACCAGTCACATTACACATCAGGGAGTCAAAGCATGAGCATACCCCGTCGCCCAGGAGATCTGATAACAGCATTAACATCACGATAGCATTCAGAACAGCATTAACATCAGATAACATCACGAGCCTGACGCGACGCCGCCCGGCCCGCTGACCGTAGAAGTTGATCTGGGCGTGCAGGGGCGCGCTGCTGGAGACGGCCGCGTGCACCATGTGCGGGTACTTGAGCCGGTACCAGGCGGCCAGGCTGCCCGGGTAGGAGCCGCCGAACGCCACCCAGCGCGTGTCCGGCGCCAGCTGGTGCTGCGCGCTCATGGCGGCCGAGAACGTGGCCAGGTCGGCCAGCGCCTGTTCCGAGCTCAGGTAGCGCAGGTTCTTCACGCTCATGTCCCTGCGACGGTGGCCACCGCAGGGTGACGCAACGGCGCTTCAGACAGAACGCCCAGGACATCATACCTGAGGTGCCTCTGGAGTTCATTACAGCTAGCAAAGCAGGGCAAAACACAAACAGATGACTTCACGTGTGAGACGGTCAAACATACTGGTATGGGCAACGTAAATGTCTTCATCAGATTTATCCACGGAGAACACATAAATACAAAACATATATTCAAAATGAACTAATTGGTGTAAGTACCATCACAGAGCAATCAAAGTCAGGTATTTTAACAGTTTCCTTATTCCTTATTTCCTAATTACCTCCTTATATTAGCAAACTGTATTAAAACGAGCATTGCTTACAGCCTAGCTGTTCGAAAACAAACTGGAAGTCATCAAAATAGAACCAGACAAAACATCAAATTGCTCATGAATGCACTGCCATTCTGACAGCCAAGTTTTGCTTGGGGACCGTCTTAACAATCCAGCAATATTTTTCACTGTCCTGACTTGCCTCCTAAAACTGGTACTGCACCCCGTCCCGACCACACGCCACCGCCGCGGCCCACTACACTCACGCGGTGGGGCGGCTCTTGCCGTAGAAGCGGTGCTCCAGCAGGAAGCAGAGCGCGTTGTGCTGCCTGGCGTACTCGATCCACTGGCCGGCGACCATCCAGACCGGGTTGGCGGTGCCCTCCCCGCCGATCATGAGGAACACCGGGCCGCCCGGTCGGTCGGTGAAGTAGCGCGCGGAGTCGTATCGCGACCTGAGAGTCAGCGCTGCGGACCAGGTCAGAGTCGGCGGACCGGGTCAGAGTCGGCGGACCAGGGTCAGAGTCGGCGGGCCGGGTCAGAGTCGGCGGACCAGGTCAGAGTCGCGGAGGTAAGGCGCCGATCAACGGCCGACCGGAGGCCGGTGGGGTCCCGCTTGTCGACACAAAACGCACAGTACCATTACACGAGTAATGGAAATATTACTGGGATGTGGAAAATGCTTACTGGTCGAGAAAAACAGACAAAATTTGGAAGTATAAAGAGTGGCATCAAAAATTGTGAAGTATGCTAATCTTATTCTGTTGAAACACGAGCAATGCAAGTGGAGCAAGAAACGAAAAAAGCATTTTCCATAAATATCAAAGGAATCGATCACGTGGGTGATCCACCATGTGCCTATGGACAGGGGTGTGTAAACAAACTGGGATTTGAGAGACATTGGTACTGTTTATCCCCGTCACTCCCAGCCGTAGTCGGAACTGATGTCAGTAAACAACAGTAAACAATGGTGTGGTGATGCATTTCACACGTGTATAGTTTTAAGGAATTTGAAGAGTGTTGCTGTACGGTCCTATTTAGATGACTTCTTACCTAATCCTTTTTTGGAACAGATAGGCTATGGATAAGGCTCTTCTGAATGCAGACTGCACTGGGGCTTGGGGCTCGGAATTCCCTGCCCCACATCCTGTAGCTGGAGCCTCCCATTGCCGGACCCCCCCAGGCGGCGCCTCGAGTCCCACCTGCTGCCAGGTGCGGAGGTCGCTCGGCTCGGAGTGGTCCAGCTTCTGGGTGAACCACTGGTCCGGCGGCAGCGGGTCGTTGTTGACGTTGGGCGGCGGTGTCAACATGCCGTAGATGCTGTGCCAGCGCCTGGCACTGCTCTCATGGCCCAGAGCCAGCAGCACCACCAACAGGGTCAGCATCTCTGGGGAGGGTGAACACTGCAGGTGAATAGAGACCATATATATTATGGTCCCATTTATGTGACATCTTATTTTGGCAGAGCAAGAAATGGATGCCACTGTCATGTCACTGCAAACCATGCATAAAGAAAACAAGAATCTGATTCAGCAACTGGACTGCAATGGTTTGGATCCAGACTGGGTTGTCAAACAGTAGCTGAAAATCTTGTCTCCCTCAGGCTCAATGTACACTTTAGTACTCAGATGTCAGTTCTGTCTCATTCTGGAGTCTATTCTTTCATGGAGTGAAAGGGTAGACTATTTAATTATATACACTATTTAATTATATATTTTTGCAGAATAATACAGAGGAAACATTCTGGGCTACTTATGAGACTTCAACTTTGGTTTAATTACTAGTGATCTGTTAACCTAGTACACAAAAAATCAGATAAGTCATACATTGGTCTCTGACTTTTCTCTGGTTGAATGATCTGCCCACATGCATCATATAACATAAGATCACTATATGCCACACCTTGTCCTTCATGCACAGAAAATTTTCATACAAATTAATGGGATAACTTATACCAACTGTGCTCCATTCATGAAAGCTACCAATGAAAAATGCAGGAGTCTCCACCATTTCCTTTACAATCCAAATACTGTGGCTCCTTTAACACAGCATTAAACCTTTCCTTTCCATGTTCCATAGGCCATACTGCACCTTACATACAGTGGAGGATCCCTTAAACAATGAAAAATATCTTAATCATACATTGCTCAAATACCTCTCTATACTAATGACTCTCTAAAAATATGATTGGCTGATGCCTGCATTCTGTTACCAGTGGTTTCAAATAAATGTGAGTGAAATTTTTTCAATAGGAATGAAACTTTTATTTTTACTTTTTACAGGATGTAAGGCAGCCCAGAAAACCCATCTACCATGTTTATTCTCAAAACAAATTTCCCTGCACCCCCCTTGTAATGTTCTTAATGTTTTCTGAATACATACCTGCTCCCATTTCTCTTCTGCCAATGCATGTCATCAGCTTTTGGCACATAACAGTAAGGCTCTTCATGAGCCATCTGTTGGTGTATGAGGTATAATGACATGCCCATGCTGGAACAGGACTGTGGCAGAGATTATTTCCATAGACTGCTTATTTTTGTATGCAGATTATGTGCATTGGGGAAAACTTGTCTTTAGATGGCACAAAGTTCCATTTTATGGTACACTGTTGTTCCAAACTAAATACTGCATTATAAGCTCATGGACTTTCAGTATTGTTGATTGAATAACATAACCATGCTGACAGGATTATGAAAAGGACATTTAGAGGATACAAATATCATAATTCATGCAATCATAAAACATGTTCACTTTTGCTAGAGATCCTTGCAACTCAATTTAATTCTTCACAGTAAAATTAGCCCTGTAAAAGGAATCTGATCCAGATTTGCCTATTCATCATTTCACCTACTTTTATGTACAAATCAGGGCTGGAAATTCAATTTTTGTTCTTGGTGTCAGAATGTAATTTTTGCTTAGGAGTACAAAATTTTTCAAAAAGTGAAGTTTGTTTAAGTTGGCATTCTTTATAAAAGTTGTGAAATAATCCTGCTTTTTACTAAATGGAGACAGAGTCATTTGCATGCAGTGTGAAAAAATAGTCAACAAGGTTATAATGCAGCTTTCTGATGATGACACATGCTCAAATTTTTGGAGCATAGATTTCTTTGGAGAATATATTTTCTGGTGTTCAAACAAAAAAAAACAAAACAAAACAAAAAGACAGCACCTTTTCTAGCCATGATGCACACTGTGTGCAATAGTATTAAGGCCTAGCTTACAGGTAACACACAGCCCTACTTTATGATACCTTGCTGTTCCAAGAAAAAAAAACAAGCATGCAAAACTAATGAACTTTCAGCTGAAATGAAGGAGAAACATTACCATACTGTTGTGATGCTAAAATGGACGATGGGAGGGAACCAATAACATTATGCAGGAGACCTTAAAAAATCCTCACTTTTACGCACCCTTATAGCTCAACTTTCATTTCCTTCTTGCAAAAAAGTGACACTGTGAAACCTAACTTCCGGTCCCCCCAGTCCTTCTTCACTCAGCTTTGTGTTTTCAGGTACACAGGCGGACGCGCCAAGAAGCGTCTCAAAAACGCCAACTTCCCTTCCCTTCCGCCGGCGCCAGCATCCATTGACAACTCCAGCGTCGAGTCCAACGCAGCGCCCTCTTTATATTCAAACAATTATACAGAGGGCACGCATTCATGCCAGACTTCTATGCACGGAGGATAAACAGTTTTCTTCCACAGACTCAGCTTATGGAGATTTTTATGGTATGCTTTTGATGAAGCTGATCTGAATGGTTTCTGGGATGCTCTCTTATTGTTAAGAATTGGAGCCTGTGCGAAGCATAGCTTGTTGCATGGACTACAATACCCAAAACACACCAGAAGAAACGATTACATGCACTCTACCGCTGAGTTTGTGGCTACAGTTTGAAGTACCGCTTAGGGTACGGCACGACCACATGGTAGTCAGCAGGACCCTATAACGGCTAGTTGCATGCTGACCCGCAAACAACTGGCCACTAACATGCTTATATTGTTAAACAGCCAAGGCAAGATCTACGTCACGTCGGCCTACACTGTCCCGAGCCACATCGCCTTGCGTAGAAGGCAAGACTAGCTCGACCCCTCTCCCATCATAGGCGTAAATGGCAAATGAAGTGCTGTTTTCTTCTTCCATGCAATTTGTTCCTTTATGCACGTTTCTGGAAGCAACGGGCCTTGGAGTGCAAATGGGCACGATTCAAATAAGTCATGTATGCCAAGAAGTACGCCTAGTTCGGCGACCAAAGACCAGTAACGCACGAAATACCGACGGCAGCATCTACCTGAAACACTATGAGTTAGCAAGTTACTGAAGATGGATAAATCTACAAGTTGCTCACCTATCGAATCGATCTGTGAATACTCTTCACAACGAACATTTCGCCCAATCACAACCAGAAAATATATTCGTCTCAGGGTCCTTTATTCAGGAAAAACACTAAACCCTAAATCCCCTCACAAAATGAAGCAGGAACGCATGCCCTGCAATGCCTGCAAGTATCCAACATACCTTGCGATGCCCAGCGGACCACGCTATTCCCAGACAGAGCAAACAAACCTACTGCAACGGCTCTTTCACTTCGTCAGCATCTTTGAAGTGCGAACTAAGGGCGTTCGGAGCGGCCAAAACTTCACAGACGTTCCAGATGAAAGGCTCCGGCAGGCTGCAACAAGTGCCACAACCAAGTCCGCGATTACAAAATCTGCTTCGCGGACTTTTATCTGGGACTGAGAAGGCCGCCATCTGGCAAATAAGGACCAACGGGTGGCTCCAACATTTCAGTTCTGCCTGACTGAAGATAGCCTACAAGCTGTCCACAGTATGTCGTGCAACAGCTACTAGGTAGGTCTGTAGCACGGTAACGTCACCAGGTAGATGAAATTAAATACAAATGAAGTGACTTCGGTACACGACCGTTGTCAAAAGCTGGCCCCGCAGGCAGTTGGCAGCAGAGACGGCCTCAGCAGACAGTCGGCAGCAGAGACAGCCTCAGCAGAGTCGGCAGCAGAGGCGGCCTCAGCAGACAGTCGGCAGCAGAGACGGCCTCAGCAGAGTCGGCAGCAGAGGCGGCCTTAGCAGACAGTCGACGGCAGAGGCGGCCTCAGCAGGTAGCCGGAGGTAGAGACGGCCCAAGCAGGAAGTCGGCAGCAGAGGCCGTCCCAGTAGATTGCCAATCACAGCCTTGCATGGAGACCACAAACATTTTTAGACTACTGTATAAGTCATACCTCAACAAGCCGTAAGTCAAACACGATCGCAGCCGTGCTCTTGCAAATTCCTATCACCGTATCATTTCTCCATCGCCCTTTAGTTCTTGTCAGTTTAGTTTTCCCTGACTTCGTAAGTCTGGACATCAAATCTCACCATTACGACGGAAGATAACAGGCCACGACAGAGTGTATGTATGAAAGTATAACGCATGAACCGGTTACATAGATCGGCTCAGAAACGAAGAAAGTACCACAATGTTCGGGATATTTTTACTTCGGAATTGCAGTTCTGGTTCCGTGCTGCAGAGACCAGACATTAGCATCACCTTTTCAAAATGGAGGGGTGAATATCCATGTGTGACGCACTATAGGTCATAAACACTGTACCCCAGGGAGTGGCATTCAGGTCTCAAAGGCTTGGGAATGGCAACCGGAGAGTTTCGCTATATGCTGCTCACGGTGACCATGACAACGGTGTCCGCCGGCCGCCGCCTCACCTATTGCTGGGGGTAGTGTGTGCGGATGAGCTCCAGCAGCCGGTTGAAGGGCTCCCGTCCGACCTGGCTCTCCCACCAGAGGCGGGCCAGATGGCCGGGCAAATGTGGCGGGCACACGCTCTTGCTCATCGTCGACAGCGACTTGCGCACCTTCCGCCACGCGCACGTCAGCTTCTGCGGCTGAGACGGGAGAAACACCGCCATCAAGCCAGACCTTCGGATGGCCGGTCTGCGCAGCGTAGCGAAAAGGCGTAAACGTAAAGCTTACGAGTACAGCGGAAAATCTGAGAATGAAACGTAAAGTAATGAAAACGCAACTAGGAATGTGAGCCGCCTACAGCTTCAAGCGTTTAAGCGGGTGCATCGAAACATACACACCGCAAACACGCGAATCATGCCCAGTCTGCGATCAATAGCGATCACCAACAACAAAACAACAAGGCACTGGTTTTCATTTCAACCCGAAAACAACACAAAGGGTTTAATCAGACCACGCGATTCGTACGCCAGGCGGGCGGCGCCGGCTGCCCGGCCAGCGAATGAGCTCCAGTTACCTGGGCCGCCACTGGCCGGTGATCGTAGCACGGGGAGCCGCTGACGCCGCGCGGCGCCGCCACGAACCGGTAGCCGCTCCACGTGTCGGACACGACCGTGGTGCCGGCCGCCACGTGCCGGCTGATGATGGGCAGCAGCGTCGCCTCGTCGCGGCGCTGCGCGAAGAAGAGCCGGAACTCGTACGTGGCGCGGTGCATGATGCCGAACAGCCAGGGCCCCTCGACCAGGCGGGACGAGTGGCGGCGCGGACGCCATCTTCTCCTCCCGGTCGCGGCTGACGTACGGCAGCACGTCGATGTGCACCGACTGGCCGACGCCGCCCATGGCCGGCGCGTCGCGCAGCGCCAGCGAGAACAGCTCGCGCGCGTAGCTCCGCCAGTCGAGCACCGTGTTGGCCGAGATGTCGCTGAAGCGGTTGGCGGCGCACGAGACCGTGGCGGCGATGCTCATCTTGTGCACCATGCAGTACAGGATCCACAGCACCGCCGCCTTGGACACCTTGCCGTTGGGCTTGCCGAGTATGTCGGTGGAGCTGAAGAAAGTGCCGCGGTATGTGTCACTGCTGGACAGCTTCAGGCCCCTCTGCTGCGACACCTGTTTCTTGCAGCGGCTGCAGTGGAACTGCGGCTTTGGACCATTGGCAAAGACGCGCCAGCGGGTGGTAACCTTGCCCTTGCAATCAGGCACAGCAGGATTGAGTCTGAGCTCGCCGCAGACGCCCCAGTACTCGGTGGCTGCGGCCGCCACGCTGCTGGTGTTTCCAGGGGGGGCCGGCACCAGGCCCCGCTCGCGGCAAAACTGCAGCGCATCCTCCTCTGTTGCCAGGTAGTAGCAAATGTCAAAAAAGTCCGGCTCCATCTTGAACAGACCTGAAAAATAAAGTCACAAAAAACTATTGTTTGCCGTGCTGCGCATTCGTTTTCGATGTACAAAAATGTGATCGCAGCACGTGGACAATATTATACCTCGACATGAAGACTACAAACACGTAGGTTTCACATAGCATTTGGCACACGCAGCTGCACACTTTCACTTCGCCTCTTCCCTCGCGGACTCACCTTTTCCTACCTAATACGCTAATCTTAAAATTCGTGTTTTTTATTTATTACGCCACTAACATCAACAGTTTGAAAAATCCTTGCGACAAGTTTACATTATATTCCGTTGCATCATGGGCCGCCTCTACAGCTCTCCCACTTCTTTTATTCAAGCGAACATGTAAAATGTCTGATCTTGTCCAGTCTGGTAGGCAACCATCAGTGTCCGCATACATCACTAAAGAATTCGTTGTTCTATGATACTTCAAATCAACTTTGTGATTCTGAATGCATTGTTTCAACGCCCTACTCGTCTCGCCAAAATAAACCTTACCACAACCCTAAAGGGGATTTTGTACACCAACCTGGGGTCCACCTTCCCATTTGTGGATTTTTGTTTTGTTTTCTGTTTTACCACATTGTCAACTCTCAATCCGGACGTGGTTGCCAAATGTAACCATGAACTCTAAACCTTATTTTCCTCCTCAGCTAACTGGGATGTAGGGACAGTGAGGAAGATCATTTTGTTGTCTGCGTGTGCTGGCCCAATGTAAATGCACTTGGCCTTCTGTTTACGACTAATTAAACCCCCATAGGGAACTTGAGATTCCAAAACGCCCCAATTATAAGGTTAAGCTCCTCTGTCAGGTACTGTGCTGAACAAATCCCACATGCGCGCACAAGAAAACCTCTTGTATCACCACCGTTTTCGTTCTCATACTGTGGGCCGAAAAAAGCGTGATATCATCGCTTCCTTTCTTCATTCGCAAAAAACCGTATGCTTCCTGTAGACAAAGACTGTTATTATTTTTTAATTAATTAATTAATGCTAATATCTCTTAATCTCCTCTAATCATAAAATCCAAAAACAGCAGTTTTCCATAATTTTCTATCTCTATCACAAACTGAATCGATTACTAAACTCCGTATATCCTAATGAATGCCCTATCCAAGTTAGTATCGTCCAGTACAAAAACAATTGTGTCATCAACATACCTCAGCCATACCAAGTTCTCCCCCAAAATTTACTTGAAAAAATCTCTCCATAAGATCTGCATATAAGACTACCCAGTACTGCACTTAAAGGAGATCTTACAGCCAAATCGCTAACCTGTTTGTTTTCCACATCGTTGAGGCAAAAAGGACTAAAACTGATGCACAGACTCACTAGTTTGATGAAATCTCGCTTAGATAGGGGTGGAGCATCTGGGCCAAGGTCTACCATATGTCTCGCCGCACCCAAGGCAACCCATATGGAAACACTTGTAAATAATAATTTCACATCTAAACTGACCACTATCTTGCCCTGAACGTCGGAGTCTTTTATTCTACTGAGTAGATACCCCGAGTTTTTTTAGACACGACCCACTGATGTTCCCCAGATTGACTGACCAAGGCTCAGCCAGTCGTTTGTCAAGTCGGTGAGATGTGCTCCCGATCCCGGAAGTGATTGGGCGCAAGGGGACCATCTCATTTTGTACCTTTGGCAGCCCCCCTGCCGGGTGGAACTGGGTTATCCTCTAACAAGAAGAGAAGTTTTCCATCTTTTTCCGAACACTTCGGACTATGTCTCGCTTCCTTATTAAACCGAATAGCTCCACTGTCAGCCATTCCCGAATACATACACTAATACACTAAATCATCAGAATGTCCGTCAGTCATTTTGTGTCAACAGTCTACCTTATCCATAATTACTGCACCTCCACCCTTATCGGCACTTGGTATGAATATATTGTCATTTTCACCTCATTTCCTTAGTGCTATGAAATATCTCTTGGGTAACCTTTTACCGTTCCAGCAACTGCATTACACCATCCCATGTGAAGCCTTTCTCAGTATCACTGTTGGATTCACGAAAGTCTGAAGTTACGATACCCAGAAATATATATATATATATATATATATATATATATACATATATACATATATATATCTATATATATCTCAATGGATTTAGAACCACTTTTGTGGCCAATGGCTGAGAAACACACATATGGGGGAGGTTTACTTGTCAGGCCCTCAGATTGGCCCCAATCATTTACACAAAGGAACATCCCTGCATAACAGTGTGACACAAAATGCTGAAATACTGCCACTGTCATGTATAGTGGAAGACAAGCTGAACACCAGTCTGGTGCATTGTAGGTACTCAACAGCATCCCACAGCAGGCACCTGCATTTAGTCTAAGATAATAACTGGGTTGGCCAGTTATGCAGCACATGCAGTGTGGAGTTACAGGCATGATAAACACTTCCAGCACCATCTGGTATGATGTGTACAGCAGAATTACTGTACCTGAGACGAGTTACAGTTCAGAAAAGACTCTGATTCCCATACTACCCACAGCTCACTAGCTTTTGTTATTTCCTACAAAAATGAGTAAACACCTAAGTTGTTGGTGATGCATAAATACATATGTAATAAATGACATAATATCACATTAAGAATTAGTATAATTATAAGATAATTAAAAACAAAAATAATTATATATATCTACACATACTAGTGTCATGAATACACACCAGATATGTCACATTAATCCAAATAAAATTATTGTTTTCCTTAAAAACCCACAGACTTCATTAGTGCAGCATCCACAACATGCTTGCGATCACAATCACATGGAGCTTTGGTCTCTTGGACCACAGTCTGTTAACAACAGCAGAAATGTATCAAAGCACAGCATGTGTGGGGACACAGACAGCTGTTACCTTGCACTGTCATTTATCACAGTGCAACTAAGTTACCAAGCTACCATCATCAGTAGCTTAGTTGAAAGAGCACTGGTCTTCCTGTCCTGGCAAGATGGGTTACAATTACCCCAAAGTTTGGCAACAAGCTCTGCTTAGCATGGGCTTTGATCCCTAACATCACCCCATCAACCTACTCAGATGAAATAAAAAATAACAATAATAAAAAAGGCCTCCATCCTTCACCTTGACAACAACTTTGGCATGAATCATGCAGTCTGCCGGCGTTCGGCAGGTGTCAACTCACCCTAATGTTCCATCACCCGCGACAGTGGCGCCACCGACGGTGACTGACGAAAACATGGAACGGTCTGCTCGCTAATGCATTAACTCTCAACATTGGTGGGTAAAGAAGGGAATACGACAATCCTACGCTACCTCGAGCGACCCAGGAAGGATAACCGAACCAAGGTTCGTACGGCAAGGGTCCGTATGAGAAAAGGTTCGTAACCAGGTTCGTAAACAAAGTTCGTATCGGTAAAGGTTCGTATCGGACAAGATTCGTACCGGAAAAGTTTGGTTCCGAGTTTGAGCCGAAGGCCCAATCCCACGCCGGAGGCGTGGTATAGGATGCTATAGGCCGCAGCATAAAGGGTGCGATCGGATAAAGGGTCGGCTCGGCCTAACAGAGGTTAGGTTAGGTTAGGTTAGGTAAGGTTAGGTGAGGCTAGATTACTGTTTTAGGCCCGTTCATTTTCCGATACCAACCTTTTCGGATACAGACCTTAGGTTTACGAACCTTTGGTTTGTAACATTTACCTTACGAACCTTTTTTATTACGAACAATTTTTGTACAAACCTTTTGCAGTACGAACCTTGTCCAGCACGCAGCCGTCTTGAGACGTAACACACCGCGCTTCACGCGACCTAACCTCTTTGTTGGACAGGACCAAGTCAGATCGCACCCTTCTATCGGCCTGCGGCCTCTAGTATCATATACCGCGCCTTCGGCGCGGCGTTGCGCCTGCGGCGTAACATTACGCCCCGTGAACGCTCCCCGCAGTCAATAAAAGGTGGCGGCATAGCTCAGTCAACCAAGTCAACTTAGTCTGCATGGAGAGTCTATGTCCCATGGTTTGCGGCCACCGTCCGTAGCGCCACTGTCCCAGGTGACGAGCAACTAGGGCGAGTTGACGCCTGCCGGACCGTTCTTGTCTGCAGTTCTTCGTCAAGCTTCAAGCGAACCACGGGTTCACCGTTTACGACATGCTCTGTGTATATAATTATCAGGACACTGCATCACATTTACGCCCCGACTAAACTGAATTCTTTCAGCCAGTGGGCGGAGACAACACGTTGAACTGCTAAATACACCACATGGTGGATTGTCTGCCGCGGTCTTGTTTCGTACCTTCAGACGTTTCCCATATTACCTATCTAGCTTCAAACCACTGGATTACCACACTGCGATCAGCACTGCGCCTTACGTCTTTTCCTAACTTCCACGGATACGCTTTGTTGTGCGGCGTGTTCGGCATTGTTTACAACCTTTTATTAAAACGCTGCATAGTTGCACTGTGATGAACAAAAAACATGAGGAGTATTTTGATGGCTTGATGACAGAAATTTTCATTTATCTTCTAAATGACTAAGTAACAGATGAAAGGCTCTGTATTTTTTCAAGTGCCGCAATAAAATCGGGTTGAAGGTATACTTCAAAAGTACCAGAGGTAATGGCGTATTGCAGACTTATGTGTTCGGATGTCCCTTTTATTTAACACTTTGAAATATTGCGTTTTATGGCGCACATAGCACATTTGTGGCTTGAACGTTCATCGTTTCGGAACTCGATGTTGCTGGAAAAGCATGCGGGTGCTGTGAGAAGGGACGCGTTGGCGGCTGCCCGGGATTTTCCTCGCAAAGCGTTTTGGAAAGTGTAGTCTGGAGGTGGAAACCAGGGGGTTGCTGTTATGGCAAACCGTACAGTGAAGGATGCTACATCCATTAAGGGCACGAATCCTCAGTATTTGGTTGAGAAAATCATCAGGTCAAGAATCTATGACAGTCGGTATTGGAAAGAAGAATGTTTCGCGTTGTCAGGTAAGAGCTGGAGGTCGTAAAATAGGTTTGAAAATTTTTAGTATGTTTTTAATACATGTGCCACATTAAGGTTGGGTGTCTGTCATGGTACTACTGTTTCTTAATTTAAAATTGTAAGCATTTAAAAATGGCCGTCTGTGATACCATGCAACATCATGTGGTGCCACACATGACTAAAATCCTCCCAGTTTTCTCATTGCCATCAGAAGCCAAGAAATATTGCACCACTGTTCATAATGACTTGTAGTGTATGATGTAATACAAACACTTTCATTTCCTTCTTGACCCTGTGATATGATGCTGATGAATGAATTTAGTATGATGTGGGAGCCAACTCTGCCAAATTCCCAGCATTTTGCCAGGGTAAAGTTGTAGGCAGAACCTACAGTTGAAAGGGAATTGCATGCTCCAAGATAGCACAAAGAGCAATATTGTTATGTTTTGGTATGGTTAATAAATGTATCCTGGCTTTGGATACCAATTAAAGTGTGTAAGTTTTAATTTCATCATTGGGTTTAGGGTCTTGGGCAGCCAGTGGAATTTCATTTACCAGTTATTGGCATGATCATTTTAATGCTGTTAAATAAATTGCCAACCTGGAGCATTTTGGGCAAAACAGATGTACAGTGACACTCCTTTGTGAAAAAGAATACTTTGATGTATTGTGCTTCAAGACATGGGGTTAACACTGCTTCACTGTGATCACAGTGGCATATATCATGGACTTTGTGGCTGATTGTTCATTAGCTGGTGTATTAGGTGCCTTTAATGTAGCCAGCTATTTCTTTTTCAGCTGAGCTTCTTGTGGACAAGGCAATGCAGCTGAAGTATGTTGGGGGTGTGTTTGGTGGTAACATAAAGCCAACACCCTTCCTCTGTCTAGTACTGAAGATGCTTCAGATTCAGCCAGAAAAGGACATCATTGTTGAATTCATAAAAAATGAAGACTTCAAGTAAGAATTTTTTGTGATACATGTCACAGCTGTACTCAAAAACATCAGCAATTCCTGTTACAACTGATGCCACTGACCACTTTCAGTAAGATAGAGATGATGCTCAACTCATTAAAAAGATTTGTTACCAGATATCAGATCGATTTAGGAACTGCAGCTAGAAGTTTTCAGTTTGTCTTGTGCTGACCAGTGCTCCATACCTGGTGAAGGAAAATATGCTCTGACCCAGAGCCATCATTGTGATTGTTAGGACTGATTTTACTGGTTTTGGCATCAGTCACATACTTTTGTAAACTGAAATGAATGTAAATATTCCACTCTTTAATGGTCTTGTTTGAAACAACCATATCTTGGGCACTTCCCTAATGACTGACCAGTATCACCAATGGTGTTGTGTTCCTAGGTATGTCCGCGCGCTGGGCGCATATTATATGCGTCTGACGGGCACTTCGCTCGACTGCTACAAATACCTGGAACCTCTGCTGAACGACTACCGAAAGCTGCGGTCACAGAACCGGCAGGGTGGTGAGTGACAGGATTGTGATCTGTAAATGGTGCAGACAGTGATTGTTAGACAGCAAACTTTCTAGGATACCTGCATCGCTGGCTTCTTGTGGACATGTTTGAATGGTGCCAGAAAAGTTTTAGTTGAGACTGAAATGAGCGTCGTAACGGCTTACCCACTTGAATGCTACTAGGCACCCCTGAACCAGATTGTGTTATCTTGAAAATAAATACTATCCAGACTTTAGGCACCAAAGCATTTCAAGGTTATGTCTTTGACTGTGAACTTGCACCACTTTACATAATGCTGCTGGATCTCGGACGGTCTCCGTTACGCAGTTCAACTCTGATGGATTTTTCCGATCCGTCATCTTGCGCCAGAAGTCGTAAACTATCTGTGCTCCTCAGCTGGTTTGTACAGTTGCACTCCTGAAATGTGACCTCGGCTTGCCGCCGCCCGGCACCGCCGGTCCGAACCTGACCCGGCGCCCGGCCCCTTCCAGTGTTCGAGCTCACCTACATGGACGAGTTCGTGGACCAGCTGCTGCGCGAGGAGCGCATCTGCGACGTGATCCTGCCGCGCCTGCAGCGCCGCCAGGTGCACGAGGAGAACGGCGACCTGGAGCCGCGCGTCTCGGCGCTCGACGACGACCTCGACGAGCTGGCCGAGTCGTCGGGCGACGACGAGCCGCCGCTGCCGCCGTCACCGCCGCCGCCGGCCGCCCGCCCCAGTCCGCCGCCGCCGCCGCCGCCACCGCCGCCGCCGCCGACGCAGCGGCATCACCGCCGCAGTCGTAGCCGCAGCAAGGAGCGCACCCGAGACTCGTGGAGGTGGGTGGTGTCGCGTCTGCTATTCATTGGCGACGATATTTCGTGTTTCTCAGCACATTTCTGTACTTCTTGGACGTTTTTCTTCGCTTTACGTCCAACAAGCGTTCTAGTCTTGTCGTGTTTGTGTGTCCCACGTAGTCGTGCGCTTGAGCTATAAGATTTGGATTGCGATTGTTTATCTTAGAACGTAGTCTGTGACGAAAGTAGTTTACGTGATATTAGGAGTGATGGGGTGATTTATTCGGTTCAGGTACTAGTCTTCGGCTTCGTAGTCAAATCGTGGTTATTTTCTCGTCAAAGTATGTCGAGAATCATCAGTGTAATTAGTGCCATGGCCCGTACTTTGTCTTCCGAATATTCCATTCATAACCTGTGGTATGTTCATTGATTAGACACAGCTCGTTCAACTGATCACCGTTGTTGCAGGAGACGCGATCACAGAGACCACCGCGGCGAACACCGGGGAGAGCACCGCGGCGAACACCGCGGAGACTACCGCGGAGGAACACCGCGGGAGAGTACCGCGCCGACTTCCGCGCGGAGCACCGCGGCGACCGGCGCGAGCACAGGGAGCACCGAGCCGACTGGGGCGCGCCGCCGGAGAAAAGACACCGCGCCGACCACGACAACCACCGCGACCACCGCAACGACCACGAGCCGCGCCGCGAGCACCGCGAGCACCGCGCCGAGCGGCGGGAGCACCGCGCCGAGCGGCGGGAGCACCGCGACGAGCGGCGCGAGCACCGCGACGAGCGGCGCGGCCGGCACCGCGGCGACGACGAGCGGCGCGAGATCGAGGAGGCCAACGCGCTGCGGGCCAAGCTGGGCCTGCCGCCGCTGCGGCCCTGAGCGGCCGTCCGTGCAGGGACGGCGGCGCCGCAGGGACGATGGCCGGACTGCGGGCGTCTCGGCCGGGCGCGCCGGCGGCGGTGTGCGGCCCGGCAGGCCGGGACAGCGCGTGGTGGACAGGGACGCACGGCGGTCGACGTGGTCCGAGCGGCCAGCGCGGTCCGTGTGGTGCGGGCCGACGCCGCTCCACCCGTCGTCGTCCGGACAGCGAGGTCAGGGGGGGGGCGCGTCTGTGAGGAGTTGGTGGAGTCATTGAGGGGGCACAGGACGCGCTGGAAGGCCTCCAATGTCTGGTGGGGGCCTGAGTCTCGCCTAGGTTCTGTTCAACTGTCCTCGCTCCGTTTGTGTGTCGGAAGTCGGACGCCATACACCACTTCGTCGCGTGACTATCACCTTTCAAAGCATGAGATGGCTATGACCAGTGTTTTATGGCATGGCTATGAACGTTTGACAACACCTGCCTTTAGTTGTGTAGTGCCATTGCGTCGGATGAGCCTGGGCATTCTTCGCCAGGCGCCAGACCGGGCAGGCACCACATCCGTCCTCCCCTGACGTCTGTTCTGTGCCGCCAAGCCCTAGACCACTGTGGTCTAACGTCCTCTGACGGTACCGCATGCATTCGGACAGCACGCCCAGGAGAATGCCTTCTGATTTTCGGAATATGCACGAGTTCATACAGAGAACGAGACAGGCAGGTCATGACACGCGAAAAAAAACGACGTGAGGAACAGCAAAGAATCCTCCCACTTCTGAATGGCTCAGAACTGGCAAAGATCAGTATCGTTTCTGATTAGATGGGAGCCGAACATTATTAGGCCGGCCGTATAATTTTCGCCGTCCGTGCGTCCTGACTACATGAGTCACGTGTGTTGTGAGAACACCTAGCAAAAGTGGCTTTCCTAGTACCTTTCTGGCGCCACCATGCAGTCAGGTTTTATATCATGCAGTGTAGCATAACGACCTACGGCGTTCGTACGGTTCGGTAACAGACTGCTTTCGTAAAGTTTTTTTATGTATGTCAAGAACTCCCACCGCAATCCCTGTTCACCATTCAAAACTGGGACTGAGAAGGCGTGCTTTTAGCTACCGCGCACAAGAATGTAACACAACACGGGCATAGCAGACGCGCTGTTATCGGTCATGCATGGGCCACACGATATGACCGGCCTGTGTGGAGCTGGAACCGACCCAGGAAATCATGGTGTGTTGGAGGAAAATTAACTTGAAAGTTCAGTTACAGGCTTTCTCGATATGCAGAACTGTGTGCAGTCGCAACCGATTTATTGCCAATGTTCACTCACCAGTACAATGTTTCTTGTTTCCCTTTTTTCCTGTACCAGAAGGAAAAATGACGTGCCTCTGTAGCATATCCAAAGGGCACGAAAGGCGCCAAAAGCCTAGTGGAAAGAAAGAAAGAAAGCTATGGTGCTATGAAGCCACTTATAAATGCATCGCAACACTGCAAAGCCAACTGGAGAGGCCATATCAGGCTTGACATGTAGCCGGCGATCTCAGGAATCCACAGACAGGAGAGACAATTCAGGGTCTGACCACCATCGCCGAGAACAGATTAAGCTTCTCACGCTTGTGGTAGAGGATGGCGAAGAAATGGTCGGTCCACTGTGAACAACAACGGCGGAAAAATTGAGGCAGGCGCACTAACAGGCTTGAACAGAACGGCAACAGCCGCTGCCGCCTCTGTACCCTCTTCGTTCACCTCCATGAACACCTTGTGGATGATCCTGTCAACTTTGAGATGAACATCGCTACCGATGCCGCTGAGATCCGCGCTGTTGGAGAACAGCTGACGCATCCCAAACCGCTTCATAGGCCCCGACAAGCCGTAAGACGTTTCGATTTTGAAGCGAGGCATCCTGACGGTGACATCTCTGAAGCGGAGCTTATTGTACATGTCAGAAATGTCCAGCGAGTCCAGCGAGCTGTGCAGCTTGTCAAAGGCTGCCAGAGTCCTCGCCGCTGGCCGCAACGCCAACAGAGAATAGTTTTCGTCTGCGTAAGGCAGTGCGATCATATCGAAGTTTCCAAAAGAGCCATAGCGTATAGTGTAATGAAGTTTCATCATCGGAACCCGCCGTTCGCCATAATACGTGAGAAAGTGATCAGGTATGGCGGTGTCAAACCCTTTCATCCACTTGCCTTTGAAGTAAAGCGCACCAATCAATACCACCGACATATTTTCCAGTAACTCTGCGTTAACTGCATGTGGGATTCGGCCTCGTGTGACCCTTCGCACCGCCGTATTGATTTTGTGTGCGCCGTCCTCATTCGACGAAAACCTCTCCTCGCTGACACCGAAGTGTTGGCGAAGGAGGCTGGTAAAACTGGGCTTGATGCTGAGCCCTCGACGAATGTAAATCTTGTTGAAAATGGCGGTGGTGACTTTGGTATTCTGCTTGGAGAGCGCGTTTCTTGCAGACCTGTAGCCGCTGAGAACGTCCATTGTTCTGCAGCTCTTCAGACCCAGAACGGAGGCCATCTGCAGCACAAAAGAAACAAGACCGGATGACAAAACGCAGCTAGTGTTTGGCTAAATACGACTCGGCTAATCTGCCTTTGATGTACTGCATCAGTTTGAAATTGCTGAAAATAAAAACAGAGACGGGTCCAAGGGAGGATGGACAGACGGAGGGAGGGACAAGCTGGGTCCCCCCCATTTGGCTCGAAAGGGGGGTTAAGTGTCTTTCCCCCTTGACATTTGGGCGCCCTTGCCCGCCAAAAGTGGATAAGGGCGCCAAATGGAAAGCCTTTAGTCACCGAAGGCGTTTAAAACTATGAAAGCCATTCACGGACCAATGTCGTCCGTTCGGGATGCAAAGTTATCCCACCGTCAAAGAGCGTATGTGACCGCGCACGTGCACCATTGTGATAGGACATGAACGCCCTTGTGTTAAAAACGAACTCCTGCAGTATCCAGGAAGTGGGACACAGGTGAGCCATATAGGGCCCCTGTGATGGAGTTTCGGCGACCTATCATTCAGAAGCGTCCCTAAAAAACAGAGGCACGCCGGCGCAGGACCTTGACACCATACGTTTCAAAACAACGTTCTGGTAACATCTGAGACACATTATCATTTTAGCAATATGTTTGCTCTGGCTAAAATGACTCGCAGAGGCACTGTGACGCAGAGGCAAAGAGCCAGCCTCACTTCTCCAGTTTACACCCCAAGTTCGATCACGTAGACGTCTCCAGTTGACTGACATCACGCCATTTTTGTGCCTTCTGGCCTCAATCGTTTCCGTGTATAGGCAGCATGAATAGCGCACCGCTCGTCTTCCTGTATGCTCTTGTGATTTTGAACGCATAGTAGAAGGGCCTCCGTATGGTGTGGGTGCCAGTGTAGGTGTTGAACGACGGTGAAGTGAACAGAAGTTGGACTTAGAAATTTTCTCTGGTTGACTCGCGAGGAAGGCTAGCACAAGCAACGTCGCCACTAGCTGAGCTATCACCGAGGCAGTTCGAAATCTGCTACACCCATGTCAGTCCACTCCTTGATCCGGCAGTAGCGTGCCATCGAATGCGAATCCTAATAAAATAAATTAGGCTTATTTTGTGTCGCCGTGAACGCTGTGGTTTCGACATGATCCACATCACGGTGCTCCGTATGTTTACATGAACCAATTTGTTTGACTTATGTGTTTAAACACGCCATCTTTCATTCGGAAAAATGGAAAACCTGTTGCCAGACGTTAGTCATGTCTGGGGCCATGGTTGTTTTGCCACCTGGATCCATACCTACAGCCGATACGCTTTTCCACGGAGTTGATTCGCATGTCGCGAAATCAGGCCGTAAGTCCAGCTTCTCCTCAAAGGTACATAGTTGCAAAACATGTGACGCAATGAAACGCCGTCGACAACATCTGACAGCGATTAAAAATCAGATTCAAAGATAGTAACTCCAGGCCAGATTCGGGCGCAGTCGTGCTTCCCCGATAAATTCATCCGTGAAAAGTTTCCGATTGGCGGTACATAACGACAGCCACCGCTCGGTCGGCGGCTGTGGCGAAGACAGCAGCACGGTCCTGGTTGCCGTGTTTGCGAAGGCGACAGACTGACCGCAGAGCAGTGCGTCACACGACAGCCGGACCAGAGACACGGGGCCACTGGTGGACAGCAAACCAGCGGACAGCGAGCGTCTCATTATGCCCATGGCGACGTTTAGCCTATGGTAATGTGTGGAAAGATCGAGGCTGAGCCAAGGGCCGCTAATTCGGACCCCTTGGCCGCCTTCAGAGGCGAAGGGTATGAAAGCCATTCATGGACGAAGCTTGTCGGTGGATACAAAGGTGTGTTATCGCTAAAAAAATGGCATCGTGCGCTATTGTGGACCGGACATGGTCGCCGTTCTGTTGGAAAGGTGTTCTTGTAGCATCGACGAAGCAGCCATAATATAATTCATGCATAAAGAATGTAACAAACAGAAAAGGCCCAGGCAATATGCTAGATCTGTCCCTAGATAAAGAGAGATGTCTCGAACCATTTTAATGCGTTGTTCCACGGCTGTTAAATCAGAGTTCGTTTCCGGACGAAAGCAGTTTGTTGCACCTCTCGCAGTGCACACCCTGCCGCCGTATTAATTCCAGTGTGACTACTCCTCGTCATGGACGGGGGTTCCACGTGCTCCTTGACTCCAGAAACTATCTGGTGACCTCTGACACACTGCCAAAAATATCTGGTGGCCTTGGACACACTGGATAACGAAGATGAAGTTTTCAGTGGGGTCATTCCATGACAAATCGACCAGAAATGCCAATTTCGCCTCATCATGTTTTATACTTCGACCAAAATTGGCCCATGGCGGGTCCATTGTGGATCCTGAATTCACCTGTGAAAATTCTACCTCATTATGACCTATGTTACCGACTGCAGCAGAGGGTCTGCGGAGCTCGCTTGTACTATGCGCGAACATCGCAAGAAAGGTTAGCGCCTTATCAACAATAAAAGAATGTCGCTGTATGGTGGGAGGGGAGGGGACGCGAACAGGACTCATTAGTAGGCATGATGCGACCGAAACAAGGCTCACTTCCTGTCCGACTTCCGAGACAGGAGGGCGTCACGCCATGCCGCGAGCTACGCCGCCTGGCCAGGGCAGAGGCTGCTCGTCTGCTTGCTCTGGTTTCCGACGAAGACCAGCCGGATTCAGATAGCGTTAGCGAGTGTGGGTACATCACATATGTGGTCAATCTGGACGGTGGCGAGGAAAGTGGCGCAGCCGACGGGAGTGATGAGGTCGACGGGAGTGGGCTCTCCAATGCCAAAATGGCCGACGAACCCAAACGAACCCAGCACCACCGGATGTCCACGTCACAGTAGATAAAACGACCCCTGCTTAGCATGGGCTTCGACTTCCAACATCAAGCGTAGAAAAGAACTGGCAAAAAACATGAAGCAAAAAGTAAATGAATCAACCCAATAATGATGTCGCAAGTGTTTCTTCGATGGTGCAGAAATGTATGGAAGTTGCACGTCAGGTATGACTGCCATTCCGAGTGGCCGCCTGGTGTGGAATATTTCCTCGTCAAACAGGTACCGCAGTCGTGCATCACTGACCTCGTCTTTGGTTTTCCCTCTGGCTCCGAGCCAGACCTGGGTCATGACGTTAGACAGCAGGAAGGGCGAGATGGCGTGGTTTTTCTGTCGCTTTTTGGTCACCTCTTTCAGCAAAGGCATGTCCATGCCGGTGGGCACTGCGGCCCATGACAAGGCGACGACGGCCAACAGCGCCGAAACATGGAAACCTGCGTGCAGAAAACGTCTACATGTGGTTGCATCTCGCAAAAAAATCATCTGTTTATACCCGAAATCGGCTGATAGCTTATTTCCGCAATACTACAATGCTGTCTGACCAAAATTGAACGACTGGAACGAAGACAAGGTCATCATCGCCATCTCTATCGTGGGTTTTTGACACTACATGCACTCCACACGGGGAAAAAGAACATTTATTGCAACAAACATCCAGCACTCGAAACTGACGGCGATCTCACGAGTTTTGATGTTTTTCGGCCACAAAAAGTGAAAAAATGAATTCTGTCAAAGGTCTAAGATATCTGTGCGAAATTCGTCTTAATGACGCACATGCTTATTGGGAGATCAGTTCTTAACTGTAAAAAAGAGGACAAAGCACCGGCGACATAGACCAAACAAAATCACCATTGCGGATAAGTTTAAAGGAATTTTGCATCTGGTAATGGTAAAGCATTGTTTCGTAGCGATATGGCACTGAGGATGATTCGGGTTGAGAAAACTCAGTGCTGCTTCTTGCCAGAACACGATTTTCCTATACTAGCACCTGTCGCCGTACTGTGCACGCATGTCTGCCGCCAGACCTATGCCTGTGACGGGTCACGATGGTGTTACTCGATAGTCGATGCGCAAAAAGAAAACAGAAGTGAATGACGCAGGAGCTGTTTCATGTACGTTACGTTCACATGAGGACCGTTTCTAAAACTTATACTGTTGCTAACGCCGAACTGACGCTTCTTTCATGTAACGCCGTGTTTCGTATGCCATGTTTTGTCACGTTGGAATACACTCCATCAATGGCAAATATGGAAGAAGCCCAATGTTTTCATTTCTCAGCGTATCATTCCTTTAAAGGTTTTTCTTTTGATGACATTCAAACAGCCTGAATTTCTCAAACACAGCAGCAGGGACGTAGCCAAGGGGTCACCATGGGGGCTATTGCCCCCCGAGTCAAAGGGTCTACGCTAGATGTTTAACGATTTGGCAGGAACACGGAATAGTGATCACATAAATACGTGCAAAAGGAAACATCTACATGTTTGCTTGTGCGTTAAATATGATGTTAATTACGCAAAATTGCTGCTTTGCCATAAATTTCATTATCTACATGGCACTATAGGCATACAACAAAACGTGACATTTGCGTCCTTCCCGGAAGAAAATCCTGCCTGCATTTTTTAATTTCGTTTTTGCCTGCTTTACATTAATTTTATGGTGATGATATGATTGCCTGCATAGCAATGATTAACACAACTAATTCAGTATGCTTTCTAGTTGCCACAAGCATCTTTGCGATGAAATGTACATGAAAAACACATCAAAATTTCCGCAGATTTGCAACATATGCCGATAAAAAGACTCACCAGTTTGGCGTTAGTATGGTACGTGACCAACAAGGCCCTAAGGTCTGCCTTTTTTCTAACGTCGCGTCTAGAATTGGAGGCGGTTCGTCTCGCTCTCACGTCGTCATAGCTCGCACGACACACCTGTCCGGCAGTGGGCCGTGACTGCAAAGATCTGTGGCGGACGGGACAAACTGAAGTGTCCACGCGTTCTCCTCGGCTGTCGACGACTGTTCGACTGGCCCCGACCGCCCCCAGTCCGTCCTCACCCTCGTCACTACCGGCCACCACCAGCGGCCTCCTGACCTCCGACCGCTGCAACTTCCCTTCGTCGACCACGGGGCCCGTCCATCGCTGACGAGTCTCCTGTGACGGTCTGACCGTCTCCCACCTCCCCTCGAACCCGGTACTGCCGCCTGTCCCCCTCCCCACCAGACCCCGCACGTAACACTGAGACGTCGAGGAGAATTCCGCCTCCGAAGCGTCCATCACGTGAACTGATGGCTTGTGTGGTGCGGGCCGACGCCGCTCCGCCCCGTCCTCGTCCCAAAAACGAGGGGGTGGGGACGTCTGCGGGGGGGGAGACGTCTGCGAGGAAATGGCGGAGTCGGAGAAGGCGCACATGCCGCGCGCGAAGGACCCCGATGTGTCTGGCGGGAGCTGCCTGAGTTTGGCCGATTTCGGTTCAGTTGTCCTCACTCGACTCGTGAGTCGGAAGTGTGGGTGTGAGGTCATGCTCCATTTCATCGCGTCATTGTTGTCTGTCATATAATCGGGCATACGAAGTCTGCCAATCTTTTCGGAAAATTTGGTCCGACTTGGTTTGATGGGGTTAGGGATAGTGGTTAGGGACCGGAGCCCATGCTAAGCAGAGCGTGTTGCGTAGACTTTGTTCCCTGTACCCGGTGACATACATTTAGTGGCCTTTATGTACACAGAAGTATATTATTTATATTATTTATTATATATATCCAATAACTCCTTCGAGGCGATTCTGAGTTAACGTGTAAGACCTCAGCACATCTCCCATAGCAGTCCATTTTCATGCAATCGGTCATTTCTCTCCCTTGTATCAAAAGCAAGCGATTATCAGCTACATTCACCAGATTGTTTCGTTTAGAACAGTATGCACTGCTCAGAGCAACATTAGGACTGCCATGATATACTGATTCTCTGGTAACAAAGGTGCGCTTCGCGAATCTTCACAGAGCTCTGGTACTTGAAAAACAAAGTATGGCTAACCGTTCAAAAGGCAAACAGTACCAAATTGTGGGTATTGAAGCCCGATATCGCGTCCTGCGCTTCCTGCATCATCAAAAGACACAGCACCGAACAAAGACACGGACCGCAGTCACCGACCTGTCACCGTCAGAGATCCAAACGGTATGGGTGGTTGGTTTGGGTCAGAGCGCACAGCCACTTGGGCTCAAGCGTCCGGTGTCCACTGCACACCACACACGTCACCGATCGAAAGCTAGCGGCGTCGAGATTTGAACCCACAACCTCACGATTATAAATCCGAAGCTCTATCCATGAAAGTAGCGTGAAGACAAAAACAAAACTGCATGGGGTACTAACTGGTGAAGGAGATTTGCGCATATTCCGGCATAAGTGAACCTCCATTGGAGTTACCAAATGTTCCGTTAATAACTTGAAACTTATGAACTTTTCCATCGATGTTCTCTCCGATAGGTATAGGGAACTGCAGACGGAGCTCGCAACCGAGAAAAAAACTATTGGGAAAATTCCCCGGTAATCTGTGAGGTCCTAAAAACTACTGGAAGCAGTTTCCCCATTTTTCCCCTTTTCCCCAGTGGTGGATACGCCCATGGTGCACGGCTGTTTAACAAGCCTTCATTTCCCAACGAAAGCTATTTATTTCATATCTCTAGCTGGCGTCGTTTTCTTTGAGTTCGTCAGTTTTTCGTGATTAACGGGGTTTCGCATGTCTTCTGGCTCCAAAAAGCATCTAGTGACCTTTAATATATTGGATATTCATTACGAAATAAGCAGCAGTTTACTGCACACTTGTGTAAGCCGGAAACGCTACCGTTTCTCTACTGGCTCCTAAAAACGCTTCCCCGTATTGTGTGCAATCGCTGACTGCAGATCATATCGCGAGTAAAATGCATGACGTCCATTCTCGGCCCACCGAAGGGACAGGCACGGACCAAAAGAGGGGGGGAGGGGGCGGGGCGGCTGATGCCCTGTCCCAAGGGTAGGGTGGAGTGTCTTTCGCCGACCTTCCATTTGGCATTTTGGCGTCCCGCCTTCGGCGGGTAAGGACGCCAAATGTAACACCTTTATCTGCCGAAGGCGGATGATTGCAATGAAAATGAGATGCAGAGGTGTTTTAGAGGCACAATCAAAGCTGAAGGAAAATTCTTCGCGACTAATTTGACCTGGAAGGAGCTGAAACGAAAGGGATAGTGTAACATTAATATATTCATTTATCTCACGAAGATTCATGCATAGCAGTTGTGTAACAGATTTTCCTGCCTAGCGTCATAATTTACTCTTGGCGACATCGCTCGTGCCAATATTTCCCAAAGTCCTTCAATGCCCCACTTAAAATTTTGCTTTACAACTAAGCTCTTCGTTCATTCGTCAGAGACAGAGCTTCCCAATGCCGCACCTGTATTCTTGACGTCAAACGCTTGCCACTAACAGCACGCGCAGTTCACGTCATACGCGTCACGGGGCTCATAACATGTTGAACCGAATCGAGAGGCTACTGGGGCTAGGAACAGTTCACCCAATATAGTGCCTACAAAAGGAAATTACGAAATAAAATGGTGCATTTATGGCATCAGATCCAGCCAATTACGTGGCGTTTATTCTGCTTTGAATTTCAATCTAAATATTCTGGAAAGACTGAGATTTAACCAATGAATGGCCGCGGGAAAGCACGGAATTCTCAGAACTGGATGATGTAAGGCCGATGCAGAAACTCACACGTTTTCGTTGGTGTATACCATTTTTAGGTCAGAAAAAGAAGTGTCGTTACACATCGCTGATACAAGACGCCCCGTAAAACGGTGGCATGATTGCTGTACTTTTTATTTATGCATTTACATTCAGACACATCCTCCAGTTCGTAGTTTCTAACGAGTATATTCTTGGAAAATAGCGGCAATACAGTGACACATACAGAGATGTATTTGAACGTTTCGATTACATACAGTAAGAACTCGCTGACGAAGGCTGTGTTTGGTCGAAACGTTCTAATACATCTCTTTTAAGCGTTACTGTATTGCTGCTATTTCTCAGCAATCTTACATCCTCCAGTCATCGAAGCCATTAACGCACCGTGACGATGGGAATGAGAAATGGGGTCAGTGGGGATGGAAGAGAATGGATAATGTGGGCAAGGATGAGGAAGGATGTGAGGTTATTGGGAAGATGGAAGGTGGACCTGGTGGCTATGCTCAACAGGCTGGCATAGGAATTATGAAAGGAAGGTAACGGGTAAGGATTGGGTGGAATTAATTGTCGGTGATTTTATGAGATGACTGATGGTGGCGGCGCTTCAAATCCTGTAATTCATAGTTTGTTTCCCGGAACATTTGGCTTCTAAAGTACGCACTTTGTTCTTGTACACAAGTACACAGTTCATTACTGGAGGTTGGCAGTTGGTCCTTGTTGGTCGGCGTTGGCTAATGTAAGGCTTGTATCTTGGCTCGTTTCGTTTTCTTGAAGCTCTAGAAAGTGTCGTCAGCTTACACTTCGGCTTTGGCGTTAGCCCATGTGTTAACAATGCTGCTTTGTATGATTACTTGAGAAGTTAATGGGCGTTCAGACGTCTTTGTCTTTTTCCTTCGGCGGCGACTCTGAGAACGTCGGTTAAGAGCATTTGTGCCTCTAGAAGGTCTTCAGACAAAATTGTTTTTAGCAAAACCTCTAGAAAATAGATGGGAACTCTCGTCAGGAAAAGTGAAATTCGTTACAAATCAACACCAAGGCATTCAAAGAAAGGCGTCTGTGCGTTTATTCGTCCCATACGTAAATCAAACAACACCAGGCATTGCTAACAAGCCGTGAAAGTACGTATACGAAAGGTATGATGACTGGTATCTAGTCATTACAAGGACAATAGGAACCACGCCCGAGCCCCAAGGCAACCCACTTCTCCAAAAAATACGTTAAGTTTTGCCCATTTAACGTGGCTAATTCCGCTATTGTGAATGAGATATAAAAAATACGTGCTTAACAAACAAATGCACTTTGTTCTAGTAAAGAACCCACGTTTCCGTACAAATCTGAATGCAATACGTTAAGTATGCACAGATTTCCAGTCATGAATACGAGAATACGCTAAGATAGGCTTGATGTCAACAAATGAAACAGTTAACCAGGTCTGACACGGTGGATTTTCATGTAGTCCCACACCACTGCAAAAAAGGTACGCCATGCGAATCTAAAGGGAACAGCTGTAACAGCTGTCGAACGCCAGGTCAAAAATAACATGTTTCAGCTCAGCTACGAAACAACCCCTAAGTTCCTGGTCAATGCATAAGCAGTTTGAAAAAAACTCTTCTAGAATTCGGTTATATCCGGGGAGCCAGGTGGCCCGACAGACAGGAAGGAGAACTCACAGTGTCACTACCATCGCCGAGAACAGATTAAGCTTCTCACGGTTGTGGTAGAGGATGGCAAAGAACGGTCGGTCCACTGTGAACTGGACTGGTGGCGGGGGGATCCACACACTAGCTGTACGGGCGCCGAAAACAGCAACGGCCGCTGCCGCCTCTGTGCCCTCCTCGTTCACCTCCATGAATACCTCGTGAATAATCCTGCCAATTTTGAGACGAGCATCACTACTGATGCCGCTGAGATCCGCACTGTTAGAGAACAGCCGGCGCATCCCAAGATGTTTCATGGTTTCGGATAACTCGTACGACATTTGAATCTTGAAGCGAGGCATTCGAACGATGACATCTCTGATGCGGAGCTTCTTGTACATGCTGGAAACGTCCAGTGAGGCCAGCGAGTTGTAGAGCTTGTCAAAGGCTGCTAGAGTCCTCGCCGTTGGCCGCAACACCAGTAGAGAATAATCCTTGTCTACGTAAGGCAGTGACACGACGTCGAAGCTCCCAAAAGAACCGTAGAGCAGGTCATGGTGAAGTTTCATCAGTGGTACACGTCGCTCCCCGTTAATCGTGAGAAATGTTCCAGGTTTGGCGTTATCAAACTGTGTCTTCCACTTGCCCTTGAAGTAAAGCGCACCAACTAAAACAAAAACTGCTGTGTCCATCATCTTTCTGTCGACTAGCTGTGGAATTCGGCCACGCGTGACCCTCGCCACTGCAGTGTTGATTTTGTTGGCGCCTTCCACACCTGAGGAGAACCTCTCCTCGCCCACGCCGTAGTACTGGCGAAGGAAGCTGCTAAAACTGGACTTAATGCTGATTTCTTTGCGGATGTAAAGCCCGTTGAAGATCGCCGTAGTGACATCGGTGTTCTGTTTCGAGAGCGCGTTTCTGGCAGACCTGTAGCCGTCGAGCACGCTCTTGGTCTCGGAGCTCCTGACGCCCAGAACGGAGGCCATCTGCGGGACATAGTAAAAGCCAGGTGAGGCATTGCAGTTACGCCCGCCCCTCCCCCGCACACAAAAAAAAATTTAAGGGGCTATTTGATGTATGGAATTTATTGAAAATTCTGACCAAAGCCGAAAGCATTCCGGTTGACGAAATGCGAAGGGAAGGACGGATGTTTCAAAACGAATGTGCATTTCCCGAATAATCTGATGTGTTAAGTTTATTGCTCACCGGCAACGTTATCAAATTCAATGTTTCCGTTCTTGTTTGTTGCTTTGAAACGGAGTTCCAAATCCTCGAAAACCTCCGAAAGACTGTGGGGACTGAACAGTAAAGATCCGCAATAATGGATAAAGATGGACCGCTGCGCATGTCTGAGGAACCTTTTGTACCGACACGGCTCGAGTGGCGCTTTCCTCTGTCTCTTCCCGTACTCCAAACGCTGAGATTACCGCTAAGCATTTCAAAATCAAAATCCCGATTTTGCCCTTTTTTGTTTTTGTTTTTTTTTTTAATTTGTCCGCTAAGGTGCAACGAGGCCCATTGTCTGCCCAGTTCAACGTCGGCAGCGGATGGTCCAACGCGTGCTGATCGTCGGATGAACGCTAAACGCTTGCGTGTGGCACGGCTGCTGCCGGCCGGTGCGCCATAAATGAAATCGCATAAGCTAGGTAGTGTGATGAGCTTAAAGGACGCATGACCTAGATCGGATCAATCGCGGCTAAACGCTCAGTGTGGGGTGTTTTGCCTACGGCCCGAATCTGCCCAGTCGATATCAATACTCTGTAACAAATGAGTCTCTGGGATGAGATTACGTGCTCCGAAGTACGGATGACCGAAGCCAGTTCAATCGAGGTATGCCATCGTCACAGTGATCGTTTTATTTCACGCTGCGTCCGACGAAGCGCGGTTTTCACCTATGTACGTCAGAACATAAAAAACAGAGAATAAAGAGGTAGGTGCCTATTGTGCAGCCACACTCAGGAAACACGTACAGAAATGACTACGTATCCAACACGTTCGCGCAGCCGCATAAGCACCCACTCATAAAACCCATGCTAACGCTTCGCCGTCAAACCATGACATTCAGGTAGGAGGCAGATTCCTTCGGCCAGAGGGATTTCAGGACTTTCGCAAACCCGGCCTGTTTTGTGTGTAATATTGCACACTTTGTTGCATTCCTGCGCGACATCGCTTGCCAGCAGATTCCTGCCTGTTTCTGACCTAATCTGCGGCGGTCGCAATGGACGGTATCGTGTTTTACCTACGATAAAAGTCAGCTGCAGTCAGATCCATGAAAAGTGTCTCAGTTACGCGTTTTTTATGACGTGGTGAACCAAACGTGTTTGATGGAAGCTAGCTAGCTGTGCCGCACCTGGCCAGCGAAGTCCTCTTTCATCTTAAGACATGTTGTCACATTTCTTATGGCCAGAGATCTCGCGTGCAACGAAATTAATTATTACATTTTTTAATTCCTTGTGTTGCTGTAGCCGCTTCATTAAAGCCGAAATTAAACGCTTAAAACAAAAGACCTGATAGCAATACAGCGCAGTAAAACTTGGCGTGGACCTACTGCACGATGACTTCACATACCCTAAAACTCAATTTAGCTGCGCTAGATGAATCGAGGACAAACAAGGTCAGTTGCTGAACTTGTAGCATTCCGTCTTTTTGTTCAGATCTGCACAACCGACCTCAGCGAAATTACTATCAGGAAAATTGGCTTGTCATTGGTGGAATAAATCTGGAAGGAAAAAATTAATCTTTAACATTTGACTTCGTGTGGCCTTTAATGAGATGACGAAGGTCATCAGAAGCACAGGCTCCCCAAGAATGTGTTGAGATCTGCTGAATATACCTGGAGATAAAAGGGTCGACAAAATATCTCCTCACCCCCGCTCCCATTACCACCACCACTCAATGGCAAACAGTATCCATAGTGCCGCCACTGGCCTTGTTAACGTCAGGATTATGAAGTACGTCCTGGATTACGCGATCTGAAACATGGATTTTTGCCTTCATCTGTAATCTGTCAGCAGGCCACTCCTAAAGGCTCGTGTCGTTTCTCGGTGAACGCCACGGTCGCACGCTGCCCTGGCGACTGCTGAGTGACATCGAAAAACCTCTGACAGCTCGTGATCCATATGGGTCTTGGTCAAACCGGCGAGGGATGATCTGATATTGCTCACACTCACCGCGATATTTCGGTTAATCAATCGAATTGCGGGAATTGGGGCCAAGTCTCACTGAACACGGTGGGCACGCAAAATTGGTAATCGTTGCGCTGTCCGGTAGAACAATCGCCTCTACCAAAGATGGTTTCGTTCATAGTCATGCCAAAAAATCACCCAACCAATTCAGACCACTGATCTTCATAAACTGGCTTGGTTCAACAAGAGGATGAACCCGGCTTAATGTCTTTCAAAAGCTGATATCTAAGCAACGATTAATCCCACATCCATGTAGTCTCTCCAGCCAATGTGAGCTTAACTCGTTTTTGAATATGATGAAAATATTGTAATAAATACATCTTTTCCTCAAAAAGGTTCCCAAAAACCGGCGCAAAAGACACTGTATATGAGGAAGAGAAGGCAAAAAATGACAAGTGGTGTCCATCATGAAAACGTATTCAGACGAAGGCAGGTGAAAGCATATTTTCTTCACCCTCGAGGACTTAACACGTTCTTGTCATTCCACTGTTTCAGCCATCTGCTGCTCCAATATCCCGCCTAATGATCGAATTTTTGCTAGATCCACTGCCCTCGACACGCAAAACACCAGCTCAGACTGCATGTCACACAGCCACGTTCAGGAACGTCCAGGAGACCGCCACAGCTGTTTGCCATGTTCATGGCTGCCACTAGCTTGAGTGACACACATGAGGACCTTGGCGAGGCTCTCACGTTGGCTATCCCAGGTGAAATCGCGGTGAGAACGGGCCAGTTTCGGTTGTCCGCATTTGGAGAGACGTCTCGGAGCACTCACCTGACCCTGTTCGGCGCTCCACTGACTCTGCGCCCTGTCGCCGACATATGATCCGCCGATTGCGGCCTGAGCGGCGCTGGATGCCAGTTACGAACGCCGCGGAACAGATTGGTCCAAATGGTGCCATATAGGCCCCGACATGCACAATCTGCACATTCGCCGCCATATTTTGCAACGGGTGACCACTTCAAACAGTGTCGCATAATTATGTTTCCTTCGTACACGGCAGACTTCAGGACGAAAAGGAATCATTTGGTGCATAGCTGCACCCGCCTAGGATGATCCAATGGAAGACGCCATCATAGTTCCTGCATCGGCTACAGGGAGCAGAGTAAGAAAGCATATGACGTGATGGCTGGGTATGCACCGTGTAGCTGACTTTACCGTCTGGCCGGATGCCGGATAAGCCACATAATCCGGCCGGATTGTGATATCTCTAGGCAGATAAATGCAGACATGCCTTATATGAAAGGCTGTGTATTTTAGCGCTGGTGCAAGCCTCGGCTTAATTCGTAATTGGTCAGAGAATATATTTTTGAAGTGATGCAGTTAATGCATTGCTCAAATCTTGGTTCTATAAAATATAGCATGAGGCCCGGTTAAACAATTCTTTAAAAACCGAGGTGATGGTTTGACTTTTTGACCGAGTGCATCAGCGCGAAGGTTTGGCAACACAGAGTTTTTTCTAATGTTTTTCTAAAGAATTATTGCCGGCAGAATGCAGTGTGAGTTTTACCACATGCCTTTGCATCAAAAGTCCTTATAAGATGTTTGCGTGTAGGGTGTCATGGAGAGTCCAGTTTGCTGGGACCATGATACATACAACCTGAGTCGTCACCAGTCGAGTCATCACTGTCGTCATCAGCCATGCTTAACATCAGCGGCGGCTACTACGTCTCCATTGACAGCTTCTAGTGTTTGTCATTACCCGTCATCTGTTCTTTGTTGTCTGAGCGCTAGGAAAATTGCCGTTTGTGCCCACACATTACAGTCTCTTTTGCTAGACATGTTTTTCCTTTCAATGAAAATTGTAACAAACAGGTCTGAAGCTAAACTTCAGATTTACCTCTGAGCCAATACCCGAATATGCTCATCAAACTTGAAATGAAATAATTAGCGTCATTATCCATAACAAATGAAGGTCACTGAACTCTATGGGGGTCTAGTTCAACACTTCTAGTTTTTTGCGGGCTTTTTGTTTTTTTTCTTCACGCAGACTGATAAAACACCGTGGCAAAAATCTTAACCCGGATATTACCACATGCCGGAGACAGGAAACAGTATTAGCTCGTGCCCTGTAGTTAAACCTGGGTGAAGATTTTTCTGCAATGCTTTAACAATCTGGGTGAAGAAAAAGCCCGCGGTCAAAATGTTAATTTAGAAATGTTGAACCTTACCCCGCGCAGAACTCGGTGACCTTCATTCGTTGTGAATAATGACTTGAATTCTGAATATTTCATTTTGAATTTGGTGCGCATATTCGGAGACTATGCGCACCTGAAGTAGGTGCGCATGAATAGAACAGGCCCAATGAAACGAAATAATATGACGGAATAAAATGAAATAGAAAAATAAAATAGGCCTAATGGTAACTCTGAAGTAAAACTTGACACCTGTTCGCTGCATTTTTCATTGAAAGGAAATCATTTCCGGCAGAAAAAATGCAATGTACTGGCGCCAACAACGGCATTTTCTTTGCGGTCGGACAATGAAGTACTGATGGCAGATCATGGCCAGCACTAGTCGGCAATCATGACGTCGTGGCGGCTACAGAATTTAAGCACTGTTGGTGGCGACAGTGGTGACTCGACTTGTGATGAACCATGTTTCATGTCTGATGGTCCCAGCACACTGGACTCCCATGCTACCCCACACACAAACATCTTACCAGAGTCGCAGCTATAACGGCATGTGGTAAAACTCTACCTCATTCGATCGGCAATCGTTCCTTAAAAACCTCTGTGTTGTTTTGAGTTTTGAACTCGAGCTATCACACTAGGTGAAAAAAATTCAGCCATCACCTCGGTTTTTAAAGAAATCATTAGCCCGGCCTCATGCAGTGTTTTATATAACTATACGGCACGTGCCAAAGTTTTTGCTATCTTCGACATGTCGTAAATCTGAATTTCCCCTTATTCATAAATTATATATATACCTATATATCCCTTGCCATTGGTGTCATTCTTGATAAGCGCCCGGTCCAGTCTGTTATCCCGGCACGACGTCAACCAGGCAAGCTAACCCCTGCTAACCCATGCTAACCCCTTTAGCCCGGCATGGACTGGGGTATTTTGCCATCTTTCATTGACTGTGGTGGGGCGTTTAATCCCTCACCTGCCTATCTCGGAAAAGAAAGGCCTGATTTCGATGATTTAAACGGCAGTCGATAGCGATGGGCCGCGTGGTGTTATGGCACACACATTTTTAACTCTAAGGTCAATGATGACGTCAAAGGTCTGGTCAGACACCCAAAAGTGACGCTTTTTCCAGATTCGCCTGTTCGCAATGGAAACAGACCGAGGCTGACGTTTGGATATTAACCCGCGCACGACCGTCGGTCCGTCTCGAACATCGGCGAGACCGCCCCCCCCCCCTCTAACTCACGAACGGTTGGTCGCATGATAAAAATAGGCATACCGTTGGAAAGCTTGTGACGAGTAGAGCTCGAAACTGGTCTCATTTTTAGTTTTAGATAATATGTAAGCCAATTTACGCCCTATATATGTTTTCTCATAGCCGACTGCATGAGACCGAGAAATGGCCTGAATTTCAAGGGCTGTGACTAATAACGTTTAGGTAAAGGCACCAGCGCACAAGTAAATGTCCGCGGATGCCGATACACGTCTAATTTCCCCAGATTTGTTCAATATATACGCCGAAACGTTGAGTTAAAGACACCGTAATTCTCCCGTCAGCAGTCAGTGTGCGCCGCTGCCGTATGCCGTACCAAATTGACGGAAACTAATTTTATCTTACCTTTGTTTTCGCAAAAAAAGACGATCTATGCCAATTTCATTCATCTTTGTGGTTCTTGTGATGGTTTCTCATGCTTAAATTTTGGAAAAATTGATTAGTTGCTAATCTACAAAGTTGGCGGAGCTTTATTCGCGAGAGGCTGTTTATTTCCAAAATATGCTACTTTTTCAAACTTTTTGAGGTTCCTGGTATTAATTACGTCCGTGCAAGCTATTTCTGCCATTTTCTACCCATTCTGAGTAATTCATCGTCGATTTGGATGATGGTACATTTTGGCCCACTACAGTTATTCGTGACCTGACCTCAGGTCAATGGCTGGAAGTCACTGATACTTTGCCCAATGACGGCAACTAGATGTCTGCTTAACTCCACACTAAAAATGTTATGGAATATTCCGTCAATTTCTGAAAAAAACGGCGATATGTCTTAAAAATGGGCTTGACCTAAGGTCAATGACACAGAAAATTCCGAAAAATCTGAGATAGCAGATTTGTTGCATCTATCACGATCACTAATCCCGGAAAGCATTATTGAGATATCTTGTTTTGCGAAAAAGTTAGAGGGCGCTAAACTTTTTTTGACATAGGTCTGTTTGACCTGACCTAGGTCAGGCACCTGCCCTGACCTGAGGTCAAAATTTTGGCACGAGACGTAAAATTGATGGAGCAAAAGGTACACAAAGTTTCGTGACTTTGTGTTTGTTGGTTCTCTCGCAATCCCAGAAAAACTTCAGGGGGGGCAGTCAACTGCCCCCCCAGTCGGGGACGGGTTAATTTATCTCAATAGGAATGGTGTGTTACTGTGAGTGCTGCCGGATCCTCAGTCATCAAAGGTCAAGGCCACAGGATAACGTTGTTATCAGTGGCTTGAGCTGGTTTTGGAATGCCGTACTCGTCTCCAACATGCGGGCTGTGCTGCAAATGGAACAAAATCAAATATCCGGTATCCGGCCGGATACCAGATAGTGGGAAAATTCACTGCCCGGCCGGATAATTTATCCGATGCACCCCTAGTGATGACCATGTCCCCCCATTACCACGGGATTTCCTCAAGCTGCTTCTGACTGGTCCGGGCTGCATCCGGTAGCAGAGAACAACGGCAATATGCCGCTGAACGGGCCTCTGAGGCTGCGTTCTGAATGATTTCGAAATACTGGAGGCGTTCACCAGAGATCAAGGGAACTCACGACTGACGGGAAGCACGCAGGACTGACGCCAGCCCCGCTATCTGCTGTAAAAAGAGTGACGGATAGCAGGGCTTATTTTAACATGTTAACTGGAGGGGGGGGGCAAATGCCCCCCAGTCGGACACTTTGCCCCCCAATCAAGATCCTTTGCCCATGCAAAGAAAAAAAAAAACGGCCAGGTGTACTAGCGTACCCAGGAAGGTATTCCATAAAGCGCTACGCTAGCGAAGCAGCATCTTATCAACGAAGGATGTGTTGAATCACTGAGTAATGTGGGAACACACTTAGAAGCATCACTTTATAATACGTATCGCAGGCACACCTAGTGACCGCTGGCGAGCGTGTTTCGTAATTAGTACGCCGGCACCCGATGCCGCGATTGTCTCGTGGGCGACCAAGACGTTTTATTGCATCGTAAGCACGTTAAAAATGATGATGACCATCTTTGATGTGTTCAAGCGCAAGAAAACTGAAGGGCGAGCTGGTGGGCAGGGCGGTTTCGCTATGGTGAGATAATGTTTATATAAATGCGGTAACAATTCAGCAGTGCTGTAGTCATCATCAATCATCCTGATCCGAAAACCCTGCCAAAATCCCAGTGCCTGATTGGTAGAACTTCATTGAACTAGGCGGTTAAACCCGAGTTTTACGCGAGGAAAACGGAAAATTAATCAGTCATATATTAAAACCGCCAATCTTGCTGCTCCTTGTGCATGGGTCTGTGCATCCCATGAGCATGCTTCATCTGCTTAACGAACATGGCATGGCCCAGACTGCAGATAATGACGAATGTTAAAGAAATCTCACTGAGGCGGGCCTAAGGCGAATATTTCAATTTGAGGTGACTTTTTATTTGGGGCCGATAATGTGGATATGGAGCAGTTTGTTCTGTCTGTGTTGGGGCAGTTTTTGCACTTCTGCTCAGTGTTGAAAAACATATGGCCAAAATTTGGTGAGAAAATGTATTTTGGGGATAGATTAGATAAACAGAAACTATCCTGGACAGGCAACCTACTGTCTCATTTAGGGAAGAGTCGAAGCTGCCGCAACATCTCGCCAGTATTGTGGCCCTCCTTTGCAGACTGTGGCTTATATATTTGAAGTACCACGCCTTGCCATGCCACGGTAACCCACGGTGCCGGTCTGGCAATGTCCCGCGCGTTCTTAGACGTCAGGATATTTAAGGACCACCTGCGTCAATGCAGAAAGTACCTTTTATAACGGAAGTCTGTGCCACTATGGCTGCACCAAGAGAAAAAAAGCCGAACTCTGGTTGACCGGTGCTCAGAACTGCCTTCGCGGGGAGAAGTGCTGCAGCAATATTTTCAGTCCCACGATGTGGATAGGCTTACCCAGAGGTAGGTCAAAACACAGATCGTCCGCGAAATGATGAAGGTGTGGAACAAAGTCCGTATTCTCACTGCACCGGAGCGGAACGTAATAAAGAAGCTCAACAGGAAGCTTGACCAGTACCAAAGGCAAATGCTGGGGGTTCACCCCGGAAATTAACAAGAAGAATGGATTTAGGGACAACCTTAAAAATCTTTTTGACCTTGTCCTTGTCGGCACCATTAAGATCATCAAAACCAAGAGGATAAAGACATTCTCTAGGCCCAAAGGGAGCCAGGTCGCCGAGGCGTCATGGTGGTATTCGATAAGTTCCCTTCTGAGAAGGAGGAGCGAGCTCTTCAACGACAACAGTAGGACGGAGCTTTAAAGGACCCGCCGTTAGGCTGAACAGCAGACCGAGCAGGAGACAACTGCCCAGCTGAAATACTCGCCTACCGACAACACACAACTGACAGATCAGGATGACCCGCAGCCCTTGGCCATGCCTTCGAAGCGGCCCTGCAGGAGAGCCAAGAACATCGCCACTCCTGGTCAGGCAGCAACCCTAGATCGGACCAAGCTCAATGATCGCTCTGCAATTCACTTGCTATCGGCGACGGCTTCGGCCCTCGGCCACGACTCCTCTGGACTGGCGATCACAGAAGCTCGGGCAGGCGCGCACGTAGATCGCAGAGGAAAGTCATTGCGGACGAAATCTAGCATTCTTTCTCCGCGTCACCCAACCTGGTGGTCCACTGGAACGGCAAACTGTTAACTGACTATGGAAAGGAAAAGGTGGATCGACTCTGTCATTGTAACCGGTCCAAGAAGTGCCGCCAAGCTCTTCGGTGTTTCGAAGTTTGCAAGTAAAGCCGGAGCAACGCCAGTCGACGTTGTCGGGCATTGTCTGGAAGACTGGGAGGTTTCGAACAAGGTCGTCGGCATGAGCTTCGACACCACCTCCAGCAATACTGGACAAGTTGTGGGAGCAAACACGCTTTTTCAGCAGAAGCTTGAGTGACGGCCTATTCACTTTGCTTGTCGTCATCATATCGTCGAACTGGTGGCAGAGGCGGCTTTTTCCACGTGCTTCGGTCCGTCCTTGCCGCCGATCCCGCTGATTGGGAGATAGCACCTGGCTTCCCGAACGCTAAAGAAGTACTGTGCAGGATCGCGGTAGTTAGCGACTTCGCCGAACGAGCTGTGGCTCTTATCCAAGTATGCAACAAGGTACTGACGAAGGATGAAGGGCAAAAGCAGTACCTGCTGCAAGTCGTCGAATAGCATCGTCGCCAGAACCCCGAGACCACAAAGAGGACTGCAGTATCATTCCCATCTAAGCCACATTGATGCCGACAGGGCCAGTGACCTATGATCTGAGACAGAATGTGAAGTGTCTTTCGATCCAGTGTGTCAAAAGGAGTACTATGATGTGCATTTTATGCATATCGTACGCTTGGTTTAAAAAACTGAAGCACAAAATACGTTTGGGGACATTTCAGACACATCTTTCCCTGAACAAATCTCCCAGGGATCACAAGTCCATGGAGAATGAGTTCTTGCTGGGGATAAATGGAATGGTGTTCTTTGAATTTAATGGGCTTGGAATGCACAAAAGCCGGCACGAATTTCATCGAAATAAAGTAAAATCCAGCACAAACGACATACAGTCTTCGTGTGAAAGTGCTGAAAAATGTTGGACCAAGGCCATATTTTGCACACATTATTTCCTCCAAAAGACATATCAGTTAATGACAGAGCGCTGTGGAAAAGTGTTCATCGTAATTCTCTCTATATATTTATATATATATGCCTTTCTTAGGAAAGCATTTATATATATATATATATCCCTTCCTTAGGAATACATATATATATATATATATATATGAAGTGAACAGTGAACAAAATTCAATGAGGAGAACGCAAATGCTCGGGAGGGGGGGTGGTCTCAGCCAATGCGTCTCGTTCGCAGAATTGCCCCCGCAGGCATTTTTCCTTAAAATAGGCCCTGGCGGATAGTCCTCAGAGTTTCAGAGAGCACAGAAACGTGCTCGAACGAAGAACCATATACTGAGGCGCCGGCTTTGCATCAGCAAAATCCAACTGCGCAGAATAGTGCAGAGCGTAAAATAATGGGAGTACTCACAATCTGCGATACAACTGACGCTCAACTAACCGGAGATTTGGTAATTTCAAGGTGCAGTTAACATCGAAACGAAATTCCTTTGTCAACTTTGTTTTTTTTTTGCGAACGACTGGTCGGCATAAACTTGATAAAAATTGTTGTCAACTGAAACTTTAATGAGTACCTACCCACCATGGGATGCGTGGGTCGAATGTAACAAGCTCTGTTTAGGATAGCTGGAGATTTCCGGAAAATTGCCAGGGGGAGGTCCACTTAGGATTTCAACCGTTTCTTTCCAGTCATTGCCATAGGCCCAATGTTAAAATCACTGAATATTGGGGGGGGGGACCTCCTCCCCGATCGCCAGCCGTGCTGTTTAGCATGGACTTCAACCACTAACATCGCCCTAGAAAAGCATTCGGAAAACACAAAACCAAGATCAGATAGCTAAACAACATATCAACGACGCAGATGTTTCTTTAATACCCTTTGAATGGTTGGGAAAGCCCATTCAAGGTCTTCCTGCCAGTTCGAGTCGTCGCCTGATGTAAAAGATTTCTCATGAAACAGGTAGGTACTGCAGTTGTGCATCACTGACCTCGTCTTTGGTTTTCCCCTTGGCTCCGAGCCAGACCTGGACCATGGCGTTCGACAGCAGGAAGGGCGAGATGGCGTGGTTTTTCTGTCGCTTTTTGGTCACCTCCTTCAGCAAAGGCATGTCCATGCCGGTGGGCACTGCGGCCCATGACAAGGCGACGACGGCCAACAGCGCCGAAACATAGAAACCTGCGTGCAGAAAACACCTTTATGTGGCCGCGCGATGTTCATGCATCAGAAACTGGTTGGTGGCTCATTTCGCAACATTGCATTCTGGATTAGGATGTATTATTAACCCGGCCCTCCACGGCTTTGTTGGCCGTTCACGCCGTCGTAGGAAAGTCAACTTAATCTCCAATTAAAAATCCAAACTAATGGTGATTGTGGACCAGAAGAGGCACTGCTGGATAGATGCTTTTTTGGCCTTTCTATAACTTTCCAATTTGATTTACTCTGCGTGTTAAATATTCGTTAAGATCAGGCCAAATGGACGAATCTTACATAAAACTTTTGCGACCGCTACTTTTTTGTCGATCTGGTGGCTTTGCGTGCCCCACAAAACCGAATACTTTCCAGATTTTCTGGTCATAGGTATGTGATACGATGTCAAATGAAACACATCCGAAAGTCGTGCGAGGTTATGACAGGTCATGGTTCTCGCTAGCGGTTCTTTGCGTGGTGACGCATGGCGTGGGGCTAGAGACCAACGGATTGAAACCTTGATGTCTCAATAAATCACAGTCAGATTCTTAAAAACAAGACAGCTTCAGAATTGCTGGCCATTTTTGCAAACGTAATTTAAGTTTCAAAAACCTAGGCTGAATCATTAAAATTATATTCAAAGTAAACTGGATGGCAAATTTACCCTAATGAAGGTGTGGATTAAGCGACTGGAAAGAACACAAGGTCGAGAGTAACAGTTAATCCTACAAAGATACAATATGTGAAATTGCAGGAATGGAGAGCATGAAATTTCAGCGTGGTGTTGTTTTTGGGTTACAACAACGTAAAAATGCGGTTTTTCATAAAAAAATTTCAAGTTATATGTGGCCATTTCGTCTCAGTGATGCATGCGCTGAATTGCATGTGATAATTGGAAAGTCGCTTTTGGACCGTAATTGAAGAGCAAACTACTCACCACGTACACTACGCAAAGAGCAGCAACGCAAACGAATTCAAAAGAATTTCACATCGGGCAATGATGGCATTTGTCGTACCAGCAACGTGGCATTAAGGATGATTCGGATGGAGAAATGTCCTTATTGCTTTTGGCCAGCACACGCTTATTTCCCGCATCGCTGCTTGTCGCCGCTCTCCCTCCCTCTCTCTCTCTCTCTCTCTCTCTCTCTCTCTCTCTCTCTCTCTCTCTCTCTCTGTCTATGTGTGTGTGTGTGTGTGTGTGTGTGTGTGTGTTGCTGCCGCTGGCCGCCAGGGCGTCACAGTTCTGGATCTGGCGGCGCTCCTCCCGGCTTGGTCGCTCACGTGACCGAACCGACTTTCTGGCCGCGGAGGCCGGCCGGCCGCTCTTTTTGACGTGGTCAGGGGAAACACGACATCATTGCGGTTTGCGCCCGTTCGGGCAAACAGATTTTTCTTCATGCGGCATTAAAGTGCTCATCGGGTATTTCGGATCACCTTTCGGTAAGAAATCCTGTTCGTCAATTATTTTCTCGTTATTGGTGCTTGTTTAGAAGATGGTTGCAGTTTGTTTGGGTTTGATTAAAACAAACTGGGGTGTGATCGTGAACCTTTCTGTTGCTCTCTTTAGTCTGTTTTCTCGTTGCTCCGTTGATGTCGCATTCATCATTTGTCATCATTTTTGATCGCCTACGTCCGCTATGTTTAAGAACTATTCACCTGCATATGTGACAGTAACATTTTTTCAGGATGCCGTTGATTATCGCATGTCGGGTGTCTGCTGTTTCGCCGTTTATTTTTATGTTGCATACGATAGCTTGGTTTTTGGGGAATGCTACTACGATCGTTGTTGACTTCGCAGAAACCGTTTCCAAAATACATCACTCGTATCGGAACGCGTATCGACCGAGGAAACCCGAGAACGCTGCAATATATATATATACATTTCCCGGACATCGCGTCCGATGGTCACATTGCCGCTCCTCGGTACGAACCAATAAAAACCGGAGAACGCAAAAGTGCATGCAGTGCACAGAACGTTCACCATTATGTACGTTCTGGAAAACACGCTACGTTTACTGTACAGTTTGCGCTTACGGTGCGTCTTGCAAAATCATGGTTAATCCGTACGCCACACCAAGGCTTGTTTCTCACGTAACGCCATATAAGACGCTATATGGTATTTTTAGCGGTGTTGGGAGGCATTGCAACAACGGCAGATAACCAAAACAAAGTGAGAGTTTCCAGTTCCCAATACATCATTCCTTCAAACTCATTTTAGATGGCAGCCATGCAGCCTGCTTTCCAATTTTAGCATAGCAACTCACAACGAATATCACATTCAGTTCAGCATGCTTCGTGTAAGCGTCTCTGTGGCGAAATCTATCTGGTCGGATCAAAACTCCGTAAAACGGAATATGTCGATTAAATAAACGTGATAGGATCACTCATGTGATTCTAGTACAAAATCAGCGAGCTCCCGAGGTCCGTTATTTAGAATCTCACGTGAGGAGCCGGAGGCCGTTCGCTCCTCGCACCCATGACTCGTACCTCGGACGACATACCTGTCCGGCAGTGGGGCATGACTGCAGAGATCTGCGGCGGACGGGGGCAGACTGAGGCGCCACGCGTCCTCCTCGGCTGCCGACGGCTGCCCAACTCACCCCCCCCCCGACCGCTTCTGGTCCCCCTTGCCGACCCTCGCTGCCGCTGGCCTCCTGACATTCCCGCTCCTGTCCCCTCCCCTCACCGCTACCCCAGAACGTTTCCACCGCTGACGGTGTCGTGACTGGCGGTCTGACCGTCGCACTCCTTTCCACCAACCCGTCCCGTCGGCGTCCGCTGCTCTGCCCTCCCGTCCGCCTCTCTCCCCGACCACTGTTTCCCGGAGTGATCCGCGAGTCGAGCTGGGAAACCCCCGCTTCCGTGAAGTACATAACACGCGGGGTTTGCAGCCCATAGAGCAGGCATGGCAGCTGCCGCACCAGCTGTGGTGGGCCCTTGCTGTTACACGGAAAGAAATGGCCTGAACGTGGTTCTTGCCGCACCAACTTGGGATCCAGCTTTGAACTACGAACATCGACGCCATCGCGTGAACTGCGCGCCTCCCGTGCCTGAGCAATAGCGAGCTGACCAACGACTGAACGGGCTCGTAATACGATCTTTTGCTACAATTCGATTTTACATGCACTTGTTAAGGACTGTAATGAATCTGATTATCCATGTGCACTATCCCCAATCACCCTCAAACCCAGGAGCAGCACGGGGGTCTTGCATAGGCTTCCAAACTTAAAAATTAGAGGTTTTCGAAGAGAACTTTGGAGAAATTTGCTTCAGGGTTCTGATCGTTGCTGTTTTCACTAACACCGTTTCTATAGTAAAAAATGCCCGTACGAAAAGAAAAAGAAGGGAACAAATAAAGAATAGAAAAACATAACGAAACAAAAACCATGGGTTTCAGTGTGTAAGCAATGTTTACGTTGTATACCCTCAAAACCGGCCCTGCTGTGAGTCTCATTAAGAATCCCGCCAGGGGTTAAATGCTCCACGGATATTTTTTTGATGTTTCTTTCCACGTCGCGTCAGTAACGTTAGATTACACCAAAATGCTAGGTCATACCAAACTGCGAAAAAAGGAGAGACGCGTCTCCTCTCCCATTGTAATGGGACAGGGGACGCATCGCTCTCATGTGTCTTTCTTATGAGGCATGGGCTGCATCAATAATTATTGAAGCAGCCCATGCCTCTTCCTACGGACAGATCGATAGACAAAGTCACTCGTATGCGTTTCAGCACCAAATTCTGGTGCACTTGAAGTTAGTACTAATCAGTTGATCAGCATACTCAGTAATTACCAAAACACTCAACCCATGGATCCGGTGCAAGAAAATTAAGGGACTGCCAAACCATCAGAATCGATAACCGACAAGAAAAATGTTTGCCGTTCAGAGGGTATGAGTGATGAAGGTAATCAGAGGGATGGAGCACCATGCATGCACGCGATGCACGAGGCATGCAAGGCACGGAGGCATAAAATGTAGTCTGACCCTGGCCAAGTTGCCAGTCGCCACGCAGATCAAATGCAAACGTAAGCCAGATGCAGATCAGTGCCGCCACTTTATCGAAACAGACACTGGACACAACCTGTAACGATTTAAGACGCGTTGCACTCCAGCTTCCAAGTACGCGGCAGGCCGAGGAACGCCGGTGGGGCAGCGCCACTCTGAATGCTTATCAGAGTACCTAACGACGCATTGTTACGTGGACGTATCATTCGTCCTTTTTGGCTTTACATAGAGGTCGTGTGTGTTGTTAACGGTATATCGGCACTTGCACGTCTTGTTAAATTTTACTCGCTTCGCCGACATCCCGTCCCAAACATCTTGGGTTCAGAAGTGCGGTGTAATGAATGGTAAAAATGCATACAAGCACATCTGGACAAGGGCGATCACAGAAGCTGAATTCAAGTCCAAAAGTTGCTTAGTATGTACACTGACATCCAAATCCAGGAACGCCTTTAGAAGCTACAATACAAAAGAGAAAAACAAGCAAAATAAAGACGACTGATTAATAACACGTCTCAGTCACTTCAGTTTAAAAAGCGAGTAAAATTATAGTGCTATTTTATATTATTATAAAATAGCACGCATAGATACATGATAAGCTCTGTTCTGGCAAGAGAAGTCGGCCTATATGCCCAAGTAAATGAGCGCAGTTACCTTGCTGGGACCACCATCGGAGGCAGCTGTGCTCCTCCACTTCTGATCTCCTTGCCTGACGTTATGGAGAAGCATTCAAAGGCCTAGCGAAGACCAAGGGGGTGACCTAGATGGTCGCTAGTGCTGGAGTGTTCGAAACGGATTGGACCTCTAAGATTATCCTTCCTGCACTTTTCTGCACGTGTTCCTGTCTCATCAAGGAGATTTGAGGGAGCGGCGTACAAAATACACGGGTGGCATATTCAAGAACCGGTCTGATAAAACCTCCGTAAACACGCAACAAATCGCCTCTTTGAGCACCAGACAAGCTTTATGTTTGTGGATGGAAAACAATCTTGTTATTTTGTTACCTCGCCGGCTTGGGTTGTAACTGGGTGCCAAATCTACCGTGTGTGAAAAGTGACAGGCGTGTCACGGGTCACTTAACCCTGTTCCCGGAGGGCTACTCGGTATGGCCGATTCCCAGCGGGGAGGGGGGCGGATTCGGCCTCTTCCCTCGATCTCGAGAACTACACAACCGATTTCATCGCAGCAAACGGCAATCGATTTCCGATGACGTAAACCACACGTTAAAAAAAGTTCTCAAAATTTTAAAAGGGGTGGATGCAGGGGGAGGGGCAGAAATACCAAAATGAGGGGTAGTTTTCGGCTTGTTATAACTCCATTGTTTATGGACTGATTTCGATGAAATTGACATGAATCGAAAGACTATGAGTAGGACTTTCACCACTGGTGCATACATTTTAAATTTTGAGAAAATATATGGGCGTTCACAGAGTTTCGAAAATAGGAGGATTAGTTTTTCAAAAACCGCATGAACAAAAAAGGTAAAAGCACTTTTTCGGCTTCTGCTAGTCATGATATGCTAAGCAAGTGTAAATCGTATTACAAAATTTGCATAATGTTAGCATAGTCGGTGCCAGGGACATGAAAAGGGGGAACTGTCATGGTCACATGCTCTTCAGATCAACTTGTGGCCTTTGACCTTAAATGACCTTCAGTGACCTTGGGGTCAATTGGAATGATCTCGTGTGCATTTAGTATTATCTGCAAAGGTTTTCGATTAGTTGAATTCACCTTGTTTCGAAAATTCCATTTTACGGCTATTGTGATATAGGGTACGCTCACTGACATTTTAGGTCATAGCTCCGTGACCCGACCTGACACCAAGCTGAAACCTGGTACACAAGTAGAGGGTAACCTTCTACATCATATGTATTTCGGATTTGGCATTTTGAAAAATGGCACCGAAATTATTGCTATAAAACCAAATTATGACTTTTGACCTTGACCTGACCTTGTAAAGTGACCTCAGATGGATACAGTTGTATTTTCACTTTACCCAACTATTTATCTATACATCCATATAAGGTTTTAAGTTCTATCTTAAAAACGCTATTTTTGGCAATAATTTTCCTTTTGCCCTCAACAGGGCCAAAAATGACCTGAGGTGCCTCCCAAAAACGTTGCCTAGCTCCGCCCCTGAGCAGAATAAAACTTCGAAATTTTGTCACAATGCGTAAAAAGAACAGCTAGGAAAAGCGACCAAGTTTCGTAAAGCTGCGTCAAAAAGCCTGGAATTGACAAGCAAAAAATCTGAGGGGGTCGAATTCAACCCCCGTACCGGGAATAGGGTTAACCTGTGACACATCCATCTGAATAAATAAATAAGCAAATAACCAAGCAGTCATCATTCAGCCAACAATCAGTCAATATAAATCATCAATCATTCAATGAGTGTCGCTCTCATTTCCATGTGATGCCCGCATTACATGCGAGCTTATATGACCCGACCATTTCAGGTCGGACGAAATGTGAACCGCTAAAAGTTTGTTCTCAGATTTGTTGCTCATTGGGCCATTTCCAAACGCTATATACATGGGACGCGTTTTTATGAATCATATTCGTTTTGTTTTTTTCCCCACGCGAAAGCGCATCCTATCTACGGTGCTGTCGTATTGCTGGGTCCGGCCCAGCAGCAGCGGTCGTGAGGTCAACAGCATATTCCCAAGCGCTATCCTGGTCCTGGAGACAATCGTTCACGACGTTTAAAAGACAGGCAGAGCGGCATTTCGTGACGCATCGGACGCTGCGGCTCAATAGTAACAAATGCTGCGACTCAATGTTTCGAGTTCATCGATGTTGACCTTTTCGTGGGACAACTGCGGTGAACCCAAAACATTTGTCAGCATAGTTAAGCTGTCGCTGCCTGCCAGTCCGAGGGGAACCTTCATCACCAAGCACCACCGGCTCCCGTGCCGTCTTCGAAAGCCGCCTTCCCTGCTCACGTTATTATCCGTCGAAATAGCTCGAGATCGACGAGGGTTGTTTCATGTGACATTCACGTTTGAAACCGGCTTGCACATGTACATTCTTGCACATCGTACGCGCAACAATGTATTTCACTTGGTTTCATTTCTCGTTTCCAAGCTCTTGCCCCAATGTTGCATGATGTGAGGAACCTCAGAACGGAGAGTTGCTATTTGCCATCCTTTTCCTCCTTGTACTGAAGTGCAAACATCCACCACAAAACAAATAGTCGCCCCCACAGTGATAGTTGACATTTGGATTCGCCTCCCTCTCCGCACCTGTCACCTGTCGCCAATGCACTTTCCGACAATGGCCAACAGTCTGATAAATGGTCGTGACTCAACAGATGGCACCGTCTCCCCTGGGGGCCAAAAATCGAAACATTTACACCTCTTTCTGTCCGAATACCTTGCTAGCCATGGAACTCAACAGCAGAACTGAGTAGTTAATAAACACAATGGGAAGGCGTGCTCAGATTGAACATGCGACCATCTCGTGCAATAGACATCACTGTGTCTGTACACAAATAAAAACCGTCCCTTTTTCTTCTAAGTAGAGTTATACCTGACCCTGGCAGCTGTTTAAACAGACTGCTCATCCCCGCGACCGCACCGGCAGACCGGCGGACGAGTTTTCCAGAAATCACGTGCGCCGCCGCCGTCCGCGGGTTTTCCAACGCCCGGGGCGCGGTATTTAGGGCCGGTCCGGGCGGCTGGCGGACAGACCAGCGGCGACAGGACGGGACGCCGCTCCCCACCCGGCCGGAGCGGACAGAAGCCGCAGATCGTCACAAACATGGCCCGCTGCTGCGCTGGTGAGTGCCGACTGCCGCCAGCCAGGCGGCTGAGGTACGGTGGAGGGAGTGCCCGGGGCCGCCTGATTACGCCTGTCCCTGAGAACAGGGAATAGAAATGCAGGACGTCGTGGATTGTCGAGATCTGATTTTTAGACGAATTCGAATTTTGCTCCCTACGGCGTAAAGGGAAACTGCACATCGTGTCTCGCTGCCACTCTTGAACATCTGGATGAATGCGTATCTCGAGTTGTTTTCGGAATCCTACTGAGCCGTGCTACGGATTGTGCGCATATACCACACGTCCGAGATGCGGGTGCCCTGAACTGTTTTCTGTGTGCAGGTCGATGTCTTTGGGTGCTGCTCGCCGTGGTGGCCGCGGCCTGGGGCGCAGTGCCCACCGGCATGGACATGCCCCTGCTGAAGCTCTTGACGTCAGGCCGTCAGGAAAACCACGCCATCTCCCCCTTCCTGCTGTCGAATGTCATGTCGCAGATCTGGCTCGGTGCCGGAGGCAAGACCAGAGACGAGGTAAGCCGAGAAAGGCTGAACCAGAGTAAGAGGATTTACAGAGGCAGATTACAAATCAGTGGGGCTTATTCCTCATGCAGCCATTTCTAGCTGAAAGGAAAGTGGGCACCCGTACTTGGTGCACAGTTTTCCGGCTTCGTTCCGGTGGAAGGGCTTTGTGCTCGGCAGAGATGCGTGGAAGGTGGACGTGTGACGGAAATTAGCGGGGGTAAACGGTGTTAGAAATAGGGACGGGTGCGTTTTCAGTTAGGGGGATTAAGCCGATTTCGAGGTGCGCTCTTCAAATGCAGTGCCTTAATTTAGTTTCTGTCAAAGTAAAAGCTGGTACAGTGCCATCCTACCTGCCCCTGTGGGGTGGTAGAGTGTACCCATGCAACTGATAGCAATGAGGTGGACACAAGCTAAGTTGTCGTCTAGACAATGCGATGCCGTAACCTCAGAAACAGCTGTTGTCTGCCCTATCGTTTGAAGTCCGTGAAGGTGCGGCAACAGTGGATGGTATTTGGTAAATTGACCAAATGGCGCCGTTCGGAAATAACGTAAGACATTTGTTAGTCATGTTTTTTTTTACCTCCTCACCAAGCAGGACTACTGAATGGTTGTTTGTGTTTTGAGCTCTTTTCTTGCACAAGCAGGCCAATAATACACCCTATACCTCCGGAAATTTCACTCCTGGGCTTTTCATTCCTGTGACGTCGTTACCAAAAGCGTTTCTACACACTGTTCTCATTGCAACTCTGGTTTTAACACTGTTCACACCTGGCGGGGGGAGGCTCCAGAAAGCCCCCTTCCGGTTTTCTGCTCGCCATTCACAGGGTTTTTGAAGCAGAATCACGAAAATTATTTTCTTTTCCTATCTATTCTTTCTCGTATTAGCACACATTTTCATAATCCTATTTGGCGGCAAAATAGAGTAAAAAAAAATGGGGGCGGAGCCGCGTGAAGTTTTTGGAAAGAACCTGAAGCCATTTTGGCGCTGTTAAAGGTAAAATAAAAATGTCTGTCAAAAACGGAGTTTTTAAGATGGGACTTAAAACTCTGTATTATTATATAGGTATGTAACAGAACTACAATAAAAAAATGTTGGTCTGAGGCCATCTTGCAAGATCAAGTGGAAGCCAAAAGTAAAATTTGGTTTCAAGCAAATATTTTTTGCGCTAGTTTTTTAAATAAAAAATCCGGGATACACGTGACTACTCAGCACAGTGTCCTCTACTCGCGTTTTAGGTTCCAGGTCGATATCAGGTCAGGTCACGGAGTTATGATCTAGAATGTCCACGCGTACCCTATGTCACGACGGCCAAAAACAGGACCGTCAGAAATATAGTCAATTCCAATGACTGAAACCGTTTTCAAACATTATGAAATAAATCCAAGGCTCATTCCATGTGACTCAGGTCGTGTGAGGTGAAAAGTCGTAAGCTGACCTGATGATCATGCCAACATGACAATTTTCCTTCTGTCATGTCCCTGGCGCCGCCTATGCCAACGTTCTAAAAACAGTGTGGCATTAAAGTGTACTTAATTATGAACTGGATAGTACAAACTAAAAGATTTTAAATATTCTTGTCGAGCCAGTTTTCAAACAAAAATATTTCGCACCTTTCAAAGCTTTACAAACACAAATGAAGGCTCTCAAAATTTGAAACGTACGGGCCAAAGGGAACAGTCCCATCGATTAGCTCTCGATTCACGGCAATTGCATCAAACTGAATCAGTCCCCAAGGATTGTAGTAATAACGTCTGAAAATATCCTCTTTCCTGGTCTTTTTGCTCCCCCGCCCCGGTAGGCTCCTTATTTGATTTTCAAAATTTTGCTATACAGAAATGCATTTGACGTCATGACGAAACGACTGTTGATTGTAGCGATAAAAACAATCCGGTGGTTCTCGAGATCTCGAGGGAGGGGAGGGGGAGGCGAGTGAATCGAGTCATAAAGAAATGCATCCTCGCTATGGGTACGGGAATAGGGTTGAGCTAAAAATGATGAGAGCATTAATATGCCTGAAAGTAATACAATTATAACATTTGTTGTTGTTCTTTTGCTATATTGTTGAATCTAAAAATATGAAAATATCAGCAATGGTATTACTTGACGCATACGGTCGAGTTGCGTTCACTGTGAATGCGTCGGTGATGTCGGTTGTGGCGACCATTATGATATCGACCCATTATAAGCGTCAGCTCATTATATTTACCCATTAATGTCCTACCTACAAACTTATCTCCTCTCCATAACCTTTTTCAGATGACTGCTGTTCTTGGGCTGAGTGGTGCCGAAGATTCAGATTTTCTCAGCGGCTACAGTTCGGCCAGAAACGCTTTGTCCAAGCAGAACACGAATGTCACCACTGCCATCTTCAACCGCATTTATATCCGCCAGGGATTCAGCGTTAAGCCAACCTTCACCAACCTCCTCCAGCAATACTACGGAGTGAGCGAACAGATATTTGCCTCAGACCAAGCTGCTGCAAATGACATCAATTCGGCGGTGGCGAGTGTAACTCGCAATCGCATCCGCGATATTGTCACTGCTGACACGCTGCAGAACTCCAAGCTGGTGTTGGTTGGAGCGCTTTATTTCAAGGGTATGTGGGAGACGAAGTTTGATGTCGCGAAACCCGGAATGTTCCTCACCCCCGAGGGAGATCAGCGGGTGCCCATGATGAAACTTGATCGGAAGTTAGCTTACGGTACCTTCGGTGACTTCGACGTGGTTAAACTGCCTTACCAAGACCCGGATTATTCTCTGCTGGTGTTGCGGCCGGCGGCGAGGACTCTGGCAGCCTTTGACAAGCTGCACAGCTCGCTGGAGTCGCTGGACATTTCTGACATGTACAATAAGCTCCGCTTCAGAGACGTCATCGTCAGGATGCCTCGCTTCAAAATTGAAACAACGTACAGCTTATCAGAGCCTATGCAGCAGCTCGGGATGCGAGAGCTGTTCTCCGGCTCCGCCAACCTCAGCGGCATCAGCGATATTCCGCTCGCAGTTGACAAGGTTATCCACAAGGTGTTCATGGAGGTGAACGAGGAGGGCACAGAGGCGGCTGCTGCCGTTGCTGTTACCTTCCTTGCAACCAGTGTGCAGATACCCATGCCGCCCGTACAGTTCACCGTTGACCGGCCTTTCTTCGCCGTCCTTTACCACATCCGGGAAAAGATTAATCTTTTCTCGGCCATGGTTGTCAAGCCGTAAATTCTCTTTCCTCTCCACGGGCTTCAAACTCCATGAACTCCAAACACCTGGTATTTGGCCAAACACTGCATCGTGTTCTGTTTCCTTGAATAATTGCGATTTTGTCATATTCTTCGCAGCACTTTTTCGTGCTGTTCGTGAAGCGCGCCAATGTTTCACTGAGAACTCCGCCAGCCATTCTGTATAATCTGCCGACATCGCCCCGTATTCACGCTTGAATTAGACGAAGCCCGCCGTTTTGGTGCCGCTAGTCATCCTCACCTTGCCGCTGGCGAAAACACAGACACACATACAAAACGGTGACGCAACAAGGCGGATGGGGGAAACGAAATTTCGGCGTGGGCGATGGGTAACGAGAAATTCGTGCATGGTTTCTGCGGCGTCGAAGATGGAAACCATCTTTCTTTTCACAGACCATCGTTTCAAACCTTTCCTGACGTCTGTCAGCAATCCAGTCTCGAAACTGCAAACAGCGGAAACATGTGACGAGGCAAATAATATGAGGATATACGGGCGCACAGCACCATATTTCTAGGTTGTAAGGGCATGATAACGCTACATAGCACGTGGATGAGTCGAGTATTGTATGTTTATGAGATGTGTCTTGTCCCTTTCTGCGCCTTTGTCTTTCTTCAAAATGGCTGCCGGTCTTCCATCATCGACATGTACTTAAGGTGCTTGCTATTGACATTTCAGATACTGACATATCAGGTAGAACTGTTGATCGTTGCGCAATATCTGCACAAACGTGGCATGGTGCTGTTTGGTTTGTGGTATGTGTATCAGGGCCTATTTTAACATGTTAACTGGGGGGGCAAATGCCCCCCCCAGTCGGACACTTTGCCCCCCCAGTCAAGATCCTTTGCCCATGCAAAGAAAAAACAGCCAGGTGTACTGGCGTAACCAGGAAGGTATTCCATAAAGCGCTGCGCTCGCAAAGCAGCATCTTATCAACGAAGGATGTGTTGAATCACTGAGTAATGTGGGAGCACGCTTAGAAGCATCACTTTATAATACGTATTGCAGGCACACCTAGCGACCGCTGGCGAGCGTGTTCCGTAATTAGTACGCCGGCACCCGATGCCGCGATTGTCTGGTGGGCGGCCAAGGCGTTTCATTGCATCGTAAGCACGTTAAAAATGATGTTAACCATCTTTGATGAGTTCAAGCGCAAGAAAACTGAAGGGCGAGCTGGTGCGCTGGGCGGTTTCGCTATGGTGAGATAAGGTTTATATGAATGCGGTAACAGTCCAGCAGTGCTGTAGTCATCACCAATGATCCTGATCCGAAAACCCTGTTAAAATCCCAGTACCTGATTGGTAGAACTTCATTGAACTAGGCGGTTAAACCCGAGTTTTACGCGAGGAAAACGGAAAATTAATCAGTCATATATTAAAACCGTCAAACTTGCTGCTCCTGGTGCATGGGTTTGAGCATCCCATGAGCATGCTTCATCTGCCTAACGAACATGGCATGGCCCAGACTGCAGATAATGACGAATGTTGATGATATCTCACTGAGGCGGGCCTAAGGCGAATATTTCAATCTGAGGTGACTTTTTTATTTTGGGGCCGATAACCTCGAAATGGAGAAGTTTGTTCTGCCTGTGTTGGGACAGCTTTTACACTCCTGCGCAGTGTTGAAAAACATATGGCCAAAATTCGGTGAGAAGATGTATTTTGGGGTAGATTAGATCAACAGAAACTATCCCGGACAGGCAACTAACTGTCTCATTTAGGGAAGAATCGAAGCTGCCGCAACATCTCGCCAATATTCTGGCCATCGTTTGCAGACTGTGACTTATATATTTGAAGTACCACGCCTTGCCATGCCACGGTAACCCACGGTGCCGGTCTGGCAATTTCCCGCGCGTTCTTAGACGTCGGGATATTTAAGGACCACCTGCGTCAATGCAGAAAGTACATTTTATAACGGAAGTCTGTGCCACTATGGCTGCACCACGAGAAAAAAGGCGACTTTTGGTTGACCGGTGCTCAGAACTGCCATCGCGGGGAGAAGTGCTGCAGCAATATTTTCAGTCCCACCGTGCGGATAGGCTTACCCAGAGGTAGGTCAAAACACAGATTGTCCGCGAAATGATGAAGGTGTGGAACAAAGCCCGTATTCTCACTGCACCGGAGCGGAACGTGATAAAGAAGCTCAACAGGAAGCTTGACCAGTACCAAAGGCAAACTGTGGAGGTTCACCCCGGAAATTGACAAGAAGAATGGATTTAGGGACAACCTTAAAAATCTTTTTGACCTTGTCCTTGTCGGCACCATTAAGATCATCAAAACCAAGAGGATAAAGACATTCTCTAGGCCCAAAGGGAGCCAGGTCGCCGAGGCGTCATGGTGGTATTCGATAAGTTCCCTTCTCAGAAGGAGGAGCGAGCTCTTCAACAACAATAGGCCGAAGCTTTAAAGGGCCCGCCGTTAGATTAAACAGCAGACCGAGCATGAGGCAACTGCCCAGCTGGAATACTCGCCTACCGACAACACACAACTGACAGATCAGGATGACCCGTAGCCCTTGGCCATGCCTTCGAAGCGGCCCTGCAGGAGAGCCAAGAACATCGCCACTCCTGGTCAGGCAGCAGCCCTCGATCGGACCAAGCTCAATGATCGCTCTACAATTCACTTGCTATCGGCGACGGTTTCGGTTCTCGGCCACGACTCCTCTGAACTGGCGATCACAGAAGCTCGGGCAGGCGCGCACGTAGATCGCAGAGGAAAGCCATTGCGGACGAAATCTAGCATTCTTTCTCCGCGTCACCCAACCTGGTGGTCCACTGGGACGGCAAACTGTTACTGACGATGGAAAGGAAAAGGTGGATCGACTCTGTCATTGTAACCGGTCCAAGAAGTGCCGCCAAGCTCTTCGGTGTTCGGAAGTTGCAAGTAGAGCCGGAGCAACGCCAGCCGACGTTGTCACGCTTTGTCTGGAAGACTGGGAGGTTTCGGACAAGGTCGTCGGCATGAGCTTCGACACCACCTCCAGCAATACTGGACAAGTTGTGGGAGCAAACACTCTTCTTCAGCAGAAGCTTGAGTGACGGCCTATTCACTTTGCTTGTCGTCATCATATCGTCGAACTGGTGGCAGAGGCGGCTTTCTCCACGTGCTTCGGTCCGTCCTTGCCGCCGATCCCGCTGATTGGGAGACAGCACCTGGCTTCACGAACGCTAAGGAAGTCCTGTGCAGGACCGCGGTAGTTAGCGACTTCGCCGAACGAGCTGTGGCTCTTATCCAAGTATGCAACAAGGTACTGACGAAGGATGAAGGGCAAAAGCAGTACCTGCTGCAAGTCGTGGAATAGCATCGTCGCCAGAACCCCGAGACCACAAAGAGGACTGAAGTATCATTCCCATCTAAGCCACACTGCTGCCGACAGGGCCAGTGACCTATGATCTGAGACAGAATGTGAAGTGTCTTTCGATCCAGTGTGTCAAAAGGAGTACTATGATGTGCATTTTATGCATATCGTGCGCTTGGTTTAAAAAACTGAAGCACAAAATACGTTTGGGGACATTTCAGACACATCTCTCCCTGAACAAATCTCCCAGAGATCACAAGTCCATGGAGAATGAGTTCTTGCTGGGGATAAATGGAATGGTGTTCTTTGAATTTAATGGGCTTGGAATGCACAAAAGCCGGCAAGAATTTCATCGAAATAAAGTAAAATCCAGCACAAACGACATGCAGTCTTCGTGTGAAAGTGCTGAAGAGTGTTGGACCAAGGCCAGATTTTGCACACATTATTTCCTCCAAAAGACATATCAGTTAATGACAGAGCGCTGTGGAAAAGCGTTCATCGTAATTCGCCCTATATATATATATATATATATATATATATATATATATATATTTCTTAGGAAAGCATTTATATATATATATATATATATATATATATATATATATATATATATATATATATATATATATGGTCATTCCATGCCAACTCAACCTATGATGAACACGGTACCCCCTCATATTTTTAGGAAATTAAGTCCTGTGAGGTTCTTCATAGCCCAGATCCCGAATATTGGGTCGAAATCGCCCTCTAGCAAATAGTTTGGCTGCTACGGTGACGTCAATTTATGACGTCACACAGTGTTAAGCAATTTTTGAAGCGGTGTATCTCCGAAAGTTGATGAAATATTTCAAATCGGTCAACGGTATTTCAGAGACAAATGTCTGACGTTTTATTTGTGTATTCGTTTGATATTTTTGACTTTTTAAAAATATATTATATTATCGAATAAAAAATCCAAAGTTGAATTCCAACACTTATGTGGTTTTCGATTTTCTTGAAAATGAGATATATGAAATCTGCATGTTTTCTTACCCTAAAACCGTCGAGAAAACAATGGGTATCGCATAACATCATATTCTAACGTATCGCGTTGTCCTTGGGCATCCCGCCAGACACGCGCCGGAGCGCCTCGCCGATAGTGGCATCCAGGTGGCGCTCGGCGCGGCCGAGGCGGCCGAGTCGGAACGGAGCCTGGTGGGGGAGGGGAGGGGAAGAGGAGGAGGAGGCGACGGATCACCTGCGTGATCGTCTGACAGTGAACCGAAGGTTTTTGTCAGCGACAGTGCTCAAGTGTCGGTCTACCACATGAAGCGACGATGTCTCCCATTACGCATGCAGTTGTAGAACACCGACAGTCGTGTGCAGTGTGGTTCAGGCGACGGACCTTTGTGTTTCATTCACGAGAGTGCATTGGTGTGAAATGAAGTCCAGTTACAGAGAAAAGCAAAAACTCTGTTCAAATCCTTTCGGCTTGCCCCATAATAAAAAGTTTTATAGCTCTGTTAGATCGGTGTCGGCATCATTCATCAGAGCTCACAAGTCTTTACAAGACCTTCTATCACCTGGCGATGAAGTGTGTGTGAAATGCAGGAAACTAATTCCTAAAAGAGACTCTGAAGCCCGTGGACGTGATGAACCACAGCCAGGTCCATCTGGTCAGCCAGCAACAAGAGACAAGATCCCTGTCGTGAATCCGGAAGACAAAGAAACTTTATCATCTACCCCTTCAACAGTGCCGTCGTCTTCAGAAACTGAAGGAACGCCAATGAAATATATTGCGACTGAGGAACTAGATACAATCGTGGACGTAGTCGGTGAAACACCCGTTCGAACAGGTGGGTCGCACTGAAATGCCGGTCTTGTTTTTGTGTACAACATGTCGATACTTCATGCAAGCAGCGACTTTTGCTTATTTCGGTAGACACCTAACTAGGAGCACTGGAAAGTCCAAAATGGTGGCTGTTGTCAACACTTCCCACTTGTTAGCCTGAATGAATATTTTCCAAGATCATTAAAATTGCACGACTTAAAGTCGCAATGCATCAATTCTACGTCAACAATTATCACTTTCACCCTGTTCGTATAACAAATGGGCATGCGTTCTCGAAAGCACGGGATGATTTTTTTTTTGTACTGACAGTATCAGAGTCTGAATAAATACGCTGTCCTTACATAGGTGCTCAATATGCGGATGTACTAGTTCACTTCTAACGTTTCTCGTGAGGTTTTTGACTTAAAACCACTCGAATGCTAGAACATCTTTAGCATTTTGTGCGTTATATAGGTACCGCATCAGGTGTTATTTGATAATGGACATGTAGAAAATCGAATTTTTTGGAAGGAGTCCGAAAACATGTACAGTCGGTTTAGACGTGTTTAGAAAAGAACCCTTCTCTCTTTTGTTTCAGGCGGGCTGAAAGGGCATCAAAGGAAACAGAAAGGCCGAAGCAAACTAGCATCTGTGAAAACTGCGGTGGCAAAACGTCTATCAGCTTCATATGGTGCTGAAGTCGATTCTGGCCAAGAAAAGTCTAGGGGCGACGAGGCGGTTCCAAACATGGAGTTGTACGAAAAAATGATGACTGAGCTGGTTGATAAATTCAATCATCCTACAACTTCATACGCAACCAAGCTCCAAATTCTGACATTATCATCGTTCACGATCGAAAAAAAAACAGCCGAGAGGTTTGGCGCCACCATTCATACGGTGAAACGAAGTCGAGCGCTAAAGGCAGCGGAAAGTGTAATGGCCAAGCCAGGTCCAAAGAAGCCGTCGTTTACCGTTTCAGACGAGAAAAAGAAAAAAGTCCAACAGTTTTATGAACGGGACGATATTAGCAGGTTGTGTCCTGGCCAAACACGGTGTCCTGGCCAGACACGATCAGCGTACGTAATCCTGATGGGGAAACACGTCACCACCAGAAACGTCTGGTGCTTTCAAATCTACGAGAAATTTACCAGCAGTATAAATCTGAAACTGCAGAGCCCGTAGGATTTTCAGTATTCGCCAGCCTCAGGCCGCCATGGTGCGTTTTGGCAAGAGCAAGTGGCACACATTCTGTATGCATTTGCGTTCACCATCAAAATCCAGAACTCATGCTAAAGTCAGTACGCCCAGATCTTAGCGTTGACGACCTTATGAAAATGGCAGTTTGCGATCTTCAGAGAGAAACGTGCATGCTTGGCAAATGTAAGGAATGTTCCGGGGACGGGAAACTTCGAACATTCTTAGACGAGGAGAAGAGAAGAAGAGAAGACGAGGAAAAAAAGAAGAACGCCCATAAGAACATTCTTATGGGCGTAGAGGAAGTAGAATACAAACAGTGGTTGAGCACAGATCGAACAACTCTTGCCTCTGTACGACAAACCAGGAACGAGTTTATAGACACCTTAGTAAGCTCTATCGCACGACTTCGGTCCCATCACTACATTGCACAAGCACAAAACACTCATCTAAAGGAGCTGAAAGGCAGGCTAACCGTCCAAGACGCTATAGTTATGGGTGATTTTGCTGAGAATTACTCTTTCGTCGTACAAGACGCAATTCAGGGATTTTATTGGCAAAATGACCAAGCGACCGTACTTCCTTCCGTAGTGTATACGAAATCTGGCGAAGAAGTGCATTGTGATAGTTACTGTGTAATAAGCGACAGCCTGAAACACAGTACACAAGCTGTTTTTGCGTTGCAATGTGAAGTTTTGGAAAGCGTCAAATCTCGACACCCAGACGTACGAAAAGTTCACTACTTCACCGATGGTGCCGTCTCACAGTACAAGAACAAGTTTAATATCAGGAACATGACCATGCACAAAGAAGACTTCGGGATAGAGTGTGAGTGGCATTTCTTTGCCACCTGTCACGGCAAGGGGCTATGTGACGGCATCGGTGGCACCACAAAAAGACTCACAGCTCGTGCCAGCCTGCAGAGACCAGAGGCAGACCAGATCTGCACGCCGGAGGTCATGTTCCTCTTCTGCAAAACCTCAGTGCATGGTAAGATACAATGAATAATATTCTATACTGCAAATCTTATTTTCTTTAAGCCTGAACAATCTCACATTGGTTTCATCGATATTTTAGTGATAATGTCTTATAAGAAAAACTTGCAAAACCACTAAGCTACAAAAGGTGTAATCTCAGTAAAACAATTAACCTATAGTCAGATAACTTCGCGATTCAGCAGAAATTTTTAGCATTTTTGGACGGCTTTATTCTCCGATACTGTACTGTATAACCGATAATAGCTGCTGACTAAGTTCGTTCATTGTTAGATGTGGAAATATTAATAGTCTACTAAGAGCTGCGAATAATGTTTGTTATAGGCATTCACTTCTTCTACGTCTCGGAGTCCGACATAGCCAAAAAGGACTCCAAGCTGAAGAGTAGATTTGATGAAGCCAGACAAATCAAAGGCATCAGGGGATTTCACTGCTTTAGGCCTGTCAATTCAACAACCGTGGACGCATACGAAACATCGGCAAGCATCTCGAGCCGAAGGTTTCAGACCGTGTGATGGAATGAGGTGGATACGTCAGTTCTTTGGTCGTAACAGTGAGGTAATGCGACAGGAAGATCGTGTCTGTGCGGTACCCATGTCATGATAATTTTTTCAGTCGACGTGCACATGCTTGTCAGAATACAGTGATCAACATCCAGTGAACTTTGTCAAACATTGCTCAGTAATTCATTTTAGGGCAGGCGGAGCGTTGTCTAGTGGTAAAACGGTCCATGTCGGTCTACATCCAATTTCCACACAATTTGTCAACTCTTTACATTCCAAAACAATCATGGTCAAAGGGATGATCATAAACAAGACGGCGACAACCCCCCTCCCCCCAGGCTCCACTCCCATTCGGCCGCCGCGGCCGCGCCGAGCGCCACCTCGGTGACGCGGTGATCGGCGCGGCGCTCCGGCGAGTGTCTGGCGAGAAGCCACAGAACGCGGGGCGCTAGGATATGTTGTTATGCGATACCCAGTGTTTTCTCGACGGCTCCAGGGTAAGAAAACATGCGGATTTCATATACCTCACTTTGAAGAAAATCGAAGACCACATAAGTGTTGAAATTTAACTTTACATTTTTGTATCGATAATATAATATATTTTCAAGAAGTCGAAAATACAAAACTAGTACATAAATAAAATGTCAAACAATTGTCTCTGAAATTCCGGTGGCCAATTTGAAATATCTCATCAACTTTCGGAGATACAACGCTTCAAAGATCGCTAAACAATGTGTGACGTCATAAGTTGACGTCACTGTAGCAGCCAAACTATTTGCTAGGGGGCGATCTCGACCCGATATTCGGGATCCGGGCTATGAAGAACCTCTTAGGACTTAATGCCGTAAAAATCTGAGGGGGTGCCGTGTAAAATCGCACTTTTATTGGTTGAGTTGGCATGGAATGACCCATATATATATATATATATATATCCCTTCCTTAGGAATATCCCTTCCTTAGGAATATATATATATATATATATATATATATATATATATATATATGAAGTGAACAGTGAACAAAATTCAATGAGGAGAACGCAAATGCCCGGGAGGGGGGGGTGGTCTCAGCCAATGCGTCTCGTTCGCAGAATTGCCCCCGCGGTCATTTTTCCTTAAAATAAGCCCTGGCGGATAGTCCTCAGAGTTTCAGAGAGTACAGTAACGTGCTCGAACGAACAACCATATACTGAGGCGCCGGATTTGCGTCAGCGAAATCCAACTGCGCAGAATAGTGCAGAGCGTAAAATAATGGGAGTACTCACAATCTGCGATACAACTGACGCTCAAGTAACTGGAGATTTGGTAATTTCAAGGTGCAGTTAACATCGAAGCGAAATTCCTTTGTCAACTTTGTTTTTTTTTTGCGAACGACTGATCGGCATGAACTTGATAAAAATTGTTTTCAAATGAAACTTTAATGAGTACTTACCCACCATGGGATGCGTGGGTCGAATGTAACAAGCTCTGTTTAGGATAGCAGGAGATTTCCGAAAATTGCCGGGGGAGGTCCACATAGGATTTCAACCGTTTCTTTCCAGTCATTGTCATAGGCCCCATGTTAAAATCACTGAATATTGGGGGGACCTCCCCCCCGATCGCCAGCCGTGCTGTTTAGCATGGACTTCAACCACTAACATCGCCTTAGAAAAACATTCGGAAAACACAAAACCAAGATCAGATAGCTAAACAACATATCAACGACGCAGATGTTTCTTTGATACCCTTTGAATGGTTGGGAAAGCCCATGCAAGGTCTTCCTGCCAGTTCGAGTCGTCGCCTGATGTAGAAGATTTCTCATGAAACAGGTAGGTACCGCAGCCGTGCATCACTGACCTCGTCTCTGGTTTTCCCTCTGGCTCCGAGCCAGACCTGGACCATGGCGTTAGACAGCAGGAAGGGCGAGATGGCGTGGTTCTTCTGTCGCTTTTTGGTCACCTCCTTCAGCAAAGGCATGTCCATGCCGGTGGGCACTGCGGCCCATGACAAGGCGACGACGGCCAACAGCGCCAAAACATAGAAACCTGCGTGCAGAAAACGTCTACATGTGGTCGCGCGATGTTCATGCATTAGAAACTGGCTGGTGGCTCGTTTCGCAACATTGCATTCTGGATTAGGATGTATTATTAACCCGGCCCTCGACGGCTTTGTTGCCCGTTCACGCCGTCGTAGGAAAGTCAACTTAATCTCCAATTAAAAATCCAAACTAATGGTGATTGTGGACCAGAGGAGGCACTGCTGGATAGATGCTTTTTTGGCCTTTCTATAACTTTCCAATTTGATTTACTCTGCGTGTTAAATATTCGTTAAGGTCAGGCCAAATGGACGAATCTTACATAAAACTTTTGCGACCGCCACTTTTTTGTCGATCTGGTGGCTTTGCGTGCCTCGCAAAACCGAATACTGTCCAGATTTTCTGGTCATAGGTATGTGATACGATGTCAAATGAAACACATCCGAAAGTCGTGCGAGGTTATGACAGGTCATGGTTCTCGCTAGCGGTTCTTTGCGTGGTGACGCATGGCGTGGGGCTAGAGACCAACGGATTGAAACCTTGATGTCTCAAGAAATCACAGTCAGATTCTTAAAAACAAGACAGCTTCAGAATTGCTGGCCATTTTTGCAAACGTAATTTAAGTTTCAAAAACCTAGGCTGAATCATTAAAATTATATTCAAAGTAAACTGGATGGCAAATTTACCCTAATGAAGGTGTGGATTAAGCGACTAGATAGAACACAAGGTCGAGAGTAACAGTTAATCCTATAAAGATACAATATGTGAAATTGCAGGAATGGAGAGCATGAAATTTCAGCGTGGTGTTGTTTTTGGGTTACAACAACGTAAAAATGCGGTTTTTCATAAAAAAAACTTCAAGTTATCTGTGGCCATTTCGTCTCAGTGATGCATGCGCTGAATTGCATGTGATAATTGGAAAGTCGCTTTTGGACCGTAGTTGAAGAGCAAACTACTCACCACGTACACTACGCAAAGAGCAGCAACGCAAACGAATTCAAAAGAATTTCACATCGGTCAATGATGGCATTTGTTGTACCAGCAACGTGGCATTAAGGATGATTCGGATGGAGAAATGTCCGTATTGCTTTTGGCCAGCACACGCTTATTTCCCGCATCGCTGCCTGTCGCCGCTCTCCCTCTCTCTCTCTCTCTCTCTGTCTATGTGTGTGTGTGTGTGTGTGTGTGTGTTGCTGCCGCTGGCCGCCAGGGCGTCACAGTTCTGGATCTGGTGGCGCTCCTCCCGGCTTGGTCGCTCACGTGACCGAACCGACTTTCTGGCCGCGGAGGCCGGCCGGCCGCTCTTTTTGACGTGGTCAGGGGAAACACGACATCATTGCGGTTTGCGCCCGTTCGGGCAAACAGATTTTTCTTCATGCGGCATTAAAGTGCTCATCGGGTATTTCGGATCACCTAAGTTATTTCTTCGTTATTTGTGCTTGTTTAGAAGATGGTTGCAGTTTGTTTGGGCTTGATTAAGGCAAACTAGGGTGTGATAGTTTACTTTTCTGTTGCTTCCTTTAGTCTGTTTTCTCGTTGCTCCGTTACCGTCGCATTCATCATTTATCATCTTTTTTGATCGTCTACGCCCGCTATGTTTAAGAATTATTCGCCTGCATATCTGGCAATAACGTTCTTCAGGATGCCGTTGATTATCTCATGTCGGGTATCTGTTGTTTTGTCGTTTATTTCTGTGTTGTATACGATAGCTTGGGTTTTGGAGAATGCTACTTCGATCGTTGTTGACTTCGCAGAAACCGTTTCCACAATACATCTCTTGTATCGGAATGCGTATCGACCGAGGAAACCCGAGAAAGCTACAGTACATATATAAATATAAATAAATAAGTAAATAAATACCTATATATATGTCTGTGTATATGTGTGTTTATATATATATATATATATATATATATATATATATATTTCCCGGACATCGCGTCCGATGGTCACATTGCCGCTCCTCGGTACGAACCAATAAAACCGGATAACGCAACAGCGCATGCAGTGCACAGTGCGTTTACCATTATGTGCGTTCTGGAAAACACGCTGCGTTTACTGTACAGTTTGTGCTTACGGTGCGTCTTGCAAAATCATGGTTAATCCTTACGCCACACGAAGGCTTGTTTCTCACGTAACGCCATATAAGACGCCATATGGTATTTTTAGCGGTGTTGGGAGGCATTGCAACAACGGCAGATAACCAAAACAAAGTGAGAGTTTCCAGTTCCCAATACATCATTCCTTCAAACTCATTTTAGATGGCAGCCATGCAGCCTGCTTTCCAATTTTAGCATAGCAACTCACAACGAATATCACATTCAGTTCAGCATGCTTCGTGTAAGCGTCTCTGTGGCGAAATCTATCGGGTCGGATCAAAACTCCGTAAAACGGAATATGTCGATTAAATAAACGTGATAGGATCACTCATGTGATTCTAGTACAAAATCAGCGAGCTCCCGAGGTCCGTTGATTTAGAATCTCACCTGAGGAGCCGGAGGCCGTTCCCTCCTCGCACTCATGACTCGTACCTCGGACGACATACCTGTCCGGCAGTGGGGCATGACTGCAAAGATCTGCGGCGGATGGAGCAGACTGAGGCGCCACGCGTCCTCCTCGGCCGCCGACGGCTGTCCAACTGACCTCCCGACCGCTTCTGGTCCCCCTTGCCGACCCTCGCTGCCGCTGGCCTCCTGACATTCCCCGCTCCTGTCCCCTCCCCTCACCGCTACCCCAGAACGTTTCCACCGCTGTCGGTGTCGTGTCGTGACTGGCGGTCTGATCGTCCCATTCCTTTCCACCAACCCCGTCCCGTCGGCGTCCACTGCTCTGGCCTCCCGTCCGCCTCTCTCCCCGATCACTGTTTCCCGGAGTGATCCGCCAGTCGAGCTGGGAAACCCCCGCTTCCGTGAAGTAGATTTTACGCGGGGTTTGCAGCCCATAGAGCAGGCATGGCGGCTGCGCATGCCAGCTGCCGCACCAGCTGTGGTGGGCCCTTGCTTTTACACGGAAAGAAATGGCCTGAACGCGGTTCTTGCCGCACCAACTTGGGATCCAGCTTTGAACTACGAACATCGACGCCATCACGTGAACTGCGCGCCTCCCGTGCCTGAGCAATAGCGAGCTGACCAACGGCTGAACGGGCTCGTAATACGATCTTTTGCTACAATTCGATTTTACATGCACTTGTTAAGGACTATAATGAATCTGATTATCCATGTGCACTATCCCCAATCACCCTCAAACCCAGGAGCAGCACGGGGGTCTTGCATAGTCTTCCAAACTGAAAAATTAGAGGTTTTCGAAGAGAACTTTGGGGAAATTTGCTTCAGGGTTCTGATCGTTGCTGTTTTCACTAACACCGTTTCTATAGTAAAAAATACCCATACGAAAAGAAAAAGAAGGGAGAAAATAAAGAATAGAAAAACATACCGAAACAAAAACCATGGGTTTTAGTGTGTAAACAATGTTTACATTGTGTACCCTCAAAACCGGCCCTGCTGTGAGTCTCATTAAGAATCCCGCCAGGGATTAAATGCCCTACCGATATTTTTTTGACGTTTCTTTCCATGTCGCGTCAGTAACGTTAGATTACACCAAAATGCTAGGTCATACCAAACTGCGAAAAAAGGAGAGACGCGTCTCCTGTCCCATTGTAATGGGACAGGGGACGCATCGTTCTCATGTGACTTTCTTACAAGGCATGGGCTGCATCAATAATTATTGAAGCAGCCCATGCCTCTTCCTACGGACAAATCGATAGACAAAGCCACTTGTATGCATTTCAGCACCAAATTCCGGTGCACTTGAAGTTAGTACTAATCAGTTGATCAGCATACTCAGTAATTACCAAAACACTCAACCCATGGATCCGGTGCAAGAAAATTAAGGGACTGCCAAACCATCAGAATCGATAACCGACAACAAAAATGTTTGCCGTTCAGAGGGTATGAGTGATGGAGGTAATCAGAGGGATGGAGCACCATGCATGCACGCGATGCACGAGGCATGCAAGGCACTGAGGCATAAAATGTAGCCTGACCCTGGCCAAGTTGCCAGTCGCCACGCAGATCAAATGTAAACGTAAGCCAGATGCAGATCAGTGCCGCCACTTTATCAAAACAGACACTGGACACAACCTGTAACGATTTAAGGCGCGTTGCACTCCAGCTTCCAAGCACGCGGCAGGCCGAGGAACCCCGGTGGGGCAGCGCCACTATCAATGCTTATCAGAGTACCTAACGACGCATTGTTACGTGGACGTATCATTCGTCCTTTTTGGCTTTACATAGAGGTCGTGTGTGTTGTTTACGGTATATCGGCACTTGCACGTCTTGTTAAATTTTACTCGCTTCGCCCACATCCCGTCCCAAACATCTTGGGTTCAGAAGTGCGGTGTAATGAATGGTAAAAATACATACAAGCACATCTGTAGAAGGGCGATCACAGAAGCTGAATTCAAGTCCAAACGTTGCTTAGTATATACAATGACATCCAGATCCAGGAACGCCTTTAGAAGCTACAATACAAAAGAGAAAAACAAGCAAAATAAAGACGACTGATTAATAACACGTCTCAGTTACTTCAGAGTTTAAAAAGCGAGTAAAATTATAGTGCTATTTTATATTATAAAATAGCACGCATAGATACATGATAAGCTCTGTTCTGGCAAGCGAAGTCGGCCTATGTGCCCAAGTAAATGAGCGCAGTTACCTTGCTGGGACCACCATCGGAGGCAGCCGTGCTCCTCCACTTCTGATCTCCTGGCCTGACGTTATGGAGAGGCATTCAAAGGCCTAGCGAAGACCAAGGGGGTGACCTAGAGGATCGCTAGTGCTGGGGTGTTTGAAACGGATTGGACCTCTAAGATTAACCTTCTTGCACGTTTCTGCACGTGTTCCTGTCTCATCAAGGAGATTTGAGGGAGCGGCGTACAAAATACACGGGTGGCATATTCAAGAACCGGTCTGATAAAACCTCCGTAAACACGCAACAAATCGCCTCTTTGAGTACCGGACAAGCTTTATGTTTGTGGATGGAAAACAATGTTGTTATTTTTTTACCTCGCCGGCTTGGGTTGTAACTGGGTGCCAAATCTACCGTGTGTGAAAAGTGACAGGCGTGTCACGGGTCACTTAACCCTGTTCCCGGAGGGCTACTCGGTATGGCCGATTCCCAGCGGGGGGGGGGCGGATTCGGCCTCTTCCCTCGATCTCGAGAACTACACAACCGATTTCATCGCAACAAACGGCAATCGATTACCGATGACGTAAACCACACGTTAAAAAAAGTTTTCAAAATTTTAAAAGGGGTGAATGCAGGCGGAGGGGCGGAAATACCAAAATGAGGGGTAATTTTCGACTTGTTATAACTCCATTGTTTATGGACTGATTTCGATGAAATCGGCATCAATAGAGAGATTATGGGTAGGACTTTCACCACTGGTGCATACATTTTAAATTTTGAGAAAATATATGGGCGTTCACGGAGTTTCGAAAATAGGAGGATTAGTTTTTCAAAAACCGCATGAACAAAAAAGGTAAAAGCACTTTTTCGGCTTCTGCTAGTCATGATATGCTAAGCAAGTGTAAATCGTATTACAAAATTTGCATAATGTTAGCATAGTCGGTGCCAGGGACATGAAAAGGGGGGAACTGTCATGGTCACATGCTCTTCAGATCAACTCGTGGCCTTTGACCTTAAATGACCTTCATTGACCTTGGGGTTGTTTCGAAAATTCCATTTTACGGCTATTGTGATATAGGGTACGCCCACTGACATTTTAGGTTATAGCTCCGTGACCCGACCTGACACCAAGCTGAAACCTGGTACACAAGTAGAGGGTAACCTTCTACATCATATATATTTCGGGTTTGGCATTTTGAAAAATGGCACCGAAATTATTGCTATAAAACCAAATTATGACTTTTGACCTTGGCCTGACCTTGTAAAGTGACCTCAGATGGATACAGTTGTATTTTCACTTTACCCAACTATTTGTCTATACATCCATATAAGGTTTTAAGTTCTATCTTAAAAACGCTATTTTTGGCAATAATTTTCCTTTTGCCCTCAACAGGGCCAAACATGACCTGTGTGCCTCCCAAAAACGTTGCCTAGCTCCGCCCCTGAGCAGAATAAAACTTCTAAAGTTTGTCACAATGCGTAGAAAGAACAGCTAGGAAAAGCGACCAAGTTTCGTAAAGCTGCGTCAAAAAGCCTGGAATTGACAAGCAAAAAATCTGAGGGGGTCGAATTCAGCCCCCCTACCGGGAATAGGGTTGACCTGTCAAACATCCATCTTAATAAATAAATAAGCAAATAACCAAGCAGTCATCATTCAGCCAACAATCAGTCAATATAAATCATCAATCATCCAATGAATGTCGCTCTCATTTCCCTGTGATGCCCGCATTACATGCGAGCTTATATGACCCGACCATTTCAGGTCGGATGAAATGTGAGCCGCTAAAAGTTTGTTCTCAGATTTGTTGCTCATTGGGCCATTTCCAAACGTTATATACATGGGACGCGTTTTTATGAATCATATTCGTTTTGTTTTTTCCCACGCGAAAGCGCATCCAATCTACGGTGCTGTCGTATTGCTGGGTCCGGCCCAACAGCAGCGGTCGTGAGGTCAACAGCGTATTTCCAAGCGCTATCCTGGCCCTGGAGATAATCGTTCGTGACGTTTAAAAGACAGGCAGAGCCGCATTTCGTGACGCATCGGACGCTGCGGCTCAATAGTAACAAACGCTGCGACTCAATGTTTCGAGTTCATCGATGTTGACCTTTTCGTGGGACAACTGCGGTGAACCCAAAACATATGTCAACATGGTTTAGCTGTCGCTGCCTGCCAGTCCGAGGGGAACCTTCATCACCAAGCACCACTGGCTCCCGTGCCGTCTTCGAAAGCCGCCTTTCCTGCTCACCTTATTATCCGTCGAGATAGTTCGAGATCGACGAGGGTTGTTTCATGTGGCATTCTCGTTTAAAACCGGCTTGCACATGTACATTCTTGCACATCGTACGTGCAACAATGTATTTCACTTGGTTTCATTTCTCGTTTCCAAGCGCTCGCCCCAATGTTGCATGATGTGAGGAACCTCAGAACGGAGAGTTGCTATTTGCCGTCCTTTTCCTCCTTGTACTGAAGTGCAAACATCCACCGCAAAACAAACAATCGCCCCCGCAGTGATAGCTGACATTTGGATTCGCCTCCCTCTCCGCACCTGTCACCTGTCGCCAATGCACTTTCCGACAATGGCCAACAGTCCGATAAATGGTCGTGATTCACCAGATGGCGCCGTCTGCCCTGGGGCGAAAAATCAAAACAAGTGCACCTTTTTCTGTCCGAATACCTTGCTAGCCAAGGAACTCAGCAGCAGAACTAAGTAGTTAATAAACACAATGGGAAGGCGTGCTCAGATTGAACATGCAACCATCTCTTGCAATAGACATCACTGTGTCTGTACTCAAGTAAAAACCGTCCCTTTGTCTTCTTAGTAGTTATACCTGGCAGCTGTTTAAATAGGCTGCTCATCCCCGCGACCGCACCGGCAGACCGGCGGACGAGTTTTCCAGAAATCACGTGCGCCGCCGCCGTCCGCGGGTTTTCCAACGCCCGGGGCACGGTATTTAGGCCCGGTCCGGGCGGCTGACGGACAGACCAGCGGCGACAGCACGGGACGCCGCTCCCCACCGGGCCGGAACGGACAGAAGGCCGCAGATCGTCACAAACATGGCCCGCTGCTGCGCTGGTGAGTGCCGACTCCCGCCAGACAGGCGGCTGAGGTACGGTGGAGGGTGTGCCCGAGGCCGCCTGATTACGCTTATCGCTGAGAACAGGGAATAGAAATGTAGGACGTCGTGGATTGTCGAGATCTGATTTTTAGACGAATTCGAACTTTGCTCCCTACGGCGTAAAGGGAAGCTGCACATCGTGTCTCGCTGCCACTCTTGAACATCTGGATGAATGCGTACCTCGAGTTGTTTTCGGAATCCTACTGAGTCGTGCTACGGATTGTGCGCATATACCTCACGTCCGAGATGCGGGCGCCCTGAACTGTTTTCTGTGTGCAGGTCGATGTCTTTGGGTGCTGCTCGCCATGGTGGCCGCGGCATGGGGCGCAGTGCCCACCGGCATGGACATGCCCCTGCTGAAGCTCTTGACGTCAGACCGTCAGAAAAACCACGCCATCTCCCCCTTCCTGCTGTCGAATGTCATGTCGCAGATCTGGCTCGGTGCCGGAGGCAAGACCAGATACGAAGTAAGCCGAGAAAGTTGGTTGGTTGGTTATTGGGGCTTAGGGGCGCACCGACTGCAGGGTCATTCGGCGCCCATAAGCCGAGAAAGGCTGAAGCAGAGTAAGAGGATTTACAGAGGCAGATTACGAATCAGTATTATTATCAGGCTTATTCCTCATGCAGCCATTTCTAGCTGAAAGGAAAGTGGGCACCCGTACTTGGTGCACAGTTTTCCGGCTTCGTTCCGGTGGAAGGGCTTTGTGCTCGGCAGAGAGGCGTGGAAGGTGGACGTGTGACGGAAATTAGCGGGGGTAAACGGTGTTAGAAATAGGGACGGGTGCGTTTTCAGTTAGGGGGATTAAGCCGATTTCGAGGTGCTCTCTTCAAATGCAGTATCTTAATTTAGTTTCTGTCAAAGTAAAAGCTGGCACAGTGCCATCCTACCTGCCCCTGTGGGGTGGTAGAGTGTACCCATGCAACTAATAGCAATGAGGTGGACACAAGCTAAGTTGTCGTCTAGACAATGCGATGCCGTAACCTCAGAAACAGCTGCTGTCTGCCCTATCGTTTGAAGTTTGTGAAGGTGCGGCAACAGTGGATGGTATTTGGTAAATTGACCAAATGGCGCCGTTCGGAAATAACGTAAGACATTTGTTAATCATGTTTTTTTACCTCCTCACCAAGCAGGACTACTGAATGGTTATTTGTGTTTTGCACTCTTTGAGGCCTTTCATGTCGTCACCTTCTCAGCCTGTTAAATACAGGCTGCCCAGAACATAATTTACACAGTCTAAAACCAATTTTCCAGTTCATTGGATAACAGTTAAGTTATATCTTTTCTTGCACAAGCAGACCAATAATACACCCTATATCTCCGGAAATTTCACTCCTGGACTTTTCATTCCTGTGACGTACTTACCAAAACCGTTTCTACACACTGTTCTCACTGCAACTCTGGTTTTAACACTGTTCCCACCTGGCGGGGGGAGGGGGGAAGCTTCAGAAAGCCCCCTTTCGGTTTTCTGCTCGCCATTCACAGGGTTTTTGAAGCAGTCACGAAAATTATTTTCTTTTTCTATCTATTCTTTCTCGTATTAGCACAAATTTTCATAATGCTATTTGGCGGCAAAATAGAGTAAAAAAAAAAAAAATGGGACGGAGCCGCGCGAAGTTTTTGGAGAGAACTTCAAGCCATTTTGGCGTTGTTAAAGGTAAAAGAAAAATGTCTGTCAAAAACAGAGTTTTTAAGATGGGACTTAAAACTCTGTATTATTATATAGGTATGTAACAGAACTACAATAAAAAAATGTTGGTCTAAGGACACCTTGCAAAATCAGGTGAAAGCCAAAAGTAAAATTTGGTTGCAAGCAAATCTTTACGTGACTACTCAGCACAGTGTCCTCCACTCGCGTTTTAGGTTCCAGGTCGATATCAGGTCAGTCACGGAGTTATGACCTAGAATGTCCACGCGTACCCTATGTCACGACGGCTAAAAACAAGACCGTCAGAAATAAAGTCAATTCCAGTCACTGAAACCGTTTCCAAACATTATGAAATGAATCCAAGGCCATTCCATGTGACTTAGGTCGTGTGAGGTGCAAAGTCGTAAGCTGACCTCATAATCATGCCAACATGACATTTTTCCTTCTGTCATGTCCCTGGCGCCGCCTATGCCAACGTTATAAAAACAGTGTGGCACAAAGTGTACTTAAGTATGAACTGGATAGTAAAAACTAAAAGACTTAAAATATTCTTGTCAAGTCAGTTTTCAAACAAAAATATTTCACACCTTTCAAAGCTTTACGAACACAAATGAATGCTCTCAAAATCTGAAACGTGCGGGCCAAAGGGGACAGTCCCATCGATTAGCTCTCGATTCACGGCAATTGCATCAAATTGTATCAGTCCCTAAGGGTTGTAGTAACAACATCTGAAAATATCCTCTTTCCTGGTCTTTTTGCTCCCCCGCCCCGGCAGGCTTCTTATTTGATTTTCAAAATTTTGCTATGTAGAAATACATTTTACGTCATGACGAAACGACTGTTGATTGTTGCGATCAAATCAATCCGGTGATTCTCGAGATCTCGGAGGGGGGGGAGGAGGAGACGAATGAATCGAGTCATAAAGAAATACCTCCTATGGGTTCGGGAATAGGCTTGAGCTTAAAATGATGAGAGCATTAATATGTCTGAAAGTAATACAATTATAACATTTGTTGTTGTTCTTTTGCTATATTGTTGAATCTAAAAATGTGAAAATATCAGCAGTGGTATTAATTGACGCATACGGTCGAGTTGCTTTCACTGTGAATGCGTCGCTGATGTCGGTTGTTGCGACCATTATGATTTCGACCCATTACAACCGTTAGCTCATTATATTTGCCCATTAATGTCCTACCTATAAACTTATCTTCTCTCCATAACCTTTTTCAGATGACTGCTGTTCTTGGGCTGAGTGGTGCCGAAGATTCAGATTTTCTCAGCGGCTACAGTTCGGCTAGAAACGCTTTGTCCAAGCAGAACACGAATGTCACCACTGCCATCTTCAACCGCATTTATATCCGCCAGGGATTCAGCGTTAAGCCAACCTTCACCAACCTCCTCCAGCAATACTACGGAGTGAGCGAACAAATATTTGCCTCAGACCAAAATGCTGCAAATGACATCAATTCGGCGGTGGCGAGTGTAACTCGCAATCGCATCCGCGATATTGTCACTGCCGACACGCTGCAGGACTCCAAGCTGGTGTTGGTCGGAGCGCTTTATTTCAAGGGTATGTGGGAGACGAAGTTTGACGTCGCGAAACCCGGAATGTTCCTCACCCCGGAGGGAGATCAGCGGGTGCCCATGATGAAACTTGACCGGAAGTTAGCTTACGGTACGTTCGGTGATTTCGACGTGGTTGAACTGCCTTACCAAGACCCGGATTATTCTCTGCTGGTGTTGCGGCCGGCGGCGAGGACTCTGGCAGCCTTTGACAAGCTGCACAGCTCGCTGGAGTCGCTGGACATTTCTGACATGTACAGTAAGCTCCGCTTCAGAGACGTCTTCGTCAGGATGCCTCGCTTCAAAATTGAAACGACGTACAGCTTATCAGAGCCTATGCAGCAGCTCGGGATGCGAGAGCTGTTCTCCGACTCCGCTAACCTCAGCCGCATCAGCGATACTCCGCTCGCAGTTGACAAGGTTATCCACAAGGTGTTCATGGAAGTGAACGAGGAGGGCACAGAGGCAGCTGCTGCCGTTGTTATTACCCTCGTTCCAGCCAGTGTGCAGATACCCATGCCGCCCGTACAGTTCACCGTTGACCGGCCTTTCTTCGCCGTCCTTTACCACATCCGGGAAAAGATTAATCTTTTCTCGGCCATGGTTGTCAAGCCGTAAATTCTCTTTCCTCTCCACGGGCTCCAAACTCCATGAACACCAAACACCTGATATTTGGCCAAACGCTGCATCGTGTTCTGTTTCCTTGGATAATTGCGCTTTTGCCATAGTCTTCGCAGCACTTTTTCGTGCTGTTCGTGAAGCCCGCCAATGTTTCACTGAGAACTCCGCCAGCCATTCTGAGTAATCGGCCGACATCGCCCTGTATTCACGCTTGATTTTGACGAAGCCCGCCGTTTTGGTGTCGCTAGTCATCCTCACCCTGTCGTTGGCGAAAACACAGACACACATACAAAACGGTGACGCAACAAGGCGAATGGAGGAAACGAAATTTCGGCGTGGGCGATGGGTAATGAGAAATTCGTGCGTGGTTCCTGCGGCGTCGAAGATGGAAACCATCTTTCTTTTTACAGACCATCGTTTCAAACCTATCCTGACGTCTGTCAGCCATCCAGTCTCGAAAATGTAAACAGCGGAAACATGTGACGAGGCAAATAATATGAGGATATACGGGCGCACAGTACCATATTTCTAGCTTGCAAGGGCGTGATAACGCTACATAACACATGGGTAAGTCGAATATTGTATGTTAATGAGATGTGTCTTATCCCTTTCTGCGCATTTGTCTTTCTTCAAAATGGCTGCCGGTCTTCCATCATCAACATGTACTTAAGGTGCTTGCTATTGACATTTCAGATACTGACATATCAGGTAGAACTGTTTATCGTTGCGCATTATCTGCACAAACGTGACATGGTACTGTTTGATTTGTGGTATGTGTATGCATTATAAATGTTGGCGAATACCCGCAGTGGAGTTTTCATTGCGGGCTCAACAACAGACATGAAATAATGAAGAGGATTCTCAACTCAAGCTAAACAGGTGTGATATAAACATCAATGAACACCTGACATAAGCATTCGTAAAAACATCACCAGTCAATAGGTACTGACGTTATAATTTGGAAATACGGATGGACAAGAAATATATGCCAGCTGATGCGCCCGTTGCACCTGCCCAGCATCAGGCCGCGTGCAGTGGGCGCTATTCTCTACATCATCGTCCGCGATTAATCTGGGGGATCTAAACGAAACGAAACCAGTCGCGCAAACAATGTGTTCACTCCGCTCCAGACAATGCATACTTTTTGACCAGAGCTCGTTATGCTTAGTGTATGCACGCATTATAACAAGCAGATTTTTCTTGATCATGTAACTGGGGCCTGGACAAGAGCAATTTCATGATCTTGTCCAAAGATCATGAAATTGCTCTTTTCATGATCACTGGTTTCAATGATCACTTCCTTCCCACGTGAAAGGAACTGCATTCACTATAAGTGGCGCTATTTTAACTAATGATTGTGATAAAACGGTGAGACAAATCTCCCCAAAACGGGAGCTCAAACAACAATCTCGCATTGATCCTGCACGCTGACCAGTGCTCGACCTGTGCCGTGGTAGGCTGCAGCCCGTGACCTGGTATCATTCACCGCTCAACAAGCTCGGCCGCTCCACCTTCTGGACATGCAAAATTCAGTAATTCGGGCTCATCGCATGCCACTGCGACACCAAGACCGTTTACAGTTACAGAAACCCTTCTGCAATGCATAGGCTTCGCCCGAATTATTGCACGTCGGTTGGTGGAGAGGATGAACTGGGCCCGAGGACGCCATCGCCGACTCTGCGAGGCTTGCATGGCTGGTCCGATTTCCTTCGGATCGCCGAACTCCGATCAGGACCTTGCTGCCAAACAGGCGCCATCTTGCATCGCTGACCAGCACGCGGCGCCGCGCTCGACGAATGAGACATACGACTACAAAACTAACACAAAAACGGTATGAAGAACGCAGTCTGCCACATTTTGCTCGCTCAAAAGTTTGTTTTTTTTCCTGTATTTTATAACAAAATAATTTTGCGAGAAAAATGATCTTATTTCACCGCTTTAGTGTTGAGCTAGCTCACGCGAACTACAGCCACAACCTCAAGAGGTGAAAAACTTAAAAATATACAATACGAGAAACACGGGAAAAAGCACGGGAAATCTCTTTACTTTGCATTAATCGAGTCCACCCCCGTAAAACACAGTCTTCTGTTTATCTCGTCACAACAGGAGAAATGTGATTAATAAAGATCAAAATGCGCACTCACGGTAAGAGGATATGACACATGTCTAAATACGCAGTGCTGCACTCCGAGATGATTTGTATGTTTATTTTAGGAAGTGAGGTTTTAAAAGCAGCCAAGGTATCGCATCCGGTGACAGTCGGGGGTAGATGGTTCCGGGGGGCGGCTGACCGGTATTGGAAGGCTTTCTGTGGTGGAGACCCGGACTCTGGGTAGGTGCACGAGGCTGGAATCGGTCATGAGGGTGACACGTTGCGCTATGTCGCAACGTCTCGTGAACAGAGAGTCTTGATAGCTGAAGGAGACGTTAATTCGTTCAAAGCGCAGCAAATTTTGATGCAATCTCGCTCACAAACAAGCTGTTTTCCTCTGAATTATTGAAGCGAAGCCATGACCGCAGATATGTGATGTCAGCGCCTAGTGCCAGAGGTCACGCAAGATGCGAAACTCGTGGCTTTTTGAACGGGTGCTGGTTGTTCCTCTCCACGCGGACAAGCAGTACATCATGTGACATATCACGTGGGCCCAAATGATAATTCTGAGAGCATTTCAAGTGACGTGTCGCCGATCAGAAGAAATTTCGATGTCAGAAAAATGTCGCCGATAAAGGGAGATCAGGGTTCCGTAGAACCGGTGCACGGGGGTTGCAATGTGATTTCCCCATGCCATTATGTGGTCCACTGCAACGCTGCGAATTTTTTGTCTGTCAAGGTAACCCAGCGTCACCCCACACTCAGGCCACGGTCAGCCCACAAAATTGTCCCCTTCAGAAACGCTCAAAACATATTATGTTATGCATCTCGACGAGCTGAACACGATGGTGGAATCCAGTGCCGGTGCATCCAATAGTTTCTCCTCCAGAGCCAATTAGCCAGTTACCAACATGGATTTCTAAATATGCACCAAATAAGGTTTGTCATACATTCAAACGAATCGTCTTTGTCAGCCGAGCTTACAAATGCCTTAAATGATAACTTTGTCACTGTTTGAGTAGTGAGCAAATCTGTTCTCAACCCACGTTCAGCACATAGAATCGGCCCCTTCAATAACGCTCAAAATGTTATACACTATCACCTAGAGCACCTAGACCATCCCAACACATTGGTAGACTCCAATCCTCGGTGCAAACAAAAGTTTGGTTTCCAGGGCCAAGTGTTTATCAACAACATAGCTTCACAAAAATCAACCAAATTAGACGTGTTACACCTTCAAAAGAATCCCCTTCGTCAGCTGAGCTCAACAGTACCATTCGTTAGTTTATATCTAATGAACTTTTTGAGTAACATGCGCATGGATTGCATGCACTTCATTTCCCGTAGGTTTCAGCACTGGAGGCAATGGACAGTTTTTTGGCCGTCTGCACTTTTGTTCTTTTTCGTGTATGGGTACCCATGTCAAAGAAATTTGGCCTGGAAGGCAAATTTTCTGGGTGCATTGATACACTCACCTATCAAAGGGGGTGAGAATTTCTTACCAAAATTCAGATCCGACTAAATGCGGTCAAGTAGCATCCCAAACGACTCCCTGAGTCAAGATGAGCTCAAAACAACTTTTCGAGAAGCACGCATGTGAATTCGGTTTTCCTTCTATTGTTTTATTTCCCACAGGATTCAGCGCTGGGGCAACGGTCGATGTTTGGCCTGCCCCTATGATTTTTTCTTTTTTTATGTATGGGTGTTCGTATCGAGGACACTGGTCTGGCACTCAAATTTCCCGGATGCGTTGATATTTCCACCGATCAGAGGGGTTGAGAGGCCGACCGAAGTCGGAAGTAGAGAGGATGATGACAGGGATGACGCATCTGCCACAGCTGTCGGTTCCAGTTCTGTTGTGCTGTTGGCGTGCAGCTGCGGCGTCGGCCGGCCCATGCTCACGCGGGTGATGTGGTCCTGTGCTACGCGTGGCAGCGCCGCTAACACTGACTCGGGCACGCGCACACTGCTCACCCTGGTCAGCATCTTCTGCCGCTTTCTCTTGTCGTTACTGCGCGCACAGCTGCTGGTTTTTGACAAGGTTCTCGGGACAGCGTCCTGAAATGACGCGCTGCGTGAGATGACACTGCTGGCCCGCAGCTGGCTGGCGGACTCAGCTTCACCGTGCTGCAGGCAGGTGCAGGCAGGTGCGGCGGCAGGAGTAGTGCTTAACAGGGGCGCAGCCAGGCTTTCTCAAGGGGGGGGGGAGTTCAGTGTGAACTGAAATCATACGAAAACGCCTGCCGGGAAGACAATGTGCAATGGTTTTCACGAAAAATGCGGGCCTAAGGGGGGAAGGAGGAGGGGTGGGCGGACTTCCCGGGCCCTCCCTTGGCTGTGCCTGTGGTGCTTAGGCCCGGCCGACGCCGCAGCTGGACGTCAAGAGCATCACACAGCTGGAGCCGACAGCTGCGGCAGACGTGGCAACCCGAGCATCATCCTCTCTACCTCCGACGTTTTTCACGGCAGTGGCCAAGCCGGTCTCCGCTGCCGGCCCTCTGCGCGTTCCGGACTGCGTACCGTCCCTCTGCGCGTTCCGGACTGCGTGCCGTCGCCCGGCGCCGCTGCTGGTGCCGGGGCTGACGGGCGGCGACAGCGCGCGATCGGCTGCCACCACCGCTGCCTTCACCGAGCCTGCTGGCCACGAGGTCCAGGCGACTCAGTCGCAAAGAACAGGCAGGTGAGCCCGGCTGGGCCTGGTGGTTGGCGGTCAGCGGGATATTCTTTGGCTGGCCGGCGAATATTTGTGCCACAGGGCAATTCTGTTTTTGTTACTAGTACGGTTGCTTGGGATGTAACAGAGGTGCAAAAACCAGAAAACCTAGGACCAGTCTGTACCGAAACCAGTCTAAATTTATGGGCAACGGCTTAGAACCAGAAGCTTTTGGCTGGTACCGGCACTGGTACCAGCTTTCAATGTTCTTAACGCTGAACAACATTTCCTGACATTGGCAGAGCAACTGCATTGGTAGGTCAGGCACCGTTCCAGTTCTGCCGGCACTAATTCAGTACCGGCTACCGTTACTCTCGTGCCAAAATTTTGCGTCTCTAGCTTGTACGCATGACCTCGTCTGTAATGTCAAATACTTAATTAGAACTAAGTGGTGGAGCATATCACAATTTTGTGTGATCTGAGATTCAAGATCGGAGGTCTCGAATTCGAAACCCGTTTGCTGGTCAGCCCACGCTCCGGAGCCCGAAGCGTCGATAAGTGAGTGCAGATATCGAGACCGGGCGATACGTCATGGTTTGCGCCGTCATGTGTGGGTCGTGCTGTGATTGGGGGTGCTGGCAACGTTGTACGTTTAATGGGTCGCTCCGAATCACGACGTGCCAATTAAATGTCGGTGTGGTCGGTGCCTTCTGGCTGCCGCCGCTTGACCCGTCCGTGCCGACGCCAGGAGCTGAGCTGAGCTGAGCTGGCTTCATCTGCTGATGCAGCAGCCGGAAAGGGTCGCAACGCGACAGGCGAGCTGTAGCGGCTGGAGATTATGGTCACGGGCCACACTCCTGGCCACAAGCAGGCCACACACACTCCTGGTCAGCGCACGCAAAGCTCTTGTCAGCGGCTGGGGTCACTCTGATCTGGGTGGTATCTGTCATTGTTGGTCGGGTGGAGCTGGGGCGAGCGGACAGCCATGATGGCTGTTGGTGACTGTGATGCCCATTGGTGACGACGGGTGTCTGGTGCAGTGGATAATGGAGACTGGTGGCGACTGAGTTGGCTGTGGTATTTGGAAAAGCCCGGGAAGAGTTTGAAGACTGTGAGGTGCATGTGAAAGGCTGTCGTTGAACTTTGGAACACTAACTGGAGGGAATGGCAGCCCGTGTAGAAGTCGTGGTTAACTGTGGCCAGTTTTTGTGACAAGCTCAATGCTGCTTCCGTGAAGCGTCGACGCTCGCTTTCGATCACATTAAGATATTTTACAGCAAGGTATGCCCTTTTCCTGAACCACGCTCGTCGCTTATGCATCGAAGCGAACTCCCGTATAGAGTTTGATGTTGCGTGTGTCACTGGGCGGTCGTGTCAGACTGGGACACGGAGTCCTGGCCCGAAGCTGTCTGGACTGACATCACACCTTCGTTCCGCATGAACGTCTCGTAAACATCCAGCTCAGTCGTCCTAGGACGGACAATACTATGCGGCGCCACCACATCCGCTAAAAATCCAATCATTTCATCGACTGGAATTTTTAACGCTGGATTATTTATCGTTCGATTAATTGTCGATGTATTTAACAAGGGTCGTTAGCGTTGCCACACCCTGGTGGAAGCGGGGTCCGTGGAAATTTTCTGCATCGGAAACTGGCCGTTACCTGCCAATCGGGAGTCCGTCGCCATAACCACTCCGCCCCGTTCGCTCCAAGTGTGGAAAGGGACGCACCAGACCAGGTGGTTATTGCGCTGGATTCCGAGGTCGAAAGGTCCCCTGGTTCGGTTCCCACCACAGGGAACTGTCAGGGGCCCGCTTCCACCAGGGTGAGGCGAAGCTAATGATCATGGCAGTTACATGCGTCAATACATACTTAACCCGGCACCGCTTGGCGTGTTTTTGTACCCGCGACCGCGTAAGGGGTGCCAAAAAGAGCACCTCCCTACTATCTCAGGATCCAATCGTTGGATCTGAACCGGTCTGCCACCAGTCGATGGCCCTGAGTCTTACGATTTAGAAAATACTAATTTAACCCTGTATGTATGTAATTTAATGATCACGAGACTGATGACGTCACAGGTCAAGAAAACGCATAACGGATGACGATGACGGAAAAACTGACACCGGTTCGCACACCATATCATCAATACTGGTCTTAGAGCACTCAACAGGGTATCAAACGAATCATCACGATTATCCACATCAGGATGCCAAAATGTTAAAAAAGTATCCGGTCAAGGTCAGCCTAGGTCAGGTAAAATATTGGTCATCCTTTACGTGTCAAAGGTTGATAATTACTCGCAGCCGTTTTGATCTACGTGGCAAAAAAAGGCAAAAGTGAAACCCTCTTATGGTCAGTTTTGCATTACCTGCTTCCCACCCGGTCAAGGTCATTCTGATGAAGTCAGATAAGGCTGTATTTCTCTTCCCGACAAAGAGGAATCATAACTCTCTGAAATTCCTAATTGTGTCAAACACAGAACTGAGATGACACCTTGTGATAATGAAATCTACTCTGTCTGCTTTTTATCGGGTCAAGGTCAAGGCAGTTCAGAACTGATAATTATTTTTTATCTCCTGGCTAGGAGCAATAACTGCTTTCTGCTGCTGCTGAATGGTCTTCCACAGGCAACGTTGTGTTTTATTTCGTTTTGACATCAGCCTATGACGTGACCTGACATGGCCTCACGTTGTAGTTGGTGAACCTTGCTAAAAGGCGCATATAAATTTGCTTGTCTGGCTTGAACGATGGGGAAGGTCAGCGACAACCATATCACCCGCAATGCCATCATGTTCAACTGCCATCATGCATGTGACATAGCATGATCCCCATTGTTAACGTGTCACTGCTGTATGTCCTTTTGAGCAGTGTCCATGTAAATCCAAATAATCCATGCGCTATATTCGCGAACATTATAAAAACAAACTAAGTATGTTCGCGCCACCGCCCGAAGAGGCGAAAACATGCAGGCAAGGGTTCACGTATGACGTCATATCTGTATGACTTGACATACCATGAAAATGGTTTTGATGTCAAAATATGTAAAATGGATTGATAAATAGGCACATAAAGTGTGGCTGGGCTGGCTTTTATGGTTCAGAAGTTATTCACGAAAAACCGAGGGGGTGCCTTATTTGATACTCCCCAAGCGGTGCTGGGTTAAATGACTGATTAGAACGTTTTGGTAGGATGTGGTCACTAGGTCTCTTCCTGGCTCCAGATTCCCCTACCCAACCCATCTGGAACCCGTAATGGTGTTCACTAACCTGAAGTCTACCCATAACATTTTCGAAATAGATACTAGTTACCCAACCCAAATCACGTTATTTTGCCTTTTACTCAGCTTAAACTATTTTGTATGCCAAATTATTCTTGTGTGGTTGTACCATGTATGCGGCAATGCATTTGTAACGCTAGTTCACAGAGCTGGTTTGCAAAATCTCTTAAAATTGCTCACTGCACCTACCCATACTCCTACCCTAAATTTTCCCGAATCTCTACCTAACCCAACGCACTATCGATTGTAAACGAATCCCTATATGAGTACCCAGTCAATGAAGATCTTATATATAGTGCACACGCTCACCACAGTATCGCATATTATTGCCCATCCGAGGACGTCTGAGCTGAACGCTTAGCTAAAGATGTTCATGAGGAACGCAGGTGTGCTGTCGTTCCAGACACCTTCAGGCCAGACCGTCACGTTCGAAATTAACACGACCGCCTAGAGATACATGATTCAGGGCTTAAAATTTGTGGTATGATTTAGAGTTTAACATCTGTGGCATACCGAAGGTTGTGTGAAGAGATGGCTTAAAGGCCATTACGGGTTAATACATTAAGATGAGGCCATGATACATGCTACCTGAAACGTCTTAGATCAGAGATCAGCGTTGACATGTGCCCTGATTCCGGACATTCTTACGTGGTTTAAAGCGTAAAAACTGGTTCTACGTTACGCGTCGTGTCATATGCGTCAGTTTGTTTTATCTTGAGCCACGTACACCGTTGATGAAAATCTAAACGTCACCAGTAATGGTACCGATGCTCAACAGCATTTTGACTGTAACGATTCTGCGCTGCAGAACCTTATCCCAACAGTCATTCCAAAGGGATGGTACAATCGTCTTCCTTCGAGTGCCGTGAGATTGCAGTTCCTGGCTTCAGCTATTTAAAGATACGACTGTTATCCGAAGCCACGTACGTTTTCGAGCCAGTGTTTCAGGTGATGAAAGATAACCGAAACAAACGTCTTACATTGTTAAAGCGGACATACAGCCACCTATGTAACAAAAACAGGACAAATCGTAGGAGTCGGCCAAATCAAATCCGTTACCCCCACCACTAGGAGGCAAATGCCTTAGAAACCTGATAGGAAGTGCACCATTAGGTGAAAAACCGATAAACATGCACGAAACTCGACACGTTGAGAGGATACAAACTAGCGAATAACAGTTCTGGTTCAGCTTCGCACGAGAATCGTCTGACATGTTACTTGACTGCATTTAGTCGGGCGTGAATTTTGGTAAGGACTTCTCACCATCTCTGATCGGTGAGATCACCTATGCATCCGGGAACTCTGCCTGCCACGCCATGTGTCTTTGATATGGGCACCCATACAAGAAAAAAAATCGGAAAATTGTAGGGATGGGCCAATACCGACCGTTGCGTTCAGTGCATCAGTGCATGGAAAATAAAGCTTTGGGATGAAAACCGAATTCATGTTTGTCGTTTATGTTCAACAGAAAAGTTGAAAAGGTGTCAATTAACAAACTGCAGCTTTGAGTTCAGTCTGACATTGGGAGTCGTCTGAGATGCTACTTGACTGCATTTGGTCGGAGCCGAATTTTGGTGATAGTTTCTGATCCCTCTGTTCGGTGAGAACATCAACGCACTCGGGAAATTTGCCTATCAGGCCATGCGTCTTCGATAGGGGTACCCATACACAAAAAAATAACAAAAATCGTAGGCGGCGGCCAAACACCGACCGTTGCCCTCAGTGCTAACGCCCATGGGAAATAAAGGTGGGAAACCGAATCCATAAGCATGTTGCTTGGAACGCTAAAAAATATAAATTAACAAATGGTAGTTTTGAGCTCAGCTTGACACAGGGAGCTGTGTGAGATGTTACTTGACGACATTTAGTTGGATCTCAATTTTGGTGAGAAATTCTTATCCTGTCTGATCGGCGAGAATTTCAGTGCACCTGGGGAATTTGCCTTTCACTTCATGTATCTTTGATATTAGTACCTATACAGCAAAAGTAAGAAAAATCGTAGGGCCCGGCCAAATGCCACCCGTCGTCCCCATTACCAAGGCCAATAGTAAATCAAATGTTAGGACGAAAACCGAATTCACATGCATGTTACTTGGAAAATTCATGAGGTGTAAACTAACGAAGGATACCTTTGATCTTAGCCAACAAACAGAATTCTTTTCAACGTACAACGCTTCCCATTTGGTTCATACATGTCAATCCGTGTTGTTAACCCGCGAACGACCGTCGGTCCGTTTCGAACATCGGCGACTGGGGGGGGGGGCAGTTGGCCGTCCCCGCTCTAACTCATGAACGGTTAGTCGCGCGATAAAAATAAGCATACCGTTGGAAAGCCTGTGACGAGTAGAGCTCGAAACTGGTCTCATTTTTAGTTTTAGATAATATATAAGCAATTTACGCCCTATATATGTTTTCTCATAGCCGATTGCATGAGACCGAGAAATGCCCTGAATCTCAAGGTCTGTAACTGATAACACCTAGGTAAAAGCACCAGCGCACAAGTAAAGGTCCGCGGATGCCGATACACGTCTAATTTCCCCAGATTTGTTCAATATATACGCCGAAACGTTGAGTTAAAGACACGGCAATTCTGCTGCCAGCTGTCGGTGTGCGCCGCTGCCGTATGCGGTACCAAATTGACGGAAACTAATTTTAGCGTTCCCTTATTTTCGCGAAAAAAGCCTATTTATGTCAATTTTATTGATCTTAGTGATTCCTGTGATGGTTTTTCATGCTTAAATTTCGGAAAAATTGATTAGTTACCAATCTACAAAGTTGGCGGAGCTTTATTCGCCAGAGTCTGTTTATTTCCAAAATATGTTATTTTTTCAAAGTGTTTGAGGTTCCTGGTATTACTTACGTTTGTGCAAGCTAGTTCTGCCATTTTCTACCCATTCTGAGTAATTCATCGTCGATTTTGACGGTGGTACATTTCGGCTCAATACAGCTATTCGTGACATAACCTCAGGTCAATGGCTGGAAGTCGTTGATACTTTGCCCAATGAGGACAACTAGATGTCTGCTTGACTCCACACTAAAAATGTTATGAAATATTCCGTCAGTTTCCGAAAAAACGACAATATGTCTTAAAAATGGGCTTCACCTTAGGTCAATGACCAGGAAAATTCCGCAAGATCTGAGATATGAGATTTGTTGCATCTATCACGATCACTAATCCCTGAAAGTGTTATTGAGATATCTTGTTTTGCGAAAAAGTTAGAGGGCGCTAAACTTTTTTTGACATAGGTCTGTTTGACCTGACCTAGGTCAGGCACCTAACGTGACCTGAGGTCAAAATTTTGACACGAGATGTAAAATTGATGAAGCAAAAGGTACACAAAGTTTCGTTACTCTGTGTTTGTTTGTTCTCTCGCAGTCCCAGAAAAACCTCAGGGGGGGAGGGCAGTTAACAAAATTTAACAAAATTTGCTTCAGTTAACAAAATTGCCCCCACCCCAGTCGGGGACGGGTTAACTGACACTTGGCTGTGTGGAGCCAACCCATGGGGTGCACCGAGCATTAGAGCCTACCACTGTGTTCAGCAGGTCAAGATCTATAATATATTACGTTTTGAGCGTTATTGAAGGAGCCGCTATTATGGGCTGAGCGTGGGCTGATAACTAATTTGCTTGCAACTCAAAAAGTTACGTATTTGCCAGATAGAAAAAAACGTTTTCGAACTGCATTGGCAAGGACGACTTGTTTGGATGTATGACAAACCCAATTTAGTGCATATTTGGAATCCATGTCACTAATTGGCTTATTGGCTCTGGAGGTCAAATTATTAGATGCACCAAGCGTTGGACTTCACCATCATGTTCAGCTAGTCGAGATGCATGTTACGTTTTGGGTGTCTTTGAAGAGGCCGCTCTTATGGGCTGACTGTGGGCTGAGCGCTGGCTGACGTGGGCTGTCTTGACAGAAATCCAGATTCCATATCTCTGCTTTAAACCGTTTAGGAACGGCAGGCGAATAACTGTATGGGGGAGTTTATGAAGCTCCCCCTTGTGTTGACCCGCAAAATGTGGTAAAAGGTAATAGGTAAGTGCTCTTGCGTTTTCGATCTTTTCCCGCTGAAACCATTTTGCCGTAAATTAACACATATTTTTATGGTGGTACAATTCTGGCGCGGCTCTGCCAGAACAAATTTTGTTGGCTGCATATGCCATCAGTTGTTAATAGCCTTGCCCCCGGCTGATCCTCGAGATTAAGATAGAGTGAGCTAATTGCTTTGCTGCAACGTGTACCGTAAAAGATAACCAGGTGGGATTTAAAATGTCTTCTGAGAATTCCGAAGTCTTGAGCCCTAGAGACAGTGGGAAATTCATCGCCGAAAATGCCGATCACGTGAAATTAATTGACCGAGGCATTGCAGCTGTGGCAGAACTGGTGAGTCTAAGATTGCGATTTTTTCTGCTATGTCTTAATTTTTCATCGGATGACAAGTTTCTTAAGTCTATGGACAGACTTAGATACAGTAAATGTCAGTTCAAACTTCAATAAGTGACCTAGTGTCCAAAGACTCAACATACAATTTTGATGCATGCATATTATTGTTTTAGAAGCATGCATATTTCTGGAGTTATGGTATTTTTCATATCTTTTGACACAGAAATACAGTTTTTGAACTAAGGGGAGTCTGTACCAAACCATTGAGCTGCTGTAGAACATTTAAATGCTGTGATTGGATGCATAAAATGCTAGAAGTTTTCCACACTTGCTGTAGGCTGTTCATGACTAAATGTCAGTACACTGAGCTTAGCCATTGGTGCAAATGGTAGCACCCCATTTGGTTGGACAAAGGGAGCTCTTGGTTTGTTATATGTGAATGGTATGTAAGAAGCATGTTTAGGCAAGTTTCTGTGAATAAACATATTTAAATTATGCATCTTGTCTGAGGATGAGAAAACTACAGTCCTACTCATTCTGATTAGTTGTTGTCAGGGCTTTTTCTTGAGACAGCACATAATGACATAAGAGACATTTTTGGCCAAGCTATTTTATAAATGAACAGACATCAGAGGTGCAGCTTTTCCTGCAAGGTGACAAGTATCATTTTCCTTGCATTAAGCGCAATCTTATCCATACACTCACCTATGCATATGTATGATCTTGGTGATAAGATTACTACTAAGTGGGGACGTTGGCACTCAGATCAGCCCATCTTGTGTGCAGCAGTGCTGTTTGATCCGCCCTGTCACTGTCTGTGTTGACAGGCTCTGGAGGCGACCCGGGCAGGAGCTGGTAATCCTGTTGGAGCCGGTTACAGGGCGCACCCGCTGCACCCGCAGCAGGCCGAGCCGGCCGCCGTCGACTGGATCTTCCTCGTCACCACGCTGAACTTCAACTTCTGGACGCCGGCCGGCGCTGTCAAGTACGCTGTGCGGCACGGCGGCAGCAGTTACTCGGGCTATTTTTCCGTCTGCGCCGCCGTCAACCGGGCCTTGGAGGTGGGCAGGAGTGCCAGCCAGGATTGCTGCCACAGCCTTGGATCGCGACACGAACGGAGGATTGGGGATGGAACCGGACTCGTCAGTTAAGACGGCAGGACGTCGGGTGGCGAGGGACGGGAACATGCAGACTGGGCGTGGGGCTTAGTGACTGTACACCGGGCGGGGGGCATTAGAACCGGAACAGAATGTTCCCCGTGACTGGCACTGGGAAGTGCCGAGGCGGTAGCGTCACCGGAGACCGCGGATAGCGGGCTTGAACTGGAGTGATGATTGACCTGACGTCGAGTGTGCGCTTGTTGCCAAAACTCAAACCAGAGCGATGCCACGGAGAGATCACGGTGATGCGTACACATTGGCTTCGATGTAATCCAGTGTCGATTCGGACGTTCTCGTGCGTTGCTGTAGGGGGGCCTGCGCGACTCGAACGTGCTGCCCGTCCCTTTGAATGCGGGGTCGGCCGACCTGGCCGGTGCCGGTTCGTGCCGGTCCGTCCGTCCGTGTTCCGTCCGTCCCGGGCCGGTCCGTGCCGGTGCCCGGCGGGTGTAGGGCACCTCGGGGCCGGCGTGGCGCCGGTCCGGACGTGTGCGGAATGGTCAAGGCGTCGCTGGTCACGTGGTGTGCAGTCGAGGTCGGGTCGCCGGGTCGCGGGAAACGTGGAGTCTGGAAACTGGGTTCGGGTGGCGCGGGCGTAATGGAGTCGTTGCACCAAGCAGGGCTGAAATAGAGCTGCAGGTGAGAAGTCTTTGTGTTCGAAACAGAAGATCACGCTTACATTATGATGAGCGTAGTATATACGACGGAGGAAACATCTGTAAGGGGCTTGCAGAATTCCAACATCGTAAGAACAGTTGATGGACACGCGCAAAATGCTCACATTCTTGCGGACCAGTCCTGCCTATTGCCTATATGAATATGCCTGCTGAAGGGTCGACCACTGACCCGGTCCGTGACCTTGACCGCAGGCGGGGCGGCCGGTAACGGACCCGAGCTTCTACAGCCAGCTGGACATGGAGACGATGCGGGACCTGCTGAGGTCCGACACGGAGACGGAGATTCCTCTGCTGGCCGAGCGGCTGACGGCCGTCACCGAGGCCGGCAAGGTAGGACCCGGGGCGCGGGCTGACGGGGGAATATCGGCCGAGCGGCGGACAGGCCGTCCCGGGGCGGGGCAGCGCCGTTCCGGGCTGCTGGTGGCGTGGCAGCTCGGTGGTGGCTGTGATTTCCGGTCGCGAGGAGGCGGTCGTTGTGTAGTGGTGCTGATGCCTGCGCCGATATGAGAGACGTATTGACTCGCTGGAAGCCTCAGAAGCGTCTGGTCATCGTCAGCGAGGATCTTCTGCTGCTCATCTTGCATCTCAGCCTGCTCATCTCGGGCTGAGTGTGGTGACACGCTGAACGTCTGGTCCCAGTAACAAATAAGCAGCGTGGGCGACCGGACGATGTCATGGAGCCACTCAACTTGGACACAACCTGGCATATTTCCTTAGTTTTTGCGGCTCTGAGGAGCAAGCTTCCATCACCCTGGTGTCGCAGTAACGCTCCTGACGGTCGGCTCTGACCACTCGGCGCTGCCGGCTGGCGGCAGGTGCTGGTGGAGAAGTACGGCGGCAGCTTCGTCAACTGCGTGACCGCCTGTGAGGGGTCGGCGCAGCGTCTGCTGAAGCTGGTCACCAGCGAGTTCAGCTCGTACCGTGACGAGGCTGACTTCAAGGGGCGTCGAGGTAGGTCGTGGGGATGTGGGCTTCCGGGGTATTTGTTGATTTGGCAAAGGAGGCTCGTTGGTGTTGTTTTCTGAGTTTTTCAACACTTGCCATGTGGAAACATGGCACATGTGGTGGCAGTTCGAATTTTGACGCCGTGAATTTTTTTGCTCAAAACTGCTCTCGGTGCAGCCAGCTTTGGTTTCTTTGGGAAACCCTAGAGGTGGTTTTGCCTAATCTCTCCAACTCTTGACAAGACCAGTCCTGACCCCGACCCTGACTGAATCATACCCCGACCCAGATCTATACTCCCATGTTGATCCTGGTTTTGACCGTGACCCTGACACACGCTGTGATTGTCCGTGACCATGAGTCTGACCATGGCGCTGAGCGCGACCTTGGCTGTGGCGCTGACCCGGACTGCTGGCAGTGGCATTCTACAAGCGCGCGCAGCTCCTGATTGCCGACTTGTGGCTCTGCTTCGACGGCCAAGGCCTGGGCCGCTTCGACGACATCGGCTCGCTCACCATGTTCGCCGACTACAGGTGGGCACCGGGCGTGGGGGAGGAGGAGGGGCTTCAGACCAGATGGTCTGCCGGCGGGCTGCCATCTGTCCCTTGTTATCACCGGACAATGTATGGCGCTGTTGACGTTTCATCGATAAGGGCACTGCAGCTGCCACGAAATTCTGCCCGAGTGTGTTGCCAGCGCCAGATATTTCTGTCATGTTTCGCACATGTTGCTTGCGTTATTCTGTGATAGGGGAATGACAAAAATCATTCAGTCTTCATCTTCGTATTTAAAACCCGTAGATTCAGAACCGAAAACATTGCAAAGCTCATAGACTTAAAACCTTTGCATTTCATCCTTCGACTCAGTGGCATCTACTGTGAATGACCTTGACCTAACGTCCGTGCCCCGTCGGAGGTTGTATAGGCTGATGAGGTGTCAGAGGGACCCTGATGACGTTGACCTGACCTCCGTACCGTGCCGGAGGCTGTATGGAATGTCGGGATGTGTTAGAAGGCGACAGATGACTCCGTGACGTCCCCAGGGTGCCGCAGGCCCTTGTCTACCTCGGCGCTCTGGAGTACTCGGCTGAGCTGACCGACCTGCTCAAGGCCGACCACATGTTCCGCTCCGGTGAGCCAATGGAGGTGGAGATACGCGGCTGCAGCATCGAGGCCGTGGAGCGAGTTGTCGCCGCCGTCCGACAGATGGCAGAGCGGGCGGGCCGGCCGCTCTCCGACGCTCAGCTCAACAGCATCGTGATGGACAACTTCCTGTGGGGCTACCGTCGCGATCACGTGAAGGAGACCGATGCCGTGCCGTACCACAAGGTGCGCTGCATCTACTACTAACGCGGGGCCCCGGGGTAACGATGCTGGGGCTAATTTGGGACCATTTTGTTACAAAACGCTGTTAGACCGCGTTTCGAATGCTAGATCTGGTGGTACGTGGTTTCTGTTTCCTGGACTGGAGTGGCGAAGACCGCGACTTTGTAATGTGATGAAAAGTAAACTGGAAAGAGAACTGGGGGAAAGAATGCTGAATCCCTGTTTTCGGAGCTTGTTCTGACGTGATCGCGTTAGATGTCTCAGCCCGCACGGCCAGTTTCGACCAGCGTGGGACAATGGTAAATTCAGCCTTCCCCGTTTTGACTTGTCGGGACTGTATGGGGCTGGTGTAACATTTGGAGATCGGAAAAACGCATGTTGGGACCGACAGCAGGGTCGGACTCTGTGAGGTTTCATCATGTCCGGCTGGAGTCATACCAAATCTCTAAATCTGTCACCCCGTACATCCTTGTTTCAAGACAATTCAATAGCCTCAGTCTGAGCAACGCGACTTTTAGATTGCGTTTGTCTTCACTGCATTAGCAAAGAAAGCAAATGTTAGGTTTCTTGGGTTTTTCGTCCCGACCAATCAGAGGCAGGCACCTAATCCTTGCAGAGGCATGAAGAAAAACATCACCGCAGAGGATACATACTATGTATTTGAGACACGTTCAACATAACACAAGTGAGGCAATACACTCAAGGTGAAATGAAAAACAGCCGGTCGCAAAACACGCATCACCGTCGGCACGCTGACGCTATGGAATGGGTCGTGCCCTCATCGAGCACAACACACACCGTTCCTCCCAGAGTGACAGCACAGTTGGGCCCTTCCTGCGCGGGGCGCCAGCCTGGCGCCCGCTCTGCCGGCCGCGGGCGCGGGGCGCCGGGTGCCGGCCGCCCGTTCCAGCACGCCGCGCGCCCTGAGGCGGGCCGGCGCCGCCCCGAGCCCGGGCCCAGCGGGCGGCACTGACTAGTGGGGTGCGGCGGCGGCGGTTCCGCTCAGCTGCCGGCCGGGGCCACCTCGTGCCGGGCAGGCGCGCGGCCGGCCGCCGCCGCCGCCGGCCGCCGACACCGCAGCCGCACCCCGTCCACCACGTCCAGCAGGTTCTTGGCGTCCATGGCCAGCACGTGTGCCGCCTGCAGCATCTTGTCTGTGGACGCGGCCGAGACTGTCAGGGGCACAGCGGTCGGGTGGGGGTGGGGGGAGCTTAGGGATGCAACGGACGGTAGCTTGCAGCAGCCGTTGCTCGGCCTGATGGAACGTTCACATCCGTCCCCGAAGCACTAAATAACAATTATGAAACGTATGTGACCGCTGGAAACAAGTGTACGGGTCAGTGGCTATATTTCAGAACATACCCATGTAGTGCCGGCAAAATTAACGAGGAGTTTCGGACCAAGCCCCTGCTCCGTATCCCCTTGGTACTACTAAGGGCGCTTCATACTGTCCGATCTCTCACCGCAAACAGCTGTCTACAAACACTCAGACGCTTAAATCGTATGGATTAACGGTACCAATGAACCACATGAACAACTGCTTGCTTACCGTCCAAATACCACACAAAATAAACGGCCGGTAAACACCCGTGCAACTACAACTGCACCCCGCGGAGGCGGTGCTCTCTCACTTTCTGTACTCCTCGTCGAGCGTGGTGGTGCTGTAGCGCTGCGCCTGCTTCAGCGACGTCACCAGCTCCTGCATGTCCTTGCCCAGCACCTTGTGCGCCATCTCGATCTGCGGCACAGCGCGGGTTACGTCAAAACACCGCGCTGGAAATTTAGCGGCGCTCGCGCGTCAGTAACAGCGTTATACCGGCGAACAACGTTTCCAGTGACCAGTAACTGGATTTTCTCAACATCCAGGCATTTCGGCATTTCGACGTCCGTTCCACGCCACGGTTATACTGGCAAAGCGAGCAGATAATGACCTGATGGTGTCCAGCTGCCGCTCTACCGCCTCACGACATCCTAACGCCCGATATTACAAATGCCGATTGCAACGGTGCCGACCAGTCCCCCTACCCCCATCTTCACTACCCCAGACAGTCTACACTCGTCCAACAACTTCTCCTCCAACCGCACCAGCTCATCAAGCCAGCACACCACGACCCTCCGCCAGTCATCGCCGCTCACCTCTCTATGGGCGGCAGCGGGGAACGAAGGCACCTCGGCGTCGACCGAGGCCAGCAGCTCGCGGAGCTGGTAGCCGACCGCCTTGACCAGGTCCAGGTAGCGGGCGGCCAGGCCGGCCTGCACACCCCGCGACAGCGCCATCACTGTCCGGACCACGGCCGTCGTGCAGTCGTACACGCGGTCCCCGGCCCGGTCGACGTCGGCCGTGGGCGCCAGTTCCACGCGCTGCGGGCGGGGCGCGGCCAGAGGTCAGACGAGAGGCGGCAGGGGCTCAGACTTGGAGCGTGCTCCGGACAGCCGCCGGCAGTCGGTAAATAAAGACAACAGACCATCCAGCTTCTTGGTCTGTAGGGTGAACGAGGCGCCAGCCACTGACCATTTCATCACACAGACAAGCAACCCCCCCCGATTTCATCATCAGAAAGAACAACGAAGCGATCGCAAACGACAGACAACGCAATCCCCCTCCCCCGTTTCATCCGCAGAAAGAGCAAAGAACTAGCCAAGAACAGCAAACGGCAGTCAGTGGGGCATAAACACAGCAGACCACCATCCCAATGGCCGTCACTTGCGCTGAAATTGGTGTCTCGGCAGGGCCTGGTGCGACCGCACGGCTCCCAGGAGACCCCTCCACCCACCAGAAACGCCGAGTCGCATCGCACCCACCTTGGCGACCACCGGCCGCTCGGTGGAGCCGCTGTTCGAGGAGCTCTTGGAGCCGCCGTCAGAGGCCGGCTCGCCGGACCAGTGGGGCGACGTGCCGCGCGCGCCGCCGCCGCCGCCGTCCACCGACTCCGAGTCGGACCGCTCGGACGACGTGGTCAGCGACAGGCGCTTTCGCTGCAGAGGCGCGCAGAGCGGGTCAGAGAGGGAAACACGGAGCACAGCCGAGGGTGGTGGCTAACTTTCGCATATGCATTCATGACCCATACGAGTCCGGACGTGGTCTTTTTTAGGGCTGCTATGTGTGAAAAATCTATAGCTGCCTTTACCACTTGTAAGACCTGCCAAGAGCAAAATCCACCCGTTGTGTCTGAACTGCGTATCATCTCATCCCATACGACTTCCCGTCTCCAAATCCACATCTTTCTTACGCTACGTCCCCTCGCCTACCTTTCACCATGCTAACGTCATTCCGGCATTCCCTCAAAATCACCTCGTGCTTCCCAGTACATCCTGTATTCACCTCTCCCCCTGCTCTGCATCTTCAGCCCCTCCCCCAGCCCCCCCCCCGCGCTCCACAGGACGGGCCGGACAAGCCAGGGCGCAGGGACGGAAGTAAAGGTAGTAATAAAGGTAGTAAAGGTAGCGTAGGGACGGCAGAAATCAGCCCCGGCAGGGGGCTGCCGGGGCTGATTCCCCCATACTTGGGAAAAAAATATTAACCCAATGGATAGTTCAAGTTGTATGGAGAGAAACGCCTTGAATGTGGCTTTTCCTCCCCTCAAAACAACAATTCTGAAAACGTTACAGCCGCACATGCCGGGCCGGACGCACCAGTTCGCTGTCGCCGTGCGGCCAGAGCCGGTCGGCGGCCGGCTGCCGCTGGTGCCGCTCCCTGGAGTCGGCCGGCTCCTGCTCCTGCCGGCGCGCCGCGTCCTCTGGAGGCAGCGGCGGCTTCTGCGGCGGCAGAGACGGCCCGGTCACCGCGCCGGCGCAAAACGCGGCCACTCAAAACCGCAGGAGAGCAGCGGAATCCAGAGAAAAATATCGTATTCGGCGCCCAGATTTTTCGAGATCACACTGCAGTCGCAAAAAAAAAACATTATTTTGACTGCTGCACTAAGCTACAAATGTTTGTTTTTCTCAGAATGAGATGAGAAAGTCCAAAGCGGTATCCTGAATCAGTTAAAGGTGTTATGTAACAGGAATTAATGGGTGAGTGCCTTAGAGCTGGGACAGTTTCAGTGACAAACTTATAACACACAAAAGCAATATACAGGCCACTTTAAAACTCATTCAACCATAGCCTAGTGCGAGCCGTCAGTGGCGGGCTCGGCGCTAAATGAACGCCACAAACAGGAGTCAACCGAGGACTACAGGATCACCGACTGAGACAGACCGAATCCACCCGAGGGATGCAAACAAACTACACCACACGGTGCCGGCCACTCGGTCACTTGGGGGCCTCGAAGCGGGAGAGTGGCGCGGGTGTCGGGGACAGGTACCCCGCGCCGTGACAGGGGGGGAGCTGTCACCGGGTTCCCCTTCAGCGGAGCTCCCGAGAGGCGCCCGGCGGCCAGTGCAGCGACAGAGGTGCAGTGGCAGCTGGCTCCGGCGGACCGGAGGTGCAGCTGACGGAGCTCTAACACGAGGAGACTGGGCCCCAGTGCGGGGACAGCGGCAATCATCCTGCTCGCAGGCACACGTCCCGTGCCGAGTGCGCGGTGAGACGTGCAGACACTGCGCTGCGGCGTGAGCGGGCGGTGAGTGGCGCGGGTTATCCCAGCAGCGTGCTCCGCACCGCTCGGCGGCCGGCCGGGCGGCCGGCCGGCCTGCCGCGGCCCGCGCTGCGGCGTGCAGCCGTGCAGCCGTGCGGCCGGGGTCGGGGAGGGCGAACCTGTCGGCGCGGGGGTCGGGGGCGGGGCGGGGCCGGCCGCAGGTCCACGGCCACCGTGTTCAGTACCGAGGCGGGCGCGCTGTAGCTGCCGGCCTGCGTGCGGCCATCGGCCTCCCGCATCAGGCGCGTCACCGCCTCCGGGCTCTGCGCCACGATGTACGTCTGCAGCGGGCCCGCCGACGGCGACGGCGGCGGCGGCGGCGAGGGCGGCGCGCGGCGCTCGGCCAGCCGCGGCCGGCCCGGCTTCGTCGGCGCCGACTCGTCCGACTCGTTGGAGCCTGCGGCAGACGCGGCGCGGGTCAGTCGCGGCGGACGCGGCGTCGGAGTCCGTCGCCGAGCCGCGTCCGACGCTACAAATTCACCGGACGCTTCCGTCAAAGCACCGAGTCGTTCCCACACGTTTACGATTCAGCATTTCTAAGAACGATTCGTGGATGATACCTAAATGTAGTAAACAAGCACGGCCACCTAGCCAAACGCGAGACCCTTTACTGGCCGCGCACAGCCAAGCTTTAGGCTGTCACGACTGGACGCCGCCCTATCAGGGGGATACAACGAACAGACGGGACCAGAGACGGCCCACTCACCCCAGGAGACGGTCCGCAGGCGGCGGTTCTCCCTGCGCATGCTCTCCTCCTGCGCCTGCCGCTTCCTCCAGCAGGTACTCACTGCGGGGGAGTTCCAGAGGTCACCAGGCGGGACTTCTCATAGACAGACACTGAGAGGCATTAGCCGACAGCCGGGACTTCACACACGCAGTCGCCGATAGTCACCGATAAGTCAATCGGCGAACCTTCACACATGTAGGAGCAGCGAACCAACTTGCCAGTCACATGGATGTGAAACATATACACTTAGGTCAAAATGACTGTGATTACAATGTCGGACATGCAACTGAGCTTATCTGTGACACAGTAACCATTCTGTTGGATGCTGTATTCGCAAGTACGGTAAAGTACTCTAATGCACTCATTCTGCTATATACTGTCATACTCCTCACCCTCCACTGCTTCGTCACACAACCAAGTCTTTTTCACTAATCCGATTATCCGAAAACTGGCAGCGGGCCACGTGACGACCACAGCTCAATGCCAGTCGACATATTTATCTCACACATCACTTGCTGGATTAGCAATGACACTTGAGGGCTACAAGCATTATCTCCCGTGATCTCCAATAACCGGCTGATGCAAATGTACGGCGGCTTTGCAATGATAAACGCGACAGGACGGGCTCTGATGCGGATAAGACCACAGCCATCAATATAGCATCAGTCCATGCAACATGGGAAGCTTGTCTTCTTTGCCCTTCCTTCCTTTCTCTCTCTCTCTCTCTCTCTCTCTCTCTCTCTCTCTCTCCTCTTGCCGATCTGCTCACAGGAAGGGAAGAAAGAGAGGGACAGAAACAAGAACGGGAGCGGAGAGAGAAACTCTGGAGGACGAAGAAGGCCAACAAGGCTTAATGAATGGCATCTACCAGAGACCAGACCGCAGCCTGACCAACTTCACACCTCCACCTCCTCTTCTTTTCAACATGTATGCACTGACATACTCGCTTCCTGCGATACTGAGCACATAGCCAGTTGGTTAGTTGGTTGTTGGGCTATCTGTCGACCCTAACGACTGCCAGAACCAATTCGCATCGCAACCTCTCACGCCGGTTGTCGCGGGATGAAATGCCCCTCTTACCTGGACTCGAACCCGGGACCTTTCGGTCACAAGGCCGGCACGGCAACCACTACACTACGCAAATGACCATCCCCATCTGAGCAGAACTCACTGCAGCGCCTGACCGGAGCCGGGCGAAGCTGGGCCGCTTGGCCGGGTCGTAGTACCAGCAGCTGAGCATCAGGGTGTAGACGTGCGGCGGACAGTCGGTCGGCAGCGGCAGCCGCTCGCCCGACTCGATCCTCCCCACCACCTCGCTGTTGGGCACGCCCTGGAACGGCTTCTGCACGCCCAGCGTCAGGATCTCCCACATGCAGACGCCTGCCGGGCAGAGAGGTGGCCAGTGTCAGGGCAGATCAGGCTCCAACCGGTCATCTCGGTCCCAACGTTGCGATCCTTATGTGACTAGCAACAGCCATAATAGTAATACAATGTCTCCGAATACGCCTACTTACTTTGCCCCCTGGATTCCGTCACATAGCGCAATGTAATCCACTAAAACCTTGATATCAAGTTCGTTGCCTTGGTGGAGACAAAATCAAGCGTAATAACAAATCATTTTTTGTTCACGTGCTTAAGTTAACAGAGATCTCCAACGAGAAGAGCGTCTTCGTTCCCAGTTATCCTATCGTGTGCCTCTATTGCTCATAGGCCTTTTATATTTTCCCATCACATCTTTTCCTGGCGTCACGCTGCGCTGCCAGCACGAATACCGTCTTAAAGAGTGTCGTTGCCGAAAAAGGACACTGCATGGATTGGAAACTGACGTGACCGTTTAATGAAAAAAAATGAAGAAACCCAATATGCTGCGCCCCAGCAATAAGCGAATTTTGTTGCAGTCAGATGGGCGGCAACACCCAGGACCCCTTTGTGCCATTAGAGTCCTGCAGTCACGCCATCAGTACCGATGAACTGCTGTATTGGATATAAAACCCGGGCGCAATGGTAAACAACAGAGCGTGACCTAACGCACCCATAAAACACATTGATCGTCGTCTATTAAGCGGGAGTCCCCACTGACCGAACATCCACACGTCGCTGGCCGTGGTGAAGCGGCGGAAGTTGATCGACTCGGGCGCCATCCACTTGATGGGCAGCTTGCACTTGGAGGCCTTGTAGTAGCTCTGGTCCTCCACCCAGCGGCTGAGCCCGAAGTCGGCCAGCTTGACGCTGTGGTGGCTGTAGACGAGGGCGTTCCGGGCGGCGATGTCCCTGCCGGCGGAGGCGCAGGACGGCCGTCGGTCGGTGACGGTCCTGCCGGCCGGCGCTCCCCACTCCTCCACAGCCAGAGGGGGGGGGGGGTACTCGCAGTGAACAGCGCCGTGGCTGACGGTGTCACCCGTGTAACACAACATCCCCCCAAATATTGATTTCTCCATGGATCTCGGCCACTCTGTTTCGACATTTCCGAAAAGTAATAGTTAGTATAAAAAAGTGTTCCGAAAGATACGCTCTTACGTCCCAAAAAGCGGCCAATAACCACCTTGCGCCCCTTTCCAACGAAAGGAGAGGGCATAGACCCGACGCCCCCCTGGATTTGTCAGTGCGATTGGCGGAATCTCAGTGAGATGGTCGCAGCCGGCGGGGTACGGCCCAGGAAAGGCCTTAGGCCTCCGGTAAAGCCGGCTACCGCAGGCATGGAGAGGCTATCGCTGATAGGTGGATGTACCGAACTCGCGTTCCCAGGGGAAGACAGCGTGTTGGAACGCGAAACAGAAATCCCCACCGAGAACAAACAAATCCACTGCTGTCGAGGCCCTTATGGCGAGTCTCCGTGATACCGGTATCGCTGAGGGAACACAGTCTTCAACCTGTGGCCAACTGCAAGGCCCAGCACATAAAATCACACACCAAATCACCAACTCAGAATCCGGTCAGCCATCTTGTCTTCTGACAGCACAAACGCAGCTGGCGCCCACCCTGGCCGTGGAGCGCCGGGGTGGGCGCTCCACGGCCAGGGTCCACCGTCGTCCACCGTCCACTCACCGATGGACGAACTTCTTGCTCTCCAGATAGGAGAGCGCCTGGCTCAGCTGGTAGGCGTACAGCACGAGCGTGTCGAGCCTGAGGCGGTGTCGGTTGTCCCTCAGGTAGGCGCGCATCTCGCCGTGCCGGGCCAGCTCCATCACGATCCAGACCGGCGACGTGCTGCACGTGCCCACCAGCTTGATGATGTGCGGGTGGTCGAACTGGCGCATCGTGTCTGACGGACGGCGTTGGTCATCCGTTACACACGGCGCGTGGTGATGGGCAAGAGGGCTGTGTGACAAGTTAAGGCGAGGCAGTCTTCAAACGCCAGTGTGAGGCATGTGCTTACTACACATATACGAGACAAATACGGTGTTCTTCCGGCCGATGCTATGGAATGACATACCCGTGTCTGACGGTTCTCTGACAATCCTGACCGACCACCAAACGGTGTCAACCTATCCGACACAGGGGCAGTAACTACTGGCCGCAAATACTGCGACACCTTCGCAAAATGAAAAGATACCAGCGGACTGTTATAAGCAAACCTGCGTGCTAAAGGTACCACGTTCTGTTTCTTAATAATACAATAAACTTACTATTTTTCCCTTCACATCATTTACGCCCTTGTGACTGTCATCCCGAGAAAAAGCACGAAAGGCAAATATCTGCAAAGACAACTCCAACGAGGGACAGGAACACACCTTCCGTGCAGTTCCCTCTCAGTGGCAGCTGACACACAAACTATCTCGCCGGCGGCTGTCAGCGTCAGCTGCGGCTGATCCTGACCCGACCAAACACTCACGGGCCTCCTCCAGGAACTTGTGCGCCATCGGCCCGTCCCTGTCCACCTTGCAGGTCTTGACGGCCACGGGGACGGCGGCGCCGCCCGCCGCCTGGTACGTGCCGAGGAAGACGTCTCCGAACTGGCCCTCTCCTGGCGGGCCGGGACGGCGCCAGGTCAGCGTGACGCCCGTCACGTCACAGAGACACGATACCGCTGCCCGCCACGTACAGACGTGGCTCGTCCTGAATTCCAGGGCACACGCACGCAACTAACGGGGTAAAGGACGGTCGGCAGGGCAGTTGCCTGCTCATCTTGGTAGCAATGTGTTGCCAACAGTGGCGGTGAATAAATGAGCCATATATACGTGATACGATTTAGAAGGAACGTTACAGTTTTCCACGACGCATCTTCGACTTCGATTAATTCCGTTTGCTACGATGCAAGACGTTGCCCGACGAAACCAAAGCGCCAATTCACATGCAGGTCCCTTGAGAGCTAGAATTTCAAATCAATCAACTCAACGAGGAAACGGAACGCCCAAGATCCAAAAGTCAAACAAGCCACCCTCCGTTCCACAATAGTTACCTATGGTCTTCTCCAGGTGGACATGCTCTCGGGGCAGCTCGTAGTCACGTGTGGCCGGCTGGCTGTAGTCGTCCTCGTCCTCCACGATCTCGGCGTAGTCGTCCGAGAGAGGCGAGCGTGGCGCCACGCCGGCGCGGCGGCCGGCCGGCGAACTAAGGCCGCTCGGCCGCGGCCGGCCGTCTGCGGAAATACAACAGAGCTGGTCAGCGGACGGCGTGAGGGAACAGATACGGCCACGCTCGGTGACGCTATTTTTTCAGAAAAGGCACGGCGCTGCAGCCCATCGCACTACAGGCAAGACTCAGGCTTTATCCACATCTCAAAGTAGCAGGTTAGCAGTATTCGTGAGCAAAACAGACCAGCTGGGAGGCACGGACTTTTTTAAGTACCGCCATCCATGAAACAGACGACCAAGAGTGCTCCCGCCCACGAACCAACGCAACGCAAAAGGACAAATAACAAGTAGTGATAGCTCGATCTTGATCAGCTGCATGAACGCTCCAACCGTCAAAGTCGCTTCCCGCGTGGCCGTTGTGTGGCTGCGGTTGCTACACAAGAGAAAAATAAACAGAAGACTCCGCAGGAACAACATTCGCTACACCGCCACCACAGCGTCGTTGGCCGGTACCATGGACCGCAGCAGGAACAGCGTTCGACCTCTCACGACCTGCAGCTCCACCACCAGAGGGGACAGGAGCACGGGACGTCTCCGCGGACGGAGCGTCCACTGGCTGGCACGTGTCCCCGTCAGCAGCCCACGGCGTAACGTAAACAGCGCGTCCGACCGCGGATGTGATTCAGAGCCCAACTATCTGGCCAGCCGGCGCCGCCCCACCGGCGCCCGGGCGGCCGCGTCCGGGCGTTAGCTCCGACCAGTCCTGCCCACGGCCGGGACTGGCATACAGACAGCACGACAGACTGGCATACAGACAGCACGACAGACTGGCGCTCAGAGGCCACGACAGACTGGAGCTCAGAGACCACGACAGACTGGCGCTCAGAGACCACGACAGACTGGCATACAGACAGCACGACAGACTGGCGCTCAGAGGCCACGACAGACTGGAGCTCAGAGACCACGACAGACTGGCATACAGACAGCACGACAGACTGGCGCTCAGAGGCCACGACAGACTGGAGCTCAGAGACCACGACAGACTGGAGCTCAGAGGCCACGACAGACTGGCGCTCAGAGGCCACAACAGACTGGCGCTCAGAGACCACGACAGACTGGCGCTCAGAGACCACGACAGACTGGAGCTCAGAGGCCACGACAGACTGGCGCTCAGAGGCCACGACAGACTGGCGCTCAGAGACCACGACAGACTGGCGCTCAGAGACCACGACAGACTGGCGCTCAGAGACCACGACAGACTGGCGCTCAGAGACCACGACAGACTGGCATACAGACAGCACGACAGACTGGCGCTCAGAGACCACGACAGACTGGCGCTCAGAGACCACGACAGACTGGCGCTCAGAGGCCACGACAGACTGGCGCTCAGAGACCACGACAGACTGGCGCTCAGAGGCCACGACAGACTGGCGCTCAGAGGCCACAACAGACTGGCGCTCAGAGACCACGACAGACTGGCGCTCAGAGGCCACGACAGACTGGCGCTCAGAGGCCACGACAGACTGGCATACAGACAGCACGACAGACTGGCGCTCAGAGGCCACGACAGACTGGCATACAGACAGACTGGCGCTCAGAGACCACGACAGACTGGAGCTCAGAGGCCACGACAGACTGGCGCTCAGAGGCCACAACAGACTGGCGCTCAGAGACCACGACAGACTGGAGCTCAGAGACCACGACAGACTGGCGCTCAGAGACCACGACAGACTGGCGCTCAGAGACCACGACAGACTGGCGCTCAGAGACCACGACAGACTGGCGCTCAGAGACCACGACAGACTGGCGCTCAGAGACCACGACAGACTGGCATACAGACAGCACGACAGACTGGCGCTCAGAGGCCACGACAGACTGGCGCTCAGAGACCACGACAGACTGGCGCTCAGAGACCACGACAGACTGGCATACAGACAGCACGACAGACTGGCGCTCAGAGGCCACGACAGACTGGCATACAGACAGCACGACAGACTGGCGCTCAGAGACCACGACAGACTGGCGCTCAGAGACCACGACAGACTGGCATACAGACAGCACGACAGACTGGCGCTCAGAGGCCACGACAGACTGGCATACAGACAGCACGACAGACTGGCGCTCAGAGACCACGACAGACTGGCGCTCAGAGACCACGACAGACTGGCATACAGACAGCACGACAGACTGGCGCTCAGAGACCACGACAGACTGGCATACAGACAGCACGACAGACTGGCGCTCAGAGGCCACGACAGACTGGCGCTCAGAGACCACGACAGACTGGCGCTCAGAGACCACGACAGACTGGCATACAGACAGCACGACAGACTGGCGCTCAGAGGCCACGACAGACTGGCATACAGACAGACTGGCGCTCAGAGACCACGACAGACTGGCGCTCAGAGACCATGACAGACTGGCATACAGACACCACGACAGACTGGCGCTCAGAGACCACGACAGACTGGCGCTCAGAGACCACGACAGACTGGCATACAGACAGCACGACAGACTGGCGCTCAGAGGCCACGACAGACTGGCATACAGACAGCACGACAGACTGGCGCTCAGAGACCACGACAGACTGGCGCTCAGAGACCACGACAGACTGGCATACAGACAGCACGACAGACTGGCGCTCAGAGGCCACGACAGACTGGCATACAGACAGCACGACAGACTGGCGCTCAGAGGCCACGACAGACTGGCATACAGACAGCACGACAGACTGGCGCTCAGAGGCCACGACAGACTGGCATACAGACAGACTGGCGCTCAGAGACCACGACAGACTGGCGCTCAGAGACCACGACAGACTGGCGCTCAGAGACCACAACAGACTGGCGCTCAGAGGCCACAACAGACTGGCGCTCAGAGACCACGACAGACTGGCGCTCAGAGACCACGACAGACTGGCGCTCAGAGACCACGACAGACTGGCGCTCAGAGACCACGACAGACTGGCATACAGACAGCACGACAGACTGGCGCTCAGAGGCCACGACAGACTGGCATACAGACAGCACGACAGACTGGCGCTCAGAGGCCACGACAGACTGGCATACAGACAGACTGGCGCTCAGAGACCACGACAGACTGGCGCTCAGAGACCACGACAGACTGGCGCTCAGAGGCCACAACAGACTGGCGCTCAGAGGCCACAACAGACTGGCGCTCAGAGACCACGACAGACTGGCGCTCAGAGACCACGACAGACTGGCGCTCAGAGACCACGACAGACTGGCGCTCAGAGACCACGACAGACTGGCGCTCAGAGACTACGACAGACTGGCATACAGACAGCACGACAGACTGGCGCTCAGAGGCCACGACAGACTGGCGCTCAGAGACCACGACAGACTGGCGCTCAGAGACCACGACAGACTGGCATACAGACAGCACGACAGACTGGCGCTCAGAGGCCACGACAGACTGGCATACAGACAGCACGACAGACTGGCGCTCAGAGACCACGACAGACTGGCGCTCAGAGACCACGACAGACTGGCATACAGACAGCACGACAGACTGGCGCTCAGAGACCACGACAGACTGGCGTTCAGAGACCACGACAGACTGGCATACAGACAGCACGACAGACTGGCGCTCAGAGGCCACGACAGACTGGCGCTCAGAGACCACGACAGACTGGAGCTCAGAGGCCACGACAGACTGGCGCTCAGAGACCACGACAGACTGGCGCTCAGAGACCACGACAGACTGGCGCTCAGAGGCCACGACAGACTGGCGCTCAGAGACCACGACAGACTGGCGCTCAGAGACCACGACAGACTGGCATACAGACAGCACGACAGACTGGAGCTCAGAGGCCACGACAGACTGGAGCTCAGAGACCACGACAGACTGGCGCTCAGAGACCACGACAGACTGGCGCTCAGAGACCACGACAGACTGGCGCTCAGAGGCCACGACAGACTGGCGCTCAGAGACCACGACAGACTGGCGCTCAGAGACCACGACAGACTGGCATACAGACAGCACGACAGACTGGAGCTCAGAGGCCACGACAGACTGGCGCTCAGAGACCACGACAGACTGGCGCTCAGAGGCCACGACAGACTGGCGCTCAGAGACCACGACAGACTGGCGCTCAGAGACCACGACAGACTGGCGCTCAGAGACCACGACAGACTAGAGGACGGGAGACGGCGAGGAACGGCAGGGAAAACCGCTGAAAACCCGCAGCGATGGCACGAACGGTAAAAAGACGCCGATAAAAGCGTGGCGGCCTGCCGTATCACAGGGATCCACTCCGAGATCTCCTCTCTTCCCTGAAAGGTCCTTCGTTTGCCTGCAGCGGTAAGTTGAATACTGCACACAGATTTTGGGCTTCTGGCGCTGCGTTTTGGGACTACGTCCAACAAGGGATGAAGTCCGCTTACCCCCACCGTGTCGGCGCTCCGCTGACACGGTGAAGTCCGCTTCCCCCCCACTCCCGAACCGACGTGTCGTCCTCCCCAAGACCACCAGCCTGGGACGGCCGCCCCTCCCCTCCAACTGACCGTGCCGGGTCCAGAGACTGCTGGTCGAGTTGTTGACCAGGCGGCAGTAGCCGTCCACCAGGTCGGCCATGTTGTCGGCCTGGCGGCTGGAGGCGCAGCAGAGTGTGAGCGGCTCGGCGCGGCCGGCCACGCGCAGCTGCAGCGCCGCCGAGCGCGGCTCTGCGTCCGACGGGTCAGCAGCCGCCGCCGCCGCCGCTCGCTGCCGCCACCGTCTGGATACTCTGCACCTGGTCGAAGCTGCTCAAATGCGTCGGCTGAAACGGACCGGACCGACGGCCAGGTCAGCTCAGGCAAGGTCAGGCCAGACCGGGTCAGGCCACGCCGGGTTAGTTCAGATAGGCAAGGTCAGCTAGGTCAGGTCAGGCAGGACTAGGTAAGGCAGGACCAGGTCAGACAAGGCCGAGTGAGGTAGGTCAGGTCATGTCATGTTGGCCAGGTCAGGTCGGGCCAGACCAGATCAGACAGGCACGTCAGACTAGGTCGGGTGGGCTAGGTCAGGTCAGGCCGGCCAGGTCGGGTTAGGTCAGGTCAGGTCAGATCAGGCAGGGTTGGTCAGGTGTGATCCGGTCAGAACCACATGAGCGACACGAGAGGGCCGGACCACAGCGCAGAGCCCGAGGGCAAATGACGTCCCGTGACTTCAAGTCGACCTTCGGGCCGAATCCTCAGCCCAGCCGACAGCCTGAGACCGAGGAGTGCCGGCGGACGGCGGCCAGTCCGCCGGCCAGGACCGCCGCCGCCGCCGCCGCCGGCCGGAATCCGCAGCCCGGCAGGTCGGCGCGACGGCCGCCGACCCCGGCGGCTGACCTTTGGGCCACAGGTCAGCGCCGGGCCGGCGGCTGTCAGGCGGCGGTCGCTGACAGGCAGGCGGCGAGGAGCGGCGCACCGGCGGCGCACCCAGCCCCTGCACTGCGGGTGCCGCTGACGGACAGGCGGCGGGGAGGGCGCGCTAGCGGCGCACGTGCCCGTCATAGGTTACGGGCTCCACACCACCAGCTCAACACCCTTGTACACTCAGGCGTTGTGTAGCGTGCGGGTCCGTCTTTTTCGCTGGCTTTTCGCGAACTGGCGGCCCCCATCGTTCCTACGTGAAACACCATGTACTACAAGAAAATGACACAAAAACAGCAGCATACAGCAGAAAAATGTTGAAGAACTGGTTCGATGGCATGCGATACAGCGTACTGCAACTTACATCCCTTTTTTGCCAAGCAGGCCTAGTGTGATCACACTGCCAATGACGCAATGACTAGATGCCCTTACTGAGAAAACTGTCATTGTCCGGTACACAAGAGGAAGACATTGTTGCAGCAAGCAGTGATGATCACGGGCCTGTCAGAAATTTCCCGCTCTCCAAAACGTAGTGAGCCCAGCAAACTGCTCGGCAGCAGCCTGAGAGGGACGGTGCCGGTTATGCAGGAGTCTGAGAGGAGCAGTGCCGGCTGTGTAGCAGCATGAGATGGGCAGCGCCGGCTGGGCAGCAGCCTGCGTGGGGCGGCGCCGGCTGGTGCTCGGCCACCGGTCCGCAGCCGACACTCACCGACTCCTCTTTGTCAGTAGTGTAACAGATGCCCGAGTCCGGACCGATGATGAGGTTCACGCGGATCGACCACGACTGGAACAAAGAGACAGCAGCCGTCAGTCAACGGTGACGATCAGCCGTGACCCAGCAAACACAACAGACAAAGCAGACCGCCGGCAAACAGGTCAACTGTTACGGGGAGAGGCCATCAGTAGAGACAAGACCGGGTTTCATCAGCCAACCGGCGAAACTGCCGCCATCTGCACGAGATAATCGCCGGCTAAATGCAGCTGGTAAGCCCACGCCACGTGCTGCCGCTGCTGTCACGCGAATCGCGTCAGCATCTGCCATCGGGAGATCCCCAGCGGCGGCTGCCAGCGCGCCAGGTGTGCGCGGCCGGGAGTCAGCTGAGTCGAGTCAGCTGGCTGCACTCCGGCCGGCCGCCGCCCACAACGCGGCGCCGGTGTTCAGGACCGCGGTGCCGCCCCCGCCCCCGCCCCCGCCCGGCGCATTACGCAAGATGCCGCCGCCGCCGCCGGCCGGGGCAGGCCGCTCGGCCGCCCAGCGAGGGCTAACAGAGTCGGCACGGCGCAGCCCGTGAGGTCCTCCTGGTCCGGGCCGGTCCCAAAGAGGGACGATCAGAAGCAGCCCGGTACAGGCCAGAGAGGGATAAGGCCACCGAGCGATGCCAGGTCTAAACACACGCAAGGTCGCGGTAAACCGCCGAGCTGGAACCAAGTCGGGCGGTCTGGTCGTCCCAAGGATGGGTCACCCAATGGGTCACTCCACCCGTGCGATGGTGTGCCCATGAAGTACTGCAAACGTCTTAAACCCCCGTCCACGTTCGCTCCCCGCCTGGCCCCCGTCCGGCGCCGAACTGTGGGTGGCGGCCAGCCTAAGTACAGTCACTCTTTTCCTCCGTGCTCATGCCCTTGACATTTTCGCCTGGCTACGTCCCTGGGTGCGGTACAAGCCGACGCCAGAACTGCTTTCCCTCAGAGGGCGCGGCACAAGTACGCCCGCGGCCACCGCCCAGTACTGTACAGTACACTGTCTGTACAGTACCAGTACACCGTCTCACGTCAGAGGCGCAGACGGTCTGGTCAAAAACGAGAACTTCACGGGCAGATTCGCCGCCGGACGTTCGAGGCGCCCCTCCCCATCTCAGCGCCTGTTGCCAAGCAGCGTTCGAAAACACGGAACTGCTCCACACCTTCAGGTGAGGGGAAGCGCCGCACCACAGCCCCGAACCTCTACCGAGCAGACTAAACGTGGAAACCAACAAAAAGGCACCACTGCTGTCTGAAGCGCACTGGCAAGCATGACCGTTTCTGACTGGAGCACAGCCGTCTGCAGGGGGAATTTTCGCGCTGGATGTCGAAAATGTCGGCGCGTACTCCGCCCAACACCAGCGCGCGGGACCGAGCCCAGTACCGAGACCGGGATCGCAGCCTGCGGGCCCCAGAGAGGCATCGAGGAGGAGGGGCGTCACCAGACCGCCGTCCGTCCCTCCGGCAGGTCCGCCCTGATTCGGTCCGTCGGCCGGCCGTCACCGCCGGCCGGCCCCGCACAGACAGCGTGCCGTGGCCGCTCCGGCTAACACAAACAAACGGCCGCCGGCGTCTCGGCTCGGTGGCGCTGACCACCGCGGGGCCTTGACCGGCGGCGGCGCGTGACGAAGCCGGTCTGCTGGTCCGGCCGGCGGCGGACTAGCCGACAGACCAGGCCCGGGTCCCGTCCCCGCCCCAGTCGGCGGCGAACCAACAGACAGACTAGGCCCGGGCGCCGTCAGACCGCCCCACAGACCCGCCCTGGCTGGCGGCTGCACCCGAACGGCAGCAGGCCAGACGGGCCAAAACATAGCAGCTGGCGCGGGTCAAAAGAGACCTGAGTCAACCGCGCCCATCTGACGGGCGCCGCGGCCGACAGCCACAGTTCAGCGTCACAGGACAGCGGCAGGAGCGGACGAGTGACTCCGTGACCGGTGACCGAATGAGCCCGCACAGCACGGCGTCCGGATCACAACCAGAGCGGACCCACCAACCGGCGTGACGGGGAAGAGAGGTGACGCCGACAGTGGAGGCCGGCAGCGTTCTGGACCGGTGCAGCCATCGGACCAACTGGCACACGGCGCACCGAAGGCCACAGGCGCATACCGTGCGATACGTGGGCGGACGAACTGGCGTTACAGCACGCAGCAGGATCCCAGCCTGGACACACATCGCGGAAGAGAGACGGGCAACGTCGGACGTTATAAATCACACGGCAGGAAGCAAAACGCAGTCGGCGGCGGACCCGGGCCCAGTTTCCGGCAGCTCCTGCCGGCGGTCGAGCCGGGCCGAGCTCCCGACAGCTCCCGGCTTCGGCCGAGTTTCCGACAGCTTCCGGCGGCCGGCCCGGGCCGGGTTTCCGACAGCTGTCGGCGGCGGCGCAGCCCCGAGGGCGGGGCGCCGGGCGGAGAGGCGGCGCCGCGGCCCGGCCGGCGGCGCCGCCCTGGCGGCCGGCCAACAGACGCCGCACGCGGCCCGGTGACGGACAGCCGGCCGGTGCCGGGCGTTCACCCCGCTCCGGCGCCCGGACGCCGCTCACGGAGTCGGAACACGGCCGAAACGCGGCCCGATCACGAGGCACGGCCCGGCCCGACCCGACCCTGTTCAGCCGCCGGCGGCCGGGCGGCCGCGAGGCGCGACCGGCAGGCCCTGACGTGGTGGCGGCCTTCCGGCGCCGCGCCGCGTTCGTTAGCCCGCTGAGTCTCACCTCACCGCGCGGAACTGGAAAAATCCGCGGCCCCAGGGCGGCTCGTTAAAACGGAAGACTTCCAGCAGCAACAATGGAAACAATGACTAAAAGCCAGTCCGGTTTCCCAGCTCTTCGCGACAATGACGCGCTCGTCGCTGCGCCTGGGACCATACGAGCGCTCTCTAATGGAGCGCAGGGATGCAGCCTAATGGTCGCCGTCCCGCAGGGCGCCGCCGCCTCCACGAGAGGTAGTCGTAACGCCGGAACGGACCGGCTCACAGCGGCAACCTCCGACCCGGCCGCGACATGGGAAAGACACGGCGAACGGGGCGCCAGCACGACTCGGAGCCGTAGCGGTGCCGGCCAACGGCACGGCCGGCCAACGGGACCAGGTGCTGAGGCACGGATGCGGACAGATTCGTTTTGTATGCATTCCAGACTCATGGAAATGGGGCTTAGTCACTTGAAGACGCCTGCGTCGTTCATGGGATGCAATGACTCGGCGAACGAGGTAAAACAGCGTCGCTTCAGGCTCTGTCCGTGTCGCCAGACACCGGCCTCGCCCACCGAACACTACAGACACGGTCAGGGGCTGACTGTCCGTCCGACTCGACCCCTTCCTGGGCGGCGGTCAACGGCAGCTTGCGCGCTGCCGCCGGCACCGCGCCGCGCCACTCACCGCCGCCGCCGCCGCCACTGCCGCAAACGCCGCGCGCTGCGCACTCACTGCGCGGCGGAACCGGCGGCGGCAGCGGCTGGCCGCGCGGCCGGCAGTGGCGCCACCAGCGGCCGACCGTCGAACCACAGAGCGCTGTCTGCTTCGAGCGCGCGGACCGTTTCGCGCCAGCCGAGAGGACAAGCCAAATCCCGCAGCAGAACTCCACATCAGCGAGCTGGGAAAAATCGGTTGTGATGCCGAGGACGTTAGGCTGTCGCATGCCGGAATAGACTTTGGTGAACTAAGGAAAGTAACTCGGCTCGTTTTTTTGCGATTGATCTGCATGCAAAAAAATAGCATACGACCACTAAAAAATTCTGAGTTCCAGGTTGGCAGATTTCGTAACCGTATTTCTAAAAAGTGCTCACGGGAGCTCGATACTGTCCATTCGCGAGATTTAACGAGAATACCCTCCATAAACCATCCCATTATGACAGAAAACATCCTGATTCCTCAAGAGTTCAGTAAATGCGGATCAGATCATAGCGGATCCAGGGGAAGCATCGCATAACCATTTGCAGAAAATGCAGGTAAATGTTTTACTGATGTTTTATCGTTAAACATAAGTCGTTCGCGGTACCAGCTCAACCGCAACAAAACCCCTGGGAAAATACCGCCACAATCTCCCAGGGCTGTTTCTCTTTTTAAGACGCAGCCCGCTTCCGGACGGCAGGGCCCGGACTACCTCCCCGCCCACGCTCGTCCGTTCCGCGGCCAGCGCAGCCTCCGCCGCGGCGGAGACGGGCGGCCTCCGAGCCGACGCCGCCGGCGCGTGACGTCACTGCGGCGGCGCCACGCCGTCTGGCGGCGGCGGCGGCGGCGGCGGCCGGGACGTCGGCGGTGCGTGAGACAGGCCCGGGCGGCAGCCGGTGCCTAGCGGGGGCCGTCTCCGACACCGCGTACGTCGTCACCCACGGCCGGAGGACGGCGTGACGGGGTGGAGCCGCCGGCGGCGGTCCGCACCGGCCGGCGAACGGCAGAGGCCACTTCGCAGCAGGTGCGGCGCTTTCATTCCGCATACCTCCGCTATCAAACCGGCTGTCAAAAGCCTTGCAAACATCCATGTCTCATCCTTATCGCGGGCATAAAAAGGGTCGGCCCGGCGGCGGCCGGGGCCCCGCCGCTGGCCGCGGCCAGCGCCGCCCGCTCAGGATGAATGGGCGCCCGGGCGGGGCGGCCGGCCGGCCCACGCAGCCGAGCCGGCAGGTCACGGCCGACGCCCTCTGCCGGCGTGAACGCAAACAGAGCCGCCGGCCGCCGCACGCCAATACCGCACCGGTGATTCCGGCCCGTGATAAATGGACCCTGTTTTGAGCCGCCGCTCGCAGATGAGCACAAACAAAGGCCTTTTGCTGGGTTAAAAGCGCCATAAGCGACCTCACGAAACAAAAGGCATCCCGGAGAAACGCGGCGATCTGTGAAACGACCCCAACCGGATCACTTTCACCATGCTGTTTCACGGAGCAACACGAGAACGTGAAGACACATCGTGCGGTTCGCGGGCCCACATCAGATGCCGGCTAGCAATTATAACAACAATGGCTAATCGGTGCAACAATGCATAGCCTCACACATCAAGGGCATCAAAGATAATTGTTCTAATTTCCAGGCCAGTTATTACAGGGCCCCCTTAATTAGCGTTTTATTGCTGAAACCATGTGATATAATCTTAATTCCTGAAAACTGGGGCTCGGGGTCAGGGTGCAGCGATGACAGGCCGCGCCTAACCGGAGCTGAGAATGCGGGGCTGGAAACAGTGCGGGCTGGCTCGGCAGGTCGGAGGACTGTCGGAGGACTGTCGGAAGACTGCGCCGCCGGCCGGCCGTCTGTCCGTCCGTCCAGCTCGGCGGCGCTGTAACTAGCGGCACCGGCCGCCTGCCGGGGCTCACACGGCAGGCAGAGGTCACGACCTGTGGCCGCTGACGAGGGCTTCAGGCGACGCCGACCGGACAGTCGACCTCACGGGGTCACGTGACCGGTGCAGGTCGCGACCCGTGGCCGATGACGAGAGCTCGGCGGGTGACGCCGACCGGACAGTCGACCAGCCGGGGCCCAGTCGGTCTGTCGGTCACCATGCTCCACCCTCAGAGGCACGGCATGGTGGAGCCGCCTCCCCAGTGCGGGGATTTGGCACACTGCTGGCGGCGCGCTGCCAGCCGGGGCGCCGAGGCTAAAGAGAGATCGGGTGGGGACCGCCCGCGGTACAAATCCAATCAACGCCCACGCCAGCATTGATCTCGGCCTGATTTGCGCCCGTCTCCCGCGACAGTTCCAATATCCGGCTAATACGGGCCATCGGCGCCATCGGCCGCTGTCCGGGCCGGGCGGCCCACGCCGGGCCCGGACGCACGTGACCGTCTGTCCCGGCCGGCTCCGGAGCCGCCGTCAGACGCCGCAGCTCGGCGGCCGCCCAGCTCCGGAGCTGCCGTCACACGCCTCAGCTCGGCGGCCGCCCAGCTCCGGAGCTGCTGCAGCTCGGCGGAGAGAGCCCGCTCGCGCCGTTCGGTCTGCCTTTGCCCGCCGGCTTCCGCTGTTGTCCGCCCATGTCCGTCCCTTGTTCACTGTTACCCACCGGTGTCCTCCGGGGTCCACTGTTGTCCACTGTTGTCAGCCACTGCCCGCTGGTGTCCCTTGTTGTCCGCCAGCGTCCGCTGTTGTCCGTCCGTATCTGCCGGTGTCCACTTGTGTCCGCCAGTGTCTACTGCTGTCCGCTGTAGTCCGCCAGTGTCCGCTGCTGTCCGCCCGTGTCCGATGTTGTCCGCCGGTGTCTGCCGTTGTTCGTTGTTGTCCGCAGGTGTCTTCTGTTGTCCGCTGTTAAAGCCTGTGTCCGCTGCTGTCCCTCGTGTCCCCCGTGTTCGCTGTTGTCCGCCGGAGTCCACTGTTGTCCGTCAGTGTCGGCTGTTGTCCGCTAATGTCCGCTGTTGTCCGCCAGTGTCCGCTAGTGTCCGCAGCTGTCGGCGGCGATCGGCCACGACTGGCGGTCGGTCCGCTCTCGTATTCCGCGGCCGCCCGGGCGGCGCGCTCACCGCCGGCCGCCCTGCATCCGAATGACCGCGCCGACAGACAAAAACGGCCGCCATGCGCATGGCAACGCCGTGTCCCGCGTCCCGCGCATCGTAAACACCTGTTCCACTCGGCGACGACAAATGGTTGCGGCAGGCGAGGCCGGACGGGACGGGACGGGACTGGACGGCCCATCTACTCACCCCCAGTGTGCAGGTGAACCGTTCCTGGTCATACCGCACCGCCGCCTTCAGCACCTCCAGGTACTTGAACATGCACTCCAGCTCGCGCATGTGGCAGCACTTTTTGAACTGCTGCTGCACCTGCTTGCGCAGGGTCTTCGACTTGGTGCGCTCGACGACGGCGCGCGGCAGGAACTTGGTCCAGCCGACCACCTGTTCGACGAACTCGATGTTGGACTTCTTGTCGAGCGCATTGGGCGGCAGGTCCTTGAAGAAGCGGCGGATGTCGAGGCAGCCCAGCTGGACGGCAGTGTCGTGGTCCACCGGACACTGATCCTGCCGCAGGTAGTCGTCGCGGACCTGGAACAGAGAAGGAGCCGTGACTCCGGTCCTAGTTCGACGCGCATCCAAGGTCTGGCGCCCCAGGACGTCACGGTAACAGTAGACACTGCCCCTAATCGGCCGGACGTGGCCATTCACCGCACCTGTCGACCGAACAGACCAGGCTCGCCCGGATACCGAGCGGCGACATTAACCCACACGGCATCTCCGACAGTCAGCTCTCGTGAAAGAGCACCTTTGTTCCCGAGCACGGCACACCGCAGGACAATACCGACGATGCCACCGAAGAGGCGACACCCTCTACCCTCCCCTTTTGCGGCTTCGTCGGCACGGTCCGCCGGCATTGTGGGTAACAAACGCCGTCACGCAACGCCGGCGGACGTCGACAGGGTGCCGTCGTAGTTTTTGCAGGCCCGCGGGGAGGCTTTTTGCCGGCGTCATCTGCACGCCGGTTCGCACGGAGAGAGGGTATCGAACGACCGGCGCGTCCGGCCCGGCGCCGACCGGCCGAATCAGAACACCGGCCACGTGCCGAGCAGTGACGTCTGCTACTACCTCCGACACGGACGTCACGTGTCATACAGTGACGTCTGCCACTCCTCCCACACGGACGTCACGCGTCCTGCAGTGACGTCTGCTACTACCTCCGACACGGACGTTACGAGTTCCTGCAGTGACGCCCGTCACTGCCTCCGACAGAGAGTGTCACCCAGTGACACCCGTCATCCTTCGACAAGGCCGTCACGCGCCCTGCGCTGACGCTTGTCTGCACAGACGCCTGCCGCTGCCTTCGTCGCGCGAGCCACGTGAGGCGCGCTTCTCGCGAATGAAAGCAGAGCATCACTGTGCCGGGTGGCCGGCGACAATGGAGGCGGTCTCACCCTCGGGCGGTCTCCGCCCTCTGACCGGCACGGCGCTGGGGAAACGACCCAGGTGCTCCCTCCCGTAGCGAAGTGCGAGTCTCCCTGAAACAACGGCGATAAGTGCGCCGAATGTGTATCAGCCGCTGAGCTCATCTCCCGCCTCGCCTCCCGGCAGCGGGTGGAGCTGAGCGGTCGACCAGCCGTCGTCCGCGGGCTCTGCCGCCTGTTGTCGGAGCGGTCTGGCCGGTTTACCCCGGGCGACAGCTGGCCGGCTGTGACCGGCCGACCACCCCGCGTCCCCAGAGTCGGCCCGCCGGAGGGAGGGCGCGTCCAGACGTCCACAGCGCCGCCGGAGACAGCGTGACGCCGCGTAACCAGCCGTGCAGCCGGCCGCGGGCCCTGCACGCCGCCGACCGCCGCCCGGCGCCGGCGGATCGTCTCACGGGCGGAGAGGGAGTCCAGCGGGCCTGCTGCTACCGCCAGGGACCGGCCGCGGCGGTCAAACCGACGAGGTGGCGACCAAACCAGCCCGCCCGAAGAAAAGTTTCGTCCAGCCGCAGGCCGTGAACGGGTGACCACGTGGACATCTGGTCTACTCCTGGCCCCAGGCGTACCTGGATTACTCCTGATGTTCTCTAAACAACCCTACAAGCCAGCCGAGCAAACTGTGACTGTCAGCAGCGCTCCCGGCCCGGCCTCAGCGCCGCCTCGACTTCCCGAGTCCCCGGCTACCAGTGACGTCAACAGACAGCGACAATGACACCCAATGGCTGTAACGAAGTCAGCGAGCACCGCCGGCTGCTTGCGATTCCCAGGCTATAAATTATCGTCACGCCACGTGCATCCCCTGCTCCGGCGCGGATGTTAACAGCCGACCCCTGCCGAGCGCTGCATCCTGGTTCGGCCGCCTGAGGTCGCCGCCCTGATGCAGCCTTAATCAATCACGGTGGGAAAACCCTTGGAGGCAGCTGTGCTTGCTCACAGTTTTTAGATGGCAGTAGCGAAAAAGGCCTGCTCGTATACCGGCTCAGTTACTATCAACTGCGTCTCCCTTCAGTTATCCTTAGCTCTAGCATCCACTGTGTTCCATCCCTTCTCGACTCCATTTCCTACCGTCTGCCTTCTTTTCAGCTCAGCCACCGCAGACGTCCAGTTCTCCCGTCACATTTTTCCCCCAGCTTCGGTCAGAACTCCTCCGGGGCGGATAATGAAGCGCGACCACCCTGGGCGGACCGCGGCCGGCCAGCCGCCCCTGGACCAGTCGGCGCCCACCGCACACGGCTGCCGCCGACAAGCCTACACCCGACACCGGACACAACCGCCCGCGGCCACCCCGGACAACAGACACCGGACACAAACGCCCGCGGACACCCCCGACACCGGACACCGGATACGGCGAGCCGGGCTGCGAGGACACGCCAGGGGTTTCCAGAGCCAGGACACGCCGCGCCGAGCCGGTGTCCGCGGACGGCAGCGGATAGACCGGCCGACTTTGGAGCCGGATACCTTTGATGTCCTGTTCAGCGCAGCGTCTCGGGGCTGCAGCATCCCGGACGGCTTATCCAAACCCACCCTTAAATGCACTTTCCACCTACACAATAAACCTTTCACCCTTCCCCGTACTTGCCCACGTAATCCGCCCCCTTTTGTCCCGTAATTCCTTTTCATCTGTGATGTCCATGGTGATGGGTGCATCAATAGTTTCACTGCTCTGAGGATGTACTTGCACGTAAGTACAAAAAGAACCATAAATACGCCGGCCGTACAGGACCACGTCACGCGGACGCTGTCTGGGGTGCTGACGTTAGCCCGTCACTGTAGAAAGAGAACCCGCTGGGTCGCCTGGGCGAGTCGGGCGGTTCGGGCGGGAGGCGGGGGCGGCTCGGGCGGCCGCGCCCACGGGTATCGGGTGCCGGCCCGGCGCCGCCGCCGACCGCCGAGCCCGCTCATTCCCTCGTAAATCGGGGCCTCCGCGCCGGTGGCCGTGTCGACGGCGCTGTCCGGCGGATACTCCGGCCATGGAGTCATCAGGGGTCTGACGCAACGCAGACAGCGGAGGGACAGGACCACCGGCTCCAGACTTTCTACAGGCCATTAGAGCTGCAAACACCGGCCCGGTCGGACGGCTTCATAAAAACCGACCGATGGCGGGAGAGGTCAAATGAAGTTACTTCACTGGCAGAACTTCGGCGAAATGGAGACACTCATTTGAAGAATGCGGGACAGGCGAATAAAACACTCTCCGAATGGCGCAATGGTACTCGATTATATTGCGCCTGCAGGCAACTCACATGCCATTCAATCAACTCAAGAAAACCAGTCAGAGCCCCGGCCAATAAAACACGCCAGCTGCAGATGACAGCAATCCATTGCTGAGGCCAAAACCGATTTCTGCTTTCTATCAACCGGCGATCTCACGGAGCCTTGCATGCTTGCAACGTACCAGAGCAGGGGCATCTCATCTTTCTTTTTAAACAGAGCAGCAACTACGGATGGGATGGAACAAGATCGGTCTTATTGCTGGGTACCCGGTGTAAACACATTTCGGCCCTGCACGTCACGTATTACATCATGGCGAATTTTGAAGAATTGGGTACCATTCCGTTAATACATATTAAGCACAAATTAACACTCCAAGAATTAGGTTGATACACTGGATCCTTAAAGGGCTGATGATGCTCTCTGCAAAAGGAGGTCCAACCGGGGTATTTGAAAAAGAAATTTGTAAGCTTTTGAGCAAAAAAAGACACGTCATATCCCAAACCGCTAGAAACATGTAATTAAAAAAAGAAAGCCACATAATTATTTGACGGTTAAAAAAGTGGGCCGGCGCACCTGCTCGTAGTAGAACATGAAGGTGTCGCGGTCCTTCTCGCAGAGGACGTGCAGGTCTGGCAGAAGGTAGCGGACCCGCAGCTCAAACCTCCAGCCGCCCGGCTCACTGTCCGCCCACTCCATCACCTGCCGGTCATGGTCACGGTCACGGCCGGTCACGGCCGGTCACGGGCACGGCCACGACCAGTCACGGTCACGGCCGGTCACCGGAGCGGGGTCGCCCGGTAATGACCTTTCCTCGCTGCCGCGACGCTGGGCTAACAGCCTCCGAAAAGGAAGCAGCTTGCTTGTCTGCACCGATTTTTAAGACAGACACTGACTAAACCCCAGGTCGAAATTATTCTCATTTTGTAAAAACCGTTACCAACAGGAATGTCGCGTTGCTTCTACACAGGTATCACACACTGGCATACTGAATACTGCGCGACACAGTACCCGTTCAAATACAGGAGACACCGGCATGAACCCATTGAAAAGGCGTAATGCCACGAACATTGGACACTGCTACAGGTCGGAACACATACCTCGTACATGGAGGTGTCTTGATGCAGCCAGCACACCTCACGACTCCTCGTGTTGACCATACGCAGCGCGAACAGTGCCTGGTAGGTACGCGGTCCCGGGCTCTGGTGCGTCACCAGCAGGCTGATGACGAACTGAAACACGTCAGTGACGTCATTTACGCGTCAAGAACGGCGCAGAATTCAGGTCTTTGCTGATCCACCGGAGCATCAAGACGCAGTGGAAGACGATGGTGAGGTAATGTCGAAATCATCATAGTCGGCTTCTGGCGATCTCATGGTATACATGCGTCAGACGTAAAAAAAAACATCGCAAGCAGCAAAGGGTTCGCCAGTATAAGTGGAACGGGGGTCATACCTGAACTGAAATCTGGCGTTTTCAGAATTAATGTCGCCAAATAAAAACAAACACAGCAGGTACCATTCGGCATTCCCTAGCTCCAAATGAAGTTTCACGACGAGCCTGAGCCCAAATAAGAACGCATATTGGTAAGCCCGTCACGTAATGAATAAAGACCACCCGGGAACGGGTTGTCAAGCTAAAATGGGACCACCAGCGTATCAATGACGCGCTCTGCGGGGTGCATCACCATCATCTGCAGGCCGTGACACAGTGAACAAAAGTCGGCTCGAATTAAGTGGCAAAGTGGCCCGCGCCGGGCCGCATCGCCGCATGCAAATCACCCGCTTAATCAAGTCCAGCCGGCCATCGTTTAATAACTTCCCGCATTAGGCCGTCTACGGCGCGGCGGTCTCGAGTTCAACAGCCGGCGATCAAGCGCAGACCGGGCGAACGGACCCCACACGCACGCACGGCCGAGCCGAGCACGCACGTGGGACGGCCCAGGGGCGGCCGGAGACGGAGCGGTACACGGACATTCAGACGGAACCGTGAACGGACAGACCGTCTGACAGTCAGACGGACGGACAGTCGGACGGACCCGTACACGGACGGTCAGGTGGACCGGCGCACGGACGGTCAGGCGGACCCGTACACGAACGGTCAGGCGGACCCGTTCACGGACAGTCAGACGGACCTGTACACGAACGGTCAGGCGGACCGGCGCACGGACGGTCAGGCGGACCTGTACACGAACGGTCAGGTGGACCGGCGCACGGACGGTCAGGCGGACCTGTTCACGGACAGTCAGGCGGACCCGTACACGAACGGTCAGGCGGACCGGCGCACGGACGGTCAGGCGGACCCGTTCACGGACAGTCAGGCGGACCCGTTCACGGACGGTCAGGCGGACCTGTTCACGGACGGTCAGGCGGACCCGTACACGAACGGTCAGGTGGACCGGCGCACGGACGGTCAGGCGGACCCGTTCACGGACGGTCAGGCGGACCCGTACACGAACGGTCAGGTGGACCGGCGCACGGACGGTCAGGCGGACCCGTTCACGGACAGTCAGGCGGACCTGTACACGGACGGTCAGGTGGACCGGCGCACGGACGGTCAGGCGGACCCGTTCACGGACAGTCAGGCGGACCTGTACACGGACGGTCAGGCGGACCCAGTCAGGCCATCAGCCATGTCAGCCAGACGGCGGCCCACTGACCAGGCCAATCGGACTGGGCTCGGCGCCGGGCCAAAACGGGCCAGACCGCCGGCGGCGGCGGCGGGCCGTCACGGACCGCCCCGGGCGTGAAGAGGTCACACGTGACGGCCGGAGGTCGCACGCCCCGGGCCGGTACCCGCGGGACCCGGGGCCGGGCGTGCGGGTGTCGGGCGTCACGCTCCGCTCGGGCAGGTGGCTACTGAGCGACCGGCACCTGTTGTTCAGAACAGGGAGCTCACTTTGCAGGGGAGGATTGCGGAAGCACCGATTCCGGGCTAGGGGGGAGAGGCAGTGTTTGCAAAAAAAAATCAAAATGGGTCTGATAAGAAAGAAATAAACGTTTATAAGACAAAGGTGACAAGCCCACATCGTGAAGATAAAACTAACTTGTCTGTTAACCAAGATTTTTATTGCATTGTGCACCGGTCTGGCCATTTGAAGAAAGGAAAAAATACACGGCCCGCGGTCACCAAGCCTGGAGTAGCACTGCTGGTCTGGTGATGTCAGAAAACATCGGCTCCGCATTAGGGGGTAGCGACCTTACGGCCAACAGCAGGCCAATGACCACTTCCTGACTCGCTCGCCCGCTTGTCACGTCCTGCACCAAACACCACGCGGCACGAGCTCCGCGCCGCTCGGGCGGCTCCCGCTCCTCAGGTTCATCGCTCGCGCCGCCACGGCGCCGCTCACTCGTGCACGTCACCGGCACGACCTCCTGACCGTCTCCGGCGGCCCGCGCCGGACCGGCCAGCGACACGCGACCGCGGGAGAAACTCCGGCGCGGCGCCGGCCGGCAGCTCTCACCGCCCGGGCGCACCGAATCCCGCGACCCGACCGCTGACCTCCGACAGGTCACACTCCGCAGCCGCCGGCGGCCCCTGCGGACAGGCTCCAGACCGGAAACGGAAGGAGCTCTCTACCCGGGCCGAAAAGCTGGCAGACGAACACCGGAAGCTTTCACGTCCTGCCGCCCGCCGGCTGGTCTGACCTCGACCCGGCGCGACCCGCTCCTCCCCGCCCCGGGACAGGGTTCCGATCTAATCTAGTCCCGGCGCCGGCGGACAGGCTGCGACAGGCCCCGGCGGCTGACGTGACCGGCAGAGGTGCCGCGGCCGGCGGCATCGCTGCCAGTTCCGGTCCAGCAGCCTGACGGGCTCGACTGCAGGCCATCGGCAGAAGCCGGCAGGCCACCTCGATGACAGACCGACCGCTCCAGTCCGACTGAACAACGTGAGCGATGGGGCACGCCCAGAGGCGGAGCAAGAGCCACCGGCGCGGAGGAGACCACTGCAGAGGCGGAGCCAGGGCGGCTGTCAGCGGAGGAAACCAATACGGAGGCTGGCCGGAGAGATGACCAGGTGAGCTGGCGGTGAAATGAACGGTGCAGGATCAAGACAAACAGAGATAACGAGAGATGATGAAGGGTGCGAAACGTACGCTGGCTCTTCCGGCACGAACTGGAGGTAATTCAGAGGTGACGACAGCGGAATCAGACAGCCCGACGACGTGCAGCGTCTTGGCACACTTTCAGCCTTCGGCTACACAGCCGAATGCAACGGAATAAACTGCATGCAACGTGGAGGACCCAGACAAATTGACTCGCACGACGGACGAGTGCATGGCACGAAAAGCATTGTCTCCGCTGGGAAGTAGTTCAGTGGAACGGACGCAAGCCGGGGTGCGACGAACGTCGCAGCGCGCTAATCCAGCGTCAAGGGCGTGACTTCAGTGCCACCTAGCCTCGTTACTACGAGCCCCACGCCTCGGAGCAGCACAAAAGAATCGTGGTGTGACAGTGCAGGGGCGCTGCGACCCGAGGGGCTATTGTATTGGCCTTCATCCGCGGCTCACCCCATCCCTGGGGCTCCTGCAGTCGTGCTGGCCCACGGCAGACTGACGGAGGGGGCGGGGGTGACTATCGGACGAAGGTAGGAAACAGGTCAGACCGGCGTCGACATCGGCGACGCCGTACGGCGCAGCCTTAAAACAAACGCCACCCAACCATCAGTGAGCTGACAGCCGACAGTTAGGGTTGATCGGTCAGGACTGTCATATGATCGGCAGTTGGCGTTACTGGTCGGCAGCCGGCAGCCGGCGATCAGCAGCCGACGTTAGACAGTCAGCTGCCGATGTCAATCGGCCAGCTGCCGTTGCCTGTCGGCCGGCAGGCTGCTGATGATGCCCGTCGCCCAGAAACGGGACCCGAACAGCCGTGCTCAGATAGCAGGTTTTTCAACAAAGAAAAAGTCGGGTCCTTCAGGCCCTTATCCTTAAGAATCCTTAAGGACACAGCCTACGCAGCCAGCCGAGTTCCAACAGCTCCACGGGCGGCAAGAGCGAGATGGATTAACTGCCAGAGAATGATGTCCACACTGGACCGGAAACCGGCAGTGTTGTCGTGAAAGTGTGTGGATTTTTTCCCTTTCTACAGCGTTGGCATAGCCCATGAACTTCCACGACAGGGCCACAAAAACAGTCGCAAGAACCGCCATGAATGGACCGTGGGGGCGGCTTCTGCCACACTCTGGCGAAAATAGCGCCGCGGCGACGTCGTGTCCTGCGTCCGCCGTTCTGCCAGCCCCAGCAGGCCGACAAGCCGCGGCACCTCCAGCAGCGATCACGCAGTGGGCCGAACCCGCCGCGCCCCCGGCACACTGTCACGCCGTGTTTATATCTGCTCCGACGCCACGCCGACACGCGGTGCGCGCTGTTTGGACCCGCAGCCATGACGAATAGCCGACGGCCCATTATAAACAGGCCGGCTCTGCGGTCAGGCCGGCCGTACACGCCGCAGACGGTGCCGTCTCGCTCGCGCACGTTCCCTCCATCACGCACCCCGGCCCGCCCGCGCCCGCCGCCAGGCCGCCGCCGGCTGCGAGTCCGAGCCGGACAAAGGACCGCAGGAGCGGAAGGCGGGATCGTCGGACGGGCGGGCGGCCGCTTACCTTGACGTCGGTGTTCTCCGAGTACTTGACCAGCTGGCAGCCGGTGGGCAGGTGGACCCGCAGCGTGGGCCGGTCCTTCTCCGGCGAGCCGCCCGGGGTCACGGCCGGGTCCGAGGTCAGGCTCGTCTGGCTGGACCCCGTCCGGCCGCTGCTCATGGTGGCCGGGTCATCAAGCCTGCGCGCAGAGGGGAGAACAGCGGTCAGCACGAGGGACTGACAATCGCGTCAGTGCAGAAGACAGGCCGCCGCGAAGCAAGCCATCACAGTCTACGACAACATCACGGCGATGAGACGTCGGAGTTAATGGTGAAGAGAAACAGGTCAGTTCAAGGTGTGACTGATGCGTAACTAACAAATCAAGAGAGGGATATTATTACAGAGCGCAAGAGACGAGACCTGAAAAGGGACGTGCGATCACACCACCGCCCAGCGCAGCGTTAACTATCAGTCAGGGGCCATACGCGGCCGCCCGGGCTGCCGTCACGACAATCAACGTCACGCTCTCCCGCGGGAACCGTCACGACACGCGCAGCCGGCCGGCTATCGGCGCCGCCATCAGGCTAATTCCGTCATTAGTCCGTCGGCGGCGGTCCAGGTCGAAGGCCGAGTCCGTCCGGACCGGGACCGTGCCGGGGAGAACGTCCTCAGACAGCACGTCTACCCGGACCGGGACTGAGCCGGGGAGAACGTCCCCTGACAGCACGTCCTTCGGTCGGGACCGAGCCGAGGAGAACGTCCTCAGACAGCACGTCTGCCCGGACCGGGACTGAACCGGGGAGAACGTCCTCAGGCAGCACGTCCTTCGGTCAGGACCGTGCCGGGGAGCACGTCCCCAGACAGCACGTCCTCCGGTCGGGACCGAGCCGGGGAGAACGTCTCCAGACAGCACGTCCTCCGGTCGGGACCGAGCCGAGGAGCACGTCCTCAGACAGCACGTCTACCCGGACCGGGACTGAGCCGGGGAGCACGTCCTCAGACAGCACGTCCTTCGGTCAGGACCGTGCCGGGGAGAACGTCCTCAGACAGCACGTCCTTCGGTCGGGACCGAGCCGGGGAGAACGTCCCCAGACAGCACGTCCTCCGGTCGGGACCGAGCCGGGGAGAACGTCCCCAGACAGCACGTCCTCCGGTCAGGACCGTGCCGGGGAGAACGTCTTCAGACAGCACGACTGCCCGGACCGGGGCTGAGCCGAGGAGAACGTCCCCAGGCAGCACGTCCTCCGGTCGGGACCGAGCCGGGGAGGACGTCTCCAGACAGCACGTCCGTGCTGTCTGACCGGACCGGCGCCGTGCCGTGCCGCAGAGACCGTCCGGCGGCCGGGACCCGACGGAGACGGCACGAGCCGGCCGCCGCCGGCCGGACGGTTCGTGACGGAACGCCGCCCGTGCGGGATCGGCGGCGCCGGCCTCAGGTGGCTAATGGCCGCGGCGCCGGCGGCCGGCCCACGGCAGCAGCGGCGCCAGCTGACGGGGCGCGGCTGGAGCGGCCGCCGGTCGCGGCGGCTCAGGGTAGGCGGGATAGCCGCTCAGTAAGCGCTGTTGTCGCAGCTCGCGCGGGAGCAGATTAGTCAGGTAGCCGCCGGCGCTCCGCGGCCTGACGCCGGCCTGCGTCTCAGCGTCGACCTCCTGCCAAAGCACACACGGGCAGAGCGGGCCCGTCCATCTCGGCTCCGCCGCCGGGTCGTAGGTCCACTGTCGCGGACGGCGTCTGATCGGCATCGCCTCGCGCCGGCGCCGGCGGGCGGCGGCGGCCGGCCGCGTCTGTCCACCGGCGGCCGGCCGGGCTCAGCGCCAGCCGAGCGGCAAATCGGCCGGCCGCGACCATGAACTTGTCGCAAACAGTCATCGCTCACAATGGCGTCCGCGGCGACGCGGCGACCGCCCGCGGCCGCCGGCGAAGCGCGGTCTCCGCGGGCACGCAGGGATGGACACAGAGTCGCGCCGGCCGATAAATCGTCCCGCGGCTGCGGCCGAGAGGCCGGATAAATACCGCCGGACATCTGCATAAGCCGCGGCCGGCTGAGCGATGGAGGACGGGTCCGCGAGGAATTTCGCCCGGCCGACGCGGACTGCCCGAGTCATTCGTCACCGATATCCTCCCAGAACCAGCCGCGAGTCCGCTAATGCCGGCCGTGAATCACGGCGGCGCCGGCCGTGAATCACGCGGCGAGATGGGCCCGTGAACCGCCGCGGTCCGGTGGTGACGGCGCGCTGCAGGCGTCGCCGGCCCTGGCAGGGGCCCGCCGCCGGCCTGCCAGGCGTTCGCACGGCTCGGTCCTGTCCGTCTGCTCGGTGGACGTCCAGCGCTGACGGCTCTAGGCCAGACTCGCCGGTTCCTTCCGGCTGGCATGACGACAATTGGGCCGGCCGCTCCGGAGAACCACGCCCAGAAACGCCTCACCACCGTGGGAAAAAATGTCACGCCGTTCGGCGATCTGCCAGGCAAACGTGGACTGTGCTCGTTAATGAAAAGCTATCCGACAAAAGATCATCGGCGCGTGACATTGGAGACACCATAAAAGGACCACCAAATCAGGAACCAATTCATCCACACTGATCCATTTCACGCTTGGTCTTAAAAAAGGTAGCGAAAGTCGCGAACTTCCGGGGAACGTTTTCACGCACTAACCTTATCCTCCGTGAATCTTGCGAGTCTGTGAGGCCACAAATGTTAGGAAAGGCTTAGCCGTGTCACTAATGATGACAGAACTATCTATCGTTATTTCCCAAATACATCACAGGAAAAAAGCGTGCCGGTCGACAAGGCATCAGCGCTATCAAGGAAAGACGGACACGAATCGCGTGACTAGCCGTCAACGACCAGAACAAGGATTTTGACAAACGCGGAACGGCTGAGTGGTTCGGCTCAGGGCTGTCTGAAACGCGGCCTGCGGACGTCAGCGCATGCAGCCATCCTCCTCTGCCGGAAAACAGACGAGAAATGAAAGTATGGGCATACCGGGGCACATTTCAGTGTCTCTGCTGTTTTAATAGGCAGTTGTGTAGCGTCTTTTTAATTGGCCGCGCTCCGCGTGAGCCGGTTTCTCAGAAGACCAAGGCCGCGGGCCGGCCCTCCTGCAGAGCGCGGCTGAAACGCGCAGAATCAATCCCAGCACGAACAGAGCGCCCTATCAACAACAGACTCGGTGTGCGGTTTTTGTCCGGCCTTGTTTTGCCATCGCCAGCAGGCTGGCTGCTACTCGACGGGAACAAATCCGCGAATATCACTGGGTTTGTTCCCCGCTTAATAGCGTCTCGGCATAAGTGGCACTACTGCGCCAGTTCCTTCGGGTATTTTAACCATTTGAAAACAGACTGTTTTCTCTAGCCTGAACTGCTTAGCCATGTCGTAAAACTGTTTTGATTTATAGATCAGCCCATCATTATTCTGTAGAAATTATCATACCGGTCTTCTAGTTCCGATACCCATACCAAGCGCATTCCCACATAAATGATTCGCCTTCCAACAATACTTCATGTGAAAGAACATCGAGCACGTCTTCAAAAACATTCATTGGTCTCTAGTCTACCAACACCCACGTATCAAGAAGGCAGAGCAGATTAATCGCAGTCCTTCGTTTTACTTGGCCGCACAATACATATGAGTTTCAATTCTGGTGCTACAATGTTTTTTGATCATATTTCGGTGCCTGTCATCAATCAAGTTCAGCGTTTGTTTTTACATTACGAACTGCACTAACAAGGAATTAAGCGCCACAAATCAGACTGAGGAAACTTGGCAAAAACGCAAGGAGGGTCGAGTCATCGCGTCCAACTACAGCCCTTCTTGGTCTGAGTGGATCCTTTCCCTGTAGTTTGGGATCTCGTCTAGGGCCCATCAAGAACGGCTCGCTACGGCTGGATAAGGGGGTGAGGCGGCGCGTTTCCACACACACGACCTTCACGGGGTCGAAAGGTCAGCGGTTGACGTCACCCCGCGACTCTTCATAACGGCGACGCTCTGCGACCGCCGGCGGCAGGAAACCGGCGAAATTGACGGCGGCTGGGCGAACTGGAGCACGCCAGACCATCATTTTGGCCGAGGTCGCGGACCGCACACTGATCGTCCGGGCAGAGCCGGGGATCTGATGAGAGGAGCGGGCTCTGGAGAAGACAACGGGATCGTCCCAGCGGCAACAGCGGGACCGTTCCGCCGACAATACCGGGACCGTCCCTCCGACAATACTGGGCACGCCCCACCGACAGGACAGTCCTACCAACCGCAGCAGGACCGTCTCGCCGACAATACCAGGACAGTCCAATCGGCACTACCGGGACCATTCAGTCGACAACAGCGGGACCGTCCCATCAACAATGGCGGGGCCGTCCCGTCAAAAATAGCGGGGCCGTCCCGCCGACAATACCGGGACCATCCCTCCGACAATACCGGGGACGTCCCAACGACAATACCAGGATAGTCCCATCGGCAATACCGGGACCATTCCGCCGACGGTACCGGGACCGTCCCATCAACAACAGCGGGACCGTCCCGTCGACAACATCGGACCATTCCGCCGTGGCTGCGGCACGGCGGCGAGGCTGAGATCGTGCGCCGCAGCGGCGCCAGACGTCATCTGCGACACAGGGCACTCAGAGCTCGTTAGGGGACGTCCGGTGCCGCGGAGGGGGGGGGGGGCTGCAGCTGCCGACCGGACGCCGGCCAGGCCCACCAGGCACGGCCGGTCACAGGGCGCGGCTCTGCAGAACGGAGGCACGCGTTTCGTCCGCCGCGAAACGTCGAAATGACGTGAAATCAGTCCGCCAAATGGGAAATCGATAGTGATGGCAATGGTACAGTAAAGGCACACGTGAGGTAAAGGCATCTCGGGTGATAGCGGCTATGGCGATGAAGAAAAGGTTTTATCTAATGGCAGTCTTATTTCTAGCAAATCCGGCCAAGTCCGCCAGCAGACTGGTCTGCGCAGCACAGCACAGCACGGCCGCCAGCCTGGCCGCCGCTGCCGCGCCTGCGGCCGATGTCGCAAACCACCCGGCGGCGGCGGCTGCGACTGCCGCGCGTGCGGCGCGATTAAGCGGCGCGGGTGACAGGCGGCCGCCATTTACCACGGCGGCGTGCACCGTCAGCGGCGCAGACCGCGCGGCCGCCGCTGAATTGTGCGCGCGCCTGCCGCAGCCGGCACGCGGCGCCCGGCCGCTGGCCGGCAGACTCGATGGAAGGAATCGGGACGGAATGGGAGAGGAATGACACGGGGAAGACGAACGTCAGGGCGCTTTGATCCGGGCCTGGTTTTATCCTAATTGGAGATTACAGGGCGTAGCAAGGATGGGGGGAATGCTCACAATACTGACAGAAAATTGGGGTTCGAACGAGGGGAAGAAAATCTCCCGCTGGCCAGACATCACAGGGGTGTCTGTAACGGAAAAAATAATTCCACGTTCGCCATATCCCGGAAAAGACCAGCAGAAAGGCAGACTCCCTCGTGATTAAACCGGACAGCAGGCAGGTTTAGGCTGAGCAGCCTGACTCGCCGCGGGTCAGCCCATTCCACGGGGCCGCGCCGGCCCGTCGTCCTGACTAGCTCTGACTGGCTCTGCCGCCTCCAAACTCTCCTACAAAGCGGGCCGCGAGCCGCCGAACACGCAGCTGCTGCCCGCGGACCGGCGACTGGACGGACACGCTTTCCTGCCTGCTGCGCCCTGGCCCGGGGCGAAGGCGCGCAGCCGCCGCCGCCGCCGCCGCCGCCGAGCAGAGCGGGGTCAGATGCGTGAGACCGGCGGCGGCGCCGGCCGACCGGCGTTCTCACCGGCGGCGGCGGCTGCGACTTTCGCTCTCGACGGCGCGACCCTCGGCAGGCAATTGTAGGACCATCGGTCGCCGCCGATCACCTGTTGTCGCCCGGGCCGGCCCGTTTCCGGCGCGGACGGGCCGTGTTTCTCACGATCCTTGGAGGACATCTCCGACCTGGGCCGCCGACCATTATACGTCATCAGCCGCTGCTGCTGTGATCAAAGATGTGCTGGCCAAACGCCATTCACGACTGTCTGTCACGATTGTGGGTAATCACGATGGCTTCACGGAGGGCTCTAAGTGCTCAGTGCTCTGTGAGCTTCGTGACAGCTCTGTCACAGTCACTGGTCATCTGACGGCTGTCGGATTCACGGGTCATCTGACAGCGCCAGTCACAGACCGCCAGCAGGACATCACGCACACTGGCCAGCTGGCCGGCTGCGGATGTCTCCGCTGGCTGGCCGATGACCGGAACGGTGACAGCACCGACCGGCCGCCACAGTGCGTTCACGAGGTGAGACTGACCGCCTGCAGCCGGCGGCGGAGGGTCGTGGACTGCACTAACACCCCACAGGCGCCTCGGGCCGGCCGGATGCGGTTCCGAACACGCTGTCGGACGAGCGTCCCTGTTCCGTACAGCCTCCTATGGCGCCGCTCCGCCGCCGACAGGAGGAGGGGAGGCGGTTTCCGGTCGGGATCCCCTGGGGCGGGCGTCGGTCGGCCGCCCGCCGCCCTGCGTTGCGCCCCGGTGCTGTCGTCCTGCTTGTACTGCCAGCGGCCGGTCCCCAGAGGTCGGTCCGTCGGCCCCGCTCCGCCAGCGGACGCGGAAGACAAACACGCCGCCGCCGCTCCCGAGCCGTCTGCCGTCCGCAGTCCCGCGTCGCCGCCGACGGCCGGTAAAAACGCGGAGCGCGCGCCTGCGGGCCGCGTCCATCAGCCGACGGCACACCTGGCCCTGCCCCGCGGCCAGGCTGCCGGGCCGCCGCCGCCGACGACGACGACGACGGCCACGACGACGGGCGGGGATCAGCGCGGCTCGTCGGCGGCGGTAAAAAGCGCGCGTCGGCACCTGGCGGCGGCCGACGCCGGCGGAGAGCGTCAGGAACGCCGGACGTCGGCGGACGGAGGAGAAGGGAGGGGCTGCGGCCACGAGCACGGCGGGAACGCCCGGCTCGCGAGGCTCGGACGGCACCGGCGACCGGCAGACACCGCGACGGAAGGGGATCTGGCAGGGGGATATGGTCCACACAGGTCTGACCCCACCCAGCGCGGCCAGAGCCATCATGAGCCGCGGATGATTTGATTAGGGTTGACTCGTCCGATTAACCCTGTCCCCTCCGTCAGACCGACCGCCAAGCCTAAATCTCTCGCCCGATGCCTCTGAGGGCGCCGCAATCACGCCCGGACAGCCGTCCTGAGCAGGTGCCGGCCGCGGCCGGCTCCTGAGCCAACTCCAGCCAGCTCCCCGGGCCGATTCCAATCAGCTCTGCCGCGGCTGGACCCCGTCCCCGGGCCGGACCCCGTCCCCGGGCTGGGCCCGCCGCCCGGCCGGGCCCGGGTCCCCAGATGGCCCGCCGCCGGCGCCGCGTGAATAATGGAAGGCGCCCGGCCGCGGTCGCCGCTCGGGGGACCTGTGGGGTAGGCCGGTCATTTGCGGCCTCCGCCGGGCGGGCCGGTCGCCCGTCGCCGCGATTAACTGGCGCTGGTTCCCTGCGCTCGCCAGGCGGGATCGCCCGAGGCTCGGCGGCCCGTCGCTGCGTCCCTCCCGGCGGCCCCTGCGCTGGCGCCGCCTCCGTGGGCGGCGCCGGCCGCAGCGCCGGCCGCAGCGCGCGACCGCCGGGGCCGCACCGACCAAACGGAGGAGCGACTCGGCGCCGGCCTCCTCCTCTCCTCTCTGCCGCCGTCGCCCAGCGCCGACGCCCGCTCCGGCCACGCGTCCACGTGCCACCCGAGTCCGAGCCCTGAGCCGCCCCCCAGCTCAGGGGCGGAGGGCGGCTCAGGGGCCGGCCTCAGCTACGGCAGCTCAGGGGCCGGCCTGTCGGCGGCAGCTCGGCGACGCCGACAGGCCAGCGCCGGCCAGACGTCGGCAGAGGAGCATGAGGGACGCCGAACAGTCGCGCCAGAACGGCTGCCGGGAGGCGCACCAAGCCCGTCGGAGAGTCGTCCAATTGGCCCCAGACAGAGCCAATCACCCTACGTCTTCTTACACGTCGCAACACATGAATGTCAGAGTGCGGCGGCGGCGACGGCGGTCGTCATGACGACGGGGTCGGCGAGTCCGGCGATCTCCCGAGCATTTGAGATATCGAGCGCGGCCGGCCGTGACGCCGTGACGGAGCGGCGTGACGGGCCGACGCGACAGGTCAGTTATTGCGCCGTCAGCGATTTGGCGCGCCTGTCTGCCGCACGTTTCTATCGCCCGCCCGCGTGAGCCACCTACCCAACTGCCGCTGGGCGCTAGGCGCTGGCCTGCTGGTCAGCGGTCAGCCGAACCTGCTGGAACGGTGCTGGTCGTCTGCCGGCGTCGGTCGGTCGGCGGCCGGCCGCAGCCGGCGGTCGTCGGCGCCGACACCAGACGACGGGCGACCTTCGGACTCGCCGCAGGCACGCGCCGCGGCGTCGCCAGCCCAGCTGACCGTGACATCATCTGGCAGAGCTCGGACTGCCGTGCCATGCGACGAAAGCTCCGACAGCTCGGCGTGTCTCCAGCCCGCGTAGCACGCGCCGCGCCGCGCACGGTAGCGCAACAAAGAAACAAAGCAACGGCGCCGACGGTCCGTTTGATGACGGCCACGATCGCCCATTTGATAGCGTAACTGCCACTTAATGATGGCGAAACTGGCGGACCCCCGCGGTCGGGCCAATCTCGACCACGCTCCAGTAATTCCTGCACATGTCCGGGCCGCACTAATGCCTGCACGACGACCGCAGCCATCACAGCAGGTAGCCGCGATCGCCGCCGTCCGGCGCCGGCGCCCGCTCCGGGTGCTAATTTGCAGACAGAAAGGAGGCCGTAATAGGCTCCCTGTCAGCGGCGGCGTGTCAGCTCCGCTGCCGCTCAGAAATTACACGTCAGCGGCGAGTTACCGCGGCCGAACAGGCTGCACGGCCGGGCCGGGCGGACCGCGGACTCCGGCAGGTCAGACGGCGGTGCTCCGCGGGAGTCCGCGGGAGTCCGCAGAGTCCGCAGAGTCCGCGCGGCTCAGCGCTGCGACTGCTGGCACAGCGCGCCGGGGGCTGTACAGCCAGCAGTCTTATCAGCGCGTTTCACGCGGCTGTGGCTCGCTAGCCAGGAGTCAGTCTGTTTCGTGACTGTGGTCTTCACGGGGTTGCTACGACGCCAACATGAAGGCGATCGCAAACCTTTCGCGACCCCGACAGCAGAATGAAATCTGCGCACGCCGTCACCCAGTGTTCGGTCTCGGCGTTTAGACCTCACGGGAATGCTTTTCCACACCGGAGTGAACTCAAAGATGGCCGGTGGCGATACACCGGGAGGGCGTGAGCAATGTCAGTCACAGACAGAAACGTCAGAGGTTCACTGCTGAGCGACATCCTAAAACAATCTCGCCTCAGGGCTCTGGAGAGAAGGACGACATTGATCTCAGAGCCGAACAGACGGCCAGCGATGGGTGCCGGGGTCCCAGGACGGCATGATTTTCCGTCTCGGAAACCGAACACGAATAACTGCTTGTCAATAGCTCGCGGTAGAAAAAATCCAGTTTTGGGGGCCGAGTTGAGTTTCTGCCTCGAGGCTTCAGGTCAGGACTACACTGGGTCCCAAAGTCGCAGGTCGGGGCCAACCTGTGTGCAACCGCGGCTGGTTGGGCTCCGCTGCAACAGTGGACATGGCCAGCGGCTCTATATTTGGTCCGTGCACCGAGCCTCTGACGGCGAGCCGGACTTGCAGGCATTTCCTTTTGCATGCTGTTGTTACCGCTTGTATGGGATTTTGCAACAGTAACTTCGGCTTTGACAAAGAAAACACCAGCCGGTGTTGTGACGCACCCTGACTCAGTAAGATTTATTCTCGGTCATATTTAAGAATAGGAGCTAAACCCTAATTCCTCCACCAACAGTAAAGTAAGCTGTTGAGGTATGCTGCATAGCCAATGAATCAAATGACATACAAAACTTCAGCCGCCATGCAGCTTGAGTACATGATCGTGTGTAAAACTGGGACATAAAAAGCGCACGAAGTTCGTAAAGGGAATGTGAAAGACAAAAGACCTGCAACCTCAACATCTACCAAATCACTTGAATCCAACCCAACTCAGTCTAGCCAAACAATGAGCAGCTTAGCCCAGTCTTACCAAGCCGAGCCTGCAATAGCCTGGCCTGACAAGACCTGACATAACCCCGCTAGCCAAAGTCTTATCGGTCCTGACTCAAGTCGGGTCCTTGTCCTATTTTCCGTTCGATCATGCTTCCCGACAAGTCTCAGTCTATAAGTTCCGCCGCGAACCAGCCGTTCTGGGGGCAGTCCATATGTCCTTAAGCCCCGTTGGGTCAGATGTAGTTTATACTCCTCCCGTACTATTTGTCACCATATATTGTCTAAGCTGTCTATCCCCTTACTTTGGATTTCGCCTGATCGTTTTCAGACCAGCTCCAGCGACCTGAGGCAAGGGTAGGCGGCGTCGGAGGACCCTCCTCCCTCGTTCCTCTCCTGAGGCGCCTCCGAGGATCCTCCGGTCACACCGCCGCGTCAGCCGTGGAAAACAAGGCGCCGGCAGCTGCACAAACTCCAGGTAAACAGGGTCATTTGGAAGCCGCGCCGCCGCCGCCGGCTGTCCGGAGGTCCCTTCGCCCGCCGGCGCCGCAGCCCCGGCTAAACAATATCAGGCGACACGCCGCCCGGCGTCGCTACCAGCGGACGGCCAGGCTCGTTTTCAGCCGGCCTGGCATATGGGCGACGGCCGGACGGCGCAGGCGCCTGACACACAAACCGTCCTCACATAATTCAGCCGGATCAGACGAGAGGCAAGGCGCGTGAAATCCCGCCGCAGCGCCTCGCAGCCGCCTCATCGTTCACGTCGCGGGCGACGCCCCGGCACGTGCGTCACGGCTGTTTTCGCCAGTCCGCCGGCCGTCTCGGCGTCGCGGCGGCGGCGGCGGCGACGGCGCGCACCTGGTCCGGCCGACGCACGGCGGCGGACCGCTGGCAGCGGCGCCGGCCGGCCGCCGGAACTGGGTTACCGTCCGAGCGGCTCATCCCGCCGCCGGCGGCAGCAGCCGGGCCCATCGCTCAGCATCAGCGTCATCAACATCAGGCCACCACACATCAGTCAACCGGCGGCGGCGGAACCCACCACATGACCGCACGCCCAGACTGAGGCGACGTCATCGTGGTCAGGGCGGCGCCGCCCTACGCGGCTGAACGGGTAACGGCCAGCTGACGAGGTCGACGGTACAGCGGGCTGAACGGAGGCCTTCCCTCCCGCGACAGAACATCACAGCGCGGCCGTGGGAGGAAGTCTCCGTCTGCCGCGTCGGGCCGGCCCGGCCGACCTCTGCCGGGCGGCGGCGTCAGGTCAGGTCCGCCCGTCACTGAGCCGGCGCGCGGGCGGCTTTGCGCAGCCCACGCGCTGCCCGGTGCCGAGCCGCCGCCCTGCTGGAGGCCGCTGACCAGGGCGGGCCGGCACGCCAGCCGGCCTCTCCGACCGCAGAGTCATCTGACGTCACCTGACGTCACCCGGCGTCACCGGGAGGTGTTGGCAACACATGGTGAATAAGACTAGACTAATGGCATGCGTGAAATCCGTGCCCTCAAGTAATGGACGGCTTTATACCACATGAAATAGTACAAATGGTGTTGATTTTTAATGCCAAGGGTCAAACTCGCAAAAAGCAAAAATGACTTCCAAATGCCAAAATACAACAAAAGCAAGTGTAAAGTACCTGCAAAAAAACATGGCTAGAAGTGGGTTTGGTAATGCCATTCTCTACCATCACTCATAAATGACGGTTTGGCCAAATGCCGATCCAACGCGCAGGAAAAAAGCCACTGCGCAAACAAAACACCTCCGTCATCGCCAGTACCAACTTCTGACACTTTGATTTCTGAGGGCCCGAGCGCGCGCAAACTCGGCCACTGTCGCAACAAAGAAAGCCGACCGGGCCGGCCAGCGGATCAGGGCCTCGCCGCACTTCGGCCCAGTTTCGCCCGCGTCAACAGCCGGCCGCGGACGCCCGGCAATGACCGAGTTATCCGCGACGTCCTGCCGACAGCGCAAACATTTACGAGGCATGCGTCAAAGTCTGACGGGCGGCCGGCGCGGCCGGTCACTCAGCAAGCAGAGCCGCTGCTCGGGTGGCCCGGCCGACTCAGCAGGACCCGCTGCTTGCCGGCCCGGCCACAGCCCGGCGGGCGCCGGTACAGGGTCACCGGGCCGAGCCGCTCGGCGGGGTGAGCTGTTCGGGGCTGTCAGTAGGTGCTTCAGGTGACGACCTCCACCGACAGACCCACTAATGACTCACGAGTCACGGGCCAACCAGGTGACAAGGTCGGCGGCCCATGCACCGCTACGTCGCACACATTTCTCGGGAGCAATAAAACAGACCGCGCCGGCGTGCCCTAGAAACCGTTCCTGTTGAGCCGCATTCCGTTCCGGTGAGCGACCAAACGAGAGTGTAAAGCGGCAGTCATGGCCGGACCCTTAGCACTTCCGGACATGGCGAAAGAGTTTCCGTTTCAGGTTTTCGGGAGTTTTTCCCTTCAGCTGCCACCTCGCTCCGTCCCCGGAGCCTCCGCAGACAGCCAGCCGCGGTCCACGACCCGCAGTGACCCCCGACCCGGCGCAGCCTGATGAAAGCCAAAACCTCGCCCGGCTGCGCCGAGTCACGCCAGCGCGCCATCGACTGAATGGCCGACGCACGGAGTGAATGAACGAGTTGCGGCCGCTTTTTGGGGTCGTTCTTCAGCGCACAATGGACGCGCGGTGGGTGCGAGGGCCAACAAAGCAGGCCTGCGGCTTCTGGAGCCGTTCCGCCGCAGAGAAAGCCTCGCCGCTCGCGCCGCCGAACGGAATCCAGACCGACGGAATGCCAGCGATGCCGGCCGGCTCGTGAGGCAGCTGGCGACCCGGCTCCTGTTATGGTGCGGGCGCCGCTCAGCGGAGCCGGAGATCCCACCCGCCCGCGGCGCCGGCCTCACACGACACCGGCGTGACGTCACGGCCGGCCTGTCGGACAGAAGGTGCCAGAAGGCGCGCCGGCCGGCCGGCGGCGGACCGGTACTGGGCGCGACGCACGGCAAGGGTGGAGCGCCGCCTGAATCACCTGCGGCGGCCTCGCGCTGGGTAAGGAAGGCCACCGCTGGCTCATGACGTCAGCGCGGCAACGCCGGAGCGCCGCCGGCTGCGTCCATCCTGGCAACGACCGCCGGATGCCCCCCCCCCCGCCAGACCGTCGCCGACGACAGACGGTCTCGGCGACAGCGAGCCGCGTCGGCCTGCCCCCCGGTACAGACGGGGACACGGTGGCCCGCGTTGACGTCACGTCCGATACCGGCGCGCGCTCTTCCGACACGGCCGCCGCCGCCGCCGCCGCCGCGCGGGCTCGGCGGTCGTAACGAGCCGGACGCGGCGGTTCAACAGCCGACCTGGGACCGATCGGACCCGCAGCCGGCCCGGGTCGGCCTCTCCCGGCCGCCGGGTCCGCCGGTCGACAGAGACGGATCGGCCCGAGCCGGCGGCCGGCAGCCACGGGCAGGCTGCCGCCGCTCCCACGGCGAGACAAACGCGCGGCTCGGCGGCTGCAGCTTCCCCGGCCGCGCCGCGAACGGAGCGCCCGCCGTCGGCCGCGCACGTGACGGCGGTGAAAATCGATGCCGTCTTGCGTTGTCTCGGGCCGCGCTCTCCGCCGCGGCCGCGTGTGTGCGTTGGCAGCGGAAGGCTCTCTGTGTGTGTACGCTCCGTCACGGCAGTGTTTGCCAGCTGGCGGAGCAGTCGAACCGGCTTACCTCCGTCAGCTGGCTGAGCCCACCGCCGGCAGTCTGTTTGTCCGCTCAGTAAGCCGATTAGGCGCGGCAGACAGTGGGCAGCTCGCGCTGTTGTGTCCGTTTTGGGGCCGAGATTCTCACGAGACTCCCTCTGTCCAGGTACACTCTGCTGTTTGCTCACCTGATGGTGGGGCGGCAGGGGCCCACATCCACACACACGAGCGGCATAACAGCGGCGACATTTCCGCTCGGGAGCCTCTCCACGGTTCTGCCAGGTGAAGCAAATGGGCCCATTCTACTCCCATCAGCGGCCGACGCGATCTCAGGGCCGGGGCGTGGGAGTCGCCGGCCGGCTATCGGGCGGGAAAACGGAGCCGGACGGAGCGCACGCGAGCCGCTCGTCCGCGCTCGACCCGGCGCTCGACCCGGCGCCGCTTCGCGCGGCTGACACCGGAGTCGGCCCGGGCCGGCGGCGTGTTCGGTTACCGGCGGCCGCGGCGGAAGCCGGCCGCGACAGGAGCTGTCCGGGGCGGCACAGGCGACGGCGACGGCGACGGCCCGGCGCCCCGCGCCGCATCCGTCAGCTCACAGGATCGGCGTGTCGCGTCACAGACGGGTCAGATCGAACATGAGGTCTGGCGATCGGACCTGCAAGCTGACGACTTAATTCCCCCGCAGACCCCTCTCAGATCCCTATCTTGCACAGTCCGACCGCATTCGAAACGGCGGCAGGTAGCCAGACCAGCAATAAACGCAGAGCACCTCTCCAGAGTGTATGTTTAGTCGGCTGTCTGCACCCGAGTGGACTTTGAGTACCTTCGCCGTTTGCAAATTGCGCCCCCTGCCCAGCAGACAGTGCGCGCGGCGCGCGTGCGCTGCAAACCCCGGAAAACGCCGCGAACACAGCCGAGGCTGCTGCCCCGTTGCAGAAATCGGCCGGAACATCGGCACCCGCAGCTGTTGCCCGGCAACACCGGCCGGCATGAACGGCGGAAAGAGACAGGCGAGCGAGAGCACTTACGATGCCTGCTGCTGCCGACGCAGCACCAGCGGGTAGAACTCGTCGTCGGCGTAGACGGGATTGTCGGCGCTCACGCACTCCCAGACGACGGAGAGCCGCGAGATGGGCCGCGTCCAGCGGCGCCACAGCTCCTCCGGCATCGACAGGCGCTTGGCGTGCGCCGGCGCCGGCGGCGGCGGCGGCGGCCGCGGCCCGCGCCGCCGCGCCGGGTCTGCCAGGTTCACCGAGGCCAGCATCGCTGCGGCCGCCCGAGCCGGTCGCCGCCACGCGCTCCCGCCGGCCACGTTCGAACGGCGGCCAACCGCCGCGCGCCGGCCGGCCAACCGTCAGCGCCGCCGGCCGCCGCCGACTGCCACCCGCCGGCGCGGCGCCCTAGCGGCGTGCGGCGGCGCGGGTCGCGTTGCACCGGCGCATGGCACGGCCGGCCACCTGGAGGAATGCGGCGCCGTCGGCCGTCGGCCGGCCGAGGCCGGGACGGGACCGCCTCGAGCCGCGCCAAATTTGGACGCCCGCCGGCGGCCGGCGAGGGAGCGGCGATGACACAGCGGCGGTGTCGTCTCGTCCGACCACGGCGTTCGGCGGCCTCCTCTGCCGGCGTCACGAAGTTCAGCAGCCGCTTCGCCCGGCGCTCGCCGGCGCGTCACGGGCCCGCAGCTGCGTTACGGCGCGCGTCACGCGGCGTCACGGCGCGCGGGGCCGGCGCGGGACGGTCCGCCGGCGTCGCCGGTTCAGTGACAACTGACGGCGACCGGGCCGGCCTCTTCCGTGTTGGCGCCGAGATCTGGCGCTGAGCGTGGCGCTGGCAGGCTCCGCTTAATCACCGCCTGTGCGCGGCGCAAAAACTCGCCGCGGACACGGGCGCGGCGCGGCTGTCGACGCCGCCGATCGGGTCGTGACGCGCTCCGATCCGATCCGGTCCGATCGGGCCGCTCGGCGCGGTCGGACTGGCAGCCGGCTGACTGGCCTGGCTGGCGGAGCGCACTGCGCAGCTCGGGCGCCGCGGAGCGCCGCGCACGTGCTATCGGCCCGAGCCGCAGCCGATCACTGGCGGCCGGCGCGCGCGGCCGCCTGGAACGCGCCGCGGCCGGCCGCCGCCGGGCCGGCCGCCGGCGGCCGCCGCCCGAAGGCCGCCGGCGGCCGAGGCCGGTCGCTCGGTCAGCGCCGCCGGCGGTCCGGGCGGCGGCCGCCCGGCGGCGCTGCCGGCGGCCGGCGGGGGGCGCGCCGGGCGGCGGACAACGCCGGCGGCGGCGCCAGCTGACGGCCGGCGCCGGCCGGACCGCCGCGCCCGACCCCTGCCTGCCCGCCGCAGCCGGCCTTGACGGGGCGGGGACGCCGGCACGCGCCGGCGGCGTCGGACGCTGACGTCGCGGCGACTGGCCGCCGCCGCCGCCGCCGCCGCCGCCGCGCCGCCTGTCATCACCCGCGAACCATCCCTCGGCGCGGCCGCCGCGGCCGCCCTTTCTTCTCCCGGCCGGCCGCGGAGCGGCGACCGGCGAACAAAGACGAGGCGACCCACCTGGCCGATTGGCCCCGTTTTTCGCCGGCTCCAGTTCACCGGCCCCCTAATTATCTGCACGTCTCGCCGCCGCCGCCGCCCGCGGCGGCCGCTCTAATGGCTGCGTGAGATACGGAGCCGCCCCAGCGCCCGGGCCGCCCGTTCGGCGGCTGATCTCGCCGCCGGCTCCTCCCACCACGACTGGGCGGCCCGGCCGTGCAGCCCCGGGCGACGACCGGCGGTCATCGCGTTCGTTCCGGCCGTGACGGCAGAGGTGACGGTCGTCGCTTCGGCCCCTGGGGGCCAGTTCTGGTTCCGTCCGTCGGTGCCGTGTTCCGGCCGTGACGGCTGATGTTGCGGTCGCTATTCCGGCCCTTGAGGGCCAGCTCCAGCTCTGTCCGTCGGTGCCATGTTCCGGCCGTGACGGGAGAAGTGATGGTCTCCGCTCCGGTCCCTGAGGGCCAGTTCTGGCGCCGCCCGTGTCCGTCGGTGCCGTGTTCCGGCCGGCCGTCGCGGAGGCTGGCGCCGTCGCGGCCTCCGCGGCGGCCGTCGATCGGAGGTCGCCGCCCCAGTTCCCACGGCGCGTCGCTGGCGGCGATTCGCTGCGCCCTCGGAGCCGTCAGCGGCGACGGCGCCTGAACGGCGCGGCCGACACGGCTGTCGAGCTGGCGGCCGCCGCGGCGGACTGCGGGGACACCGCCGCTCTCAGCGGACACGGCTGTCCGTCAAACCAACGCCAGCGTGCGACGCCGCGACACGACTGCCTGTCGACCAAACACCACGGCGGACCACTGCAGGCACGACTGCCCGCCGATCATACACCACAGCGGACCACCGCAGACAAGACTGCCTGCCGATCAAACACCACAGCGGACCACTGCAGGCACGACTGCCTGTCGACCAAACACCACGGCGGACCACTGCAGGCACGACTGCCTGTCGACCAAACACCACGGCGGACCACTGCAGGCACGACTGCCCGCCGATCATACACCACGGCGGACCGCCGCAGACAGGACTGCCTGCCGACCAAACACCACAGCGGACCACTGCAGGCACGACTGCCCGCCGATCAAAACCACAGCGGACCACTGCAGGCACGACTGCCCGCCGATCATACACCACGGCGGACCGCCGCAGACAAGACTGCCGGACGACCAAACACCACGGCGGACCGCCGCAGACAAGGGTGGACCGCCGCAGACAAGACTTCCTGCCGATCAAACGGCAGGCAAGGTTGCCGCCGACTGAGAACCACGTGGACCACCACAGACACGGCCGTCCGTCAAACCAACACGTAATATAAGGACGCCATAAGGAGAACTGTATGTTTAAGCCTGTGTAAAAATAAACAAATAGACGTTTTCATATTCACGTATGAGTTTAAGAACAGAAATTTCTGCTAGCGGCATCAGTGTTCGGTAGCCGGCAGACAACACTACTCGCCGATGGAACACTCGAACGGATGACTGAAGACCAAGGCACATCAGCCGGCGGAAGGTGAGCTCCGTTCGGCTGGACAGAAGGACGATTGTTCAACGCAGGTTCCCGCCGAGCCACAGACTGTCTGCTGTCTCACGCCTGCCTCTGCCGCGGCCGCAGACATCGCCGACGTCGATGGGGTGGGTCTCTCCAACCCTTCCGGAGACGGACCTGACCCTGTGCTCCTCGGCAGGCCCACGTGCCCGCGCCGCGCCGTTCGCACCGCGCCTGCACGTGGAGACAAAACTGGCAGGGATAGACGCCGCCAGTCAGACAACTTTCGGTCCGGCTGAGCGGCGCAGCTACCGGCATGGGAAAGGGGACGCCGTTCATCCGCAGAGTTTCGACAGAGTTTAATGGCGTCCCGCGCAAACATCCGGCTAAATGCGGCGTCGTTTCCGGCCAAGTTTCTCCAGCTCTCGACGCGCCCCACCCACGGTCTATATCGGCCATATAGTCGCCCGGGTTCACTTCGCCGCACCCGGCCGCCAGCCCGCGAGTCGCCGACGTCAGGCACGCAGGACGCCCAAAATCCTCCGTTGCGGCGTGCAGTCCCACCAATCAGACGCCGCTGACAGTGCGTCGGTCGGCTGTCTCCCCTGTTTCGGCAGCAGCCCCGCTCCGCGGCCCGGCGCCGCCTCGAAGTCCACCAGCCCGCGCCAGAGCGGCCCGCGAGACGCTCTGCCCGCGGCGAGACTCCGGACGAAAGCTCGACGCGTCAGATGCCGGGCTCATCCATACGCTAACGGATTCGGCCGAGCCCTCTGGAGGCTGAGGTCGTGAGCGCGTCGTTTGTGGGCGCCGATAAATTATACAGCGCCCGAAATTACAGATTCGCCACCGGCGACCATCAATAACGGGCGGCGTTCTTCCGTGATGATTATACCTTCCCGTAACGACGCAACTTTGAATATAGCCCACAATGCGCGTTTCTCTGCGACCCGAAACTGAAATTCCGACAGCACCGATCGCTCACGACGTTACCGTCACGGCGTTCCCCCGGATCATGACAACAGCCATAAACTCGGGGTCGCGTTTCGGCAAGGACGGTCGCGCGGCGCCTGTCCCGTGACTTCCGGCCGGCCAGCCGGTCCGCAGTGTGTCGAGCAGGCCTCGGATGGTTACGGCGGCGAGCAAAGTAAACAGGCTGCCGCGCTGACTCAACGCAAACACTCCCGGCCTCAGCCGCCGCGGCCGCCGGCTCCCGACGACCGTCGGCCGCCGGGCGCGGCGAGATCGACGCGGCGGCCGCCGGTCCGCCCGGCCATCTGTGACGCGGCTGCCGAACCTCGGCCCGCTTCCCTGTGAGCGCGGCAGCGATCCGGAATAGCCGTCACCGACGGAGCCGCTGTGTCGACACTGGCCGAAGGACAGGACCGGCGCAGTCAAACACGGCGGCGGCGTTTAAACTGGCCGGCGCCGCCGCCCGTGTGCGGAGTCGACAGTCGCCGGCGGCGGGCCTCGCTCGCGGCCGGACGGCGCCCCCCGTCCTTGCTCGTAACGACGCGAATCAGTCCACGGGCGAGGCGGCCTTGATGGCACCTCCTTCGGGCGGCCGGCCGAATCGGCGTAAACCAGTCTAAACACTGGCTGGACGGGATCAAAACATCCCGGCGTCCGCCGGCGGCGGCGGCCAAGGCTGCGGCGTCCGCTGGCGGCAGCGACAGTAACGGCGCGTCCGAAGGTGAGGCTGTCGCCGGTCGGGGGGGGGGGCGCGGCTCGGCTGCCGTCTCTGGACATTGCTCGCAGACGGCCGAGTCTGATCAGTCCGGACACGGCCACCTGGCCCCACCGCAGCGGCGGCCGCCACGTGCTGAGCAGCGGCGTCCCACCTGTCGCACGCGGCGGGCAGCTGTCGGGTCAGAACGAACGGCGGAGACGGAACCGGTAAGAGCTCAGGACGGACGTTCACGCGCGGCACAGGTAGCCCGCAGAGTCCGGACGCGCGCATGGTGTCAGGTTTCAGCACGTTGAACGCGATGTCTAGGTTGCATTCTGTGACTGCGGCGTCAAAACAGAGTGATGTCCACACAGCCCCAGCCATGAGTCAGAGATCCCTGACTGCCGAAGCCACCGGCAGTGCCCGGCGGGTTGACCTCCACGCTCGGCAGCTACCGCACCGTCCGGCGGGCCGCCTCCAGTGGGCACGGAACGCCCGGCACTGAGCCGGGGGCTACCGCGCTGAACTTGGCAGCCGGCGAGCGACATGGCAGGACAGCGCTGAACGTCACAAGCCGGCGCTAAACCCGACAGGGCAGCTCCAGACTTGACAGGACAGCGTTCAGCCGACCAGTCGCTGCCACCGACGGCACGCCAACGTGCAGGGGACTAACATCACCATGCAGGCCATGAACCGGCCCATCGACCGGATCGGAGGTGTACGGAGCCCAGGCGAACTGGCCACCGGTTTCCACCCTGTCTGGTTGGTGCACGAGGGGCCCGGTGCACGCAAGACATGGGAACGCATCCGGCATATCACACGGGATACACTGCACGTGGCAGGCACCAGACGCTGGGCATGCAGAAAGGAGATGACCAGCGCCCGTCATCCAGCTGGTCCACGACAGGCAGCGGCCCGAATCGGTCGCGAGTCGCCGCCAGGTCACGGAGCCAAACGCCGGCCGCGGCTGCCGCGACCAGCGCCGGCGACGCCGCCTGGCGCGCCGACAGACAAAAACGGCCCATCAGCGGGCCGCTGTCACACCCGATCGTCGTCACGTCGGAATGTTGCCCGGCGCGGACGAGCGCGCTCGGCCCGGCGGCGGCCGACAGATGGCAGTGAGAGCAGACCGCGGGACGACTGCCGGCGGCTCTCGCTGGCTCGCTGGAGGGAAAACGAGGCGGTCTCCCGGGCAGCAGGGCCACGGACGCAGGGGCAGCCGATACAGTGATCCAGGCATGTAGTCAAGGGGGGCCATGGGGGCCATGGTCCGCCCCCGAGCCAAGCGGTCTACACTGGACATATGGCGATTCCGCATGAATACGGAATAGTGATCATATAAATGTTGCAAAAGCAAACACTATATGTTTTCCTGTGCGTGAAATATGAAGCAAATTACATAAAATTACTGATTTTACCTATAAATTTCCTCATATGCCAGTGGGATATCACGAAATCTGACATTTGGCTCCCCCCTGAGGAAAATCCTGGCTACGTGCCTGCATGGACCATACAAACGCATCAGTCTACTAGGCAGGACGGTTTGCGTTCACCAGGCGGCTCAGATGGACACGTCGTGAAAGCCAGTGCACGGATGCTGAGACACTAGTAGTCAGGGTGGAATAAATGCTTGGCAGGATATAAACCGGGCAAAAAATTGACCAATGGCGCAGCCTGAAACGCAGGGGCAGTCCTGCAAATGTCTCGTTTGACTACAAAAGAAAAATGCGCGAAGACGGTGCACCACAATGCGTTGTGCAGAACTCGTGCAGAAATTGCTCCATTCACAATTATACCCTACCACGCGGAATGACACTTTTTCAAGTATTGGGTAAAAACAACGACTGCAGGAAACAAGCCCAGGCTCCGCCTCCCGCGGCGTTCGTGGCGGCCGGGGCCACAAAACGACGCTGCGGTTATGTAATTCTGTGCGGAACAGCGGTACTGAGCAACGTGGAATCATGGAATTTGACAAGGTTACGGGGCGACGGAACTGTGCCAGATGTAATGGTGGTTGAGCAGCAAGGTTGAGTAACAAGGTGGGAAGGCTCAGGAAACAGTCTGGGAATTTCCGATAACGAGAAATTGTTTTCCGGTGAATTTCACACCATGGGTAATGCACCGAACGCCAGAGGCGTTACCGCTTCCACCTTGAGGAGCGAATTCGCGGAAAAACATCCAGCACGAAGGGAGGAAAGACGAGGTCAAGGAGAGGACTCGGTCCCTGGACAGAAAACCGGGAAACAAATCCACACGGAAACGACACGTTCAATAGGCGCTGCGGCAAAAACCATGGCTTCCCAGACTGGGCCGCAAAAATTGCAACACTCCGTGCCAGTCGCTCGACGAAACACTGGGCCGCCGCCGCCGCCGCCGCCGCCGCCGCCGCCGGGTCCGACTTTGGCGGGCAGGCGACGGGCCGCTCGACGCGGCGCCGGGCGCCGTCGCCTCCGACAGCGGCAGGACGGCGACGGGCCGGTACGCGGCGCGGCCGCCGACCGAGGCGCCTCGGCCGGCGGCCGACGCGGCCGCACCCTCGCCGTCCGGATTCCAATAGCGATGCGGCGGCCGATAGCGGCGGCGGCCGGCGGCCGTTCGAGCATAGATCTCCGTCGCTGCGCCGCCGCCGGCGCCCACGGCGCGGCCAACCAAACACCAACAGCGCCCCGCTCGGCCGCCGACCGCGGCATGCGACTTAGCGCGCGGCGTCAGCGGCGGCCGCAGCCGAGCTGTCGGACCGGCGCCGTCCGGTCCCGGCCGGATCCACAGCTCCGGATCGCTCCAAAGCCCGCCGGCCCGGCCGGCCCGGCCGGCCCAGTAGCGGCAGCGCAGCGTCCGAATCGACGCCGTCCGGCCGCCGTTTGCTGGACGGCCCCGGGGTCGGCGCGTGGTGACGCCGCCCCCCCGGCCCCTGACGGCGGGGGGGGGGGACGGTCGGTTGGTGCGTGACTCACGTCCCGTCACCTGCCCGTCTCTGCAGCTGCTGGCGATAGCCCGCATCGCTGACGTCCTCCGTCACAGCGGCCGTGCGTCAAGGCCTGTTTTACAGGAGGACGGTCATCAAACAGGGGTGGACATCGCGACCTGTGTTGACGGCCGTCCGCCAGCCGGCACACAGAGGCACGGACCACGGCCTGTATTGCTGACAACGTGGGGGCCACGTCAGGATCTGAGTCAATGACAGCCTGTCATCACAGGGTGGCCACGCGTCGCTGGTCTTTATTACCATGTCTGACGTCACAGTTAGGACCTCTGGCCTCCATAGCCGCAAGGCGATCAACAGCCCGACAATACCCCGTCACCGAAAGAGCATTTAAAAACGCCGCATGAAACGACCCTCGACTGACCGTTACAGTAGGGATGACAAATAACCGCTTTGCTGCACAGTCCCAGGCAGAAAAGCCACGGAAAAAACCGAAACCAACGAAAAGCTACGGAAAAAAACCGTGGTCGAGGGAACATGCAAAGATAATTTTCCTGGTACCAGAACGGTCATAAAATGGCTGCATTAAAGCGCCACGGCAAAGGCACCGTTTGACGAAAAATATGCAGAGCAGCTGCTCTGTCTTTTGAGTGAAACAGCCATCAAAATACACGCTGCAGAAATCCAGGTCATCGAGGACGGTTTGACCATACAAACCTCAGATCATCACGGGGCACAGACAGAATACTTGGATGAGGTCGTGGAATCTGGTCACCAAGCTTAAATGGTTAAAACTCCGCATCTGGCAACTTCAAACGCCCATTTACGCCATTACCCCAAAATCATCTTCCGCGACCACCTTTTTTCATAAACTGCCCTGCCATGCGGGAAAGACACTTGCAGCTGTGAGGTCGAATTCGAGTCTCACAGTCTCGCCGTGTGTGCAGCGCGGCCAGAACGAGAGGTCACGACCCCCGACACCCGGAGCCGTTACCGCAGTCGTAAAGCAGCCAACCACCTCCGCTTTCCTGAGACCACACGGAGCCGGTCACCGGCACCTGCCTCCGCCCTGTACCCGTACACTGCTGAATCAGTCCCGCTGGAGGACCTGTCAGGTCCGGGACCGGACGTCCTGCAAGCTGAGGAGCCGGGACACTGGCGGGCCGCAGGGACGGTCCGTCCGTCCGTCCGTCCGTCCGTCCGTGCCCCGGCCGGCAGCAGGGTCGGGGTGGCGCGTGAGTGCGGCTCGTTACCGGTGCGGGCCGACCTCGGGGCCGTCGGACGCTGTCCGGCAGACAGCCGGTAGACACACGGCCTGCCGGCACGCCCGCCGCCACGCGGAGCGTGAGAGCGCGGCCCGGCCGACCGCCGCCGCCGCCCGGGCGGGGCCGCTCCTCACCTGATGTCGAACTGGTGCGTCACCAGCCGGGAGCCGACCATGGCGGCCACTGCCGAGTCGCCGGCGCCGCGTCAGGGCGTGCGCATGCCGGCGCCCGTTGCGCCGCTGTCGCGCCGGCCGCGCCGCTGCCGCCACTGCCGGCGGCCGGCGGCGCGGCCGGCGGCCGCCCGCCGCGCGGCACTGCTGCCGCCCGCCGGCCGAGGCTCGGCAGGGGGCGCCGTCCCTCCCCCCGCCGCCGGCCGGCCCCTCCCGCCTAGAGCCGCCGCCGCCGCCGCCGGCGCCGGGCCGCAGTCGACGGCAGGACGGCCGCAGCTGCGGCCGTGCCCCGGTGGCCGTGGACCGTCAGGGCTGAGCTCAGCTGATGACACCTCGTCGCTGCCACTGTTCCATGCACAGCGCCAAAGGTGTCATCCAGTAGGACACGCTTTGGGCTATTTGCAGCTCATTCAAGGTCCTTTGACCGCAGAGCTTGTCAAACCAAAGTTTTACTTAATACACCAACATCTTTTTCTCTGATTGCTTCAGAAAAGCCGAAAAGTATGATGCTCATGATCGGCAGCTGGGTCCAATATAGTTCAACAGGAAGATCAAGGCAGGCGAAATTACGAAGCACCTCGGCGCCATGTGGCGGCCGGGCGTCCCGCATTCCCGCTTTGGATCTCAGTGATCACTGGAATCAGCTCCTAAAGTTCGCGTTCACGTACGATTTATCACACCGAGCGCGATATATCGATAATTCACCGGTGCCGCCACATTCCTATCGTGCCAGTACCCGCGAGAGCCCTTATTCATTTCGTATTGCAACCAAGCCTCACCTTGATCTTTGATCGCCCAAGAAAAGCTCACACTTTGCATGGCCGAACTACTGCAATACAATCCGCTCAAGTCAATTTAATATATCATATGCCATTTGCAAAATGCCACCAACTGTCCTCTCCCATGTCACTGGAATACAGACAAAGCCTTTTTCAAGGTCGGACAAACATGGCATTCGATTAAGGATAGATATTTGTCACCCTTCCGCGCCAGACTTTACAAATCGAGAAGCAGGCGGTAGGTAAGCTCATCCATTTCTACGGCGGGCGGATTTGCAAACCGATTTTGCAAACCGATTATCTTCATCGCTACATTACGAAATTACATTCCCGTCACTGTGAACGAGGCGAACACTGCGTGTAATCGACTTAGAACGTCGAAGCACGTGCCGTCATTTCCAACGGCCATTCGACCGTTTCCTGTTGTCCGACTGCCTGCATCATCTGCCTCTGCAGCTCAGCGCGCGGCCGGCGTCGTCGCGAACGGCACCCCCTCAGTACCACTGCACGGCTTGCAGCGCCAGGCACGCCGCACCGACGGCATGCCAGCCCCATGAGCCGGCCGCAGATGCGCGCCAGCGGCGGCCGGGAGCCGGGCATGGCCAGTCCCACAGCTCAGGGGCCGCCCCGATGTCACACGTGAGTTCCTCAGTCAGGCCGACCTCCGCGGCCGAACGCAGACGGATACGGGACAGACGTTCACACGAATCGAAGTTCATGTGAATTTTCGACGCTCGCTGGGAACGAACTGACCGCATCAATTGTCAAAGTCCAATTTTAGTTATCTGTGGAGGGCTTTCGGTGGTCACAAAACTTCGTTCAGCCCCCTTCCGGTCTCAGAATAGTGCAGACAGTATTTTGACATCGAGGGACGGTTATGGACTCGTGGCAACTGCAGCGACTGTAGTTCGCTAAACTTGAGCCCAGCTTGCGCCCCGACAACAACAACAACGTGCCAAAGTCCAGCTCGCCTGACTCAACCTGGAGCGTCCTTGAAATCGCATCAAACTACCAAACAAATCTCCAAATAACACGGACTTTCGCGGAGCTTCCCGTCCACGCTGATGCTCTGGAACAGGTCACGCCGCAGCGACAGCCGACATGAGACACACATGAGTAGACAAGGCGGATGCAGTCAGGGGAGAGTACGCCCGGCCGTGGCGACCCTCGGCCTGCGCTGCGGCCGCTGTTACTAGCGCTACAACCGTGGCGCGGCGCCAGGCAGCCGGCACGATCGTGGCACGGCGCCAGCTCGGCGCGTGGCCGCCACGTGAAGCCGACTCGACCGGCAGCGACAGGATGTTCACTCCGGCGGCGGCTGGCAACACGGAGTCGAGACAACTCGGCGCCGACCTGCCCCCGATCAGAGGCGACCGACTCCAAGTCAGAGGCGACTGACTCCTGATCAGAGGCGAATGGCTCGCGATCAGAGGCGACCGGGTCATGATCAGAGGCAACAGGGTCCTGATCAGAAGCAACCGCTCCTGATCGGAGGCGACCGGCTCCCGATCAGAGGAAACAGGGTCCTGATCAGAGGCAACCGCTCCTGATCAGAGGCGACCAGGCGCCGACCGGTTCCTGCTCAAAGCCCGACCGCGTCGACCAGCTGGCGAGGACGGCTGCAGAGCGTGTGAGCGGCCGGGCCATTAGAATAAAACCTGCCAGCCGGGCCGCTCGCGGCCGAGGCCGGCGCGGCGGTGTCCTCTCTCACATCACCGCCGCCAAACGAATGCAACACATTAGCCGCGCCGTGTATAGGGCCAGTAGACCTGTCAGCTGGTAACAGACACGTGACAGACAGGCAGACAGACAGGCGGACCAACAGTGAGGAAAGTATGCTGAAAAATGGCCATTGAGACCGACATACTGGCAGGCAGACTAGCGGACACAAGCAGACTAATCTACATACGCACATACACACGCTCAGAGCACAGACATATGCATACACACATGCCCACACATACGCACACACATGCGTACGTACGCATACACATGCATACATACGGACAGACAGGGAAACAGACCAGACAGGCAGCCAGGCGGGCAGGCAGGCAGACAGACAGGTGCGGCCGTATCTCGTCCGTACGGTCCACGCCGGAGGGAGGGCGGCGGCCGCAGCCGCCCACCGCTGACCTGGTTCCCTGCCGGCCGCCCCCGTGCCACCCACCTGAGGCCGCGCCGTGCGCGAGAGACCAGCAGCCGCATGACTGACGCACTCACGCGCCGGCCCACGCACTGCCGGCCAGGTGCGGCAGGCCACTGCGGCGGCGCGGCGGGACGGCGGGGCGCGGGCTTCCTACCCGCCGGCCGCCGTCAGGGGGCGCCGCCCGGCGACCGTCGGCGCCGGCGGCGCCCGCGGCGGCCGCGCGCGGGCGACGGCCGGAGCGCCCACGCGGCGGCGGCGCGTCCGACTGTGACGAGAGTTTGAGCGCCCCTGGAATCGATCGTCCCCCGCGGCGGGATCTGTTTACGTGTCGTGATCGGCGGTCGGCGGCGGCCGCTACTTCCCGGCGGGCAGGTGCGGCGGAAACGGCGCGGACCGGTCGCCAACGGTCGACGGAACGTCCGGCGGCGACGCGGCGATCCCACGCCGGGGACACGCACCGCGCGCGGCGCGGTGAACGCACTGGGGAGAGCCGGGGCAGGCCGGCGACCGGGCGGTGTTTATTTCTCGTTAGCGGGCCCGCGCGGCGGGAGGGCGGCAGACCCAGGAGCGGGGAACAGGATAGCGGCCGCCCGCGGCGCCGCCGGCCTCACCGGCCGATTGTCCGTTGTAGCCACTCCTCCCAGCGGACCCTCGCCGGCCGTAATGACCACGGGGGAGGAATGGGGGGGGGGAGTGAAGACCGTTAGCTGCCACCGGTTGAAACATATACGAGAAATGAGAGGAGAGTGCACTCCCCTTTCCCCAGTGAAAGGGGAGATCGGCTAAACGCTGCACGGTGGGGTGGAAACACGACTGGAAGCACGTGACAAGCTAAGGGTGAAGAGGCCCGATGAAAAAGCAATGCACAGAAAGTGCAACTTGTTAAACATCGCCGATCACAGGTAGCAACCCAATCACGCATGCAGGTGTGCATGACCTTTGATGACCTGTGTATGGTTGCCACAGCCAAGGGCATTTAAGAGTCCTTCGCGCTAGCTACTAAGGGAATTCCGAATACCGTATTAGCCAGGCCCGAGCCACGGTAGTGACCACCAGACCGCTGTTAGAAACAAACTCGGAACGCCGACAGCGCGAACTCATCGACCTCCTCCGGTGCCGTCGACTCCTCTGTCCCGCGTGGACAAGGTCGGCGTGGCAGACGCAGCCGCCGTGCGCGGCCGCGGCCGCGCCGGCCGGGAACCGGCGCCGAATCCCGCCGAACTGGAGCGGATCTAAACAGATCCGATTACGCCGGCGGCTGAATCACGCCGCCCGCCACGTCACCATGACAACGGGCACGCTGGCGGAACGCCGCCTGCAGGACTCGCACGGCGACGGCGGCGGCCGGCCATCCGTCTCCCGTGACGCGTCCGTTCTGTCGCTCGGAGCGGCGTTCACCGCGCCGCGCTCCGACTCGGAGAGCGGGCCGATCGCTCATCGACGGCGACGATCGATGAAGCGACCCCGCGGGGCGCCGGCCCGCATGCGGGGACGCCGCCGGCGTTCGCACGCGCCTTTGTGCGCCCGCCCTGCACGCGCGGCCCTGCTTCCGGGCGGAGGGGGGGGGGGGGGCGGAACCGTTAGCGATGCCCGGCGGGCCGCGGCCGGCGGCGCCGCCGATCTGTCATCTGGGCCGTCATCTCAGCCGTCATCGGGCGGCAGATCGTCACGTGCTCGTCATTCGGGAGGCGAGGTTGGAATCTCTCCGTGTCAGCGATCGCTAATGAGCGGTGATACGATGTCGTCAGACGCTAACAGCCGACTGATACGGTCGCGGCTCGAGTCAGATGTCGCCGCCAAATGGCACCTTCGGGAGCTGACATCCGCAGGATATGTCAAACCAATCAGCAGCGGCTTCGATTTCTCAGGCCGTGATCACCAAGCGCTGAGGTCCGATCGGAAATGTCATATGGCGCTTCACGTATCGAATCCCAAACATCTGAAGGCTTGTATCACGACTACGCCGGCTTCTTGCCGTCGTAAAAATACGGTTTTACCACGATGGCGTAGCTGTCACGACCCCATTCTCTCACGGACAAGCGAGATGATGAAAGGCAAACTTAAAACGTGTTTGTTCAGGGAGCCAGGCTTCTTTGAGACACCGCGTCTGCGCCGCCGGCCGCACGTCCCATCCCAGTCTGCGATTCCCCTGAACAAGTGGGTGCCTCGGCGCTTGTTCAGCACGGCTAGCGCTGTTTGTGTTGCTGTTGTTCGGCGCGGCGGCCTGTTTGCTGACGTGTTTGTTGCCGTGCTCAGCGCGGCTGATGCTGTTTGCTGGCGTGTTTGTTGCCGTGTTCGGCGCGGTTGGCGATGTTTGTGCTGCTGTTGTTCGGCGCGGCTGGTGCTGTTGCTGGCGTGTTTGTTACAGTATCCAGTGCGGCTGGAACTGTTTGCTGACGCTGTTTGTTGACCTGTTTGTTGCCGTGTTCGGCGCGGCTGGAACCGTTTACCGGCGTATCTGTTGCCGCGTTGCTGCCGCGTCGGCCTCCGTTTCGCCGGCGGCCGGCGGTCGGCCGCATATGGAGTCGGCACGGCGGCGGCCGCCGGCTCCGGCGCGACACGCTGTAACGGAAGCCCGGGCCTGGAGTAGGGGGGGTCGGCCTAGCGCTGACAAGGCAGTCGGCCCAGCCAACCCCAGATCGCAGAGATAGCTCAGACGGCCGGCGACGGCGGGAAGTGCGTCGACCGACGCGCTCGACTTTTGCTCTGTCGTGAGTTGTGGGGCTGGCCAAACGACATCCAGCTCCAGAAAAACACACAGGCGAGTGACACGGGCGAGACTTCATCTCAGTAAAGGGGCGATTCTCAGCAGGAGCGTGTCCCGCTTAGGCCACTATCACCGCGACTTTCCACCGCAATTCGTTCCAACATCGCGCATTTTAGCTCCCATAATTTCCGCACATAATAACACGTTTAAAACGCCGCCAGCGGGAGGCCATTCCGCCTGCGAAACGCTCGCCGTTTAACGCTCCGACCCGCGGACGACGACGTTCTCTAATGGCCGTTCCGCGGCAGGCGTGCCGTACTGGGCGGGCGGCGTCCGAAGCGGAGACGACCGCTTGCCGCGCGCAGTCACGGCCGCTGGACGCCGCGCCGGGGGCGACAGTTTACGACCGTCACCGCTAATTTCCCGCTAAGCGGCCGGCGGTCGCCGTCCCGCTGACCGCGGCGCGGTGCACGGCGTGCACGGCATGCACGGCGTGCAGCCTGCGAGGCCGGCCTGGGCCGGGCCGCAGGGAGCGAGCTGCTGGGCGGAGAGGAGGCGGGCCGTCCAGCACGCTGAGAGGTCGGCCCGGAGCCGGCCACGGAGAGCCAGCTGGACGAAGAGGAGGGCCGGCCAGCACGCTGAGAGGTCGGCCCGGAGCCGGCCGCGGGGAGACAGCTGGACGAAGAGGAGGGCCGGCCAGCACGCTGAGAGGTCGGCCCGGAGCCGGCCACGGAGAGCCAGCTGGACGAAGAGGAGGGCCGGCCAGCACGCCGAGAGAAGACACGGCTGTGGCAGGCGACCACCCGTAACCCAGGTAGGACGCCATCCTGCCGATTTCGGAAACTGTAATCCCTTTGACGTCGCATGGGAATAAATTGGCTCAATACGGTTCCGGTCTTTTTAATATGGCCCGGCCCGACGCTGCACCGAAGACGAAACCTGTGTCGGGTGCCACAGGCTGTACGGTAGCAGTGTCGGAGAAACTGGGGTGGACGACGTTCCCAGCAGCTCAGGTTGACAAACCGCAGCGACACGACAGCCACCCAGGTCAATATGGATTGCATCTCGTTACGAAAAACCAGCTAGGCCAAACACCAACGAAACTAGCGACATCGCGGCGGCCCAGATCTGTCCGGCTCTGAGCCGCCGCCGGCGCGCCGCGGCAGCTCCCCTGTCGCTGTAAATCACGCAACAAAGCCGTGCCGCGCGGCCACCCCGGTCCCGGAGGGGCTTCCGTCCCCTCCGGCGCCGCCAGCCCGGCCGGCCGCCGGCGGGCTACACAAAGCGGCACGCGCCTGACGCTAATCGCGGCGCGCTGCGGGCGTCGACAGCGACGTGTTGCGATTGGCACCGCCACAGCGGCCGTCCGACCGGGCGGTGACGTCACCGCCCGGCCGGCCGCGCTCCGGTCCCGCAGGAGAGCGGCCGGGAACAGTTCTGTGGCGACAGGTCCGGGAGCAGCCGTCCCGGCGGCCTGCGATCCCTTCAGCGGAGATACTAGGGCCACCTCGCCCTCGTCCGTGACAGTTCTCTGGGAATAGGAACGCCGAGTGCTACGTGCTGTCGCGAACTGTCCAGACAGCGGCTACACCGTTTATGGAGCATATTTGGCTTATCTGTACACTTAGTTTATGCAGTCCGTATTGTGCAGCTTTCATTGGTAGGGACGGACACGGGGCCGGGGGTTCCGAAGCAGGTACAGAAGACGTAGCTTTGCCACTCTCTCGTCCTCGGACGCCTGCTGAATGGCAGTGACAACGTCGTGCGATGTGAGGACCTCTTCGGAACCAACGTTATCGTCAGTAGGGTACCAGAGGCGCTTATCGGAACGTGCTGAGTGACCGGCGAAACGGCTCAGCGGAACAAACAATTCCGGCGACCTACGGCGGGCAGTCCGGTATCATCAGTGTCCACTGGTAGCCCAGACGGGCACACGGATCCCGGCCAGCCAGCCCCGAGACAAATCAAGTGTCGCCTTACATTCAGGCAGGCGCGGCGGCCACTCAGCGCTCGCGGGGCACGCGGCTGACAGAGCACTGAACAGCGACGGACATCAGCGCGGCACTCCCGCGGCACGAGAGCCCCATCCCGCCGGCCGCGCAGACAATGGTCACCCATCGCGTACAAATGCCCGTCCGGCGCCTAACAATCCCATCCGTCGCCGCCGCCGCGACAATGGCCGTTGCGTAACGGCCGTGACGGCCAGCCCGCGCAGCGGCGCCGGGTCGCGGCCTCACACGCGCGCCGCCGCCACAATGGACGCCGCAGGGGACACGTGTGAGAACTGGAGCGACGCCGGCGACGGGCGCGGCGTCGGCGCGAGTAATTAGACGCTCCGACGACGGCCGGGCTGGACACCGTCAGCCGCGAGCCGGCGGCGCGCGGCGCGCCACTTTCGTCTGACGGCCCGCTGTCCGGTAACCCGTCGTCGGCCGCCGGCGCTCGGCGAGAGGCCAGACCGCGGCGAACGTCACGCGTCGGGCGGCGCGTCGGCCGCCGAGCAGCGAGCGACCTCACCTCATGGCCACGCTGAGCCGCCGCGAGGTGTGGCGGCGAGATTCCGCGAAATCCGGCGAAGATCTGCGCCGTGCAGGGGGCGCCGCAGCTGTCTCGCGGCGGGTCCGGGTCCGCCCCAGCTGGCAGAAGACCCCGTCGCGGAGGAGCCCGTCAGCACGTCACCGCCGCAAACGTCGGTCCCGGCCGGAACTGCGCCGCTCGCGCCGCCACCGCCGCAGCCCGCGCCCCATGGACGTCCGCCGACAAGTGGTGCGCGGACGAAGACGATGACGGGCGCGGCGGCGATTGGGTGAATCAGCCCCGCTGCAGCCGCCGCCGCCGGCCGCCGGACGGCGCTGCAGCGTGGGCGGACGACCGCCGCCGGCCGGTGAGAGGCGGCCCGGGCTCGCCGTCACGCGATAGCTTCGGCAGCCGTGACTGACCGCAGGCTAGCGGGACCGGCGCCCACCGAACAAGGCAGGTGGGGACGTGAAACACCTATGACTATGACGCCATGAAATGACGCCAGCTGTGATCAGCTATGACGCCACGGAAGCCGCCTCGTCACCACGTCCGTAAACAACGATCAAGGCGATCTTCGAGCGTCATCAGCCAAACCGCTTCGAGACAAAGCGAAGTTCCGTTTTCGCGCTCGCCGTGGACTCCCGGCCGAGCCATGGAGAGCGTCAGGGCCGCGGCAGCGGACTCCCGCCGGACGATAAGATACGCTTCCGAGAGGCGCCGACTCCAGCTGGCCCGCGCTTTCTCCCTGATGTCACGTCTCATCAGATTGCCGCCGGATGTCGGCGGCGGAAGAGGCACAGCTCAGCAGTCGGCGGCGACGGCTCGGCAGGCGGTGTCAGCACACACGACGGCTGCCGCCAGGCAAACCCGCGCGCAAAAACGCAGCTGCGTGACGAACAGACTGATCGGAGGGGGTCTCCAAGATCAAAAGGGCTCACGTCAGTGCAGCGATTGTCATCGGTAGCTTTGTCATCACATGGCTGCGAGGCGCATCATTATGAAAAGAACATGGCGACAGGCGTTATTACGTACAAATTGAGTGTAATCAAAAGGTTCTGACCAGCATCAACGCTGAAAGGAGCCACTAATGTCTGGTGGGTTTTTCCCAGCAATGAAGATTGACGTCGGAGGGATGCCGAATTCCGCCTGGCTTAGAGGACGCGAACGACGTTCCCAAGCCTCTGGCGGACCATGTGGCTGCAGCCCGAGAAATGCGAAACATAAACACACTTTAATTGCAACGTAGGTGCACAAGCCGGATGGTGACCGTCACCCGCGGCACCAACGCCGAGTCAGACGACGTGGAAAGCAGAACAAAAAGCGCGTGTTGTCCACCGATCGACACGATCGAGCGGGCAGACACCGGCCGGGCAGCCGAGTGTCAGCGCGACGTGCCCGCGACGGCGGCGGGCCCGGGCTCACGACAGGCGTTACCATTAACGGCGCCGGGCAATTTGAGCCGGCAAAAAGGTCGGCCGGCTCCGACTGGCCGGCGGACGGCGGCCGAACGGCGACAAAAACGGCGCGGGGTGACCGGCGCGGCGAGGCGCACGGCGCGCCGCCAGTCGCGCGACGGACGGTCGCGTCCACCGGCCAGACTTTCTCAGGTCGGCAGTGAAGAGACGGTGTTAGCGCGTTCAGATCGTGACGGAAGTGAATGGTCATCAGCTGATGCGACAAAGTGGCAGACGGTAACTACCAAACCCCAAAAGGTGTCCTCTTGCCTGGTTTGGTTCGTAGCCCAAACTGGTCCACATGCCCCAGTGGCTCCAGCTGCCCGCCTTCTGACCTGGAGGCGTAGTCTGACCCTGCAGCCGAGTAACCTTGGCTCTCGACCCTCCGACCCGACGCGGGGCTTGACCCAATCTTCCAGCCACGGACCAAGGACCCCGCCTCTCGACCTCCTGAGCTGATATCGGCCAGCTCTCAGCCAGAGTAACTTTGGATCCTAAGCTGAAAAGCTGAGCTGAACCGATCCGGTCTGACATGAACTGGGCTGCCCTGGAGTGTAACCAGACCCGGATTAGCCGCCGCTCTGCCCTGGCCGCCCCTCCGTCGATGGGACGGACCGCGTGTTGGCGGCTGAAGAGCTAACGCAGCCAGACGCCGCCTCTGACGCGGCGCAGACGGAGATGTCGGCACCGCCCCATTACCTCATCAGCTGGTCACCCAGCACGCCAGCCGGCCAGGGCTGCACCCTGACCCATACAGAGACGCCTCCAGGCTCTGAGGAGCTCGTGCAGCGTCAGTGCGTGGGATCAGGGCGTGTGCGTGCGCGCGAGCGGAGGCGTAGGTGGGACCAACGCGCGGCGCACGCTTTGTGCCTCGTCAGTTTATGCGTTGGGTGTCAGCTGATCCGTCGTTGGGTGTCAGCTGATCCGCCGTGTCAGCGGAGAGCGGAAAAAACGGAGGCGCCGGGCGCGCAGACGGCCAGCTCTGCCAGAGCGGTGCCGGCGACATGGTGATGGCCGGTCCTGGAGTGGTCCAGATGGTACCAACCACTAGCGCAGCCGGGGAAGGGCCTATAACGCAGATGCCCCTCGTCAGGCCTTGAAGTCGGAAGGAAACAAGCGATAAACTCGAGTTTTTGTAACATTTTTAAAAGTCTTTGACACTTTTTTACTTTTTTAGCATTTTCTTTCTACACCAAAAGCGGTATGTCCAGTTTTGATTCGACCGTGTTTCGTTCCGGCCTTTTTTGTTCGGAGGAAAGGGAGGTCTTTCGCAGGACACGACTTTGCCCGCCCTTACGAAAACCGCCCGCACCCTTAGGTCGCCCGGACTCAGCAGTCCCTGGACTCCGGCGGTCAGCGGGAGCAGGCGGATAACGTGATGGCTGCGGTGTCGAGCGGGATCTGAAGTCCGCCTCCATGACCCTAATCATGTGGCGGCAAAACCTCCACGACCTCAAATATTCAAATCCCATGGTTTTAAAAAGGCTCCCGAAATCAGCGACATCAAGCAGCTGTGTGATCAATTCACAGTGCCACGTGGACGAAAAAATGGCATGAAAGAAATGAAAAGAGAAAAGAAAATGCACTGGGCGACCGGTAGTCTGGGGAAAAATCACCACATGGTACGGTGGCAAGGAACCTACCCCGACGAGCGAGTCAAGAACGCATCAGAGCGACAAGCATGGCCGCCCTGACGTCTTCCGGCTTGGCCGCTCCGTGGCCACCCGGGCTCGTCTCATGAGCCCGGGCAGTTGCGAAACCTGAGCCGCGCGGCCGTGATCGTATCTGGCGGCCTCTCCGACGCCGCCGTGACTCACTCGGCGCGGTTCTGAGACGCGGTCGGCGCGGGCGTGACGTTTACTCGGCGCAGTTTCGAGCCGGCGCGCCGCGCGCCGTCGGAGCGGGCACAGACGCGGCACGGCGCCCCGTCGCGGGCGGCGGGCCGGGTTCCAGCAGCCGATGACGCTCGCGATGACGCGATCGCCGCCGGCGGCACCGACGCATCTGGCCTCTGAGGATGACTTCATTAGTGAGCTCAACATCGGAGTCGAGCGCACCGCAACGGATCAGCACAAACGCTTAGGTCGAAACCCAGCGGCGCTTCCTCAAACAGGCCGTTCACGTGGCAGTCTGAGCACGACATGTGTCGACTACTCGGAATCTCGATGGGGAGCGGGAGAGAGGGCTGGTTCATCGTCCAGCACTGCCACTGTAATGCCCTCCAGCTACGTCCAGGACGCCGTCCCCGACCAGCTGCTCTGCCGTGGAACCCAAACAGATGGCGAACGGTATCAGGAAGCGGTCTGCCGCCTTCAGGGTTCGGTATGATTGAACCGCTCCCGACGGAACGTTCAGGTCACACCTGACGACGGCAGCCCTGGACCATCAGGCCGTCTGACGGTGAGGCCGGCCGGCCCGCCGCCCCGCCGGCCAGCTGGACACGTCCGGGCAGCCTGGCCCTGTCGCCAGGTCAGCCGCGCGCCGAGCCGCGCGCCGGCCGCGGCGCAAGGATCAGCCAGGGCGACGACAGCGACGGCAGGCGACGCGGCGGACGGCGGCTGCCCGCGGCGAGCGTCGTCGGCGCTGGCGCGGCCGAAGGCGGCTCCCGTGAGAAGGTCCGCGGTCGCTACCGGCCGGTAATGGCCGTCAGCGACGGCCAGACCTCCCGACACTGCCGACTCTTTCCGGGACGGCGGGCCGCACGCCAGCCGACCTGTCTCTCGAGAGCTCCCGAGCTCCGCAGCGCAGGAGTCCGGAACTTCCGGCCCTCCGTACCGAGCGACGGTGGCACTCGCGGCACTCCTGGAACTCCCTGACGGCGTTCCAGACTCTCCGCCGAGTTCCTTCTGAAGCCGCCGAAGCCACCGGCGGCGCCATCTGGCGGGCGTTTGCGCGGAGCGGGCCGGCCCGGTTTGCGGAAAGCTCAGAGGGACGGACGCCGCGGCCTGATCCACACCCATGGGCCTCTATATACAGCCGACATGGCCAATTTCGGACCGGTTCCCTAGCGGACAATCAGATTTAGCTGCAAGCCGCGGTTGGCGGCGGCCGATTCGAGGCTTTTCCGTAGCGCGCGCGCCACTCCCCTGCTTGGCCGCTCTCGGCGCAAGAGCATTGGGCGACCGACAGAAAAAGAGGACCGGGTTTTGGCCGCGGGCAGTGTTATCAGCGCGTCAAACAACCCTGCTTACTACGCACCACTGAGCCCCTCAAAGGTGATGGAATGATAGTCAGCGATGCTCGCCTCTTTTGACGCCAGGAAGCGTGGAAAGCACTGAATGTTTAAGGAATAACCATTCGTCGAGTCGATGCCATTCTTGGTAAACGCCGTTCATAGATGGCTTGCCAGCCAGCCGTATTCTAGAGTCTGACAGCGAGTCGTTCAAGGCGATGGCAACGCCTACTAGCCGGTTATCCGTGACTGTTGAAGTTGTTTGCCGGTCGTCTGCAGTTCTGCCTGAGTATGTTAAACAGTCATCTGCTGTCACGCCGGGTCTGCAGACCAGTCGTCTGTTGTTCTGATGGGTCTGCACACCAGTCGTCTGCCGTCCTGCCGGGTCTGCAGACCAGTCGTCTGCAGTCCTGCCGGGTCTGCAGATCAGGCACCTGCCGTCCTACTCGGTGTTCAGAGTAACTGTCTGCCGTCCTGCCAGGTCTGTCGAGCAGCGTCTGCAGTTCTGCCGGGTCTGCTGACCAACTGCCCGCCGTTCTGCTCGGGTCCGCCGACCACCCGTGCGGACCTCCGCCAGCCGTCACGCTCCGCTGCAATTGTCAGCGTACGCGTGACGCGACACAAGGTCTCGCTATATACACCGACCGGGCCCCAGCGGGCCGAACCACGCCAACAAACGCCGCCAGGGGGCGCCTCGCGACAGCAGCCCATCTGTTACCGGTGGATACGGCTGGAAAAGGTATTGTTTTTTGGTGCTGAGGTACACAAAAAATGGCGTCCCAACAGCGTTTTGTGCTCTAGAAAGTTTGTCCTTTGGACCATCGTCCAACATTATAAGTGTAAAAGCATTCATCATGCACGTTAGAAACATGTTGGGAAGTCCCCAAGGACCTGGACTGTCCCCAAGGGCGCAGCCAGGATTTTCTTTAAAGGGAAGGGGGCGGAGCTCAGGGTGAACTGCAATCATACAGAAACCGCCTGCCGGGAAGACAACGTGCAAAAGGTTTCGCAAAAACTGCGGGTCTAAGGAGGGGGCCGGGCCCCCCGGTGCCCCTTGGCAGCACCTCTGTCACCACCCAGCAAGAAGTAGTTATGGCCAGTCCACCTGGCGACTCCACCAGGAACGCAGACCTGCACCCGAGTTTGTTTAGTCTGAACGCCTCACAGAATGTTGCGATCCAAAAGCAAACGACACCAAGCAGAAAAATTAAATTTCCAATGTTGGATCCACTGGCCGGCGGCGACACCGGAAAACCAATCACGTCACTGAAACAGACCTGCAGTAACCTCGTCCAACAACTGATGGATTCCGTTTTCGGCAATCCTTTAGAAGCGAACGCCATAAACCAAGCACACTGGATGACACATATACGGCGCGCGTGGCAAAAGGAGACGTCAGCTGTTGCGAGAAACAACAACATTATGCACTGGAGCTCCAGGTCGTAGATCACCTACTATTCGCTCTTGTTTTACACAGTAGGTTAGGTTAGGTTAGGTTAGGTTAGGTTACGTTAGGTTAGGTTAGGTAAGGTAAGGTAAGGTTAGGTTAGGTTAGGTTAGCGAATAGTAGGTGATCCACGACCCCGGAGCTCCAGTGCATAATGTTGTTGTTTCTCGCAACAGCTGACGTCTCCTTTTGCCACGCGCGCCGTATATGTGTCATCCAGTGTGCTTGGTTTATGGCGCACGCTTCTAAAGGATTACTCAATCCGTATTCGCTAGTTTTTAACATTCCGCATTTTGGGGCGGTATTTTACGTTTATGAATCGTAAGTTTCCGTCTTAACTTTATTTTTTTACGATATAAACCCAAGACACTGGATGATTATCTGCAAACTCACGGCACACACAATGAGAACGCGCATATTTTGAACAACTGTCCGCCTGACTTCGTCCATGACGTCATCCCCGACAACCCGACAGCGAGACCGCTCCAGCTTACGAGGCCTGGCTATCAGTGCCACCTAGTAGCAAAATAAAGTACTAGCGCTTAGAAAGTTGTACTAGGGCTTAGAAAGTTAATGCACCAGGGGGATTCGTTTTTCTGAAAAATGGAAAAAATGTAAATGGAATGGAAGGTGATGAAAGGCAGACACAGAGGGAAGGTCCCATTGCGAATGCAAACGAAATTTTCAGTACACTCATTCGTAAGATTAAATGGCATGGTCTATTAAATACCAAAGATTCGGGAAATATAGGTAATTATTTCGGCACCCATATCTTACGCCAAATTCTGAGAGCGTAGAACAATATGCTTCCCCTATGTACCTCATAAGTGAATATTGTCAGGGCACAACTAGCTTAGTTCTCTCTCAACACTGCTAATAAAAAAGAACCACGGACAACGAAGACCACAAACTTCATAAGAGACACCACCTATAAGCCTGTGTTTTGCTAAGTGCTGCCATCTTCCGTTCACATCCGGTCTTTCCTTGACACCCGAAGGATGAAGATAGGACAATATAGGAATCGGGGAGGGCGGGGGGGAGGATGTCATTATCCATGCCCTCTATAATGGTAGAGTGGTGGATTGTGTTGTTTGTGGATACAAATGTGACGATACTCTTTAGCCGGTTTCTCTGGCTCAGTGCCGACGTTCCGTAGCAAGACCACTGGTGTATGCGACTGTTGAGCTGTTTTGATGAAGTGCCATCATTGGCGTAGACTCTATCCCCATTGTCTGCCCTGTGACCTCCCCGCTTGAGGTTGATCCTGAGACCACCAGGGGCACTGAGACGGTCAGGGGCCGTGCATGCTTGTTATATTGTATGGATCTTGCTAAATTCCATGATTTCTGAAAATACATTATGTTATGTTATGTTATGTTATGTTATGCTCAGAGGCTTTGGGACGGCCACGATTCTGAGACAGTCGGCGCCATGAAATTAACGGCAGAAGCGTAACTTTTTTTTTCAATGAGGTAACAGTTATGACGTCCCTTCATAACCTAACCTACCCCTTTTTTCTCATTGAATTTGGCCTTCCGTATTTTGAAAAAACCTGCAAAAACCTGCAAAAATCTCGGCCTTCAGCCTTCATGCATCGACAGGCAGTGCAGCAGCGGGAGAGCCTGGAATCAAGCTCAGCGCATCCGCACTCCAAACTGAAGTTTTGTATGCATATGAATGACAGCATGTCCGGGGACATGGTGAACCCATGCATGAACACTGAAAAAGCGAGAGCACAAGCCAGAAAGTCGTGCTGTGCACGCACACAAACGCAGAATGTTGATAACGTTCTCAACACTTATTTTCTGATAAATAGCTAGAAGCAGGCATAAGTATATGAATAACCAAAAACTGTTTTTTCAATCTGAAATCATTTACTGATGAGGAAAAATACAGGTCTTCCACTTACATTCATCGACCTGAGCAAGCTCGAAACGTCACATAACAGCTGACAACAGGACGCAGTTTAATAGGACAAGGGGGAAATCCGATGAAAAACGCTTTGAAACTTCCGTAGGTTTAGACTTTTGAGTCAAAATGTACATGAAAAGCTGACGTCCACGTCTGCAAGCTCGGTCTTACTTTTTTGCTGAGTCTTACTGAACTTGAAGAGTAAACTCAAATGCATGTTTTGAGTTGAACAAAAACTCGGCTCAAAACATGTGTTCATGGTGAAACATTCCGTTAAAGCTTTGGTTTCTAGTCTTCCACCAAACAGCATCGTCATGGCGCACATCATTCTGCAGAAATGTAGACAAATGAGAAAATCCTGTGAGCGCACGAAAAAAGAAATCGCTATTCGAAGGCGTCCAGAAATGCTGAGCACTGCCGCTGAAGCCCAACCTTTTGTCAGAGATCCTGTACATGTAAAACTCGATGTCGGTCAAAAGAACCAGCATTAAATATGTGTAGCTCCAGACGACATTGCGGCAGTTTTTCTTCTGATGGGTTGCACTTGGACCCAATTAGGCTGCACTTTGAAAGCCCCGGGGCTGTACCTACAACTCCCTTTATATGTATAGTTACACCACTGATTATAGGGGACTGTGAGGAAGCCAGGGGTCCTGCCTGAGACAGCCAGGGGCCTTGAGGAAGTTAGGAGACTGAGACAGCCAGGGGCCTGGAACCGCCAAGAGCACCAAGGGACGCCAGGGGCCCCAGATAAGCCGGGATCATGGATGGTCAAAGACCATGAAGTTGTCAAGGACCCCGAGGAAGTCAGGGATCTTGAGACAGTTAGAGGCCTGAGACAACAAGGAACATCATGGAAGGCTCAGGGACCCTGGAGTGGTCAGGGGCCGTGAGGAAGTCAAGGATCCTAAGACAGCCAGGGGCCCTGAGGAGGTTAGGGACCCTGGGACAGTTAGGGGCCTGAGTCCGCCAGAGGCACCATAGAATACTCGGTCACCCAGGGATGCTCAGGGGCCACGGAAAGGCCATTGGCGTGAAACAGTCAGGGGCCCTGGAATGGTCAGGGGCCATAAGAGACAATGGCACTGAGACAGTCAGGGCCGCTGGAGAATCAGGGACCTGAGACAGTCAGCGCTGATAACGACTCTGGAATGCTCAGAGGTCATGGAACGGTCATGAGCCTATAACAGTCATGGTCCACAGGATGGTCAGGGATCATGAGACAGTTAGGAGCCCTGAGATAATCAGGGACTGCGGTACAGCCATGCGCCTGAGGAGCCCGGGGATGGTCAGGCCCTAAGACGATCACGGAGGCACGGGACAGCCAGTGGCATGGGATGATCAAGCGCCCTGGGACAGTTATGGACCACGAGATGGTCAAATGCTTCGAGACGGTCGGAGGCTGGAACAGTCCTTGGCCAAGGGACAGTCAGGTGGGCCCTGGGACGTTCACGGGGCTCTAGGATGGTCACTGGTCCCGGAAGCGGTCAGGGTCCACCGCCACCAGTCGGACTGGTCTCTTCAGAAAAGGTCGGACAGTTCCGTCCAATTGCCGTATAGTCCGTCCCTTGCAGTTTCGGCAAGGCGCGCCCTGGCACTGCGTTTTAAAGCGTAACGTTATACGGCAGCCGGCTTACAAGTGACGTCATGATCGCGACTTGCGCAGAACCAGAAAAAGCTGTGCGTGATTTTGCTTTGGTATGGACAAAGTTTATACGTATTTTCTTGTAAATCTAGCTCGAATGTTCTGAATTTGGTTAAGAGTCATGCCGTGAACGTTATCAAAGTTTTTTAAAAGTATTTTTGAATTGCGGGCAATGAGAGTGGTACATGCATGCCACTTTTCAACAATTATTGTAAGTGATCAGTGAGATTAATTAAAAATGTCACGTATTTGCAAGGAAGGGGACAAATGGACCACAACCCCATGAAAATACTCTAGGGAGGGAAAAGTTCATTTTTTAGAACTCAAACCATGCTTACTCTGAATGTATGGCCCCACCCCGTCACTGGGAAGGGGGGTTCAATTTGGTCCTCCCCTTAGTTTTTCTAAAATATCTGTTGAACGATTTAAGTTACGTTTCTGAAACTCATAGTACCTTCCCAAAAACGACCAGCGATTCCAAGACTGTCCATTTTTGCTTTTTTTAATTAAACTGTAACGCCCCGAAATTTTAAATACCGTGGTCACCATCCCACCGTGCTTCGAAAGGCGCATAACCACACGAGAGAAAAGTGACCTGATTTGAGACGTCGTATCACATATCTGCAGGAAGAATATTTGAGCCAAATTCGAGTTTCTAAGACATTCAAACGTTTCAAACCGAAAAAAATTGGCGGTCGCCAAGGCTATAACATAAGCCATAACACGCCTCCATTTGACCTCACGTGACCGAAGATGTAACGTGCAAAACAGTCCAAATAGGACTGTTTTAGAAAGACAAAACGAGTCTGTCTAATGTTTCCTCTTTTAATCCTCAATCACCACTAATTTGGTTTTTAGGAGGGGTCAAATTGCCCTCCACCATGATGGCGTGTACGGGCGAAAGCGCCATGACGAGCCGGGCTAAAATCTTCACACATGATAAACCAAAATATCAATAACGTACCTCGTAGGGGTATATAACTGAGGTGCTGAGGGGCGTTAATCGCGCTGTGTAACTTCTCGACGTGACCGTTCAGTGACTAGTGGACTCTCTCCGATATTGGCGTACGATGGGGACAAAATTTGGTATGAAAAAATAGATTCACTGGACCCTAAAACGTGATATCGATAACATATTTATAGTACCATATTTTATACAGCAAGAAAACACATGAAGGGGTAAAGACACTGGTATGGAACTTATACCACTGATTTCCTTTCTTATGGAAAGCTCCATGCCAAAGGCGTACAAAGCAACGCCCTGTTCTCAGGGATAGCCAAACAAAAAATGGTGCCCGAATTCAGTGCCTCTCACGCCACGTTTTTTCTGCTCCACAGCCACCCGGCAACGGCGGGTCTCTGCGGTCCCTGCGGTTGAATCGGCTGCGCACCAAAAACCATCCGAAGGACTCTAGCCGAAACACGAATTATCTGAAGTCTGCGGATTAGCTGCATCACCACAGTTTTACCACTATTTTAACCACTCATGGAAGCAAGAAGGGTGTAAGGAATAATTTCAATGGCTTCCAGTGCCAGACGGGGCTAACGCATCAAGACGATCGCAGCAACCTCGCTTCCCAGTCCTGTCTGAGAGTCTGTGAAGCGTTTGTTACTGTCAGGAATAAGACAGGGGGCAAAGGTACCAGCACCTTATGATTGGAACAGTGCTGGTTATGTCCCATTTGAGAACCCATTACGGATGATTGTTACAGCAGATCTACATTTTCTGTCCGGAATGTAATAGTACACCTGGATCAGGTTCTATCATTAGTTTTTTGTTTGAAATGATGAGAAGTAAAAGTCGTAGAAACGGGATATGGTGCAACGTCATTAATCACCACTCGTGGAAAGAGGTTTTTTATGTGTTTGTGAGTGTGTGGAAACCCATAAAACTGAAGCCTGCAGCCAGAAATATTTCTTGAGTACAAATTCACAAAACCGTGTCATGTCGTCCAGGCAACGCTTGGGGTATTCTGCGAGGGTGACCACCTCGGGTTAGGGGGAGGGGAGGGTAAAATCAACCTCCTTTGCATCTCAGGAACTAAGAGTCCGACCTAAATGATCCTAAAGGTAATCGTTAGGACGTGTCTTCGTGAGCCCCATGTTTGAAAAGCTGACCTCCTATGTCGGCGTATCATTATTCGACGTAACAAGTGAAGGAAATGCCAGGACTCGTGGCAGGAAAAAATCACGGCACTTTTAATGAGATCCAGGAAGTTTATGAGCCGAGTTAAAGCTTTCAACTTGATATCAAATGAAAGAACACAGTTAGACCTATTCGGTATGATGCAAGAAGTACAGGAAAAGCCACCCTAGCGCAGCGTGAAAGTTCTGCAGCTTCCAGTAGAAAAGGTGGTCAGATAGGTGGCAGAGTTGGCCAAACGCTGACAATGCGACCATACTCCTGCGCTCTTTCCCTCTCGGATTTGGCTACCTCTTCTTATGCCGTTGGAACTTACGGCCACATGCATATCACGCGACATGATCTCCACGTCTCACATCGTTAGTAAATGGTTTGGGGAACAAGAGCAGCGGTCCGCGGCGCCGCCCGCCGCCGACCCAGCAGGCGACGCTCGACGGAACGATCCGTGAAATGAATATCAGGTCATGGATGCTGCAGTTTTGTCGGATTACTATGGTTTAGCATTCGTCGCAAAATACCTCGATTGCGTTACCGCCCTGAAATTGTCGAGATCATGCTCTGTTTAGCTCAGGCGTGAGATGATCTGCAAAATCCGTAACATGTTTAAACCGCCCAGTGATTAGCCTTGTATTACCAACCGTTATGATGGAAATGACAACCCACATGCACCATTCCACTACCTGCTTAATTTTTCACAAGACGAACCGCATTTTGCTATGTTTCTCTTGGAGTCATTGGCGCAGCGCTGAATAAAATCCCATAGCGCACCTACCGACGTTCGAAGCCAAAAATCGCCCGACATCGTGGTACCTACTGTTTTGTTCTCAGTAACATTTTGGGAGTCACAGTGTATCAGATGGGTCCACTGACGGGCTTTTGGTGTTAAACGGCCGCAGTTAAACGCGAAGTCCCTACACAAATTTCGGAAACGAAAAGCAGGCTTGGGTTATTACGAAAATTTTCTTGCTCCTTTTTGGGCTTGGGTTATTACGAAAGTTTTCTTGCTCCTTTTTTTGCGAAGATGAAAATGACAGTATAACGCAATAATGCACGGAAGGACACGATGCACGGTAATTTGGGAAACTTTGATCCTGCTTCCACGGTTCATGAGAATGCTTGTCGTATGATGCTCAGAATGCAGAAATTGTTTGCTTTGATCCAAATAACCTATATTTCTTTAAGAAATCAGCACAAAAACAAAAATTCTACAGAGGCTCTTTTTTTGCTATTGGACTTGGAAAATGTGGTGTGACTCGGAATAACCAGACCAGTTTTCCTCTTACAGGTAGTCTCACGCAAAAAAGGCACATTTCGATCTAGCGTACAGAGGGTATTAACGGAAGCTAAATGACAAAACTTTCGTCAACATATACCAGCAGCAAGGCTTTTTTGTCTGCTCTGAACTCCTCCCCCCCTCCCTTTGCTTCTTCCGGTACAGCACTTATTCCAGATAAGCACTCCTCCGCTACTGGCACAGACACGCCCTGCGTTTGGCAGACTGAATCACATCGCTGCATGCTGCTCGAGGCACCGCACGGCCAGCCGACTTAATCACTTCCTTGTGTTTCTGGATGTTTCAGGAGTTGTTCTGATGTACCTGGGACTTCAAGGTACCCCAAAAAAAATTAAACGCAAAGGGCTTGGGTCCGGAGATTGAGATAGCCATGACCTTGGTTCCCTGAGAGAGAGAGAGAGAGAGTTGTGCGCCAAGCTAATCTCGCAACCACCTACGAGTCAGAGCAGCTGAGTGAGCAGAATGAGCAGCAATACGAGCCCCCTCATATGAATTAGGGTTTGTAAGCATTTTTTTGTGAATAAATCACGATACATGCTTCATCATGCTTCTTAAAAGCTTACTTGGCCCACGCACTGGAGGGGTCTTTTTGTGTCCCCCACTTGTTTTTCTTGAAAAATCTCCAGAACGGATGGGAGCTGGTTGCTGCTACTTTGTGACATTTATGGCAGTTGAATAACTCGTCGATTGACGCAGAAAAATATAAAATCGGCCGGAAGCATTTGAGGTTTTAAGCATTTGAAGTCAAGTAAACATAACGGAAATAACGGTTGTCGCTGACAAACGGGAACTTTGTGAAAGGGCTAGCGTTCTCCCTAGGATAACTGTTTGAACACAATCAAGCGACGTCATTTGGGCATAAGTGATGTATGTATCAAGACCAAAACCAGGGTCAATAAGGGTCAAGGCCATCAAACGCCAAGGTCAACCAGCTTGTGATGTGATCCGGATTTGCTTTGCAACATGTTGGTTTGTATGAAATATGCATTCAAAGACCCCGATAAAAACACGTGTGCGCGCTCTTATGCGCTTAAATATACCAGAGTCAGTTAAGGTCAGGGTCATCAAAGGTCAGTGTCAAATATATTGTGACCTGGTCCAGATTTGTTTGTGACATGTCGATTTGCATGGAATATGCATCCAAAGACCCTAACAAAAAGACGTGCACACACACACACACACACACACACACACACACACACACACACACATATATATATATATATATATATATATATACATACACAAACACACACACACACACACACACACACACACACACACACACACACACACACACACACACACACACACACACACACACACACACACACACACACACACACACACACACACACACACACACACACACACACACACACACACACACACACACACACACACACACACACACACACACACACACACACACACACACACACACACACACACACACACACACACACACACACACACACACACACACACACACACACACACACACACACACACACACACACACACACACACACACACACACACACACACACACACACACACACACACACACACACACACACACACACACACACACACACACACACACACACACACACACACACACACACACACACACACACACACACACACACACACACACACACACACACACACACACACACACACACACACACACACACACACACACACACACACACACACACACACACACACACACACAGATATATATACTGATATATTCCAGGGTCAGTGCAGACTAAGGTCGTCAAAGGCCAAGGATAATTATTTTGCGACCTGGTGCAGATTTGCTTTACAATATGTAGATTTGCATGAAATATGCATTCAAAGACACGTTTGGCACATTGATACTTATATGTACATATATATATACATATATAATCTTTACGTTTTACAGCGCTCAAACCGTGTAATTGGGTTTATTATAACGAAACGACTTAAGCGCAGACAGTTTGCGTAAAATTTATTTTGGGCAGTAAACTTCATCCAAGGTCAATGTCCTCGCTGCTTTTCTTTTGACCTTTGCGGAACTTACTAAACGTTAGAAGTGATCAAATGTACCGATGTTAGCTACCTTCACTGGAAACACGCCAAAAGATGAATGTAGCGTCCTTCTTTGCACTGAAGCTATCCCGTTTTGCTTCGAATTTTTATCTGTATCTGATGTGCAAACGATGAAAAAATGACGCCATAGGTCAATGGTCTGACATGACCTAGGCCCGAAATCCTCAGTCAAGACGCGAGACAGATGGAAACTATCGCATTCCACGTTTTAACCCCCGCAGTGGAAGGGGGTTTTGCACTAACGCGCACTGAAAGCGGAGCCTAAAAGTGCATCCTCTCCGATCTCGGAAACGGAAAAAAAACTAGCAACATGAAATTTTATGGACAGGGTGGGGCTATAACGATTTACATTTTGTGCAATTTTCATGGCACTTGGTTGATATCTTCAAGGTCACATGGGGTCGAAAAGGTCAGCCTTGGACACTTTCTCTGCCCGTACGGGCCATTCCGTACAACTTTTCGAACGAAACGGGAAAAGGGTGTTCGTTTGGCCGTTGAAACGTGAAATACGAAAACTTCCACTCATTTGGTGTCTGGACTGGGGATTTTGGGTCGAGGTCATGTCAGGTCATTGACCTATGGCATGATTTTTTCACCTTTTGCAGATTGGATTTCGAACAGCACGGGACAGTTTGAGAGTAAATGAGGGCGCAACATGTATTTTTTGGCGTATTTGAATTGAAGATTGCCAGCATCGGTACATTTGGTTACTTCCAGCGTTTATATCTATATGTATGTATATGTATATATGTATATACATGTAACAATGTGGAAAGGTGTTTTAATGTCTTTGAATGCATATTTCATACAAATCGACATATTGCAAAGCAAATCTCAACCAGGTCACAGAAAGTCGCCATTGACCTTTGATGACCTTGACCTGAAATGACTCTGGTATATATGTACGCGTATCCATGTGCGCACACGTGTTTTTATTCGGGTCTTTGAATGCATATTTCATGCAAATTGACGTGTCGCAGAACAAAGCTCGGCCAGGTCACAAGATATTTGACCTTGACCTTTAATGACCTTGACCTTCACTGACCTTGGTATATGTAAGCGTATCATTGTGCGCACACGTGTTTTTATTAGGGTCTCTGAATGCATATTTCATCCATACTGACATGTTGCAGAGCAAATCTGGACCACGACACAAGCTGTTTGGCCTTGACCTGTGATGACCTTGACCCTTATTGATCCTGGCTATGGTCTTGGTACATCCATCACTTTTGTCCGAATGACATCGCCTGATTGTGTTCACACGGTAGTCTTAAGTACAACGCTGGTTCTTTCACAAAGCTCCCATTTGTCAGCGAAAACCGTCACTTTTGTCATGTTTGCTTGACTTCAAATGCTTGAAACCTCAAAAATTTCCGGCCGATTTCCGATTTTTTGCGTCATTTGACGAGTTATTCAATTGCCATAAATGTCACAAAGTAGCAGAAACCAGCTCCGATCCGTTCTCGAGATATTCAGGAAAAACAGGTGGGGGGAGGGGCACAAAAAGACCTCCCCCTTCCAGTGCGCGTTTTAATGCTCAAAGAAACATCCTTTTCCCGTTTCGTTCAAAAAGTCGTGCGGAATGGCCTGCACGGGCCGAGAGTATCCAAAGTTGACCTTTTCGACACCATTTGACCTTAAAGATATTGACCTAGGATCATGAAAATTGCACACAATGTAAATCGTTAAAGCCATACTCTGCCCATAAAATTTCATGCCTCTAGCTCTTTCCGTTTCCGAGATCGGAGGGGGCACTTTTGTGCTCCCCTTCTAATGCGCATTAGCGCGAAACCCTCTTCCACGGCTCGTGTTAAAAAAGGAAACCCAACATTGCGTCGTGGTGTTCCAATTCGACATTGGAGGGCCAAAATCAGCACTGAGGGCCCGGTCCCTCAAAAGAATACAAAATAACGCACCTGAACTTGAATGTGAAAGACCGTTGACTTTATCAGTTGAATTTTTACATCAGCTGACTCAGTTTTAAACCCCGAAACAGGTTTGAAGATTTAAGTTCCTATACAAATCTTGCTCCGCATGACAAATACGGATTTCGTATTTTCTTCGACGGCATTAGCCTTCGTGGAAATGACTAGCGGAATTATCAAACGGAGAAAGCGACGTTCTTCAAGGAAAAGGATCATTATTTTGGCGGGGTTCTTGTATTGATATGGGGGATATGTTCAAGTTTGTATTGCTTGGGAACCGCTACAGTAACCACATGTTCCGCCATTTTTATGTCTGCGCTTTAGCGTCAGAATAGCGTAAAACGTAAATGAAGTGACGGAAAATGGGATTGCAGTTTGTACTGATCATTATTTCGTATTTTTCTCAAGACAGACTATTCGGATTCCGCGCGTTTCTTTCACTGTTTCAACGAGATATTTCCAGACATTCCCGCACGACTCATCAGATAAAATGCCTCTTCGTATTAACACGGTTTCTACCCAGTCGTGACCACCGAATATGCATTCAAGCGTCAGATGGTTACAGCCAAAAGACCGTGATGAAAGACCAAAGGATTTCAGATTTATTTTAAAAAGAGCTTAAATCTGAAACCGCACGGTCAAGAGCGGCTTACATTCACGAAGCGCCATCCCACTTTCTGCACGAGCAGCCCGCTCTTCCCACGATGACGAACAATACCAAAGAATTATAACGTGCCAAAGCAAACGCTGACTGTCGTAATTCCACAGCAAATCAAGCGTGAGGATGAGCCATTTCGATTTTTCCCTCTGCGCTCACCGGGTCCTCACAAAAAAGCAACGCGTGACGCAGGTGGTGCACGCTACTAAGTTAATGGCACTCTTCGTCAGGGGCTAACTCGTCATTTCTGGAAAGCTCCGGCGCGCATCTATTGCAGCTGCATAATTCGCTCGTTTCTGTGAAGCTGCATTACGCCTTTGATTACAGTCCCAGAAATCCTCCAGGTGGGACCGCGCTTCACGTGCAGCCTCCCGGCGTAATTTGCACTTATTTAGAGGTGGCCGCATGTAAAACAAGCCGCACATTAACCATCACCCGACGAGGGCTTGCTTAATTAATGGGAAGCCGGCGGCTTTGACTGGGAGCGCCGTCCCCCCCCCCGTGAGTCGGCGATTGTTGAGCGGGACGAGCCGCCGTTGTCATGCCAGGTCCCGCGCCTTCCGGGACGGCACAAAGCCACTGCGCCGGGCCGGCCCGGCCGCGCCATTCCCAACGACTAATTTCCCTTAATAAAGCGGGCTGGCGGCGCCTCCCCAGTGGCGGACCGCCTTGCAGGCAATCCCCGCTGCGCCGGCCGCGGCCGCTTCAATTAATGCCCATTGAGCCGGGCGCGGTGCCCCAGATTCGCCGCCGCCGCATCCGCCGCGGCCACTCCCATAGAAAACTCCAATCAAACACAGGAACTGGGTCAATACGGGAGCGGCGGCCGCGCCGCCGGCGCCCCTGACAGGCCCTGATTACCAGTTGCCCCCTGGCCCCGGGGGACGCGCGGGGGCGCCGACGGCTGCCCGCTTCCGCCGCCACTCCGATCCCCGGGGCGGGCGCGTGCCGCGCGACGGAGAGCGGCGGCACGTGCGCGGCCGGCGCGCGCGCCGCACGTGCGCTGGTAACACACTCACCGGGGCGGAATCCGCCAGTCCCGGCCGGGCGCACGTTCGTCGAGTGCCGGATGCTGACGGGAAAAGGCCGCCGGGCCAGATTAATTCCGCCGAGGGCACAAAGCAGCGCGCTCCGGCCCTGACAAGAGGGCCCGCGCTCTTCACGGCACCCGCCGCTCGATATTTTAGCCTCGGCATAATGGGATTTAGATGAAAGAAAATTGCATCTCATTCAGCGGCAGATTAGCAAACGAAGCCGTTAAGTTAATAAGCCCGCCCATTTGTAGTTTCTTGTAACAGAGGACCGGGCTGCGCCGCGGTGCGGCGAGGGCGGCGCGGCGGTGGCGAGGGTGGCGCGGGAGGCGCTCGCGGGAAGGGGCGAGTCATCGGCGGCCGCCAGCCGCTGGGGCCGGCCCGCTTCTCCTGAAGCGGTTTATGATCCGGAAACTTCTGGTCATCGGAAGCTGGGCCGAGTTTATGGGCGGTCGCGGCGGCGGCCGGCGGCGGGACGGCCGGTTTCCAGGAAGCGGCCGGTACCCACGGTCCGCGCCAGAGACGCCGCTAAAAATCCCGCCCAAGTTCACGGCCAGCGAGCCGGTCAAACACGTAAACGCCGCCGGACCGGCAGCGGGATTAATCGAGGGAATTAGCCGGCGGCCGATCGACGCTGCTTGTCCGAGCGGTCGTGATGTCACGGGGTCGGCTCCGCTCGCCCGCCCAGCCGGAACCTGCGCGGCGTCAGAAATACCGGCAGGGATGTGGCGCCCGGCGGCCCCTGTGAAGTCGGCACATCAAAGGCGTCCGATCTGCCGGCGCTGCAGAGCATAGCGTTGGCCCGGAAAACGTCCTGAACTGCGCTCTGGCCGACCGCCCTCGGTAGCCCCCCCCCCACCAGCCGCAGGTGCCCGTGTGAAGGTCAGAGGCAGGTGTAAAAATCGCCTCCGGCCGCAGCCGTGTTACTGCAATGAAGTGGCGCTGCCGGCGCGAGACGGCCCTGATATGTTCGGTTACGTACGTCATGCTTCTACTACGCCCTCGCCATTGTTCGCATAACGCGTCGCAGCGAACAAGGGGGCTCTTTCAAAACGACAGAACGCATGAGCTGTTACAGATACCGTTGTGCTATGTTTTTTGACGTCTGGCCCTGTTTATCCTGCGGGTGGCTGAGGCTGATCTCACCACGCTCTCTCTTCTGATTTCCGAACATGCAACAAATTAAACGCTATGTGACCGTTTGCGACCACTTCAAAAAACGGCTTAGATTGGTACGTTTTAACTGCAGTACACGTATGCGAAATAGTTTAAATCGGACCAGAACAGGCTTGCGCAAAACAAAATGAGGTGGCCAAATGCCATTCGAGAGACTGCATAATTTTATTGACACTAGGATTTCATGTACCACACGGCGAATGCACGGCGGCGACGGTGTGTATCATCACTATTTTCTCTCTTTTTTTGCCGTCGACTATCCAATCTAAGCCGTGATGCTGCCCCTCGGGAAGCAGCAAGCATAATCATTCGTCTTGTGAGACCCAGCTGCAGACTTGAAATCCCTCCTCTTTTCGAGGCAATCACTGACAGCTTCTAAATAAGCCTTTCTCGGGCCCCGAAAATCCCGTTTTTCCGACAGTGCTCTCCATTTATCACGTCTATAAGGAAGCCCGACTGCTACACTCATCAGACAGAGCAAACTAATTGATGCTAGGCGTGTTTGCTCGCCAAACTCCAAACTAAAAATAACCAATCCGAGGCAGAAACGAACATAATCGTGTCCCCATCCGACGACCAGCTGGAGGCACGACACCCGAAAGACTGAACCAAACGACGGGGCATTTTTCAGCGGGCCCCCGCGCCCCTGCCGACTCCCCTCTGTTTATTAAATCGGCCCGATCCGGAGCGAGGAGCCGGATGGCGGCGTAGTTTGTCTGCCGCACTCGGAGCGCTGCCGGTTGCTGTGGCCATCCGTCATCCGCGACGCCCCGGGCGGCCCTTTCATGTCGGCACCAGAGGGCGCCCGAATTAATTCACCGCCGTTCTGGAAACGTTTAAGCGCCGCTAATTCGTCCCGCATCGCGGATCAATAGGAGAGCGCCCGCGCCCGAACGATAATTCCGCCGGAGATTAATCGAGTCGGACTCTTTTCGGCGTTATCAAAGCCGGCGCGCGTCAGAAGTGGCTCTGATGTTGCTGCCTCCGCGGAGCCTGCGCGCCGCCTGCACGCGCAGACGTGGTACCGCGCGTCACGCGCCATGCACCTCCTCTGAGAAGGCCGTTTGGAGAGCCGGCAGACAGGTTCTGCTGACCGCAGCTGTCGGCATACAGCCAGGCCCCCTCTAGTAGAGACTGCTGCTTTCCTAGAATCGCCAGTCGTGTTGTGGTGTTTTAAATAATAAGGTGTTTTAATCTCATTCAAATGGATAGAGCATAATGTTGTTGTGAGGAGGCTAAAAAAGTTAGGTTAGGCACGTTGACAGATTTTAAGGCAAATCTACATATGCAATGCCACCGAGCTCATATTAAATCCGGGAAAAGTGTCGCTTTTCTTCAGCTTTAGTTCCCAGAGAAAAAAAATCCTTCCTCGATCCCAATGACGTCATCCTGCACTTTAAAAGGCAAGTCGGAACCAGTGAATTATATTAAGAAAACTAGCTGAGACAGAATGCCACGTTGGACTTGATGCCGACAAATTTGTGATTTTCTTGAACTTGATCGATCTGTGTGTGCTGTCGTGTGCTGTGTGTTGATCGGAAGTGGAAGAGACTAGAGCAATATTTTGTAAGGCGATATAGGTGTTCCGATGGGGCCGAGCATCGATCTTTGCAGCCTACCGGTGCGGATGAACTGAAGTCGGGAATTCGGGGGTATGTTTTCCAAACTATTCCGAGTATTGGCAGCCCGAATGTTTAGAGGCCTGCACGGCTTTCTGTTCGTCTCTGTCAGTGGAAAGATTCATGTGTTTGGTCACGTTAGGGCGACCGCGGCTGCTTCGAGGAGTCTCGGGTTTCACGCCCTTCGATTTCGCAAACCGCAGGGGCCAAACGTGTGGTCAGACGACGCAGTCGCAAATCGGTCTTCCGATGAGCAGCAGCTGAGACAGTTTGCCGCTGTGACGTCACGGCGGCGCACCGCCCCGTCACGGCGGCGGTATCAGTTTATCGGTCTCGCCACCGTATCGCGACCGAGCGATCAGGGCGGCCGCGGCTCGGAAGTGGGCCGGCACGCGCCACGTCACCCCTCCGCCGCCGGACGCCGGAAGCGGACCTGATTTCCGGGCCGTATCGCGGCGAATATGTCAGCACCTCGGGCTGAGTGGCTAAGCATTGAGGATCCACCGCCAAAGGGCGGACACCGGCGACTTCCGGCGCGTCACCGGGATGACGACGGCTTGCGACCCGATCAGGTGCACGCAACCGACCTGTGCCCCAGCCCCGGGACGATCACTTCCGCTGACCTGATGACGCGCGCCGGGGCCTGGATGGGCCGATCGGCTCCAGCTGGGGGGCCGGGCGGCTGAGCGGCTGCCGCGGACTGGCCGGTATACAGTACGGTCGGAAGGGTGCCGGTTCGACCCCCCGGCGGCAGGCTGGTATGCGGTGTGGTTCGCCTACCGCCGCGGATACGGACAGCCTGCCTGAGCGCCGATTGGGCGGGTCGTCCTGGAAGGGCAGGGGTGTGAAGCTTCGGAGAAACGCAGGTGCTCACCGTGAGACCGTCGGAATTGAAGTCTACACGCATACCTTGGCCGTACAAGGCTTGGAACATAAGTATTCGTTTTGCCTTGAAAAAGACCTCACGAGCTTGTACTTACCTCCTTAGCATGCCATGTAACCTGATCGGAAAATGAATAGAATCATCTCTGCTTAGGCGCAATACTTACTGTTATAAAAGTTAGAACCGAATAAGGCGCCGGACAGATTCTTAGAGGATTTTTCCCAACCAACGCCATAGGGTCTATATTGCGAAAGAAAACAGGAATGTGACATCCTGCCCCTGTTCCTATGTCTGTTCCGTACATCGAAGGTTAATGGGGAACTATGGATTAACCTATGACGGTTGAAAGGATCTCTAGTGTTGGATAAATTTCTGTTGACCATTGATACCGAGTTTTTGCAGATGACAAACTTGTTATTAAATGTACCATCTTTTTAGCTACCAGGAGAGGATGCGAAACGACCGAAGTGTTGTCACATAGGCATGGAACCAAAAAAGAACTAGTAAATGCCAACGTGCGAGGGCTATCCCACCTCGCCCCAGTTTCCCAGTTCATACGCCCATGCTGAATCACATAGGAGCCTTGAACCATTCTTGCACCATGCGTGGGCAGCGAACGGTGATGTTTGCTTCCGATTGCACGCGAAGCGGCTCATCGGCTTTTGCGCAACCATCACACCACATCAGGTGTTCGACGGCAAAACTTTTTCCGCCGCAGCCGCGGATGCTGGGGCAGGTGGTGAAGGGATCCCAGCCTGCTGTCAAGGTCAAGTAGGTGCGGGTCTCTGTGTGTGGCTAATGACAAAACGACTCTGTTGACACTGAGCACGCGCCGTCTGCCACGCACCCATAATGAGCCAGTAGTATTTGCACTTGAGGTAGAGCAGTTACGGTGAAAAGCGAGCATTTTGTTAGTTTTATGCAATCGCTTACCTGGTGTACTGTTTCGTTTTGTTTTGTCTGTCTGATTTGCTTTGCTTCAGTTTCTGAAGCCTTCAGAAGCCACCCTCCAGTCTTCGCTTGCGACTTCCAGCTCCGCGAAACTGCGTCTCTTTTCCTATCTATTTGTTCTGCGTATTATGTAAAATTTTCGTAATTCCTTTTTGTCCAGAGCCGGAGCCAGACTAAGTTTTGGTAGGCACCTCAGGCCATTTTTGACTCTTTTGAGGGCAAAAGAAAAAATGGCCGCCAAAAATAGGATTTTTAAAACAGAACTCAAACGTTATATGGGTGTATAAGTACATAAATGAGCAAACATAAAGCGTGTTTTTAATGATCTGAGTTCACATCGCAAGGTCAAGGCAGGGCCCAAAATTTAAAATCTGGTCTTACGTTGATAATTTTTTATGCTTTCTTCAAGAAAACGAGGTACATATGACTCAACCCAATGTTCTCCAGTTGTGTTACAATTTCAGAGATCTGGTAACGGAGCTATGACCTAAACTTTCTGCGGGAGGACCCCATATCATAAGGGTCATGAACAGGACTTTTAGAACTATAGTCAATTAAAACAGATGAAAGAGTTTCAGACATTATAAAATAAATCAAAAACCATTCCATGTGTATCTGAGGTGATCTGATGCCCTTTGAGGTCAAATGTCGTAAGCTAACATGATGAACATGTAACCATGACAGTATCCGGTTTTTCATATCCCTGGCACCGCCAATGCCAATATTATGTTTAAAGACAATGTAATACTATTTGTATTTCTTAAATTGAAAAATGACTAGTGAAAGCTAGCGAAGTATTTAAACTTTCATGCCAATTCGCTTCCAAAAAATTCCTGCTATCCTCCAAGCCTGTGAACGTTTGTGCATTTTCCCAAAATTATCAACGTATGGGCCAAACGGGAAAGTCCCGTTGATTAGGTCTCGATTCATGTTAAATGCATCAGAATCGACTGATAAACATCGGAGCTGTAACAAGTCAAAGATGCCTCTTGCTGGCTTTTTCGCTCCCATTATCCACCCTTTAAAAGATTTTTAAAGCTCGTTTTTCACTAATGTAAATTACTCTTTAGTGAATCGATTGTTATTTCTTGTGATCAAATCCGACGTGAAGTTGTCGAGAATCCCAGGGCGGGGGCGGGAATCCGCAAAAGCACCCCTCTCAAATGGGAATGTGTCCTAGCGTTATGAGTACGGGAACAGGGTTAATATGCCCATGTGGGCGTGTGCCAGTCTATGGGGCGAAGGGTTTTAAATACCCATAAATGGGTGCACAATAGACCGTCACGCCGACAGGCGCAGCTGAAGCTGTTGTACTGACCTCATCACCGCACTGTTTCCTTACCTTTATTAACGGTTTGAATGTGAGGTGGACCTTTGGTTCATTGCGAGCAACTGAACCGTATTGGTGGGTGCAATTTTCGTTTTTTTTTTTTGCGTACAACACGTGTAGAAACTATTCTGTCCGTCCAGCTGCTTGTTTATGGTATTCTGCAAGTACCCTCCCTCTCTTTCTCTCTCCGCTCAGCAATCCTTCACCTCTCCGTTTCGTCTCCTCCGTGAACACATGACCTAACCAAACAGTGGCGTCCCGACCAGACCACTGCCACCCCGCCCGGCGGCCCCGTCCGCGTTTAAACCACCGCCGCGTGGTGCCATGCGCTCGCCGACAACAGGTGAGGGGGCACATTCCCACTAGCGACGTTGCATCACTGTTCTGACGAAGCCGACCGCGCGGCGCGGCGCGGCGCGGCGCGGCCGCCGGCCGCCGGCCGCCGGCCGGCCACATCCTGCGGCCCGCGCGGCGTCCGCCCCCTCCCCCTCCCGGGGTCAGGCGGCGTCTTTGATGGTGGCCGGCCTGGCCCGGCGCGGCGGCAAGTTACGATCAGCCGACCGCCACCCTATCCAGAACGCCGCCGCCTCGCGCGGAAGAGCAGGCTTCGGCCGGTTCGGGGAAGGCGTGTTGTTCCAGCTGCAGTCGCGCGGCCACACGTGTGTCGGCAGCTGGAATCGCCGGCGGGCTCCGTGCCGGGTATGGTCTGCCAGCTGGCGAAGCTTTCAGTAGGCGGTTGTTGCCCTCAGTTGCCGTTAGCGGCGCGATCACACGCACGGCATTGAAATCGCAAGGCTTCCAATTACAAGTTTTGCTGTCAAGTGTTACGACAGTTTCCTCATAGTTCGCATTGCTGAGCGCATTCCTGGGTTGTACACTTAGATGCGATCGCCGATAACGCGGAAAGATATTCTAAAAGTGGTTTTGAGCGTTTGCCTTGTAATCCATAAGTACTGAAAAAAGAAAATCGCAAATCGTCTGGCCCATTGGTAGATGCACCAAAAGTGTTGCAAACAGTCGCAATGTTTGACATTTCTGTGGTCTTATTCACTGTCGAGACAATACAGACAAGTGGCAGCAGGGTTACCAAATTCCTTGCGGTCCGGCGGTTGCAAAAGACTCTGAACACAATTTATCAGTCTTTGTCGGGCCAGCGAGCCGAACACATGGCATCCAGAGGTCATCACTTATGTCCGCCTTTCCGACAAAAACAGACACAATGTGGGGTTTAAAACTAAATCATATCAAACAGTGAAGCATTTTGATGTATTGCTGCCCTATGCAAAGCACAGCGGTGACGTTGACAACTTGGCCACACTTGGCAATATGCCGAAAGTCATGCAAAGCGTACATACGTCTGAGTTAAATCGAGATAAACGAAGCATGCTTGATTCGGTCCTTAAATGATCACAAGCACGACTTTCATAAGACTAGGGTAGTTTTACCTCCTCGCAAGGAAAAACACGCCTGACTGGTTCAAAGCGCCAAAAATTTGAACTGGTCCTGATTTGTCCATTGCTGCGGATCGTGCGAGAAAGTGAGAGTTAGCGGTTGTATTTCTGCGCTGTAAAATTCCTTGGTACTGAAAGCTCACTTGGCGAAAGCACGAACGTCAAGTGTCCTTTGGAAGCCTAAAAATTTTCGTGTGCACGGTGGAAAGAACACTTCGATTTTTTCATTTCGATAAAGCTAGTTTATGAATAAAATCATGCAGCCATGTGTCTCTTTTCAATAGACCATTACCAGACAACTCTTGGTAGCGTGGTGCTTGTCCTGAGAAGTAGTTCGATCTTTCAGGGAATTCCAACGAATCTAAAAATTTGAAATGGTTTGTTTAAGATAAAACCAACTAAATCAAAGTGTTAACATCAAATCATACTTTCGTGTTTTCAGCTGCCTTTTGCCTAAGTTTCTCAGAAAAATTATCGTAAAAAATAGCGTGAACTCCGGCAGTGAACAAATACACCAGCGTTTGTCCAAAACTACTATTTGCCTCATTGCCGAAGCGGAGTTGAAAACCAACGAAGGAAGAATGTTTAGTAATGCGGAACGCGCATCAGTAATACTCGCCGCACTATCACCGTTAGCACCTACCACAAAGCAGCCCCAATTTAATGCTTCCCAGGAAATCTTGGAGCCACCTTTCAGGTGGTTCAAGGGCACCTTCGCGCGAATGGCCGTCTGTTGGGATATCTCCATTAGCAATGAGGAAAATGGGAATGACGCCACTTGGTACACATCTCAAGCAGCTCTTGGCTCAAATACTGCACGTCGCACTGAATTCATCCTGATGAGGTATTCAGGCCAGATGAATCACCAATCATTTACCCCAGCAATTCCACCTATCCGCAATGAGAACTTCGCACCGAGCGCTGAACACCATATTCACCCAACCTTCCTGAAAAGCCACGGAGCCAAGCCCTCTGATCATGGCGAGAGCGCAGCCGACCACCAACAGTCAGATAATCCTGTGTAACTGGGCGCGAACCGTCTGAACCCACGGCCTCAGAGCCCAGCTGCGATGGGACTCAGGTCTGCTTTTCTCCGGCGTGTGGCCCCTCTACCGAGGTCCTCTAACCAGACGACCCTAATGGTGGGACCCTGCAGCGCTGCGAACGTAGCAGCCGGCACCCGCTCGTCGTCCCAGCGGCGGTCGGCAGACACACGGCGGCGGTGTTTGTGCGGCGACAGTGTTTTTCCTGTCAGGTCGACGCCGTAATTATCTCCGGCGACGACGCCGGCCGGGGGTAATTACCGACCGCGCCGAGCACGTGTCGCCAGATCGCGAGTTATTCTCTCATTATTCATCTGCGTCTCGGCAGCAAACATGTCTTTGTAGTGCGCCGTAAGTTGACAAAAAGCGGCGTTCAAGGCTCCGGCGGCGGTTGGTCGCGCCTGTGACCTCCGTCGGCGCTGCCAGCGTCGCCGCCGCCGCCGCGAGGCACCCTCCCGCGTCGGCCGACGTCTGACCGCGCGGCCCGAAGCCGCGCCGACGGCCGCCGGTCGCCTCTGGCCGCCGCCGGCCGTCCCAGGGCGGCGCGACCCAGCGCGGCCGGTCTCACAAACGTCTCCGCGCCGACGGCGACAGGGAGCCAGAGTCGTGACGGTCGCGGCGTCGAGCAGGGCCGCCGCCGCAGCGTCGCGCGCGGCGGGAACACGCCCGGAACTCGCGCGCACAAATCACGCCGCCCGGCCGGCGGCGGCCGCGGCTGACCTGGCAACAATCGTCCAGCTCCGTAAACGTCACAGACTTCCCAGCAAAAATGTCGTTAAGGAGGCCTTTATGGGACGTTCACAGCGAGTCGGCGGGCCCAGATGAGACGATAAACCACGGATGCAGTCGTTCTGAGCGCGCAGACGCTGTTCTGCTGATGATTTTAGATGGCGGAAGAAGAAGTGGCGCTGCGTATCTCGGCGATTAGACACTCGGTTTGTTTTTGACTGCATTGCTTGACAAGGCAGTGGCTGTTTCGTCAGGCAACGTTGCTTTGCCTCAAAGGGAAGCGCAGAATCGAGAGAAGCACGCGCTCTCGAGAAATGACAGGCGATCACGTAAAGAGCGGACGGTGCGCGATGACGTAGATATAGCTGCAGTTAATGTGAAGACAAAATATATCGTGCATAGCAGACACACTGATTCTTCCGAATCCCTCCATCACACTGGTCTAACCTACCAACCAAGACAAACCGCAACAGAGTCCATTTAAACTGGGCAGTGTATTCCGAATGTGGATGATAAAATACTTTATCTTCAGTCGGGGACCTTTCTATTGTTGCCTTTCGAGACCATGAGACTGACAACGCAAATTGGCAAAACGCCATATGTCATAAACGCTTTTCGTCTGAGACGTATGTCTGGGACACGAAAACAGAATGACTGATTCCCATCGTTGAATGACTCTAAAAGAATCCGGTGTTTGGATACTCATTCTTGATTTCTGCAGAGCAATCCATCATGGATTCCCCTGACCTATCACGAGATTCCGGCTTCGCTGGAAGGGCGACCACTCACCTGGCATCTGCAGCACACGGAGCCGAGAGAACGGTCGCCTAAAACAGGTTATAAGCCGACGCTGATCCAGACATGCTTTACGTGTAAACCATGTCTGGATCGGCGCCATTTACCGTACACGACGAACAGCTCACTGTTTTCCGTGCACATGGCACAGCAAGGAACCGGCCGAGCAGTGGTTCGGGGGCTGGTTACCATGACTGCGTCTTCTTTTCTCGCTTTCTGAATGTGCGCCTGGTGAATGGATATCGAACCTGTTGGCTACGGTTATTTGATCCAAGTATCACTTAACGCAATACCCTCACGTATGTTTTTTCTAACAAGTAGCTGACAAGAAATGTATCAGCTAACTTTCGTGCTCTCATCAGAAAAGTTTCAGAGCAAGTAACGAATAATTTACATCAAGGGGGCAGTAAGAAAACAGGCATACATACGCGTGCTCTGCGGTTTTCTCTGTCCCGATCGTACTCCAACCGCATCATTCTACCCACCCTGCAGCGGTTAAGTCACATAGGCAGCACGGTTCGTTCTGCCCTTGAAAGTCTCGTGCTCCCACGGTGCCAGCTGCGAGTCTCACGGGGCTCAGCCGCGGGTGATTTTCGAACGGATGCATCTGACGTTGAGCCTGGAGAATCCATCCCTCGGCTCCGAATGCCGCACCTGATCAACCGGAGCCCCCTCAGCTGCGCTGGGTCGGCCCCGCGGTCGTGCGCACGGCTGCCGCTGCGGCGGCCGGTCGGCAGCCGTCGCCCCGGCGACGTTTGGGTGCGATCACCGTCGCAATGTCGGCCGATGGCGGCGGACAGGCGCGGGCTCTGAGCGGCGCTCCGACGGCCGGCGGATGACCGCGCCGCGCTGCGGCAGCTGCCGGGGCTGCCGCGGCTTCCGGAGCTGCCGGAGCCGCCGGAGTCGCCTTATCTGCCATCGTCGTCGAAGAGGGTTCAGTGTACGGTGAACCTCGCCACTGGAAGGTGCGTTGTTGCGTTGCGGTTGTGAAAGCTCCCGAATTGGTGGACGAGGAGGTCTGAAAAATGTATGCGAAAAATCGGCCGCAGTGGTCATCATTGATAATAGCCATCAGGAAACAAATAAGGCGCAAAAAGAACGTGGCATTTCATTAGAAGAGAGAAGGCTAATGGAATGGTGTTGGAATGATGACGTGCAGTGCAATACCATAATAGACGTTGACGGTTAAAATGCATCATTATCGTGCCAGTGACTCAGTTCCTGTTGATTCCCAGCTGATGCTCAAGAGCCTTCATACGATGTGATTGATTATGGGATCATGGTTGGTGCACGGGAGCGCTTCGCGATCTAATAAGTGCAAGGCTGATGTGTTTTGCTTCACATGACAAACAGGCGTTAGTCTAGCAGGCCGTCCATATGCTAATTAAACATGACGCACTGTCAAAACAAACGTGGCGTGCCCGCGAGGCGTGAAGCGAGCTTGACATGAGAGGGCCTCGCCCGCTGCATCCCACTTGGAGACGATTCTTGCCCACGCACTTGCGCCAGAGCGATGCAGGGTTGCCGCTTTGTGAAAATGGTTTACCGCACTTCTGAAGTATGGGGACAGTTTTACCAGACGATTTTGTGAGAAAGATATTGTAAGGACTGATTTGAAACCCATGTCATGTACACGCCGCGCATGTGCCGTGCAGATAAACTTGCTAACTAGTATTTTAATTTCTGAACAAAATTACGTGTAATTTTTGCAGCACTGCGCTGTTTTTGTTTCTGGTCGTTCTGTTTTTGCTTCAGGAACATTCCGTCCCACTTGAAAATCTTACTTTCAGAATCTTTTCTCAGAAATTACACTGGCGTGTCTCAAATGCCCCATTGGCGGGGTTCAAATTGATATTGATGGTGCTCGGGCTGTACTAAAGGAATACGAGTCATTGACCCCGGAACGACGTGAAAAATGAACCTCGGTCAAACCTCTCTTTGTTGAACCTTCTTTGCGTTTTGCATCAAATACATAAGTCACGGGACAACTGTTGGTATTGCGTTTTTGGCGATGGATTAGGGCTGAACTTCCTGGTCTCGGTAACTGTGAGACCCTGTGCCAAGTCACGATTTTGGTGTTCGATAGTTTCCGACATCTCCCGCTGTCTTTTCCTCGACAGTGATTCTGGTAAAGGGCAAACCTACGATATTTGAAAATTTCCTGGGAGATGTCACTTTAGCCAACATCTTCCAGGGCTAATTTCCTTCTGTGACAGCTTGCAATGATAACAGAAGAGTGACAGTGTGCCAACACCATTTGTAAAATTTAGAATTTCTTTTCCTGGCTGGGAGCGAAGTCTATCTGCCAAAATTAGGGCTTACGAGAGCAAGGATTCGATTAGCTCAGAGTTTCATTAAGGCTATCGTTAGACGAGGACTTTACGACATCTACGACATCCAATAGTCGTTAACGTCCATTTTACATAAACTAGCTTGTTACGGCGGTGCGCGGATTTGATTGTCTTTCAAGTGGTGCTGAATAAACGCTTTATTTATTACGGACCATTCTTGCGGCATAAAACCGTGTATTGGTGTCAGTTCGTTTGTAGACGACAAAGGGCTTAAAAGATGGATAAATTTAGAAGTGATAGGTGAACATCGACGTTGGAACCGTGGGGGTAGGGAGGGGGGTAGCTTTCCCCCAACTTTGGTCAATATTTAGCAACAACCCTATGGCGTTGCATGGGAAGAAACGAGGTATAAACCGCGTTTGCCCCCCTCCCTATTTTCACAGGGGTACCACCGCTCCTGTAAGTGAAGCTGCCATGTTTTGCTTTGTATGACGTCATGGAACAAGAAACCACCTCGCTGCAAACAGTAGTTTAAGTGGACACAACTGTTATAATGCCGTTTAGACACATTTTCATGTTATTTTTGGCAAAGGAAAAATCACGCATTGCCTCCAGCTTCGAATTTGGACTGATTGCCTTCGTTTAAGGACTTTGTCAATGGCAGTGACACACTAGATGATCACCAGTCGATATATCCGGACAAGGCGAAGAACGGAGCATATTGGGCACGACATTTCTCTCAGTACTGAAAGATATTGACGGCTTCATTCTTCCCCAGCCCCGTATAAGCTGCCTCAGTCGCAACGACTGACCATGACATGGTTAACGGCCACTTCCCAACGCCACACGTCAGTGGCAGCGACAGTTTTCGAAACGGCCGTTAACCTCGCAGCGGGCAATCGCTTCATGTCTCCACCGTACCCTTGGAGGACCTCATCACGCTGGGACTGTTCCGTCCTAGAAACAGAAAAACGCCAGAGCTCAATGTGCCCGGATTACTTCGGATGCCGGGACGCCAACAGGGAGATCCCTCCAGTCCCTGCGCTCCGACATAGCAGACCCTTCGGATCCCCCAACCGCAGGGTCTGCCAGCATGACGAGCCCTCCGGATCCGCGGGTCCCGATCTCGCACGAGCCTCTCCGGATCCCCGGACCCGCGGCCCTTCGCTCGACGCCGGCCGGCCCGGCACGCCCTGCAGGAAGCCCAGCCTTGAACCGCACGGGTGCCGCACAGGCCGCGCTCATCACCCCCCCCCCCCCCGGCCGTTCGCCCGGACACCGTGTCCGACGGACGCCGTGTCCGACGGACTCACGACGCGCCGGCACAGCGTCGGCTAGCGTCGGCCGTCGACGGCCGCCGGTGTCCACGGCCGTGGGAATGGCGTCCGGGCCGGGCCGAGTCGGCGGCGGCCGGTTTTTCGCCCGCGCGATCGGTCGTTCACTCGCCGCTTTCCGCCGCCCGGCAATGTCACGACAGGCTGCGACCGCACCTGTGCACGGGTAATCGCGCGCAGCTCGCGCCCGCCGCGCGGCGGCGAAACGTTCCGGGTCGGCGTGGCGGTTTGAAAGGAGGCCGCGTCGCTTACGCCTGACAGTTTCGGAGCGTTTGATGTCGTTTAGAGTGGACTGCCTTATCGTTCATGACGACACTGAGTTTCCTGCAAGCCGTGGGAGGCCGACGTCAGCTGGGGGCGCTAGTGGAGTCCCTCTGCGGTTATAACGGGTAACAGTCATCCGTCACCCCTCCGAGGCATGGTTCTGCTCACGAGCGCTTACCACGCCCACGCAGACGGGTTCTCTTTCCTCTTTTTAGGACTCGCTGTCGCCTTGACCCCTGGGGCGAGACATTTCCTCGGCGAGGCTGGACGAGGCCGGCCAGAACGGCCTGATATCAGCGGCCGCATCGCCTGACGTCTGCACGCTGTTTCCTCAATCGCTCGCCGGATAACAGCCGGTTCTGGGAATTTCCACGAGACTGGTTTGTGATGGCGATGGACCAGCAGCCGGTGGGAGGGGCAGCTGAATGTGTCGTGGCCGTGGTGATTGGGGGAGGCGTATTGCTGATTTACGCTGTCTGTACACTAAGTACACGACCATGTTAGAGTATGTCAAGGGTGCGGGACTCCTAAGGATCAAAGTTGTAAGTGGCCGATCACTTTCGTCACGGCCCAAGGGTACGCAACTCACGAGCGGGTCCAGCCGGTCATCTTAAGGGAACGAAAACCACGGTGAGTGTATGGGTTGGGGGAATGGTGGAATGGGTAGCATTATTATAATTGGGGCAATAAACGAGGCGAAACTTATTTCAACCGGGAAAAAAGTCAAATTATGTGTCTGGGTTCGGTCATAAGGGTTTCTCCAATTACTGGACTACACAGCAAACTGATCACTGATCGCCGAGCCATGATGTTTCCGTCGAAACATTCTTCAAGAGTTTATTCTTCTTCTTCAGGATTTTTCGTAGTATTGAAGAGTTAGGAGCACGTGCACCCACACTGCATTAGCTTTCAAGCTCTTTTGTCCATATAATCATTCTGCGAGTGATGCGTCACTCTAAAATCTTTCTATACGTCTTTTTTTCTTAAATCGCCCCGTACCAACGAACGTTGTCATGGGCGCGTGTGACTTGCACATCCGTTTCCATATTTGAAAGGAAATACAGTAGGCTTCACTCTTCATGAGCATCCACAAATAACTTTTTTTGAAAAGCAGTATATCAGACTCCTCAGTCCTGTAGCTTTTTCGCATTGTTCTACGTATTTTGGACAACATGTAAATGTTGACCTTCTGAATCGAAAAATCATAAGTTTTGACCTCATCCTCGACATCATGGGAGGAGTCATCATGACCCTTGTGATCCTCCATCCCGGATCCGCCTCCATCGCTAACGTTACTGGCGAGAGATTCTGACTATTTGGGTTCAGAGTGTAGCATCCACATCGTCCTGGTCCCACAGAGCGGGCAGCATGTCTTGGCACGGCCGACAAAGCTTCTGGAGCTGCGAACACGGAACCGGTGCAGCGCAGTTAATTGTTCTGGGCGCAAAAGCAAACGAAATAGGCCGCTGAAAAAGGAAGCCGTTTATGTCGCAGCTTTTATAACGCAAAAGAAGGAAACTGGCGCCGGTATCCAAGGCATGTGGTCGCCGGTTTCTTTTCGACTTGAGCCAAGCTAGGCTTGCCGAAACTTGGACCATGCACGAAGAAGACACGAACCTCTGGCGTGGAGATGTCGGCTCAGATAAATCTTTAAAAAGTCCGGCAGAGCTCTGCCATCCAACACCATCGGGATGGTCGACAAGGGTCTGATCAACGAATCAGACACCCGAAACGTCGAGATTCCCAGACACCGTCAGTCCGTTTTGTACACTGGCAGCTGTTCATGTGACTGGGAGAACGTCAAAGCCGGCAATCTGCGGCGCTTTTGAAGAGAGATGCCGCTGGACCGTAAGCTCATGCCGGCGCCAAACCCGCGGAAAAACAGCACGACAGCCGCTCCGCTTTAGGCTTCTGCCGAGATCGTGACATCGTGAGATCACATTATGGACCTGCACATGACGCATTTCGAGAGTTTGGTAAGGCTGGGAATAACCAGTTTGAGCATTCAAGAATCATCGGGACATGTGCACTTTGACTTGCGACCCATAATGGAAATCGTTTTTCTACCGGTTTCAGCGGCAGTCTAGTCGATACTGTACGAAAATACCCGGATATTATACGATCTTCACCATGTCCATTTAACTCGCGCGTTGGAAGGAGAGTCTTTTTGCCCCCCCCCATTTGTTTTTCTTGAATATCTCGAGAACAAATCGGCGCTGGTTGCTTCTACTTTGTGACATTTATGGCAATTGAACAGCTCGTCGAATGACGCAGAAAAATCGGAAATCGGCCGGAAATTTTTGAAGTTTCAAGCATTTGAAGTCAGGCAAGCACAACGAAAACGACGGTTGTCGCTGACAAAGGGGAACTTTGTGAAAGAACTAGCGTTCTACCTAAGACTGCCGTCTGAGCACAATAACGCGACGTCATTAAGGCATAAGTGATGGATGTACTAAGACCATAGTCAGGGTCAATAAGGGTCAAGGTTACCAAAAGCCAAGGTCAAACAGCTTGTGACCTGATCCAGATTTGCTTTGCAACATGTCGGTCTGTATGAAATACACATTCAAAGATTCTAATAAAAAAGACGTGTGCGCACACTGATACGCTTACAAATACCAGGGCCAGTGAAGGTTAAGGCCATTTAAGGTCAAGGTCAAGTATCTCGTGACCTGGCCCAGATTTGTTTTGCGACATGTCGATTTGCCTGAAATATGCATTCGAAGACCCTAATAAAAACGCGTGTGCGCACATGGATACGCTTACATATATACCAGGGTCATTTCGGGTCAAGGTCACCTCAGGTCAAAGGCAACTATTTTGTGACCTGGTCCATATTTGCTTTGCAATATACCAATTTGTATGAAATATGCATTCAAAGATCCTAATAAAAACACGTGTGCGCACATGGATACGCTTACATACATACCAGGGTCATTTCGGTTCAAGGTCATCAAAGGTCAAGGGAACTATTTTGTGACCTGATCCAGATTTGCTTTGCAATATGCCAATTTGTATTAAATATGCATTCAAAGACCCTAACAAAAACACGTTGACACATTGATACAAGTATATACATATATACATGTATATACATACATAAATAGAAACGCTGGAAATGACCAAATGTATCGATGTTGTCCACGTTCAATGAAAATACGCCAAAACATCGTGTTTCGCTCTTATTTACACTCAAGTTGCCCCGTGTTGCTTGAAATCTGATCTGCAAAAGACGAAAAAATGACACCGTAGGTCAATGACCTGACATGGCCTCGACCCGAAATCCTCAGTCAAGACGCCAAATGGATGGAAGTTATCGCGTTCCTCGTTTTCACGGCTAAACAAACACCCTTTTCCCGTTTTGTTCGAAAAGTTGTATGGAATGGCCTGTACGGGCCGAGAAAGTGTCCAAAGTTGACATTTTTCACCCCATTTGGCCTTGAAGATATTGATCTAGGGTCATACAAATTGCACACCATGTAAATCGTTATGGCCCCACCCTGCCCATAAAATTTCACGCCTCTAGCTCTTTCCAATGCTGAGATCGGAGGGGGCACTTTTTGGCCCCCCTTCCAGTGAGCGTTAGCACGAAACCGCCTTCCACTGCGGATGTTAATTGCGAGGAAGAGGTTATGAGAAAGCCATACAGAAGAAGTCCATCCTGATGTGCATGCGCTCCATGATCTCCACCCACTTCGAGACGACCCATTTTCGAGACGCCGCACTTCCTCTTGAACTTCCTATCGCTGCCGCGCGCCAGTTGCAAACTCCGCACGCTGCACCGCTGACTTTCGCCAACAATTAGCACACGTCTCGTCGCACCGCGCAGACGGCAGCCGAGGGCGGCTTTCAGCGGCGGTTCCCACGAGGCCTCTCGCGCGGCGGCGGCTTCGCGCACTTTTACCAGCCGCCGCAGTCGCCAGGTTTTCCTGGCGGAGCAGACAGTAGTCGTGTCACGTGGTGTGGCGCGGCCCCCGACATCGCGGATCAGGAGCAGGGGCAGAGGGGAGGGCTCCGGGTGTCTTAAGCTTCTGTCGCGGTCGGCTCAGAGGATGTGGTTCACGGCCACTGGGTAAAGGCTGGATGGATTATCGACTGGTTCGCCTGACCTTCGCTGTCATCCGCAGGCTTTTTACAACTCTTTTTATCTACGAACACTGCTTTTGGTGCTGTTAGGCTATTTAACGACGGCTTAACTGCCTTTTCTAATAGCTGTCGCCTCCGTCTCCGGAGCCGACTGTCGCAATGGAAAAATATGTAGCAGCGAACATGAACAATGGAGAGCGCGAACACCAGGTTTGCAATAAGAAGGAGAGACGGGAACGGCAACATAACCTGCCGAGCAATCAGCAAGGTTGTCAGTCAGCCATGGTAGAGTTTCCAATATCTACGTATCTACATCGTAAGAAGGTTCTCCTGATCTTAGCATACGGCTGGGCATTAGCTGGAAAAATGTAAAATAAGGTTCACTTCTACCGTCTATCCGCACCTAATATGGATGTATCACAAGTAAAGGTCTACAACTAAAAATCTGCGCAAACTTGCAAAGGATTTGTTTCAGCACAGGAACCACATGCAGGCATAAAAGGCGCGTCGACGAAATCATCGTTCTCTTCTTTTTTTCGTGTTCATAGGCGCAACAGCTCGCGCCGTCGACCACCGACGTGCTTCGGTCTTCGCTGCGCCATGGGCTTTCGGTACATCTCCGGTTTGAACGTTTTCAGCTTGAAGAGGATCCTGGCGCGAAACTGCTGGTCATTTCCGGCTTTCCAGCCGCCTCCAAATACCTGAGCCTTTAGCAGTGCCCAGAACCGCTCCATCATCCTCAACTGAGGGACTACCGGCGGATTATCTACGCGTGCATTGACGCGTATTTTCAGCTTGTTCGGTTCCTCCAGCACGGATTTCTCATAGTGCGCCGAAGCCGGGTCAGGCTAGAAGATCACGTTATCAGTGCTGTGAGATTTTCCAGTGAATTATTTTTCAACGTTTCAGGCTACGTAGGCATTCTTTTTTATATGAAGCCCCGTTCATGACGGTCCTGTGGTCCATAAAGTACTTGCTAACTCCAGATTTTGAAATGGCTGTCCGAACCATGACCTTCTTCGGGGACTTCTCTTTTCTCAGATGTCGAATGTCCGGGTCGGTGTTCTGTTTGTCCTCATTGTAGAATCCTTTGTTGGCCCAAGCCTTCTGAGCATTCGAACGGGAAATAGCTTTCGTCATAGTTGCAGTCACTGCATCTTCACTTGGCCTCAGGACCACACCTCTAAGTTTCCGCCTTGGCTTCAGTTTTTGTGTCTCGGTGGTACCGCACACTTGTTTCCGGCGGCGATACTCGAGGCTTGTCTCAGGCCACAGTATCTTAGACAAATATTGTTGAGAGATGTTAGCCTTGTATGAGCACGTGCCTCAGAGCGGCCATGTTTTTCAACCATGTACTCCTTCAGAGCCTGCATCCTACGGGTGGGTATTTACGACCCTGGGCGGCCACTGCCGGACTTTCTCATCAATGAGATTTCCTCATCACAGCCACGCAACCCTGCGTATGTCGTTCTTCTGGGGTCTTTCATGGGAAAGAATTGCCTGTCGGTGTATGTTTTTTTTTGCTTTTGCTCCAGTGAACTCTGTAAAATTCGCAAGTAACGTTTCTACAGGTCTCTTCAGTCAGTCGCTGTAACACCGACATTTTGGGTAGAAATGAAAACAAAAAGATGTCAATACAAATAACTGTCACGTGCCGGGAATTTGACGTGGCTATGACTTCGGTATCGCGAGATAGAACAGTCTAAGCTTTGTGCAGATTTTTAGTTGCAGACCTTTACAAGAGTTCGAACACAAAAGTCGTCACGTGAGCGGAAGTGTTATCGGAGAGAGCTGCTGTTATCCCGCCAAGAAAACCTCAGTCTGTAACTGCGTGCCCCCTCCCACGCCTCTTTTGGTCGACGGATGTCTATTGTTGGTGACTGGATTATAGGCGGCCAGGTACATCGGTGAGAGAACATGTTTAAGATTGGTCAGGGCCATGTCGAGGTTTCTTCATCACATGACATACCAATCGGCCAATATAAAAACTCAGAAAAGCAAGGAAGGTCGCCGCCCTGCCTTTTTTCCTTCCGTACCCCCTAAAAGTGAGGTTGGAGTGTCATTCCATACCTGCGTAACCCAGTAGCCGTTGTACACAAAATCACAACATTCAAGATCCAGTTCTGCTTCTTGAATGTTGCCGTTGACTCGACCTGCTTAGCTAAGCAGGTCGAGTCAAACCATTCCCCACTATTTATGTTTCATGATTTTCACAGGACATCTCTACACTACTGTTAGCATGTACATAAAAACAAGAGCTCAATTAGGACCGATGACAAGCTATGGGCTCCTACACCGGTGGCTGCACGACGGGGAGGGTTCGCGCTTCTGCAGTCTTTCCCACGGTTCTAGTTCGGCGCAATATTCCCAAGATACTCTTTAAACATCCATCCCTAACTTGAAGAAACGTTGACGACAAGGCCCAGGGGTGCTAGCCACCCGTGCAGCGCACTTTCTGGTCGCGAAAGGTGCCTTGCCAAATCGAGGCTTTCTTCGGTGTCGGAGGCCATTGACCAGGTCTCACGTTGTGCTGCTTTCGCTGCAGTTTCAGGACGTCTGAGTGACACTTGTTAGGGATTATGACATATGTCGCGTCCGAATCTGCTGCCACGTAACGTGAATGCTCTTGGCGAGGGCTGCAGACAATGGTGGAAAAAATCCGCTCTGGGAGCGAAGCCAGAGTACAGTTACCTGTAAGACTGCAGCGGGATACCCAAACCAGCAATCTGCCTTTTGTCTTCGCATTCCCCGCGTTTCCGGAAGAACTTAACAAGGTTAAGAAGCTGTCCGAAAAGGCAGCTAGCATGCCTCTTATCTTGTCACCATTGTTGTGGCGAATGCATGGACGATATTGTGCTGTCAGGAGGACACGACGCTGCTAAGCCGCCCGCTAGATTCGGCCTTTTTTTGGTGACGGCGCCGCGAACACGCAGCACAAAGGGGTCATTTTTCCACGGCGCGCGGTGGACGCGGTCCCCTCGTTCCTCCGCGAGTTTCCAGTCGCGTCGCGCCGCTCGACACTGCGCGGCGAGCCGTGAACGGTGACGGTAACGCGCCGGGACTGATCCGCCTGCATGGCAGCGGAGCACATGTCCAGTCGCGGTCACACGTCTCAGTCTCAGTCAGATAGCGTCTGTCCCTCTCTGCGGGCGCCGGGCGCCGGCGGCCGACAGCCTGCTGGCTGTCGCGTTTTTCCGGCTCGGCAGATCGAGCGGGGCTGCGGGCCGACCCGGCGCCGTCTCTGCCGGGCCAAGGCTGACTAAATCCTGGCAGAGGACGTGTTCGGCTCGGGCACTTGTCAGCCCTGTCGGACGGTGTTGCACGTCCCGCGGGAGCTTCTCCGAGACGGATGTCTGACGGCTGACGAGACATCGGCGCCGAATGGTGGCGGTGTAGCCGGCAGAGCTTTGCGACAGGACAGGCAAGAACTGGACATCAGGGCTGCCAGGTGCTCAAGTGTTTGCACATTCATTCATTCATTCACTTCGAAAATGGCGTGCGCTGAAACTGGCTTTTCGGACAAGCGCTTGAGCGAAAGTCCTGCGACCCATTTTCACTATCTGAATTTTGATCATCGAGTCCGAAAAAGGAAATCGCTACCGATGAAATCTGGGTCAGGTGTTCCATGCAGCTGTCGCCACGATAACAAAGGACCGGGAACGCGTTGTAATCTGGTTTCTGTGCCACTGCGCTTTGGCGACTCGTGCAAGCCGCCAGACCGCACATAGCACATCGATAAACCGCAGAATACCGTGTTTTGACGGCAAGCACGGTGACACTCGAGTGCTACTGGGAACGGAGCGACCGCCACAATTTTTAGAGCTCAACTCTTTCAATGCAGTCCCCGTCATTTTAACGCTGACTGAAAGCTTGGTCCAAACCCTGTCAAAATTAATGTAAAACAGATACTTTTATGATGATCAGAGGCCATTATTATAAAAAATAATGTCGGCGACGGTATTTTTTTCTCTGATTTCAGGTGTCGGTATTTTTGAATCCCCTGAGCCTCTCGAATATGTTCTTCCGAAACGTTGCACAGAAGCACAAACTGTTAACCGTATAGTGCTCGCCGCTGCAGTTTTTCTGAGTTTCGATTTTCGAATTCGAGAGCGTCAAACAGCGACGTCCGATGAGGAAGCGCTCCATGAGGAAGAAGAGCGGTTTAACATGCTTTCCGGCGCCTCGCCCGAGGATCAGCAAATCGGAGAGCAAAAGATGCTGGGGGAGCTGCATCGGGTGCCAATGTCGAAAAATGACTTGTAAACATGTTGGTGGTCAGCTCATCCCCATTACCTGTTCGGGACTGCTAGCACTAAAAATTCAACCAGAATCACAGATGTCAAGGTTAATGCAGACACGGCCAACATAACCTTTGTACTCAAGTCTGTGTTCGCTGCTTAGATGCATTTTTCAGGGCATCGTGTTTGACAGTGGCTTTTGATATAAAGGTGCAAAGTCCCTGTTGGTATACCTGGGCATAACAGATGGTCTTCTTCCTTCGAGTGCAACGCCAAAAATAGACAAGCATGAGAAGCCGACCGGTTTTCCAAATATAATCTGGCACTGTCTTGTCCCGGCGGGCAGAAAAATGACCAGACGCAGACATAAGCCTTGCTTATGTAAGCATCATTTAAATAACTGGTTTACATCCCCATGTGCGTGGTACCGAGGTCTCACTGGGACATGAGTGACCCATCATTAACGTGCCTGGGGGCAGTAGTTAACCTGGGCCAAGGACAGTTCACCTCGAAGTGGGTGAACAGTAGGAAGCAAGTACTTGGAAGGTTTGTTTTCTGAAATCACAGAAAAAGCATATTGGACGCATATTAGACGAAAAGTAGTCACTCACGCACGTTTCTAGACGTTTGACTCGAGCAAAAAAGTAAACTCGGTCTACCTAACGGAAGTTGGTAGTCCAGGCCAGTAATCCGCCTGCGTGTGGTTCGATTTGGCCCAACATGTTCCAACAGTTCCGCGAAAGCTGTGTTTTAGCCAAAATGCGTAGTCGATTTTTGTCTTCCTGTTGTCAGATAATTTGGTCAAACGTTCCGTATGTTTACAGAAGAGGAAGTTCCGAGCAGTGTTAAGTTTGTCGAAAAGCAATTGGTTGCCTACTTGTGAGAGCTAAAAATAGTTAGGACATGGAGGATACGTCGGAGCGGTTTTAACTTATCATCTACGGATAATATCATGAAATTTGTCAAAACGACCGCATATCTGGTTATCTCTTGAGACAACTATTTCCTCCAAATAAGTGATTAAAACATACTTAGAAAACACGCTGGAATGCAACCGTCGTGGCCAGTGCTTACAAACTGGAGTGATATAAAACGTCGATAAGAGTGGCACAGGCACCGTACAACCTGTTTACTGGCCTTTCTCGCGGTACTGGCACCTGCATGTTACGCATGAGCAACCCTGTATTTAGCGCCATGCAGTCTGAAGCGAGCCTGATGTCTGTTTGCCGTCATTGCGGTGACCAGGAGAGTGTTTTTCAGTGGTTAGTCAGGAAATACCAGTACTTAATTCCGTAGGTCTAATCTTATGGTCTACATTTATAAACAGTCGACATTACCTTCACTCTGGGTTGTGCTTGTCTGGCAGGCAAATTGGCTTCGAAATGACGATATGAAAATACTTTTTCACCAGAACTCACCAATGATGTTGTAAAACAAATATGCAAGCTCAAATTTACAGACCAATGCTTCAGCTCTTCATTCTCAATCGCCCCCTTAAACACACACAAACAAAAGAACAAGAGAATGAAAGACTCCGTTGCTCTACGTCCAAACACAACGGCTGCAACTGCGACGCACACCGCCTCAGCGGCCCACCGACACCTACAGGGGCCACTGAACCATCCCCCCGGCCGCCCCCCCCCCGCCCGGCGAGTGGCGCGTCGCTCGGCCGGCGGCGGCGCTTCGCACGCCTTCAATGAATAACATTAGAGCGGCGCGGCGGCGGGCGAGAGCGCGCGGCCGCTGCCCGTGATCCGTGTGAAGTGATATTAATCACCGGCCGGGGCGGGCACCATTTGTCTTTCCTGCTACGCTTTGCCTGCCCGTCTCTATAGAGATGGTCATGGGAAGGTGAGGCTATTGATGGCGGTGAAAAATTGGAAAAGCTGTGGCTCGGAGGACAGTGGGAAGCTGGCCGACGCCGAGCCCTAAAATATGTGAGAAGGGCCGCGGCTAATTGCTCATGCGCAGCGCCGAGGAAACGGTGTCGTCCGCCGCGCGGAGGCACACCACGTCTCCGCCTCTCCACAGTTCGCGCCGACAGCGGAGACGGTGCCGTCCGCTGGCAGCAGTTGCAGCACCCCCACCCCCCCCAAAAGGAGACGGGCGTCCGTGGCGCAGGAGCACGGAGCGGTGCCGTCCGCTGGCAGCAGTGGCAGCACCCTCTCCACAGCTCACACCGACAGGGAGACAGTGCCGCCCGCTGCCAGGAGACCGCAGCTCGTCTCCGCTCTCCACAGCTCGCACCGGCCTCCCCGCCGGCCGACGGGGGCCAGCAGCTACCTCTCACTTCGAGCTGCATCCGGAATTCGGTGCAGGAAAGCTGCGCTGTTAGGTTCAGGGGACGAGTCTTGCGTGTTCGTGAGCGGGAGCAATTAGATTCCGAGGTTTGCGTGCTGGCTAAGGTCTTTTTCATTCATGCTGTTTGAAAATCGAGAATACGGATACGTAGTTTGGTGTCAGAGTCGGAGGCAAGACGAGCTGTCTCGGCTGTGCCCTTGAACGACTTTTTTACGTATGAAAACAGAGAGCACGGCAACAGTAAAACATGGCATATGCTTTCATTTTTACATTCCTCTAGTTCCTACGTCGTATTTCTTTCTACTAGTCTATCGCAGTTTCCCAAGGGAATCAAAACACATGCGTTGATGATTATTTTCTTTAGAGGTCATTTTGTAATCCGATGCAATTTATATTTCAAATCATTAGCGCAAGAGAAAACAGATAAGATGCAAATCATATGACTAAGAATGATGATTTCATGGTAGTCGCAAAACCGCATTACAAAGCACTTTCAACAGAGCTTTCCAACGCGTCTTGTTTTCTATGCCTTCTGTGAAATCCTGCTTAAGCATCGACATTGGCTCCATCAAAGTACAAATCCACGCGGATACAACCTTGCTGTGAGCACTGATCATCTGTCGTTCAAGGTCAGTTAATAACGGAAAAGTATGCGTTACTCCGCTGTATTTTTGGTCTAGTAATTCCCAGCGAAGAAACTGTAAAACGATTGTCGGGCGAATTTTCTCACGGCTGCCACAGCATGTTGTCTGAATAGGTTGTCAGTTGTCAGAACACTGTCACGTGTGTTCGTGACATTCAGCCGCTCCGACCGACAACTCGGACAACAGGAGGCGAGGCCCAGTTTGGGCTGGCAGCACGTCAGACGAGTTGGGAATCATTCATCCCGGCGGATTAGCAGCACTGACAAGCCGAGGAATTCTGGGTGGTTAGTGCGACCTCCTGGTTTCACGGAGAACAGGTTTGGAAGGCTTGCTGAAGAGATCGTTGAAATTCATGCCTTCATGGTCAAACATGAATTCCCCAGAAATCAAGCGAGAGGAAAATATACGACAGTGGACAAGCGCCGTGCAAAAATCTCAGGTCGTCAGGCTTTCGTCCACGACCGAGGAGTGCTGGTTTCTGACGTTCACGGTCCACCACCCACCCTTCGCATTTCAGGTGTTCAGACAACCGACGGCAAACCGACGACGACAGCATGTCCCACTAGTCCACCTGCACCGCAATCCGATTTTTTCACGACACTGTCGCTACCATGTCGTGCCGCAAACGTCAGAGTCAACGTGGTGATTAACCACGTCCCCACTCAGCAACAAGTCGACAGCCCGCTCTCACTTACCCAACAGGGCGAAAACTCACAGTAAAACCAGCCATCGCCAGGCAGACCCGATCTCGTCCATGAAGTAATAACGAAGGAGAAAAAAGATGTATATCTCTATAAGGGATGTAGATAAAGGATAAAGGATAAATGATATAGAAGAAGGATGTATATATAGAACTTCCATATTATTTGTATGAAAGCCGTACGTGATTATTCAGTATACTATTCGCAGTGCACCAGGTTCACATGTAACATATACCATCCGTAGGGAAATGTGAAAATGGATGAAAAGACTAATGGAAGCGCTGGATTCTTAAGGGCTTACGCCCTGCTCCCAGTGGCTAACGTTTCGAGACACTATCTCATCTTTAGAGTCGTAAAAAGTTGGCACATGTAACCATTTGAAAATTATTCGCAGTGGACCAGGTTTACCTGGAACACATACCACCAGCAGGAAATAAATAAATGGATAAAAAGACAAATCGAAGCGTCGAATTCTAAAGGGCTAATGCGCTGCTCTGAAAAGCTAATATTTCGAAACAAAATAAGAGATGCATATATGTTAATTTATTATATAATTCGTTACTTTAAATTATATTAGTTACTTGTCCCAGCTTTTTACCGCCCTGAAGATAAGATATGAGGCTCTCGAAACGTTAGCTACTGGGAGCACGACGTTAGCCCTCTAGAATCCAACGCTTCGATTAGTCTTTTCATCCATTTACATTTATGTCTCTACTGCTGGCGCATGTTACATGTAAACCTGGTGCACACCGAATAATTTTCAAATGACTGCGTGTGTCAGCATTAAATACGGAAAATGACAAAATTTATGTCGCACTATATGTGCATATGGAAGATGGCTACAGACGTTTAACATACATGTATACCAATGTACTGTACGAGATATTGGATACAGTTACGTAGGCAGTACTTTCTGGATACTTCAATGATATAGCAGACAGGAGTGTAGCACAGTATTAGTGTGCACCTAAAATTTGGGCATAATCACAGCAGTCATAGCTTCGGACGCTTCGGGTGTCCATATGTAGCAGCATTAGATACTGGCTACTGTACTTCAGTGCCGACTGACCCTTGATCTTTATCCACCACCATTTTCCCAATTACGGCGCACTAGTGACAGTCATTACCTTTGCATTATGTTAGACACAGAAGTGAATATAGGCAGGCGCCCACGGGTTATTTTGCGGAAAACAAATGGAACCAGTGACACGATGACTGTTGAATAACACTAAGTCAGTCACGTGATCATTTAATGAATGGCGTTATTGTAGTGCGAATATATATATATATATATATATATATATATATATATATATATATAGGCAGCTGTCCCTATCGACTAATCCAAACATGGGCACCCTCTAGTAGCCTACTCCCTACCTACTCAGTACACGGTGGTGGGAATTTGCCGTCAATAGAAGTACCTAGAGGATTTCAGCCTTTATTATACGACAGAGGATCACATGCTCCATGAACATCTTCTACGTTATCTTTGCTTAGCGGTGTAAGCTTGGTACTAGAAGGTATGTTTCAAATAGATGGGCTGTGGAAGTCCATGTAAGGTTGTGAAAGAAAGTTGGTGATCTGGCTCACTTGGCATCCTCTTTAATGCAATTTTGCTTTGTGGATTATTTCCTGGAGGTGTTCTTCATAGGCATATTGTCATGTTTTTTAACCATCCTGCCTTACATATGTGATCTGACTGCAATGAATCAGGTTGACGGTGTAGTTCATCCAGATCCAAATCACGATCACAACACTGGGACCCGGATCAGCATTTGAATCGCGGCTGCTCTTCAAATTTTAATCTGAACCAATTGTGACTCGCAGGGGCATTTACAAAACTGATCCGGCTCTATTGCGATTCACCTAAAATATATGCGATTCTTGATCCGGATCAGAATCAAACACAAATCCGGCGGCCGCACCCCTGATCGGCGGCACGGTCTCCCCTGGCGCCCCTCAGACGGTGGCGGCCGCACCCCTGATCGGCGGCACTGTCTCCCCTGGCGCCCCTGAGACGGCGGCGGCCGCACCCCTGATCGGCGGCACGGTCTCCCCTGGCGCCCCTCAGACGGTGGCGGCCGCACCCCTGATCGGCGGCACGGCACCCCTGGCGCCCCTGAGACGGTGGCGGCCGCATCCCCTGCTGGCCGACACGGTATCCGCCGGCACCTCTCTTGAGAGCCGTGGGAGTCGGTCGGGAGTGCTCGGAGCGTTGACACTGTACAGGTGTGGGGCGGCCGAGTGGCGTGACCAGCGCCCGTCTATCTGCCGCCGGACCGGCAAACGCCATTGGCGTATGAGCTCATCGCCAGCGACGCCGCCGGCCGGCCGTCTCGGCCACACCCGCCTCCGCCTGAGAGGGCGCGAGACGGACCCGGCGGCGGGGCCCCGCCATCGAACACGATCGGACAGCGGAACGGTTTTAGGCGCCGCCACAACGCGGCAGCACTGGCGATCGCCACACACGTGCTGTCTGAGCCCTCTCTGGCCTGGATATTTCCCGCTCATCGAGCGACGGACAAACGGCGCCGCTGCGTTTTCCGGCCTCATGAAAGCCGAACGCCGACACCGCTCGTAGGAAGCGAGGCACTTAGCCGGGCCTTCAGCCCCACCCCCTCTTACTCGGAGCAGAACTTTTCAGATCGCCGCTGCACTTTGCGGCCTGGGAATCTTGATGGTCGCCCCTGGTGTGACGTGAGGAAAGGATTGTCATGCTTTAGAGGGTCTCCGTCGTCATGCTGCCTGGAAGGAACACCATATCTGCCCGGCGGGTCCTCTCTCGCCACGACTTTGTGCTGCCGCCTGGCTATAGCATTCCCTTGTATAATGCCCATATAGAGCATCGATGACTGCGTTTTCGTTGGTTATTCTCTTCACGTCTATTTGCATTTAAATACATTAGTTTTTCACAGGCTTGGGTATGCCCGATGCAGTTTTTACGTTTTTTCATATCTGTAGGCAACATAAAGCAGGAGACGTATCATGCCCTTTCGTGAAGTCTTAAAACTGCCCACGATGTGGGTGTTCAGGTTTTGTGCCATATAGTGTAGCCCTGTCGGCAAAATCTGAACGTCGGCGTCGGCGTGCAAGACGTCGCAATTTCGCTCGGTGGAGCCCAGTCTGAAATCCCACCGCAGCGCGATCACATCCCGCCGCGGCAGCAATAATCCCGAACTCAGAGAACACGGCGTCGCATTTTCATGCACACATCACATTCATTCGTCACGAGCTAACAGAGCCCATTTGCGGGCTTCATTCGTGCATTCACTGACCACCGCCCGGCCGGTGGCTCCGAACAAGTGGTCCCGGTTTTTCGGCACGGCAGGATGTCTCACGACATGCAAACGTCGGCCGAAAACCGACTACCGCGGCTACTGGAGGCAGCCGGTTCTGAAAATGCGCTGGGATCGTGCGCTTAAGCCGGTGGGGCCACCGCGTGCCACAAACACGAGGACTCGTTTTATCCCGGAATGCTGCATCTTTTACACTGCACTTCCGGTCAACAACGACGACCCATGCCTGTGCTACGCACACGACAACCCATGCTTAAATTCGCACCCACTTTCGACTTGCGTCGGTCTCAAGGCGCGAAGTACTGTTGGTCCTGAAATTCCGGTGCACGTCGCCCTGCCAAATTAGCCGCTTCACCTGGCCGGCCGGTCCGACTGGACGTCACCGGGCGTCGGTACTTCATCATGCCGACACGTTCGCTCGACACGTGACAGGCAACACGCGGCACGGGACACGGGACACGTGCACCGTCTGCCGCCCCGCTACCGACGGCGGCGCGCTGGGCCGGACCGGTGGCGGCCGATCAGATACCGCCAGCCCGGCACGACCAGCACGACCAGCACGCCCCCGGCCGCGGTACCGGGGACGTCCGGCCGCCGAGCTAACGGCGCACGGCGAACCAGTCCGAGCGGCGACCGAAGGACTCAGTCACCCCGGCCACGGACTCGGAGGCGGCGTCGAGGCGCCTGTGGGACGCGACGGCTGCTGACTGCGCTGGTACCGCAGCGGACATTGGACTGACAGACGCCTCGCCCTCCGTCTGCAGTCTGGACCGGTGGACGCTTCTCCCTTCGTCTACGGACTGTGAAGCAGACTCTCTCCCCTCCGTTGGCAAACAAGAACAGCAGACGCTCTTCCATTCGTCTACAGACTGGACCTGGCCAGCAGACATTCCTTCCTCCGTCTGCAGGCTGGGCTACGAAGCCCAGTCGTGACCCCGTCCCGGCAGACTCCAAATCGATCATTTCGAACAGATCGAACGTTAGCCAGTCCCGCGACACGCCGCCCCGGCAACGCGCGGCAATTCGCTGCTGCGGCTTCACCGGCGTCCGTGCCTCGCGGGCGGCGGCTGTTCGCAGTGCACGACGCCTTGAGTCGGCCGTGCGTTTCCGCCGGTCCTGGCCGGGCACCGCCCGCCCCGACGGCTCGTCAGCTGACGGCAAATGGCGAACGTAAGTGCCATTCAAGTGCGTGTTTAGTGATGGGTTCCGTGCCGTGCAGGGCGCTGTTTTAGGACCTGCTGCTGTTGCCGGTATTAGCCTTCTCGGACGTCGGAGCGCTTCGCTTGTGTTTCTTAACAGATGTTTTTAGTATGATTTGACAGCGGTTAGTATTCAAAAGACGAGCGAGTAGGGTCACGGGAGAAATGTGACTGATCACTTAGTCACTGATACACAATAACGTGAAACTGGAATGATCTCAGGTGAAACGGCAGAGTACCTCCCCATCGACAGCTGAACAGCGAGACCGCTGTGCTGCTGAACCGTGAGTCCTGGAAGTTTGGGCTCTCGGCCCCGGTGCTATAAAAATAAATCGAAATAAAAGGCGCTCGGTGGGGATTCAACACGCTGAAGGCTGTAAAACCAGTCATGACTGGCACTGTGGGCGAAAAGATTTATTTTTCACTCAGCTGAGGTTATTGCGCATGAGTTCTGGTCGTAACTGCGAAGCCCGAAGCCGAGTTTCCGTACTAGGTGTGGTAATTAACATCAGCTAAGTGGAGGATAACTTTGTTAGCACGCTTCAGCACAAGGTCCATGAACTAGGCGGCACGGCCGGGTGTGCCCGAGCCCGATGGACATTGCGCGAGTTTTGCGTGCTGACGGAGCCTCTCCCTGGCACTGAGGGCAGCGGCAACGCAGCCTTGACTTGACCCAGCTGACCTCTGGCCTGGACGGCGGCCGGCCGGCCGGCTGGCGCGTTAGCGGCCGCACCACGCCTCGCCGCAGCGGGCCCCACCTGATAAGAAATAAAGCATCAATCAACGCCATCTGAGTCATGTCGAAATCGACCAGCTCGAAGCTGCTTTCCGCGGTCCGAAACCACAAAACCGCAACTTCCAGGCCAAGGAGTTAAAGGGACAACACCAGCTGAGTACCCAGTGGTGTGGGGAATGTGGAAACGACCGCTGGCGGCTGCCAGCGCGCGCGGAATGTTTGTGGTACACCTGCCCGCACCTGCGACATGTTCGTGCAGTGCTAAGAAGATGAGTTAAAACAGTGGGTGATGTAAATTAAAGGTATCGCCTTGGCGGCATAGAACATGTTTGAGGGCCTCGGAATAAATCTAAATCAAGCACCGCTGGAGCCCTATAACTGACAATTGCCAAGCATTTGACATCATTCACTACAGTGAGTTTAAATGCCGATATTTCAAACTTCTGAAGGATGCTGTCTTCTCCGAAAGGCTTTCCTAACTTACAGACATACATGGTGTTGAAACTACTACTACTGGACGAGAACACTGCACCCCTGAGATGCTGTATCTGCAATCAGGCGGAATGTTTTTTTTTCTGCCGCAGACAGTTGGTTCGTTAGTTGGTTTTAGGTTACGGCGCACCGCCACTTGGGCTCAAGCGTCCGGTGTCCAATCTACACCAAACGTGTCACCGATCGAGAGCTGGCGGCGTCGAGATTTGAACCCACGGCCTTGCGATTATGAATCCGAATCTCCATCCAGCAGGCTGACCAGCGCGCCGCAGTCGGTCCAGGCCCGCGCCAGGCCAGGCCAGGCCAGGTCATACCCCGGGACTCAGCCGGGCCCCTGGCCACCAGCCAATCAGCGCTCAGCGTCCGGTAGCCGGAAGCCGACACACCCGCCTGCGGCAGACGGGGGGGAGGAAAGACCGCCCAGGGGGCGTCGGGAGTACATAGTACTGGCAACTTCAGCCGCGATAAACAGGAAATTAACGTCATCGCTGGTTTCTTCCCCATAGCCTCAGCGCAAAAAAGCCAGAAACCTCAGCGTCGTCGTCTTTGATTAACCGCAGCTATCTTAGGAAATATGGAGGCAGGTTACCATAGACTAGATGTTATTATGATGACATATCCTGAATCATGGTATGAGTCATGTTTTCGGGCATGTTTTGCACTGTATATAAAGCAATCTGCAAATTGCTGCCTATTTGGAGGCATTGTCCTGACCTGGGACGTTATCATCGAGCCGTCATTATGACATAGCAGACCAACAAACGGGTCAAGTCTAAGGTGTCCGACAGTGAGCTATCGCTGATAGCTGACTCTAACGATTGTTACAGTCAGCTATATCCACCAGTTGGTTCTCGAGGAATCAACCCGTAGGGTGCCAGCAATGTAGTAATTAATATCCGTCTGAGGTTTGATTGACTGCGAGATTTAAATGGATATCGGGTAAGGCTGTCGAATATTTACGTTGTACTTGTACGTGCAGTGAAGAGCTAATAAATACTTCAAGCTGCGTCGGTAGCCTTTAGTGGTCTTATCTGTTCCGTGGATGGTTCACATCACGCGTTATCTGGAGCTTTGCAAGCCAGACCATCGTCGGTTTTGTTGCGACTTGGGGACATACCTCGTGATCTGTGATGGATATCACTGGCAAAATTTGTTGCAGAGATGTGCGGGCTTTAGACAAAGTGGGTAATGGCCGGGAGCCAACGCGGTCTATCTGTTGCACTGTTTGTTCGCAATAAGCAAATAATGCATTCGAGCTGCAATGATAAATGAGCTTTACTCGCAGAACATGGGACTTCAGATTGTCATCAAACCTTCAAGAAATGCTTATGCAAGTCGCTGGCGGTCATCTACCTTACACAAGCCAACTGATGCCACTGTCTGCCCTGGACTCTGAAAGTATCCAGTGCCTTCATATAACGGCTTGTGTGTCGTCATGGTAATTTACCATACCCCGGACTCATGATTCAACGCGCCCAATACTCGCCACGTTACGGAAGGAGTTTTATCGCCAACGTTCCCTCACTCGGCCGAAACAATCGATTTGCACTCTCTGCAGCCTGTCCCGGTTGACCTGACTCCTGCTGCGACCGCCAGGCAGCTGAGGCAGCCGAGGACTGTCCTCAGCTGCCTCCGTGAGGCAGTGGGCGGGCCGCCGGTCCTGGGCCGCCCTCCCAGGTGGCCAGCTCATCGCCGATCGATCGTTCGATGGTGGCGTTACGTCAGCGGGCGGCCGGCGGGCCGCCGCGTCGGCACGCTTCCTCGAACGTGCCCGGAAGTGGCCCGACCCGGCCCGAGTGAGCCGCGAGACGCCGCGGCGCGGCAGGCGATACGCAGGTGAGAGCGTCGAGATGACGTTCTCACAATACAGTGCAAGCTTGGCAACTCTACATTTATCCTAAATCAAGACCGTTCAAGGTGCAACACGCTAAAACTAAACAAAGCAAGGATCGGTTTGCATGAAAGTTGAGTTGAATCGAGAGACATTGGTCAGATGAACGTGATCGTGGTGGGAGCCCCGTTGCTCAAAAAAGGGACCACCTACATTTTATCCGTTCCACTTACCTTTAGCGAACATTTACCGAAGTTGAGCCGCACGCGAGCTTGGCACTCCGACCCTGCCTCTCCGGGCGGAAAATCGGGCGTCCACCGCCCCCTCTTTCCCAGGGCGGGGTCGTCTCGTGCCACCGCGACCCGGCCGGCCGCCCTGCCGAGCACTAGACGGGCCAAGTACTTCCGGTCCGCAGTGGGTCAATACAGATGACTGCAGCGAGAGGCTGCGTAATTATGCGAGCCGCGCTCAGCGCCGGCCGCTTAAGCCGTGCCGCGCCGTTAGACGCCGCAGTAATGGCCGTGATTGTCGCCTGAAGCATTTTGAAGCCTGTGAGGACAGCGCTGAGCTGGCTCGGTCTCCTCCAGCGGCTCCTCTTTCTGCCCTCCAGGCTCTTGAAAGACTACCAAGGATTAGAAGAGAGATGTAAACAAAAACGAACAAAAAAATCGGATGGTAAATTCCGCGTCTTTATTCGTTTGCGGTGTCAAACGATGGTTACCAAATGTAAATGATTCCGCAATATTTTAGATGGCTCCCTAATTCTAAGGGAACATGGGTTTAATCACTCTCAAATGCTTATTTTTCTAAGTGACATAGTTATCCTACGGTCTCTGTGATGGTTGCCAACGAAAACAAAAGACAAAAATTCAATCGATCTGTGCTGTTTTCGCTAACAACTGGCGCCTGCCCAGCGCCCTTTCGCTAATGTTTGTGAAAGGTCACCTTCTTCCGGACTTCACGGCGGGTGCTGCCCGTATTTGTCACATGCCAAGAGCCCCATCGACAAAAGCGGGCGCCCCGCAGCAGCGTGCTAGCGGCCGGCGCGGCGGGCCGGCCGTGATATATGACCTGCACCGACCGCGCGGCTGCAATGCGCCGTCGGTCGTCAATTGTGCCGCCTGACATCGATTTCAGGTATGAGCTTCAGGTGACTGCGGGGAGTTCCGGTATTGGGCTAGCTGCCGGCGAAGTGTCCCTAGGTAAATCATATCAGCGACGGCTGCGCGCCGGCCTGGACTTGCGCCAGTTTCGCGGAGGCACAGTTTTCCGGTGTCGGCTTCCGCAAGTAGCGACGAGTAATGGTCATATTATTCATAAAAAATGTTGCAACTTTAAGATGTGGCTCTGCCAGCTTGATTAGGCGAGCTGTAGGCAATGTACATAGGAATCGATGTTACGTTTGCATTATGCCTCAAAACTCTGAAGCCGCTGGGTTTTAAGCAATTTTCCTCAGCAAACTAGGCAGATCTTAGTAAAAATGTTCGGTTGCACCGTGCATAGTTACTGCAGCTCGGGTGTGACAGAACAGTGGTGTGCAGCAACGGACGACCATAAAGAACGCCTTCGAAATGTCATAAGGTGATCCAATAAACACTTTCATGTCGCAGCGTTTATGTCTAGTCATCTTATCGAGACAAGACTTGTCCAAGTTACTTCGGGACTCGTTTTTTTTTACGTGGGAGTCAGCCCGGTCGGTTGGCACCTGTGCGACAGAGGGTCTTGTGGACTATCACACGGTCGTGTCTATCATCAGTTGCACGCCAGACTTTCGTTACAAAATCAGACCGTACCCGGAACTGCACAGCCTGGTGTGGCGCTCGGGGTCCGTGTGTTGGTTTGTTTTGGACGAGCTCTGGTCCCAAGAATCACTCCTGCAAATCGTCCGAATCTGCTTGATGTAAAAGCTCGCCCATCAGGGAATAATTCACGAATGTGTCATATTTTAGTGCTTAGGGCGATACAGGCCAATCCAAGATAAGGAGGTTTAGTGTCACGGTTATAAAAACGTTAACGTCTCACGAGGCCTTCAATTAACTGAAAGAATCTGCAAACGCCTCCAAGATATTGGTTTAGAATGCGATAGGGAGGCAGGTTGAACGAGCTGGTAGACGTTCCTGTTTTGCCAATTTTCGTATGGCCATGCTTTTGGAACTGACGCGAGAAGCAACGAAGACACTTCCTGGTCCCGACATCCGACAGCACGAGCGAAAGTTTTACTGCGCTGCCGTTATTCCTCCAGGGCTGCATGCGCTCTTGCGAGGCGAGGTCGCTTGTGACCGCCTGGTGACCCGACAGGAAACATAGCGACCGGTCGCGTTCGCTGTATTGACCAGCCCTGTGCTCACGGCGATACGTCGCTCCGAGCACTGGTTCAAATCGGCCTGAGCCGACCTCGCAAGCTGGACCTGCGTCACCGGCGGACAGCGAATCCCCGGCCGCGGCCGCTCGGGCCGATTACTTATCGTCGGCGGTATTGCCACCGATAGGCGGCACGTTGTCCTTGATCGGTTGGGTATCGGCATCCCGACATCCGTAATGGGGGCTGTGTCAACACTGGCCGCCCCCCGACAACACGTGCATCGACTCGACATCGCAGATGGGAGGATGCACCGACCGTTCATCACTCCTCACATCATCACCCCTGACAGACACCTCATTCAGATACATCTGACAGGCGTCACACCAGGGGCCCTTCGTTCTGACAGAGGGTGCTCCAACTCCTCGTCACCCCTGGAAAGATGAGCATTGACTCCGTGTTGTCGCCGACACGGACCCCCTAAAACCTAAAACATAAAACCCCCGGTTGGGTTTCGACAGCTCACGGCCCCCGTCAACGGCCACACCGACACCGCGTCCCTGACCGGGTTCAGCCTCGAGCCATCCCTGAAGTGTTGCGTCAACACCCAGCCAGTCCTGACGGGGCGCATCAACACCCAATACTCCCAACGGGATGCACGACCTTCCCGCGTCCGGGAGGTCACGGCCGTACAGTGCCAGGGTCCGCCACCCCTCGCCTCCCGTGACCGAGACCCATACGGCGGCGGCGGCGGCGGCGGCGGCGGCGGCGCCCGGGCGGCTGGCAACAGTCGGCGTCGGCCGCCGTTACGCCGTCACCACGCGCCGGCTGTTGCCTTCGTGACAGTCGCGTGGCGGTCGGTTGCCACCGGGAGACGGTGTAGCGGCGCCGGGGCTCAGCAGCCACGTGACGAACGGCTGCCGTGTGGCGAGAACTTTGTTTTTTTCTGAACGGAGGATTTCGACACGCGAGAATTTTTTCGCGTGCTTCCCCAGTTTAACTCCGAATAATAGACATGCAAGTGAACGTGGAGCGAAAATGGATGCTGCTCTGATACATAAAAAGTTAACCCAGCAACACAGCAACTGAACTTGCCCAACGTACAATCAATATTGATATCATATGACAACCAAAACCGTCACGATCGAACAAACAGCACTACCACAGTAACGTGACCTTGCTCCTCTTCCCGAAACCTGTCATGGATATTCGGATGTCATAAGTTACCTAAAATTCATAGCTAGTTTTTACGGTTTTGCTATTCATACCTAAAATTTCGCGCAATTAGCAATCAAGCATTATATACGGGAGACCCACGCCCCGGGCGCCCGGGGGTGGGTCTCCCGGGGCGCGGGAATCGCCCGCGACGACAGCCGACGGCGGCCGCCGCTCGGGCGCGTCGGCGCCGGCGGCAGCTCCGGCGAAGCGCCGCTCGAGTCGTCAGCAGCGGCCGCGGCCGGCCGGCGGTTCGGTAATCCTGCATGTCTGAGTGGCCGCCCGCCCGCCTCTGACGGCCTCTCAATCAGCTAACTACCGACGTCGAGCCGCGGTCCCGAACAGCACCCGCGGGACTTCAGCCTCGACTCCGGCCTCCGCGACGCCAGGCGCGGCCGTGACCGTTCGGTCTCCCAGTACGTGGAGCCCGCATGCATGAAGCAGCGGGCGGCAATGGCTGAACGACGACATTTTTTGGAGTGACCTGCTGGGCAAGGCAGATTGCTCAGGCTTTGAGCAGGTGGATAAAGTGGCAATTTCCCAAAGCAGTCCTCATGCGGCCTTTGTACGACAACCAGCAAAAGGCCAGTGTGAAAAAGAAAGGCACAATTGGCTTCCTGGACAAAGAAAGCGTAATGTCCTGGTGAGCATGCCTGACGCTTACAGTGGTCTGTAACAGGTATCAACACTTATAGATGCACGGTGGTACGGGTGAATTTTCCCACTCTTTTTAATTGTATGGGGCATAACGGCAGCGTTTTTACGTAAGCTTACTATTTATTATTATGCGCTCATATTTATTATTTATTATTATGCCAATTTACTAGACTCCTTTGCGTCACGCTCCTTTCTGTGCTGCTGCTGACGATCGCCCCTCAGTCGGCCCGTTCCAGTGCGTGAAAATGACTGGCAGATGCCAAGAAATCGAAAACGTCATTCGACAGTTATTGGCAGCCGCGACCCGCGATGCGGTCGGCGCCAATTTAATAATGGAATTCGCTGCAGACGCCGGACACCGACGGACGGTCTTGGCGTGGCGGCCGTTGTCGATCCCGACGATCCCGGACCGCAGGTGTCGACCGACCAGCCAGCCCCGACGCGCCGGCCGGCCGTGACCTGCTCCTTCCGGCCGACGTTGTCCGTGTCTCGCCCGGATTTGCGCGGACCACGTCACCCGTGGGACCAGGTGCGGCGCCGCGGGCGCCGGCTACCGCGGCGGGCCATCTGAAGGGCCCCAGCGACCCGAACGAAATCAGCTGCAGGCGATCCATCTTTGTGGGAGCGTTTGCAGAGCTGGTCGGGCCAGGGCCGTTTTGGGGCGATTTCTTCCCTTGTGTCACCTTGGAGTTGATGCTAAAGCTACTGATGGCTGGTAGGGCAACCGCACTGCTAGTGTTTCGGGCTGCTTCACGAATGAAGCGATCCATACTCAAACCTTCCCGGATACTAGCAGCTGGAAAGGTAGATTGTGATATTGACTGGTAGGACGGGTACTGGTGAAGCTCACCAGGCAAGAACTACAGTGATCATCTGCCAATATATGTAGTCGTGGCACGAGCGGCAAACAACTGTTTTTTGCAAGGCAGGATCTCCACCAGCGAAACGGATAAAATGTTGATATTGCTGCGGGACATTGGAACGTCTGATCAGATGTGTCTCAGGAATCATTTACATAGATGACAACGTATGGCACTCATGTGCACACACACACACACACACACACACACACATACACACACATATTTTTATCCACTACGGCCGAGGATTGGGATTCGGATGATTCAAATAATCAAACAAGCATTCGGGTACGGCAAATGTTGGAATGCCGATTTTAAGGTTCGGATATTCAGCGACTATTCGGTTGGCCATTTCCGAATATTCCACGAATATCTGAGTGTCAAACAAGCATTCGAATATCGTTTTTTATTTCGCTGCAGAATCTCGACATCGATGTGAGCCAAATCATACATAACCGCGTAGAATGTTTTGTGCATCCCTATAGCTGACAACAATGCCAGACAGTGCCACCGAGGCATGCTGTTCCCCCTTTCCATTGACTGTCCCTCATGCTTCATTTGGCGATGTGTAGCCCAGTGAGCTATCTGACGCTTGTTTCGTGTATGGCCAAGATTAGCAGAAACCCTGTGACGGGATCGCTCGGTGAGTGAAAATGAACACAACCACAACATAAGCATAACCATTTTACCATATCCTCTTTTCAAGGGCGGAGATTTGGACCAAGTGCCAAGGGGGCCAAATCAATGTGAGCTGACCTCCCTCGAAATTTTGCTAACTGCCCGGAGTTAGACCACTAAAAACCTTCAAAAAAAAAAAAAAACGCTTTCGTCCGAAAGGGAAGGGACAACAGACATTTCGCCCCCCTTTTCCAAGGAAAGAGGCGGAGAGGTATGGCCACGATGGCCCCCGCCCCTGGAATAGTAATTGCCTCTTTTAATGTTGCCTATCGACACATGTCGTCTGTTGGCACAAACATCCGGTAATTTTCTCTCATTTCTATTACTTTGCGCTGCGTTTGCAATTAATTTTTGGATCCCAGGTGGGTTCCATGCTAAAAATACCTTCAGTTAACAAACACAGCGGAAATCTACTGTGGCAGGGGAGTAATGCCGTTCAGAAGGGAAAGGCAGATACCGCTCAAACCTAGATAGCACTCCATTTTCCACGCTAACTGTAACTGTCAAGCTAACCCAACACTCCGTTCCAGGGAGGTTAGAACCGATTTGAAGAGTAGCTCGGTTAACAGTCGTCTTGGACACTAATCCAATGTTGTATGAAAGTGCATCCATTTCAGTAAAACACCGTTTGTTTTGTAAACTTGATGCTGATGTTTTGCTAGGGTGTTTTGGAATCAGATCTCGAGCTCAACAAATCTTGATGCACGGACTCTGATCCCTTGAGCCCAAAGTTTAGCATGCCAGCATTAAGGACACGGTCGCGACATAGCCAGTGTGCCCCTTGAAAGGCCTTAAATAACTTGCAGAATAAGTCGCTACAGTGGTGACGACCGGTATCTAAGACCGATCGGAATCTCATCAATATACCCATTTTTTCTATAGATGCAGTGGCGAGGAACAACAGGAGACATTCCTACAATTTTCAAGACTGTGGTGCGTGCCTTCCCATATTTGATTTCTTTGTTTCGCTGTCTTCCTGGCAGTCCGATTATCCTAAATGCCGCCTTCGTAAGAGGTCTTCACGGTTTCCAAACGGAGTGCCCTCTGCCGCTGACGTCACGCCCTTCGCCTTCCTCTGCCTGGCCGCCGTCCGTCCGGTGCTCGGCGACGGCGCAACTGCGTAGCTGTTTTACTTGTCATCCAACTGTTAATCGGTCTCAGGGATGACGAGGCACGATCGTCGACGGCGAATCGGTTAGAATAATCTAGAAGCCAGGAATATTTGGCTCTTGGCTATACAAGTCACGCGAAAGGGATATGATTGCGTAAGCAAAGTTTGTATAGCCCCATGTCAGAACATCGCTACGCTGGAATGTCTTTTTTTAGACACTTTGTATACACGAATATGTAGATTTGAAAGGAACACAGGAATCAGCTGGTAGTCAAACCACACAGTAAGCATGAGTAAACGTGAACGCAGTTAGGTCGACGGGTGGACTCCATCAGCGAACGCCGGCATTTGAAAATGTCAGCTCTGTCTCCTAAAGAGACGATTAACAAACAGGTTTTTCAGCTGTTTCCATATATGACGAAAACTAGCGAGCTGAAACAATGCTTCGTAACCAACCGCATATAGGTACAAGACAAAGCCTTAGCATTTTGCTGCTCGGATCAAAAATTAATCCGTGTTTATTGCACAAACGACGGGGAAAACCACTAAGCGTCGGCTCCTGCTTCATCCTACGTCGGATAACAACCCAGCGAAATAACCCGGCCTAGCCACGTGCCTGATAAGGCCCGGACGTCTCCGGCACGCCGGCTCGACGCTACGCGTCATGACGTGTTAACCGAAGTGGGTCGCGTGCGCGGTCTTGACGACTGCGTAAACTGTACAGCCAGCTTCCCCCTCGGCCGCCAGCGCTACTGCGCAGCCAGTGGCCTTCCACTGGCGCAGGGACGGGCCATTTCCATCTGGCTGCTGCTGCTGCAATGCTGACGACAAGCAGTGACGTAATTATTTTGACATTGAAGACCGCTGTGGCTTTCTATTTTTGCTCCGGCAAGCCCCAATATCCTGCGTGGTGGAACAAAGAACGGTCGGAGTGCTTCCACGACGCTTGGATAGTTTCAGGGGGCGTTTCCAACGCTCTGCAGCGATATATCATTGCCAGAACAGAATCTCCCGTTGTTTCATATAGTGGAAGACTAAAGGTAAGAGATCGAATCGAATATAAAAGGACTTCGCGAGAGGAAATTGCTTTGCTTTGCACAAGACTATTTGTCTAGGAGCATTCGTGAACGCTGTTTACATCGCATGGTCCTTAGTTAGGATGGCGATGTTCATTATTAGTGGTATAAATTCTAAGTAACTGCGAAGCAATCCTTAGTTCTTCCTTTACCGCACTGTTTTTGCCAAACAAACGCTCGTGGCACATAGACACCGTCGGGCACGAGCGAAGCGGCTTACTGGATTGTTGTGACACATGCCAAACCGATATTTTTCAGCCTTCCCGTCGCACGTTTGAACGAACTAAAACAAACTGTTCTCAGCTGCAACACTGAGCCCATTACCACGCCAGTGTTGCGTTGGCTGCTGCAGCGATGGCGCTGGGACGCCTCGTCATCTCCTCCTGCGGCGTACCACGCTCAGTGCCCCCCCCCCTCCCCGCCGCCCGTCAGTCACGGTCCGTCACATGACAGGTCAAGGTCAGTCATCGTGCGGCCGGCGCCCCCGTCTGCGGGCGCCGCCAGATACGATCTGCGGCTGACTCACAGGCGCCAGTTCCGGGAAGGCCTACTACAGCGGCGGCCACCTGCCCGGCGCACGTGCACGGTGGGCGGCCACCGGCGCCGCCGCCCGCAGATGAATCACGGGCGTCGGAGCCGACGCGCCGCGTCGCGGCCGGCGATCGTCGCCGTCGACGGCGGTTCGACGAACGCCGCCGCCGGCGCACAACAGCGCGGCCGTTTCTCGGAAGGGGCGCCGGGAGGGGGCGGCGGCCGGGGCGGCCGCGGAGGACAGTTATCGCCGCGCGGGCTTCGAGGAAGCGGCGAGGGGCCGCGCCGGCCGCGGCGGCGGCGGCTAGCGCGAACTCGTGATGCACGGGTCGGCCTGCTGTCGGCGCGACCGTCCTGGAATCGGCCGCAAGCTCAGCGTCCGTTCCGCAGACGGGCGGCCGCCCCGGGAAGTCGCCGGCGGCGGCGGCGGAGTCCGCTGCCAGATAGCGGGAGTTCGGCTTAATCCCCGTCGAGAGATGACAGATCAAGAGTTGCCTCAGAGGTCGAGTCAGAGGGGAGATCCCACATGAGACGGCGGGGTGAGGAGAGAGGCGCCGAGGGTGACGACTAGGAGGCTGACGGGAGAGCTTCCAGGGGCTGGTAGAGGAGCGGGCAGACCTCCAGGGGTTCCCACAGAAAGGGAAACACGAGTCAGTCATGCACCCACTACAGCCAGAACGGTGTTATAAGTGCAAGTGCGGAAGAGTTCCCTGAGGGGCTGGATGAAAGGAAAAGTATGTTCAGAGGTCGGGACAGTCTTGGAAACACTAGAGTTCCTCATGAAGAGAAAGGAGAAAAAGAGAAACCTGAGGCACGTCAGGAATTTTGCTTGGAATCCTGGAAACAAGATTCGATACTTGACAACGATTACATACACGTTTAACGGGACGCTAAAGCAGTGGAAAGTTATTTCCGTGCCAAACAAACTGTCAGGGAAAACCAGCCATGCAGGTCTTCTAGAACATGCATGTCTTCTGCGGAGACAGGGAAGCGAATCCTGGAACGTGTAACTTTAAACGATACTGCGGCTTCGGCTTGGACTCCTCGCTGAATATCGATACGTTATTCGCATTTTGTCGCCATAAATTTGCCTTTGATGCCGCTCAGTGATAAAGAGTTAGCCATGAATTTCAGCGGGCAAGGATAACTGGAGATCGGTATCATTTCCTACGGTAATAAAAACTAGAGCGACGTTGCCGAGGACTGTTTCGTCATCCTGCTTTTGAAAGGGACCGATGGCGCCCACAGCTCAAGGTGAAAAGAAGCCGTCTGATAAGGTCACATGATGCAAGCTCGGATAAACATTAAACAGATGTGAGTTTCTGGCGCCACGCCGTCTAGGGCTTTTCCACGTAACTTCTGAGTCTAATGCAACCTCTTGACGTTGCCTACGTGTCTGTTGATGAGAAGAAAGAAGGAACGGGCCCATCATCTCAGGACTTTGGGACCTTACCACATAGCCAGGGTACACTGAACGGGGAGCTTTGGTATATATTCTATCGCGTTAACAATAAGACTGACCTCAGCGGCAAACCAATGATGGGGCAAAGTAAAGATTCGTTTCATAAATCCGGAACTTTATTTTCTTACCATACGCAAGAACCATCGCATTGTTACGACATACAGTTGTTTTTCGCGACACAAAAACTCGCAATAAAATTATTTCCTCTCGGCAGTATTGTCATCCGATGTTATAATTCAGTTCATGATCACCAAACGACGCGTTCTATGTCAAATGCAAAAGTTAAAAAAGCGCGAAGAAGTTTCCGCACGCAATCCCCACCATCGTTTTTTGTTGATATACACACGATGGAACAGTATCACAGACAACTGCAAATGTTTTTAGGGCACGCCAAAAGTAAGTCGATGGCAGCCTAATCGGACTTGAGATTCGAAGGTTCAAAGGTCGCGCTGGTGCAAGGCGGGCTGAAAAACTTCTCCGTATCAGGGGCGTTCGCCCTCGTCTATCGAATCCTCCGCTGGGGTTTAGCCAGACGAACGGAGAGGGGGCCAACAGGACGCTCCCACCAGGAGCTCAAAGGTCGGCGGAGATGTAATCCCTCGGCGAGATAGCGCATGCTGGCTCATCGGATTACTCGCCGCCAATTGCATCGCGCAGGTGCTGACTGAAGGCACGAAACCGCCGTCTTTGACGCAGCCGCTGACGCGCGGCAGAGCGAACGGCTCGCCGAGCCGCGCCAGGCCGCAGGCTTCTGCTCGTCGCCTCCGACGCTCGGGGTCTGCCTCCCGGGCTGGGGCCGTCTCTCGGGCGGCGCGTCGTGTTGCCCCGGGGGCTGGCCGGCGGCAGGGGCCGGGTCGGGTCGCGGGGGTCGGCCGCCTGAGACTGTTCCGCCGCCGGACGGTCGGCCGTGCCAGGCCGAGCCGCGCACGGCCGGCGGCGGCCGCGGCCGGACCGTCTGCAGCGGTGAGACGTCGCCCCGGGCGGCTCTGCCCGCCGCCGGGCCGTGACTCAGGCTCGGCGGATGACTCAGAGCCAGCCCGCCGCCGCCGGCTCGGCCGCCGGCCGGACGGCGGTTCTCACGCTGGCTGAAGACGCCGCCCGGCCGCTGCCGGGCCGGAGGTTCCGGCCTTCCCGATCGGCGTTGGGCTTTGATGGGTTGACGGCAGGCGAGGAAGGCAAGATGACACCGAAATGGAGCTCAGCAATGACGACTATTACAGCTGATGTAAGATCTGAGAAATATCGGCAAAGGTGGGGATTTCCTGTTCAGACCGCTGTCTTTCTCCTCCCATGAGATCATTGTTCGAGACACCGAAATCATCACGGAACAACAAACAGAACATGCCAAGGCTCTCAGCCCCACACTAGCGGATCGGGGAGAGAGGACACCGAGGCCTTGCCTCCACTTTGTTGGGAAAGAGGGCCAGTGTCATTTTCCTCCCCCCTTCCGGAAGGAAAGGTGCATTTTTTTGGTTTTTGAAACATAACAAAAACATTAATTTTCGACATTGACAAAATAAAGTGGACCAGAGATGGGAAGGAATCAGTATTTATGTGTAGATTAGGTTACACGGACTGAATTTTGCCCATCCACCCTAGGACAGGCACGTAGCCAGGAATTTTCCTCAAGGGGGACCAAATGTCAAATTTCGTCATATATCACTGGCAGACTTGTGCTCGATTCCAGCGGAATCGGAGCCAAATCCGGATTTGCTTCCAACTGGCCCGGAATTGGATTCGGAATCGATTCACTTGGGAGATGTGTTGAGTCGGATTCGGAATTGATTCACTTACTGGAATCAGAAGCGCATCAAAAGGGCAAAACGACTGATTCCGCTTTTATCAATTTAGCTTACCACTGCTTTGGCGTCTAAAAAATGTAATATATGTAACGATTAACAGCTATGCATGTATATCCAACACAAGGCTTCACTTTGAGAGCAGTTTTGGACAACTTCATGTCAATGGTTTGCTTATTTATGGTGGCATGAGCTGGACATTCTCTGTCAGGTAGGTTGGTAGGTACTTGAAAATGGGGCTGTGCTCCAAAATATAGCACAATTAACGTGAGATCAAATTTTTGCCTCAAGGTAAGTCAAAAAAGCAAGAAAAGGATACACAGACATCACTAGGTACACTAGTTTCGTGGGTGGCAGTAAGCAAGTACTAGGGAGCATGTTATCATACCTCCACTTACTTTTACCGCCTCATAGGTATTTGTCTGGTGCCGAATGTCGATTGTTATTGACCTGAGGCGTGTCGCAAGAACGCCAGAACTGTACGTCGTAAAAAGTGTGTAAATAGAGCGTAAATAATTCCTCTTACTGCCTGAAGTCATAAGTATTTGGTTACGAATGCTGTTATTGACTTCCAGGCATGTCGTAAGAGCGCCAGAACTGTGCATTACAAATGGCGCGGAAACGCCTGTGTTTATATTCAGGTACCACGTGAGGCTTATTTTCTTAGCCCAGTTTCTTACAATGCGGATATTATGCATACGAGAAAATTTTCCTTTTTTATGACAACAATTTGTATTCAAATATTCACTCTTGCTGAGCGCTAGGTAACATTACCAATACTACTTATGCAAGCAACCTCGCGCCGACTCGAACCACGTTGTCCCGCTGCGCGGGATGTCTGTGTTGAACACGCCCTTTCCCCTTCTTCGATCCTAATCCTTTTCCCCTTTCCTTGTATCAGGCTGTCCCGGAAAACTCTTTGGCCGTTTGAAGTTCCAGTTCCACCTGGAAAAAGTGATCATTCAGAGCGCCATCGAAGGCGGCGCTCTGAATGATCATCTCGAGGGTGGTAAGTGCTAAACATTAACGGAAAGCAGGTGTTGCTCCTCGCCGGCATCGTTTCTGCAACTAGGATCAGGGCAAGCACTGCTCGACAAACGGTTAGCCTAGCTGCTGCACAGCTGTGAACTGTCGCTTCAGGTAGTATTTGCTTTAGTGACGCCAGGCAATGGTTGATAATGTGGCGCATGAGCACGACTCGCGAGAGACTGGCAGAGCTGCTAAGTCTATGTTAATGAGCCAGAGCTGAAGACTGTTGGGTACATACCAAGTGTGGTAATGTTTATCCGTGATGAGTCCATCCTGCGTGAGAGTGAGACAAGTGAACGGACAAAGAGCGTGACACAACTGAGAAGTCTGCGTGGTCGTGATGGAAATTTATGGTTTGGGTTACTGCAGTCAGGGGCAACGTTTTGTTTAAATAATTGGGGGGGGGGATGGGGAGGAAGAGCAAGAGCCTAAACTACCAAACGTTCCCCCGAATGAGTTTGTCAACGGATTTAGCCGTTTTAGTTTAGATCGGCATTAATTTTCGTTTTTAACATTTGGTTATCATTTACCATCTAAAAGGCTTTCTTCCCCTCTTTAAAAATTGTAGAAAATATTGGGGGAGGGGACCTGCCTGATACAGCGGGAGGGAGTGGGGCAAATCCGCATTGGGAGGCCATGGCTACTCACAAAGAGCTTAAACTGACCCCTGGTAGCAGTAGGTTTACCTACCTGATTATTAATATCTTATCGTTATACGTGTATATGCATGTGATGCATGGATGTATATATATACATACATATATGCATATATATACATATGTACATATACATATTTTTTTTACTGATTACACTGATCTGTATTATATTATGGTTATATTGTATTTACATCATCTGCCTGAATGGGATTTGGATTCGGAATCAGACAGTTTTAGCCACATTTGAACTTCATTCGGAATCGATTCCATTTGTAATTGATTGGTTGGAATTGGGCTCGGATTCGGAGTCATTTGCCTTGTTATTGAGTTGGAGTCGATTCCAGTCAAGCGGAATCAAGCACAAGGCTGATCACTGGCATATGACGAAGTTTGTAGGAAAAACAAGAATTTTACGTAACTGACCTCTTTTTAACCCACAGGAATACGTATAATGTTTGTTTTTGCAACATATATATGATAACTATTCCATATTTGTGCGAAACCGCTATATATCTAATGCAGACTACTTGGCTCTACATTAGATGAGCTGGGGGCATGGCCCCCATGACCCCCCGGCTACGTCCCTACCCTATCACACGGTTTGGATCCACCATTGCAGCCCCTTGAAAAGAACGACTGAGCTGCTCCCAACAGAAAAAATCTCGGCATGGTTAACCAGGAGGTCATTTTTTGGAACACACTTAATTTTGGAATACAATAATGTTGAATTACATCCGACGACGGTCAAATTTGTCCGCTCTTTCAGCAACTACTGCTAAGTCAGAGTGATTGCTCTGGCGTCACAGAATGATTTTGGCATTCTGTCACTAGAATCACAGGTGCAACCAAGGGCCGGGGGCCTGAGCCTCCCCAGGCCCGCATTTGTTTGTGAAAGCCATCGCACATCGTCTTCCCAGCAAGTTTCCGTATGATTTCAGTTCATGATGAATTCCGATCTCCCCCTTAGGTAAATCCTGGCTGCGCCCCTGGCTGGAATCATTCTATGACGTCAGGGCAATGCATTTGCAGTCCAGGCTCTGACATCACTGCCACCCTTCTGTCAACTTCGCCGGCAGAACGGCAGCAGGAGTCATCAGAGCGGCGACCCTGGTCCACCTGAGACCCAACAACGCCGAGGAGCGTGGGACCGGCGCAGCGCCGGCCCCCCGGCCGCCGGACACGCCGGCCCGCCCCCTGCCGGCCGTGTTTGGCACCTGCGGAAGCGGCAAATGACCCCCGCCGGCCACCCCGTCCAGCTAACTACCTGTTGAACAGGGCGTGGGCGTGACTCAGCCGGTGGAGATTAGCGGCCGAGACCGCGCAGTGGCGCGTGCAGGGCTTTCACCGACCCGGCCGACTGCGCCCGAGAGTGGGCCGGCAGACCGTTCCTCGTAGACGCACAGAGATCGCCGCTCTCGTGACCTCCTTGCCCCCCCCCCCCGCACTGTCGCGCGCGTGCGGGCGCTCCCCTGCCGCCGCCGCCCGGGGCGGCCGGCTCGTCAGCGGCTGTTGATCGGAGCGGTTAATATGTCGGCGGGAGAGGCGGGAGGGTGGCCGATGTGTCACCCCTCCGGCAGGCCCGGGCCGACAGGTGGCGGCCGGTCAGCGCCCGATAGCGGCCGCTCCCAGATAGCGCCGATAGCGGCGGAGACAGGCCGTCTGCCGGCGCGAGCCTGTCGTCTGCCGCGCAACCCCGTCATCTGCCGACTGTGACCGAGGCCTAGGAGTGGTGGGACCGGGAATCGGAATATTTCGGACAGTCCGGAGACCACCCGGCCCGGGCCGTGGTCCCCCGTACCCGGAGAGACTTTGTATCAGAAACTGGAGAGATGGTGCTTGGAATCTCACAGCGGTGGGTACTGGCAGCTAAAGCTGTGGGACCCGAGATCTATTGCGATGAACCGAATTACCGCGCGTAATTCTCATTGATTAAGGAGAGCCCTAACTGACTTATGCGTTCAACTGGCCATAATCAGTGATGTTTGGAATAGCGCAGTAAATAACATTGCGTGATGTGGTATGCTAACATGTGGCTGGAACTAAAATTTTTCGTTCGCAGTTATCGTATGCAAGGCCGGAGCGAACCTTGCATAGTAGCAACTATACGTCGCTGGTTAATCCGTCGTCTGTAATGGACTGGATTATGCGATAAGTGGACTCATGTCGAGTGTCTGGAAAATGTATCACTTGGACAGGACTGGACTGGCCGATATGTCGGCTTGACCCAACTAGACAATACGGCGACCGGACTGGGGTGAACTTGACATTTTGACGACCGGATTTGGCTAGACTGGGCGATATAACGGCTGAACTTGACTGGTCTGGGTAATACAGCAACTGGACTGGACTGAATTGGGCGATGTTGTGACTGGACTGGACTGGACTGGACTGGACTGACTGAGCGGTATGGCGACTGGACGGGATTGAGCCGGAAGATCTTACGGCTGGACTGGATTGAATAGGACTGGATAATCCTACGTCTGACCTGGACTGAACAGGACCGGATTGGACGGCTTCTCAACTGGACGAGACTAGACGGAACGATCAGCAGTCTGATGATCGGTCTGACCTGGCGTGAAACAGACGCGTGACTGAGGTGTCAACTTTTATTGAAGCTCGACGAATTCTTCGCGAGCTTTCGCTTCAAGCATTCCGCTCGTGCAACGCAAACACCCCAGCTTCAATGTGACAAACCCAAGTCACACAGGCGGATATTGCTCGCGCTAAATCCGCGCCAGCGATGCGAGCTGGGGCCGCGGCTCGTCGGGGGAGGGAGAAGGGGGGGGGCGGATGTCGGACCGGAACCTACAGCATTGCATCTGCGACCGGGCGACGCGCTGACACGACCTGACCCGACCCGGGTCCGCGGCACCTGAGTCACGCGCCGGCCAGCTGTGGATGCAAATTATCGCTCCGCCCGCCCCCCGCCGTCCGACTGACTCACTGGCGGCCGAGCGAACGCCTCGTAAACGCGGAAAACCCGCCGATGGATACCGTCATCACGACTCGTCGGTTCGGCCGCCGTGGCGCTCCGATGACGACGGAGGCGGTCCGAAGGCGTCACTGGATAGTCAGATTCTGCCGGTCCGGCCAGGTGACGGTCCTGATGACGATGCTGGTGGCAGTCCTGAAGACCGCCGGACGTCGCCTCGATCGGCGCCGGCGGGGCCGCTCCCTGTCCTGCGCGCCGCTCCTGATGGCGGCGTGATGGCGGGCGGCCGGCGAGCCTCCTCTGATGACGGCGTGGTGACGGGACGGCCGACGCCGCGCCGCCGTGACGCTGCCGACACGGGTGCGGCTAATTAAATGGAATTGGAACCGGCAGCGGGGAGCGACGGAGCGCAATTTGCCGCGCCGTTTTCACTGATAGGGCCGTCCGCACACACTGTGTCTGATGGTTTTGTCGCGATCGGCCGGGGGGGCGCGGCGTGCCGAGCTGTCCGGGGTAATAAGCGGGGACTCCGAGCGTTTCCGAGCACTTAGTGGCCCGCTTGTTTGTATGTGCGGCGTAGTGCGGCTCATTGAGGTCTCGATATTTGCCCATCGTCCAGGCGGCTCCAGAAGCACAGCGCGGTCGATTTTCCGCATAGCGGTTTCGACCGTGAACCAGGCTGTTTACATATGGGGAGCGCAAAACCCCAAAGGTCTGATCTGAGCTAAGGAACAAAAAATTTGGACTGGAGTCTTTTGGCCTTCAAGATACTGGCTGCCACCGCCGTCTACATTTGCCGTCCAAAGGCGCCACGAAGCCTGACAGAACGCGTCCACGGCTCTTCATGACCTTCCTGGACTATGCACGCTGTCACGGCTTGTGCAAGTGTCTCCAGCACCGTGCAAAGCCTCCCAAAACGTGCAAAACAGACCGTTACGTGCCGTGTAAACGGACGGGCGGCCGGCGTCTCGAGCGCTGGCGTCCCGCCGCCGCCGGCCGGCCGGGCGCCGCCGGGCCGCGGATTGCCGTCCAGGGGCCTCCGCGGCGGCCGCGTGCGGAAGTCGGCGCCGCTGACCGGCCGTTCATGCATCATTTCTGGCGTCACGAACGTCACGAACGGCAGCCCGGAACACGCCGCGGCCGCGTTCGGCCGGCGGGGCGCACGCGAGCCGGGCCGCCGCTCCCGCCGGCCGCGAATTAAAGCCGCCAGCGGAGCGCGGCGGCCGTGCCCGCTGTGGCCGGCCCGGCCGCCCGTCCTTCGGCGTCGGGCTTGAGCCCGCCGCCCGCGCGGCCGTCCCCCACCTGCCCCCTCCGCCGGCTGCAGCGGCGCCGAATGACCCCAGACAAGGTCAGAGAGGGGCGGGCCGGGCGGCGCGGCGCCGCGCGCGTAAAATAAATCACCGGCCCGACCGGCCGGCCGAGGGCAGACCGCGCTCCCCCACCAGAGCTGGCCAGTTCGGCGGTGTTCAGCGCGGACGACGCCCCTCCAGCCGTCTGCCGAGGTGGCTGCGATTGGAAACGAAAGCCGAGCGAACGGCCTTCATCAGGTTCGAAGTCCGAGGGTCTGTCCGTTTTTTTGCTTGTTCTTTTCTTATTAATAAGCACATGAATGTGATGAAATTCTCAAATGGTACCTGGTGCTGCTCAAGAACAGACCCGGTACGTGATGCATTGCATGCCTTGTCTGAGAGTCTCCCGGCATTCATTCTACATTCAGTCGTCCACAAACGGTTCGTTGCCTTGGGCCTTCGTCGACTGGCTCGCCCTTGGCAGGGTGACGCCCAGACGAAGGGTCGTACTGTATGCCTCCCCGGATCAAAAAGGGGTGATGGAGGAGAAAACAGGTAAAAGGAACAGAGTTTGGCAGAAAGGAAGATGAAGTGGGAGCCAAAGTATCAAGCTCTAGAAGGGGAAAAACAGAAACAGTCGGGAAAACGTAAAGGATGTGGAGGCTTGTGAGCACTGAGATAGCCAGAGGGTAATAAAGAAATGCATCTGTAAAAACTGCGGAACAGAAAACATGTTCTTGTGCTGACATGTTACTGCGTTAGACTTTCTAATGCCTTTTTGCGGTATCCGGAACACAAACAAAGTGGTGCAAAAGAGGACAAAAACGGGGCCGTGCGCGGCCGCGTGCGACAGCCCATGCGCCACCGTCACCGGCTTCGAGATCGTCGTTTGTCGCTTTCTGCGTCATGGTCGAATCACGCCGCCGCGCTCCGGACTGGCACGCCGGGGTCCGGCCCGGCGGCGTAATGGATTGGTCGTCGCGTCCACCACGGCGCGTCATATCCCGCTCAAGCGCAGATTCCGGCTCCGGAAAAGGGTCGGCTTTCACGCGACCACGTGGGCGGGGGCGGCCGCCGGCGCGGCGTCCGTGGCCCGGGCCGGAGCCGCCCGCTCGCCGGCCGGCCGTCCCGCGCCGCCAGCTCTGTCGCCGGCGGCGGCTGTGATTCACGGCGACGGCGGGAGGCGCGGCCGTCACCCCGCCGTGGCGAGCGCCGCAGCCGCCCCCGCCCACAGCCCGGCAGGGCGGGGGCGACGGCCAGGGAAGTCCGGCCGCCGGCCCGGGACCACTGCGGGGGGGGGGGAGGGGCGGCCAGACGCTGGCCATCTCGGAGAGGAACGTCCCGGGGAGGGGGAGGGGAAGGACGGATCATACCGGTGGATCCCAGCTGCGGTGGGCCCGGCGCAGGTGCCGCCCTCTCCTATCCCGAGCGGTGACAGCATCCCGGGGCGATCTGCAACGCGGACCGACACGTCATCGTGACAGCCACGTTTTTCCCTGCAGCGCACGGCACTGGGCGGCCGAGATATGTGGCGCGGTTCAGTTTTTATCGCCGGCTTGTCCGTCGGCCGTTCGCATGACCCGCCGGGGGCAGGTGAATTCCTGGCGACGGACTCACGCTGGGAAAGAGGCCATCCGGGAAAGTGGTCATCGGGCAGGTGTGGCATCATCGGACAACAAAAACGCGGTCGCAGCAATGGCGGCGTGCCAGATCCCCCATTTCTCGAACTTCGGCGCTGCAGAAAGTCGTAATCGCTGACGCAGCCGCATGGGCAGACCAGTGCTCGCAGGTACCGGTTGGGGTCTGAGGCCTTGTCGTGCCCAGCTCCGGGGAAAAGGGTGAACTCTGTCACGGTAAAAACGTCCGACCTCTTACTACGCATCTAGCGGACCGCAAACCATGCACAGCAGGCACAGCTGCTCCCAGCACCTGATAGGAGCAACAAAACCAAGGGTCTCTTTTATCCACCGATCAAGGCCGTGCAGCGCATTCCGTTCGCGGAGCGCCGCACTTGCTGCATGACATCACGTGCGGCGTGGTTTCATTTTCATTTTCCCATTTTTCTAGTTTCACCTTCGACCCTCGGAACAGCTCGCACTTTGAGAGTGTTCTTCTGGTGTTTACTGCAGCTGATGCCGCTCAATTTGGGTAAAACCACTCGTCTGTATTAGTCACCGAAGGAGTTATCATACATGGATGGTAATCCAAACGTTGCTGCTTCGAGTCTCACCAGCCACGTGTTGCGCAGTTCTCCAGAGCTGCAGCTGCTGTGAAATGCTCCGCCGCTCATGAGGCCTGCAGCTGCGTCAAGATCGAGTAGCAGTCCAGTGGCAGCTTGTTAAAACTGTCAGGGCGAAGCAAGACGTCGGGACGGATTGGAAGCGTGTGGAGCGGACGCCGACCTGCCGCCGAGAGGTGTGCGTGCGATCGTCTCGTTATTGTAGACCCCATAAGCTTATGAGGGCTTCTCGAATTAATGTCGACAGCAGGTGGTGCACTATTGGCCCCAACCTTGAGGCTACGACCTGAACTGCTTCATTGTAATTCAGCCGGTGGTTGTGGCGATGCCATGCCGCTGGTATAGTCCACAGGCCCCCACACACATCTGGTGCCAATGAGTGTGCAAATCGGCGATCGGTCCATTATGCATGTCGGCGGCACGTGTCACGTCGTGTCCACCCGTCAACAACGTCGTGTCCACCCGTCAACAATGTCGAGAGTCAACGACGTTCGTGAATTTCACACCAGTTCGATGGGAGCGAAACCACGTTACTACGACCTCGCCGCCGACGCTTACGCTTGCGGCTGCAGGCACCGAGCCGTTTTCACTTTTGCGGCGGACAGTCACGCTCCGTGGTCTTCACGAGCCATGCCGTGCCAGGCCGTGGTCCGGAGCGGCGTGGGTCGGCCGGCCGCGGTCGGGACTCCCGTGCCTGGGGCGGGGTGACCTCCCGGCCCAGCAGCCGTCAGCCCCAGTCGACAGCCGGCGCACGGCGTCCATTCATGTCGACACACGTCTGGGCCGGACCCGTACCTTCACGCGCCGGCCGCGCGAGCCTCCGCGCCGCTGAGTCACCGGGTCCCTGCATTTCGGCGACCGCGCCGGCGGGGTCGGTCCAGAGTCCATTGCTGGCGGGGGCGGGAGGGGTAGCACGGCACACCGGGCCAAATGAGGGGGGGGCTGTGGTGAAATCCCAGAGGGCGCGCGGAGAGATTTGTCATGAGCTCGACGTGATTGCACCCATCTAATTGTCTGCATGCCGCGCGGTAGTTACCACGTGATTTCTCGCTTCCCTTATCTGAATTAATAACAGCAACACGACCGCGACGTGATCCGACCATGACTCAGGGCACACGGGTTATCAGCGGCTCGCTAAGGGCACCTGAGGGATCCGGGTATCACCACACCACACCGAATGTTTACATTTACTTCCTCCTTATTGGGTAAGCCCACGAAGAGAATGGAGACCATATCGGCACTCCCTAATCCAATCTCTTGCGCTGTCGTTCTCTACGTGGGTAACGCTTGTTCCCTCAGGCACAATCGCCAACCAATGCGACATCCTGAATCTTGCTACCTCGCCGAGTCCCTGCCAGCGACACATTGACCCAGGGGCGCAGCCAGGATTTTCTTTGGGGGGGGGCGGAGCTCATCGTGAACTGAAATAGAAAACCGCCTGCCGGGAAGACGATGTGCAATGATCTTTCACAAAAAATACGGGGCTAAGGAGAGAGCCCGGGCTCTCGGGCCCCTTCTCGGGCGCGCCTGTGCATTGTCCCCCACCTCCTCGCCTTACCGGCGCTCTGGAAGGTCAGGGGCGTCGCGAGTCCCCTTCACCTGGCACTAAAGCAGAGGATGAAAGAGAAGGGGAATCTCTTGGCGACTGCATACGATATAGCAGCCGGGACAGTTAAGCGGTGAGAGTGATACCGTGTCCGTGGACGTGGCCTATCACCCATTTTTTTGACAACGCAACTCCGCTGCGTTTGGCCTGAACAGGCAAATACACACGTAGTAAACTTACAATGATTTTCACTGGTATACTAGACAAGCTAAATTGCCTAACGCCGCAAACAAATCAGATAACTCCCTCAGCCGCAGTCACGGAAGACACGACGATTATACTAGACACGGAGATATTGCTAAACTTCAAACCATTGTCCATGAATCGCTATTGCTTGTTACGAAATGGCTTAGTGAAAATTTCGTCTCCTTTAATGTTACACATTCATTCAGCGTTATTCAAGACTTTTCTCAGACTTAAGTGTTGATGTTAGTGATGATGGTGGATGTCAGAATAACTTGCGTATAGAAAAAGAGCATTAAGTTTCCTGTCGTCAACCCTGATAGCACGTTCAAACTGACATCCCATGTACATTATTTCCCTGTATAATTAGCAGGAATATCAGTGCAACTGGTCGCGCAAAGTACTTCATTGGCAAAAAGGACAGCTAATCTTCCATTTAATACTCTAATCCTTCCGCATCTCACTTATTGCTGTCTCATTTAGGGTGCAAATAACGCTCGTCAGTTGGGTAGATTATGCATTTTGCAAAAAAGAGCGGTTTGAATGACTGATCATGCGGACCCTCTAATAGGTTCCAGAGCCAATCTTCAAATACCACAAAAGTTGAAATAAGTAGAGCTTGTCAAATGCCAGTTGCTTCTTGCTAAACAGTAAATTTCCGATTAATCATCTCTCTGTGTCACCCAATATTATGTACTGTGTAAAAGATGAAAAATACAATACAAGGCAACCCAACATCTGGAACAGCCTTTCACAAACAGAAATTATAGAATCGTTACTACCTCGTGCTTTGGTCCTTAAATTTGCAATGATATGGTAGCATCTCTTTTTCGTAATAAAAACAGCGTTCCAACTTCAAAGCACATAATTATGGAGACAGTCAAAAAGTACTTTGTTCATTCATATGGTCAAAATTATTCTCATAATTAAATGCGACATGAGTGGAAATTAAGTGTTCTGCCTCGGTATGCACATATTTTTATGAACCTAACATGTGTGTATGTTTGCTGTTTTTTTCATTACATCAGGCTAACCATAGGGTCAGTGCCTGGAGGGGGATACGTGTTTGGAATGCACTCATACTCGTGTAAAGACTCTTTACTCTATTTTTGTATGTGTTGTGCGTGGGTGCCGTTGCATATGTCTCAATATTTCGTGTGTAGCGCAGGTATGTGCATGCTTTTGAGTGCTGGTGGATGTCAGAATGGGCAGGTGAGTTGTGCTGCAGGTGAAATTCTATTGACCACAATAATGGTTATTATCTGAAATCTTTCTTCACGTCGCTTCACGTTCAGTGGCGAGCCTCCGGCCTGCTTCCTGCCCACGGGAGGTGTTTTTTTCCTACCCCTAGCAGACGATAAATACATAAGTTTGTTGATTTCGTTGCAGAATAGCCGTTTATTTTGTTTGGCTTTCTTGTCTTAGCACGGGGTACCACGACTTGCTTCTTTTCTTGTTGATATCTTGGGATTGCGTTGCTTGTTTCGTTGAGAGTTAGCGTGAAGTTCCCTGCGTCGTGGTGGACTGGAATGGGAACACTCCAGGCTGCCTGATTATAGGTGGCGTGTAGAAACAAAAATCCTTCCTTTTCGACCGGCCAATTTAACCAGGAAACACCAGCACTAATCCCGCTCCAGACGTACCTGCCTTCGGGCCCAGCTGCCGCCCACCTCCTCGGCGACGTTTCGACGATCAGAGCGGCCGCCGGTGGCGCAGCCCGACCGCTCGACAGCGTCGCCAGCGACGACCGGACGCGCCGCGCCGACGCCCAGCTGAGCGGCCGACGACATTGCATCGGTGTCGCCGGCGGGCCGGGCGTCAGCGGCCGGCGCGACCTTGACGGGGGGACGGCCGGCTGTCGGGCCGCCGCCTCCCACGTGCAGCTGATTACGTCTCACCTCCGGCGGCCGGCCGGCCGGCGGCTCGTGCACGGGGAGCACCGGCGCCGGCCGCCGACCGGCAGAGACTCGGACGGCGGCGCACCGAGCGGCGGCCGACGGACAGGCGGACGGTCGGAAGGACTGCCGGACAGATGGATGGACGGACGGCTAGACAGCCGGACAGATGGACAGACGGATTGATGGACAGATGAGCAGATGGGCAGACGGTAAGCTGCATGCAGACAGGCAGATGGACGGGTGGATATGAGGACGGAGTGACGCACCAAGGGGTGGACAGACAAGTAGATAAAAGTATGATAAATGAAACAGAAAATGAGCAGACAGACAAACAGGCTGACAGACGAACAAACATGCACACGGATAAACAGTGGGACACATTGACGGTCAGGACAGGTAGATTACCGATCAGAACAAACAGATTACCATATTGGTGCCGAACGACCGGCATCATGCATTTGATGCCTAGTGTCGACATTGCTCCATTTAATAGATTTGTGATGTTTTCGAACTTGCGCCTGCTTAGTGAGCAAACCTCACCTCACACTCGGACCGTTCAATCGTGTTGTGCCGCGCTTTATTTACAGTGTTTAGTCCTCGTTCAAATCTGCGTGGTATCATCTGCATACGAAAAAAATAAAAGGCCTCCACGATTTTCTGAAAGAAGCCACCCAAAAATAAAGGTGAAAATAGAACGAAACAAAATAACAAAAACAAACGAGCAGTTCTGCCCCAGTGGTTCCACCTATCGCTATCATCAGCGACGGGCGGCCGGCCAGTGAAGAACGATGTCCCGTCCTGATGGGTACACCGACCCGGGGCTATCGCTCTTCCTCCCTCCACCGATCACCTGGCGGACGACGTCAGGTGTATCGGCGGCGACTGACACTGGCCGGCGTCAGCGGAGGGGCGCCAGGATGAGCCGGAACGCGTGGACCTGTGAGGACCCGCGATCTGCCTGGCGGCCTGCTGTTTTCGCTCATCAACCGTGCCGCTCGGGCGGGAGAGGCAATTGCGGTCTGCTGGCGGGCGCAGTTCGGAGGACCGTGGGCGGGGTCGGCCGTGGCGCGTGGAAACGACTGGCAGGCGGAGAACGATCGATTGGGCCGTTTAGCGGCCGCGACATTCGCAGTCGCTTTCCTGTCGGCCAGCGTTGCATTACCGTTAGACACGTCATCAGACGGCTGCGAGGTTTGCTGGAGTGGTTCATTTGAACGTCAGCATCACGCATGATGCTATCTGGAGGGCGTTTTCCGGGGTCCGTCGTCCCTGGTTTAACGTCTCGGCTGCCCGTCGTCCCTAGTCTAACATATGGGCTGCACGTGGCCCCTAGACCAACCCGCCGGCTATTTGTCGTCCCAGATGTGACCTGTCAGCTGTCTGTCGTCCTGCGTTTGACCTGTCAGACGTCCGTCGTTGTAGGTTTGACCTGTCAGCTGTCCGCCGTTGTAGATTTGACCTGGCACCTGTCCGTCGTTGTAGGTTTGACCTGTCAGCCGTCTTTCGCTCTAGGTTTGACCTGGCAGCTGTCCGTCGTCCCCTGTTTGACCTGTGAGGCTGTCTGTCGTTTGGGCTTGACCCGCTGGCTGCCTCTGACGTCACCACAGATCAGCTGACCGAGGACGCCCGTCGACTCGGACGTTCGCTTGCCCCTCCGCGGCGCACCAAGAGCCGGCCGGCGTCGACTTCGACGAAGGGCTTTGCCGTATAGCCGGCGGCGGCGGCGGCGGCCTGCGTCACGGGAGCTCCCTGGTCGGCGAAAGGGCAGTCGGCCGGCCGACTGACGCGACCGACCGGCAGTTTACATCAGAACGACGCTGCGCCGCGACGCGCCGACGTCAGCACCGGGGGCGTCGCGCACCCCTCCCCGTGTTTTATAACGGAATTAGAAACTGCAGAGCCATTCGGCTGTCCAGCTTTGGCGCGTGACGGCTGAAGCGGGCGTCACCGGCCCGATCGTTATGGCCGTTACGTGCGGAACGGCGGCCGGTGTTTGGCCAAGTCAGACGTGAACAGGAGGATGCGAAGGACCTTGCTGAAGGGGGGGGGGGGTGACACCGTTAAGCGCGGCAAGGTTCAGGGCCTGCCTCGAAGTTTGCTTTAATTAAAGGCTGAATGCTGAAAGTGTTTGCTTTCACTTCAGTCCGAATAAACAATGGCCATGAACTTTCGGGGTTCTGTCTTTAAACAATGGCCAAGGTGTTGGAGGTCCTTGTTCCATTTGCAGTTTTGTTAGGAGAGCTGGCGAATACATTCTAGACACAGCATGACTCGTTCATAATGTATCTGACGGACATAAAGCAACATGACCCGGGGCTAGGGACTACAATTTTAAATCGTACGCATCATCAGCTCTTTGGATAATTAGGATCACAGCATCACCATTTGTTTACGAGCAGCTCGGAACAGAGGCAGATAAAAATCAGCGAGGTAGGTCATACGCCTGCCAGGAATGCTGTTTTTCTGCAGCATAAATATACTTCCGTAGCATTTACGTCACCGCGCTTACACACTTTCGTTACGACGCTTAATTATGGTGCAGGTTTGCCCCTGGTGCAGCCGTTATTTAAACACAGCGCCACTTCACGTCTCGCCTGACGGATGACGCAGAGCGCGACAGCACTATTTCGACCCGGTCGGTTGCTGCCTGACCGCTGACTCACTCGGTCATTTGGTCGGAGGAATCGCGGAGTGCGACTGACTCACGGCCGTGGGGCACCTCCAGAGGCTGACGGTACGTCACTCCCACGTCACAGCCCCGTCCCCTCTGACGCCGCACTGACGCACGCGTCGTCAGTCGCGCGGCGGACGGGAATCTGCAGCGGGACTCCCCCAGCCATCAGCGGTGGAGCCCTGCGTTCGCCATGGTGAGCGTAAGCTGCTCATGAATTCATGGACTGATAATGGAAATAGAGATTTGCAATTCAGCAACCCCGTCCGCGCGATCGTGACCAAGCTGAGTGCATGCCGTCCGTCCGAAAATAACACTGTTCATGCCATCCATTCGAAAGTAATCGCAAATCACCAGGGGTTGTTAAACGTCTGGTGCACTGGAACATCGAGACGAAGAGGTTGTTACGCTATTTTTCCCTACAGGCGTCACAAACCACAACGGCGGAGGACCTCACGAACAGCCCGAAATAACTGCCTCGCCAGTAAGCACCTTATGCTTTAAATTTCACGGCGTCCGGACACGATTCGGCGATTATACGAGCTAACTTTAGCGTTTTAAGTTGTTGAACTGCGTCCCAAAGCTTCACTGCAACGAAGCTTTGCCTCTTGGCCGGCGGCATGGAACCAGGACCTGTGGTGCACGGCACGCAGTATTCGCTAGTCGCCCACGTTTTAATCTTTTTCGGGTTTCACGTCGGCACGACACTTAGCAAATGAGCACAACAGCCGTTTAAATGTGGATCGAGCATTCTCCATCGTCGAGCCGCCACAGCCGTGCATTCCAACACAGCGCTGTTTAAAGCCCACGGTTACGCTTTCCTTCCCCAGAGCACATCCATATCACAGAATACCACGCTCACTGCAGCAGACATTTCCATCGCTCCACGTCAACGTGATTGCAGCCGTCGTCACGGCTGAACGCTCCTCCTCGGCGGAGACCTCGTCTGCGACGGTCACCCCTTCTGCGGCTGCGGCGCCAGCGCCAGCGCCAGCTCCGGCCGCCCAGCGCCGGGCCAGCTGCCGTCCGGTTCCGGCGGCAGAAGTGACAGTCACGGTGCGTGCGAACCGGCGGCCGGACAGCCCTGTCCTGAATCACGCGCCTGCCGGAACCTGCCGGCGAGCGGAAGCGGCGGCGGCAGAATTCCCGGCCCGTACGGTCCGCCGGCGGCGAGAATAGTCTGCCGTGCCGTTAGCCGCCCCGCCGGCCGGCGGTTGCACGGCGCGGGCGAGCGCGGATCGGGCTCTGACGCATCGGCCGCGACCGGGCGCTGTGTCACCGAGCCGGGCTCCGCTGCGGCCGGCAGAAGCCTCTCGATCCTGTGGCGGCCCCCGCCCTGACGTCCGGGTGCAGCGAGTTCGAAGCGTTTCAGACGATTGCTGGACAAAACATCGACACGCTGAGCATCGAGACGAAATTTCGACCGCGCGACACGCAAAAACTGGCCAGAGAACCATCGACTCCACAAAATATCAACACACAAAACATCGACGCCGTGAAATAACGACACGCGAAATATCGGCATGCGAAATAGCGAGACCGTATATAGTTAATTTTGGGTGTCTAAGACACGGGCGTTGATATGTAAAAAAAAAACGTTACGGACTTTCTACTATAATACCATACCTTACCTAGTCTAACCTAACATAACTCATACGGCATGATAACGGCTAACTGACCTTACTAGGCCTACGACACATTGATCATTATACGCCTGCGGCAAACCGACTACTGTGTTCACAGAAAGCCAATAATTACGTCTACGACAACGATTTTGGTAAAAAATTGGCAGTATTGGACGTATTGACCTTTGCCTGCCGAGAGCGTATCGTCATTTCCGTCTGCGGAGATGGGATGGTTACCTCTGTGCCCAGCAGGTTGTAAACCTGTCCTTGTCCATTTTCAGCGTGTCCCTATTTAGTCTGTCGATGTCTTGCGATGCCCATATTTTGTGTGTCGATATTAAGCTTGTCGATATTTTCTTCGGTATTTTTTCTGTTGATATTTAGCGCGTCGATATTTTGCCCGGACACCGTTTCAGACGGACGAACGGACGAAAGGACGAACGGACGGACGGACAGACCGCCGGACGATGGGCGGAACCGCAGACAGAACACGATAAGATGGACGGACTTGCGGCGGCAAAGCCGACCATGCGGCCAAAGGCCAGCTCCTCTAGCTGCCGCACGGCGTACCCCGATCATGTGTCTGCCAAGGTTTTACGGAGGTCGAAGCGGTGTGCGTCCAAACCTGTGTGGCTACTCGGTTTGGAACTCAGGCTTCCCGCTCCTGAGACTGATAACACGCACACCCTTTGAACCACAATGCCTCCGGCCGGAGCTGCGCTTCAAAAGAGGGACGAAACACAGCGACGTCGAGTAAAAATGGTGTCTGCGGTGCAATCACGGTGCAACCACTTGCTCTAAGAATCGTTGAATGCATAAAGAGAACACGCAATTAATAATGCGAATGATTAAGATGAGTGTGATACATCACAGTACTGCACATCCCTTATCACGATTCCTCCTTGATTACCAACACTGAGCTTTCCGATGTTGTTGTCAGCAAAACTTTCCATTTGATCTCAATAACTAGGTCCTTTTTAAAGAAGAATATCATAAAGCAAGTGTAAAGCTGACGGCAGCAAATACCACTATCGTCTGCGTTGTGGAATAAAAAAGAACATCGGCGTGGGCATTGACTGGTAGACAAAAGCATGTTTACTGCGAACTGAAATTGACTGAGCATTGGTGCTGGATATGCGTCGTTGATGTGACTGTAAAAAGTCTGATTGCATGCACATTGAATGGAATGCGGCTAAATCGGTTTTTCATTTCTAGATCGCAGTTAATCAGATCGGAGTTAAACAACTGCCTACATTTATTTGGAGAATCACTCCATTATCGAAACCTAGCGAAATCTCCTAAACGACAAGAGAACACAAGCGATAAGAGACACTTCAACACACGGGAAAACAAACAAAACACTCTAGCCCACAGATGCCGATACCCTTTTCATCAGGATGGGTCCTGCCTTGTTTACGCCTGTTCGGGGACTTGCAGCGCCACAGCGTCCGTGAGCACCAGCTGTAAAACAAGCTCGCCGCGATCAGCGGCCCCTGATACGGCCGATAGGTGCGATTCGCCAGATTTCCTGATACATTTACGAGAGCCGCACTGCCGCCCACACGTCCGGTCCGCTGTCCCGCTGTGAGTCAGCTGGCCGGACTGCCGGAGGGCGAACGGGCCGACCTCCCCCTCCAGCAGGCGGCTCTCCGAACGTCGTCCGCCAATGCGGCGGCGTGACGGGATAGTCAGGGTTTCTCAGGGAGACTTAAGACGAAATTCTCTGGCTTCCATGAAAATTTTGGGTCAGGTCGTTCTAGACTCGGGAAACTATTTCTGGCACCATTGCAGCATTCCACTAAACCACGGTCAACCAACTGCGACATGGCCAGAACATGCAATAAGCATTTTGCTAGATACGATCAGCCGTTCAGGTTTACATGAATCCCAAAAGGCTTAAAAAATGATAAAAACATGTCGGTACCTTAGAGGCTACGCGCAAACTACTTCACCGGACTGCCTTCGGATTATAATCACTTGATCAAAATTTGACATTTTGTAGGAGCCAGCTAAGCTCAGGCCTCAGAAAAATGTCCGTATGTCAGGTCGAATGACTTGCAGGGAGCCAGTAGCTTGCAAACCAGCAAACGTGCTTTGTATTTTCCACATCTTTTCTTTATTATCCCACTTTTAATTTTCGAGCTTGAACATATGCAGCTTTCGTGCGTGTCGCAACGCGCAGTAGTTTTGAAGCGATTTCTTCCTGCACCGACATTGGTATGAATAAAGCATTTGAAGTTTCGAACATCGCGCAGCTTCAAATACCTGTGTTTGTCACCACTGCCCACAAGGAACTGAGGAAGGGAAAGAGAGAAGGGCAAACAGACAAGTAGTACCAACAAGGACCAATATGAACCCCCAGGCCGTGTGAGAGGCCGGTGAACATGTCTTGCACGTTCAGCCACCCCATCACGGGACCCCGTTAGTGCAGGAATAGCACGGTAATTACCAAAGTCTGTGAGTGGTCTCCATCTTTTGCGGAGTTCCTCCACGTATGTAAGCTACGCACTGCTGACTGCCAAGAGATCTGGTCACATGTACGTCTGGCCATGCCGAGTATCGAGGAGTACCACGTGAAGGTCAGTCCGTGTCAGAACACGACCAGCGCCGCTTGAAAACGTGAAAGCAGCCACAGCACAAGCTGAACCACGCTCGCTGTGAAGAGGACGGCGACTCTGTGCAGGCGATTCTCAGCGAGCCTTTTGCTGAGTCGCATGAACAGCCCGGCTGTGCAACAGCTTCGACAAAGCATGACAGTGGCGCTCCAACCCGGAAATGTTTCAAACCTGTTTATCCTCGTCAGGCTTGATTTTCTCCTGTAAGGGGAAACGTGTTCTCAACCGTAAGACGTTTAAAAATGAAATGGAACTGTTTTTCCCGCAGTTCAACCGGCGAGAGTTGTTAATGCAACAAATGGCAACACAGGTGCCGCGTTTATGATGTCGGTAGGCTTAGAGGTTAGCGACTGATTTACAGAAACTACCATGAACAGAAGCACGACTGTCCAAATTTGACTGAAATCTGCACAGCCAGCGTCGCCATCTCTCACTCCGCTAGCTGCCTGGCGACACAACGGACAACATCCAACCCGAGAACGTCAGCCAAGACCCGGCCCCCTAACCGCCTCACCACCTGCGTCGTCAGTGGGCCGTTGGCGCCAACCTCGCGCATGCCAGCGCAGGTCACCGCCGGCTCCGCCGGGCCACCGCGTCGGTGCCGTCATTAGCCCGATCATCGCCGTCTGCCTGACTCACCGCCGTCTCCATGGCGACGCCGGCCATTGAGTCAATAGTCCGTGGGGTCAAAGTCGACTACTGCTAATGTAATTTATGTGGGCAATCGCGCCCGCCGTGTAGCGCAGGCGAAGCAGGGCCGCACCCCGCGCGCCCGTCAGCGGCCGTGGCTAATGGACGGGCCTTTGCCCGCCGTTTTTCCTGTCCGCCGGAGGGTCTGGCATGTTTTGCGGGTTTACTGCCGGGATGCGTCGGATAACGGTGAGGACTGCGTACGTGGTGCACGAATGACGCGTCTCGAATGTGAACTGGGGAGGATGCGAAGTGCAGCATTTCTGCATGAAGGCGCAACTCCGTTCAGTAAAACCTCGTTCGCACGCACACCTTTTAAAGCTATATAAACACACTTAAACTTTTTGTAGTACTATCATGGCTGGCCTGGAGACAGAATAAAGAAAAAAAAAACAATTGCTTAAGTACAGCAATCGGATATAAGACCCACCGCAAAAGCAATGAAGGGCTATAACAGGGTTTTGACAAGGCGGTAATGGTCCTCTAAAATGTTTTGGTTCGACGCTCTGGAGAACCCAAGAAGAGACGCCTGACACCGACGGGCAAACACAGAACTGTGATCCCCATACTTCAGCGAGGCGAAAGTACAAAGCCTCGACCGTTCCAACCAATGTAATAATTCCCAAGAGCGAAGCTGCACCCAACATGCAGGCCGCCACCCACCGTGATACTCAATTTTTAAGCAGCCCGGCCCGTTTTCCACTGTTAAGCAGCACGACTCGTGCGTCACTTTCCGTGTTCACGCGCCACTGACGGTAGCAAGGCCACCTGGAGTGACGCGCTGCAGGGACCGCAGCGCCGAAGAACTGGCGCCCCCCAGTCTGTGCACGGATTAGCGACGGAGAATGTCCTCTGAGACGAGACGCCCAATTTTCCCGGACCTGTGGCTGTCCGGGCATTCCGCACACCCGTGACTCAAGGAAACGTTCCGACGTCGCCTCCGCACGCCGCCTACGGCCTCCCCACGCTGTGGACGCGGTCCACGTCCACAACGTCGGCCACGCTCGGCCGCGGCCGCTGTGGACGCAGTACACGTCCTTAGGCGAGCCACGCGCGAACCAGGCCGCTGTGGGCGCAGTACACGTCTCCAGTGTGAGCTACGCACGAACGCGGCCGCTGTGGACGCGCTACGCATCCCCAATGTCAGCCACGCACGGAGACGTCCGTGACGCAGCGCCAGACGAGCAGCCGCCCCGGCTTTATCTCGGCCGGGCTCTCGCTGGACAGGTGTTCACCAAGAATCAAACAGTCAACAGTCGTCACAGGGCGGCCGGCGGCCTCTCGGCTGACGCACCGTGTGCGCGCCGATACGGGGCCGATACTCCGGCCGATAATCTCGAGTGGCCGAGCATTTGTTGCGCCAGGTGGCGCGAATGCGCCGCGCCGCCGCGCCGCCGCGCCGCTCTTGGCGGAGCGTGGAATGGCGCGAAGCTGGCGACGTCACCGACACAAAGTCTGTCGCAAATGGCATCGCTCTCTCAAGGACGGCACGCTGCTTAAGTTTGCTTTGAAAGACGTGAACGACAGAAGCTCCGTACTGTTATCGGGATTAGAGTAGGAATGTTTTCAAATCTGGTAGGGCCAGGGCCATTTTTACACAGGTTCTGTCCATGCAGCACCGTAAGACTAATGTGAAAATCATCCATAGTTTGTAGGCCCACCGCCAAGGTGCAGGGCCTCCATATCCGCTGCTATACCTATGGTTATCTGGTGTAAATTTGGCGCGCATCTATCTTATCCTGAAGATATGTCCATCAGTCCTTCGGCTCGCTATCTATTCGACAAATGACGTATCCAAGAGTCTCAGCAGCGACCTGCGTTATAAACATTATGTCGGGTGGTAAATGTTCATCGTCTTCGGGAGCACGCGGAGCTTTGCCTCGCAGCACAAATACCTCGAAAGCAGCACAAAAAATCCCCTTCATGCAGCGAAGGCTTAATCCACTGACATCGCAAGCATGACCCCTAATGATAAGATCTGACCCGGGACCGGCAGCGTCATCGATGTCATAAGGTGGTGCTGACGCGGCTATATCCGTCAGCGGCACCTGATTCAGTGCCTCGGTCCACATTGCGCCACCTTTTGAAAGTACGTGGGCGATTGTGGGTAAGGAAATGAACCACTGCAAATACAGGTGTTTTGTGTTTGTGATGCGTCCGACATGTTTCAGCAGTGTTGATCGCGAGCTGGTCCTGAGCTTTGAGGGGCCGAAAAGAACCAATAGCTCAGAGTCCCTATAGCGTCTCTGGATGATTTAGTATGATAAATGACTGGACGTGAGTAATTGCTCTCTGACCCAACACATGCTTCTCTGGACTTTGGCTTACGAACACCACAAAGGATTAAACCTGGGATAGTAAATGCATACATACACGCACGCAGTGGTAAAACTACCATAGACGACAACGGCCCTATTCTTATGAATTGTCGCAAAAGAAATTCGGCGTATTACTGATATTCCCAAGCCTCGGAATTTATCGCTTCCGAATTCCTTAAGGTTCGCCTTAATTGGAGCATCCAGGTAAAGGAATTTAGTCTGTGATTACATACAGACGGGCCATGTCCTGCTGACTCCTGGTCCGGCAAATCTTTTCCTGTGGTACGGCCTTCATTGATGGGTTGAACCTCGCCCCTGCTGCTGCCGACACCACTACCGACAGATTTATCTGTGAGAGAGCAATCTCCGCTGGAGGCCGCGCAGCTAACGTCTCCAGCGCTTCAATCCCCCGAACCGCATTCCCCTGCAACCACCTGACCCTGGGCGGCCACAGAGTGCCCCTCTGCGCCCAAACGGCCCATGGCGGACACCCCGCGGACAAAACGCCGCAGCCGAGACCTTGCCCGTCTCCGGGAGAGGTCAGAACGCGCCGCGAACGCCGCCGCGGCTTTTCCGGCGCAGCGGCCGGTTCAGCGAACGTCTCGGGCGGCGGCGTGGTCGCGCTGGCCATAATTAACAGCGGGCGGGGACCGGGCGGTCGGACGGTACAGACCGGACGTTCCTGGACGTGACCTCTGACCTGGCGGCTGCCAATATCCCGGCTCAAGGACGGGCAGCCGCCGGCCGGCCAGCGGGGGGGGGGTGTCTGGTAGCGGCCTCCGGTTGGCAGCCGAGGTCGGTTAGCAAGCGCAGACGATCCAGGGCAAGGACCTTTGCAAGGATGCTGCACCTGCACCTGCACAGGGCTCATGCGGGGGCCGGTGATAACGCATGGAGACCCGGAGATCGCCGACGAGTCGTCAGCCAGTCAGACAGTCGGAGAAGACGGAGAAGCTTTCGAAAAATTGTTGTAAGAGTCCAGAGACTATCACACCTTTGCGTTGCCATGCACGCCAAGAAACGTGTCAAGTAGTCTGCAATGGAATCATTACAATGACGGTTTCTTCAAATGTATTGTAATTTGCGCATACTGGGCCGAACATTTGACTAATTCTGAGCGATAAAACGCTGTTATTGGATGCCAACTCAAACATTTCTAGATGCCAGGGCACCAGCAAATATGTAGTTCGAACTTCTCCAGACACCAAATAAGGCATGGGCGAAGACAGATTCGGGAAATGCAAACATGCAAGCTGCTAGGCGTCATCGAGAAGACTTAACGTAGTCGTGAGCTTATCTGCAAGTTTTGAGTGCAGTGCGGGAAAAGCATCACAAAGAAGCTAATACCAAAGAAAATGTTATCAATTAAAGGTGGTTTTGGGTCATTAGTATCTGATTTCTTGCTCGGGTACAGGAATTTGGGAAATCAGCGGGGCACGGAGCCTCTTAAGCTCAAAATCCACGGTAAAACAAACTGAAAATCCGTAAAAAAATATCGGAAAGAATGCACGCACTTTCGAAATCCCTTTAATCTTGGCCTGACTCTAGCTCAGATAGAAGGTGGAATAATCAGCCCATGAAGGACTCCAAACATAGAATTGTTGTAATGAAGAGCGCACCAGGAATGCCGACTGAAAAGATAGCCCATCTTCCAGCATACTTTGCCGGAAAGTGTCAACAAACACACTATGTCCAAGAATGCGATATACAACATGCACGAACGTTGCTGCACTCAAGGAGCTTAATTGCTTCTGGCCAAACACTGGCACGGCAAGGCGCATGGCTGGTGCCCGAAGTGGCTCTGCAGGAGGTCTGCTGTGCGGACCGTCCAGACGGCCACGGGTCTCGGTATGGTGGACGCAGTAGGACAAACAGCGGCGGATCCAGCCACGCTACGGCAAGAGGCGTTTCCGCTAAATTTAGTCACTGCCATGCCTTGCATGTGGCAGAACCGGAACATCTGTATGTACAGATAAGAAAGTGAAGACGGCGAATACCACTAGTTCATGGACAGAGGAAAAAGAGCAGTCTCTAACCCGGACCCAGCAGAATTCCAGAAATGCAACATCAGCCCTTTTCCTGCATCTCCCCATTCCAGCATCTCCCCTTTACGGTTTCCTGCAACCATGTCCATCTTGTAACCACGTTCCGCTCCCACCACGCCACAGCGGGTCTTCCTGTGACTGCAGTGTTCACAACTCATCTCCCTGTGACCGAGTGCTCACAGCCCGTCTCTCTGTGACCGAGTGCTCGCGGCTCGTCTTCCGGTGACCGCGGAGCTCACAGCTCGTCTCCCCGTGACTGCAGAGCTCGCAGCTCGCCTCCCGTGACCGCGGAGCTCACAGCTCGTCTCCCCGTGACTGCAGAGCTCGCAGCTCGCCTCCCGTGACCGCGGAGCTCACAGCTCGTCTCCCCGTGACTGCAGAGCTTGCAGCTCGCCTCCCGTGACCGCGGAGCTCGCAGGTCGTCTCCCCGTGACTGCAGAGCTCGCAGCTCGCCTCCCGTGACCGCGGAGCTCACAGCTCGTCTCCCCGTGACTGCAGAGGAGCTGCCTCCGTGACCGCGGAGCTCGCAGGTCTCCCCGTGACTGCAGAGCTCGCAGCTCGCCTCCCGTGACCGCGGAGCTCGCAGGTCGTTTGGCCGGCGCGCTCCTCCGTGACACCAGATTAATGGCGGTCAGGCTGGTCGGACGGTCGCGGTCCGCAGGACGCTACCCTCCCACCGGAACCCACCCGGCGCCGGCCGGCGCCGTAATCGACGAAAATACAATTTGCCGCGCGGAGAGCCGACCATTGACAATACGACCGCGGCCGCGCGGCCGCCGCCGCGCGATGGATGGTGTCAAAATGACCGTGGTAATTAAAACCTGCCTGTCGCCCTCAGACCCGGCCACTGGAGGCAGGGGAGGGCAGGGTAAGTGGCCGAGCGGAGCGGCCATCTGGCCGGACTCCAGAGCGGGCTGGGACATCGCAGCTGGACGCTTTATGACCGACTCACGCCGCCCGTAAAACAGTCGCGCTCGACCGCGTTCGGCGGGTTAACTGGGCCCGGGTTGGGCACGGTCGAAACTAACTGCGCGCAGGTGGCTTTCACCGAGTTCGTCCTGCTAACTTGACTTGTCGAGTCCGATTGGTTTTAGTTCGGCTAGGCCGGATTCTCTTTGTCATGAGCGAGATGTGAGGATGTTCAGAACTGCAAGAACGTCACCCGTATGTCCCGCGGAAGGTCGCGAACCAACAGGGGCGAACTTATACAAACGTCTGATGGTGTTTTCAGTGTCTCGAACCCACGACCGTCGCACGTGACCAAAGTACCGTTCCCATGTACCGGGGCTTTGACATTCATCGCAGACTGTAAAACTTGCCTTTATCGTGTAATCAAGTAGCAACAGTTGAACAAAGTGCAAAGAAATTAATGTCTGACCTCACTCACGAAGTACTGGTAGGACCATGCATTCCTACTTTTACATTTGTTTTTTAAGTCGTGCAGTTCATTTCTAAACTATTCAAGCTACAGTAATCAGCTAAAATACGTTTTTGTTCCAGATACAAAGGACATATTGCCTTATACCGCCGTTCTTCCACTTTTCCGTCCCACCGTTTATGTCAAAAAATGGAAATGTTTCTGCTAGCACGTGACCATAACACACCGAGAATGTTCAGGGAAGTTAAGCATCAAACCAGGAATGTCTGAGCGGAAGCATGAACCAATTTTTTATCCATTAAAATGACCTGTATTCCTAATATCCTCAGCAAAAAATAACGCACCAGCGCTATAATCAATCCAGCAGCAGCATAAGGATAATTATCGTTCTATTGATTAGCACCAACGCTGCAAAACACTTACCGGGCCCCATTTCCAGCTACCGTCGTTACCATTCGTAATGCAGTATAACGAAGGCATGCGGAATAACAAGGTACTATAAGAGTGCTGAGTACCAAGTACTACAACAGTTTTTTTTTCATGGCTCGCAGTGCTCGTGACTGCAGACACTGTTCTAGCAAGGATACATGCTTTTTTAGAGAAGGGTAAACGAGCATTCCACTTAACCCTATTCCGTGCTGGGGAGGCAGATTTTGTCCCCCTCCGATTTTTCGCTCGTCATCACCAGATGTTTGAGAACTATTTCACGAAGGTTGGTGGCTTTTCCTAGATACATTTTTCACATGGCGTGGCAAAATTTCAAAAATTCACCTCTTCCAGAGACGGTTCCAGGACACGTTTTTGGGGGGAAGTGTTTGAGGAACATCGCGCTTTCTGGAGATTGCGCACTTCGACGTGTTCATGTACTTCATGGTGTCACGAACAGTTCAAATGATCGAAATATTTGCAGCCTACGCATTATCAAATATTTTAAAGAAGATGTTGGTCAGTGGCGGGTTCAGGAGCAGGTAAAAGGGGTGTTTTCGCATTTTCTTATTTCTAAGAATTTATGACTCATTGTATGAATAAAACAAGGCTAGCGTGTGATATGAACATATTTATCCTAATTTACGTATATAATTCGTCTCTGTATTCTGTCAGGGGCATTTGCAAGCACCGGTTTTTAGGTGCATATTTTGTCCAGTAACATATTCAGTGAGTAGCAGACATCTGGATCTGTGGGGCTGGTTTTGCTAACTCCACATATATAACGATCTAATGCCATATATTTCATTAACAATAAAAATCAGATGCAGCTCAATGGTAATGTAATAGCGGTATTTTATTTCTTCTTATCCTTAGAAATCGTGACTTCAATCTAAGACTTAAAACACAGCTGTCACCTTGAAGTTATCGAACACTTGTTTTCTGCTAACCGGATCCGCATGTGAGCACTTGAAATGTGTACATAATATGGCATGTGGCACATGTGGAAACGTTTTCTTGAGACATATTCTCACCGGATTCGGAGTATTCGAAAAAAACTTTACATTTTCCAAAAAAATACCCAATCTTATGCCCCATGGTTACGCTAAGGTTCATTTATTTCAAAAACGTGTTATGCTTATCGTCTCAAAATACAAGCTTAAAGAACAATACAAAACAGTATTCACGCTATGTTTGAATATGTTAGCCAATTACCAATAATGCACCAGGTTTAAAGTTACCCCACTTCTTCTGGCAACTGGATCCGCCTATTCCTATATCCAATATATATATATATATATATATATATATATATATATATATATATATATATATATATATATATATATATATATATATAATATGGCATGTTACACGTATGGAAATTTTTGGCGAACACAAACCAATTCGCCGGACTCACCTTATGTTGTGGAACAAATTAACACCTTCCAAAAACCTGTACCCATTTTTATATGCTCTAAATAAGGCTTTGAGTTTTGATCCTAAAATTGATGACAGATTTATCAGTTTTCGAAAGAATGACATGAAGCAAAACAAAATCAGTCACAAAATGTGGTCTAAAAGTTTTTATAAGTAAGCCCTCCGTTGTACTATTATTTTTTATCCAATTTACTATATGCTTATATAGAAAAATATTTACATTAAAAACCTTAATTTTGCCCCTTATTCCCCCTTTTCAAAATCTCCAGTTCTTCTTTTTCTAGAAATGTAGGTCTTGCTATAGTGATCGGATCGAAAGCAGTTTTCCGTTAGCAAATCGGACCAATAGTTCCCTCAGTCGCAAAGGGGGACAGGATCTGCCTTTCCCCCAGCACGGAATCATGCGTACCGGGCACGGAAAAGGGTTAGTCACAGGAGTACGCACAAACACAGCTGATCCATTCAATGCGTCGCAGGGTCACTGCTTAATTTTCATTCGGTCGGAGGCCAAAACATTTTCGCCAGGGGCACTGAGGCCAAAGTGAATGGACCACTGTGAGGGAAGCGGGCGAAGCGCCGCAGTCATCACCCAGCAAACTCGTCTCAGAAGACGCAGCTGATACATGTTTGGTCTTGTGAGCAGCTGTAGGCGACCCAGGAATAAACAGCATGGCCATTTTGGAAATCCGATAAGTTCCCGGACATGGCTGCGAATTGGTTTTCCAGTATACACCTTGTGTGCATTCGATCGTGCAAGCCAGTAGCATTGCTGGAGAAGAGCGCGATCCGACGACCACCAGCAGCTGCCAGAGGCGGTCTTTATTCATGGAGTTGTTGCATTGCAGGCAAACAGCCATGAATTTATTTCCAGTAGATGCTCGTTAATGCTCCAAACAGGCTATAGCAAGGGGACGTGCCATTTCGAAGTGCCTACAAGATAATGGCCGGCTCAGCAGGAGTTACGCTGCGACGTTTACATTGGATCTAAAAGCGTTGCGTGCTGCGGTACAAGTCCGAAAACTTCGGCTCTTCAAATGCTTTATTCATTCTGATCCTCACGCAAATTGAGGACAACAACAGATTTTCTGAGGCCGTCACAGACAGAAAAAGGGCGAGAAAGAGGCTTCTCTTGCCCGAATTCTGCGCATTCTCTGCCTCCCCACAGGCTCGGGCAGACCGTTCCCAGCCCGACTCAGAGACCAAGCTCGGAACCACACCAGAGACACAGCGCCCTGAAGTCATCACACGGCCGCAGACGCTACGGCGCTGCAGTATCACCAGACGTCCAGGCTCCTACGTCAGCACGCCGGAGACCATACACTCCGCAGTATCACAAGACGGACGGACTATACCAGAGACGGCCGCCATCATACCAGAGACGTCATCGCCTTACCACCCTGCAGAATCATCACACGGCCGGAGACGCTGCAGCTATGCAGTATCATCAGATGGCCGGGCTCAGTGCGTCATCACACCAAGAAACGTTACACGCCGTATTACCGCCGGATGGCCGGTCTCATACATCAGCAGCCGACTGTGAAAAGAAAGGCGGCTTTCAACGAAACTCCGTCTGTTCTCGTGCCATTTCAGGTGCATATGCCTTTGACGGTCTTCAATGGAGAGTTGATCACAGGTGCAGAGATGCAAATGCACTTGTGGCCCACCACAGAACGCAGCGAAAAATGCGGAACAACCCGGAATAGTCTAGAAACGAAAAACGGCGTAAAAACATTTGAATTAGTAGATGATCGATGTGGTGCATTGGTCTGAAGTGCGTTTTTTATTCCTGCGGTCTAGAGTAAGAAATATTCTCCATGTCCTTAACTCAGTGAAAACCGAAATAATTAAATGACGGCCAGAATATGTGTTTCATGTAAAAAGAAATCGTTGCCAGTATCAAATAACAAATCATTAACTGTCAAAGACCAGTTTGTGATCTTGATGCGGCGCGTCCCAAGCCCGGGGGCTGAGCAATAAAAGTCTGCCACGTTGTATAGGTTGCCACCAACCAACGGGCTACTGGAACCGTGGTTACTTCAACTCATTGAAAGAGCCAATGCGACTGTGCATGCAAAGCACATTTGAAATAATCACGATGACAATAAAGGGTAGAACACTAAAGGTAAAACTCGCCAGTAGCTGGGGAGGGGTTGGTGCAACCCCTGAAGTTTTTCGCAAGTTTAATGCTAAAAACTACTTTGATCGCTCTGAAATTTTTCACAACTGGTTTTCAAATCGTTTGACGAAGATTGAAAGCCAACAACTTGACAGACCACCGAGTCATAATCACTTTCTCGTGGCTATGTCATGAAGGAATCTTGAGTTTGCGATGTTCTTCATTGTACGGCAAACATTAAGCATTTTACGACGCTCAATCCCATTCAATCTTATTTATAGTGTCATCCATGGTGTCAATGACCTCCGCACTTGAGATCTTCATTGGGCCAAGACAGGTTTAGTTAGAATCATGAACTGAAGTGAAATATTTTTTTGATCTTCTATTTACCTCCGAGAAGTCATTAAGCATTTGGGAGCGCTGACTTGCATAGCAACGGCAGTTTCAGTTCTTATTCATCGTTAACTCTGGATGCCTAAGAAGTGCACGGTAAGTTATCGTCGCATAGGACCCAGCAGAAGCCAGAATCCATCGAAGGTAATTTCCTTTGAAGTCTCTGGAACGCCCTGTGTGATTTGAATTAATCAGAACGGGTATCATCATGTTGCCAAAGGATCAAATTGCACACTCATTTCGTTTCATTCCTCTGGTTGGTATTTTATAACGCTGATACAGGTTATTTAACGACGCTTTCAACTGCCAGGGTCATTTCGCGTCGCAACCGCCCACGCCGGCTGTCGCGAGGGACGGCGAATGTTGCATTGCTCTATCACGTCGTTTGGAAGTGGTCTGGCAGTAGCACCAACCCTCCCTCAGCTGTCGAATCTGCCCACATGGCGGATACTGGCGAGTGTGAAACTTTCGTTATCAGGCCAGTCTGACAGATCACTTCGGAGACATCAGGGAAGGCAAATGTCACCACTGCATACCTTCCCGTCATCACCTTCCACAATTATCCTGCACGCGTTCATGCAAAGCCAGTGAGTTCCATAGCACGGGAGCTGAGACTGCCCAGCACCTTCAGTCCGGCTGATCCTCCCACTCTGAGTCACCCTTCGCACGAACCGGCACGAAAGTGGAGGGTAACAAGTTCGGATGCCGATTTCACAGTCCATGCTCACGTAAAGCAGCCATCACCAGCCGCAGGCTGAGGCCCGCCCGCCAGTGCTCGCCGCCGGCGCGCCAGAAAGGCCGCCAAACGCTGCCCCGGCCAGTCACGTGGCCGGCGCCGCCGCCGGAACACGCCGGACGTTTCCGGTCACGTGGTGCGGCCGTCAGCCGTCCGGACGGGGTGACGCGGCGACCCGCACCAAGGTCAGGCCGCTGACCCGTGACTCACGCCCGGCCGACGCCGGGCCAGGGAGTCGTCGCCGGACGGCTGCCGGCGGCCTCCTGACGGCCAGGAGCTGGTCTCAAGTGTTATCGGGCGAAGCATCGCCAGTCGGCATGCAGATCGGCTGCCGCCGAAACGAGCGAAGAGCATGCAGCTGCATGAAAGGCGCGTCAATTGCTCCAGCACCTTGGTGACTGGCTTTGGTCGCGAACGGACGGAACGAAATCTGAAGACCGGCTCTGCGCCGCGGGCGCTTCCTGTGGATGCCGCGGACGAAGAGAGATCTGCTGGTACGGTTGTCCGGTACATCTTTGGGGCGATTACTCCAGACGTTCGGGAGGTCAAGCAGTGGCGCAAAACCTCGCCGCCCCCGATAGCTGGACATGGGAAGAAATCCATCAGAAGCGGTAAACACGGGAGATTTGCAGAATTTGGGTCAGCCGGGGAAAAAGTTATCCACGACGCAGCCAATGTCGCTCGCCAGCGCCATCTGGGCCGGTTTTTGCACCTCGGCCGGCCATGGCGGTACAATTGCAGACTCATAGTCACCAAACACAGCCCTGCCAAGCGCATTTCTTCCGGGCGTTGTGCCCGTAGCCTCATTTTTTGACCGCGGTTTTTGCCTCGTTCTTGCGCCAGAGCTGCTGTCTAACGCCCCAGCGCGCGGCCGCCGCTCCGACAAAAACGCCGGCAAAACCTCGGGGCAAAAAGGACGGCCTCGGGCGCCGCCCGAGGCGATGTTCGGTCGTGACCCCGTGACCTCGCTCCGGGCGGGGCAACAATTAGTCCTCCCTCGGGAACTTCGCGGAATTCTCCGTTCGCACTGACGCGCCGAAACTTCGAGACCGGCTTCCGCGTGCAGGACAACTTCGACAAGGCTCCTTCAGGAGCGGACCTCGACGGCTGCGAACCCTCCTGCTCTGAGTTTCCCCTCGCGAGGAGAGACCGGTGACGCGGTGACCGTGCCGGCGAAATCGGTCCGCACTGTGCGCCAGGCGCCGGGTGCGTTAACCGGATCGCGCCGCCGCAGGTGCGCGCTCTATCTGCGGTGGCCTTGAGCGCGATCGGGCGGGCAACAGCAGGCCGTTTTGGCGGGCGCGCGCAGTCGAGCGCTGCAGAATACGGCAGCCTTTTTGCGGACGGCGCCATGCAAAACACAATGAGGCTTCATGCCTCATTGCGGCCCAGTTAGGTAACTGCTCCGTATCCGGGATGTGCGTTTAACAGCCAGGTTCTGGTGGATGCACGGTATATTGGTAACAAACGATACGACTCTTGAACGCACACACGTCATACAAAATTACGAACGCCGACTAGATGCACAGTAAATCACAAGCAAAATGCACCCAATAATCGAACCGTCCGATTCTGAAACACGTCTATGTACATATGGAGGTATCTTATGCAGTATCATCGCCATCGCTCACCGCCGCACTCTGTGTGAGCTTTCGCTGAACGCAACGAAAACGATTTACGGCTATGGCGTAATGAGCTCCAGATTGCAGTTCGTGCGCCAAGCCAAACAAACCTAATCCAGAAAGTGGTGCTCCTATTTTCTGGCACACCATCCGGGACCGGCCCCACACAATCTACCGAGATCTCTTAGCCGAAAATTAAACTCCGGTAACGCATCAGAAACCGTTCACAAATCTTGCTGCTGCTAACCTCGCAACACCGCCAAACAACACGCCGCGCACTGCGAACGGCGTAATCAATGTCAAAGTCGGCTCGTACAGCGGTGCCGCTGAACCGCCGGCCAGGCACGTTCGAATGCTAGTGATGAAGTGCGCTATGGACGTCGTGTTGTGGCGATACATGTAAAAATAGACCATGTCGTCGGTGAAAGCTGTGAGGTGTTTGCCGGTCGGACAGCAATGATGAGCGGCCTCTAGTCGGGGTGGAGAATCTAAGGCCGTTATCAATATTGCGCTCATCGAGCCCGCGATGGCGAAAATAGTCTCTGGTATCAGTCAGCACTGGGGTCCTCGGCAGTCGCAGGCTACAAAAAATGGCGCCTGTGCCCTCGGTCGACGGAGGACCAGCTGGCTCACTGACACGTCAAAAACTACATCTACACCAGTTTCACAAATGACAAAGGCGTTGACCTTGATGGTCAACGACTGTGCTATATTACCAACCTCTACCCACTAATATGCGTCGCACGACGTAGGGCATTCAAGTCTAGCCCACCCCGTGAAGTTAAAACATTGTTTAAAAAATCGCCAACCAGTATTTAAGCCCATTAATTTCACCAACCCAGACACGTGTTTTAAACGAGGAGTCTTTTTTGCATAATGCGCCGCAACCAAAGCAATATAATGTCCCGTTTCGAATTACGTCAACAGAACACATAAGTGGGGACAAATTATGAAAAATGGCTGCAAGTACGTGAAGCAAGGGTGTTTTTCAGACTCATTTTCCTATATCTCCCAAGTCTCATCCTAGTTTTGTTGAAAATCGTCGATGAAAAGCGAACGAAACGAGCACTGACAGTTTCGTTGTTTGAAACTGCCTCAAGCGTACAAAATCATACTGAGTGCTTGTTGTGCCATTCACTTTTCTACGCTACTGCAGCCTTCCAAAATAACTGAGATCAGTTGGAAAATAAATAAAACGCATTCATCTGACGCACGGGCAGCTGGGCCGTGTCGCCAACATCAACTACAAAGTCGCCATACAAACCGTCAGTCCACCAGCAGTAAAGGACTAGCGCAAAATGCCTCCCATAACCCGCAGATCAAAATAGCACTTCAGCTGGGCGGCTGTTGAGACCAATTCCGAAAGCAGCATCTGAGAACCTGCGATCTTCACCATCCGACCAGTGCCGACGAATCAGTTTTGATTGGGATGTACGGCGCGCTGAATCGACCAGAAAGCTCTGCATCCGTGTGACCGACGGCGTGTGCTTTTCATCCGACGAGGCGCATCGCCTGACGCACAGCTCGAGAACTTCCAGCCCCTGAGCAGCCCACGCCGCTCTCGGTGACCGTCAGTTCCGTCGGCGGCCGGCCCGGCGGCCGTCGCATCGTTCCACAGCCAGCACGCACACGCATTTGTACCGGAGAGCGGTCGGCCGGCCGTCTCGGCCGCCTACAGGCTGAACTGGAAGTCCTCCGGGTCATCGGTCAGGTCCAGCACGGGGAACATGGCCAGCGGGTTGAGCAGCGTGGCCTCGTCCAGCGGTGTGACCTCGAGGTCGCGAAGGTCCTGCGACATGTCTGGCTCCGGCTCCGGCGAGAAGCAGCCGGGCGGCGACAGCTGGTAGAAGGCGTCCTCGAACGAGGCGCTCGGCTCGGCCGCCGCCAGGCACGAGGAGCGCTCCGACTCGTAGCCGCTCGAGGAGCCGATGGACGGCACCGGGCTGTAGGGCGTGTGCAGCACGCTGGCCGGACTGGCCTGGCCCATCGAGCCGGCCGGCGACAGGCTGCCGCCGTAGCCGCACGACAGCGGACTGGCCGGCGACGCGGCCACCGTCGGACTGGCGCCGCCGGCCGCCAGGTACAGCTGCTGCTCCGGCGACAGAGGACTGGCCGGAGCCGCCGGAGCTGCCGTGTATAGCTGACGCCCCGGCGGACTGGCCGACTTGCGCTCCAGCCGCGATGTCGCCTTCTTGGCGGCCGCCGGCTTGGCCGCCTCCTTGGCCTGGCCCTTCTTGCGCGGCCGGTACTTGTAGTCGGGGTACTCGAGACGGTGCAGCTCGACCAGGGTTTTGGCGCCTCGCATGAACGGCTCCTTCTCCTCCTTGCTCAGGTCCTGCCACAGCCGGCCCAGAGCCTTGGAGATCTCCGAGTGGTTACAGCTGAAGTTGGCCGTGATGAACTCACGCTGGATCTTGGCGAAGAGCATGAAAGTGTTGAGAGGGCGCTTTGTGTGGTCGGGATTCCTACGGCTCTTTTTGATCTGAAACACAAAAATGGGGGTAAGTAACACATTGCTGCTGAGACACTGTGGGGTATTCAGGAATCTAGACTTATGCCTGCGATTAAATTCGCATTAGTGATAATAAATACTGTTTATTTGCAATATATGTTATGTAGGCAATAATTACTTTACAGAAATGAACTTCGCTGTAATAAAACTGCGCCAGCGGGGACAATGTTCGCCATGCAGGACATTTTGTGTGGTCTCTTGCACGTACGTCACAAACACGAAAAAATCCCCGGTGTGATAACAGCGTTACTACAACAGACATCTGCACGCCGAGGGCGGATTTACCATTCCACATACCCAGCCATCTCTTCCGCCCCGTTCATCAGCTGTGAGCGTTATTCAGAGTACGCGTGTGAATCACCGGCGGCGGCGCGGAAATTTTCCCGTTCGCTCTGCCACGCGGAAGCACGCATCATCAGTGACTCAATATGCCGCTGGGTCTCATGAGTCGAACCATGCGGGCCGCCCACACTCAGGACGGTCCACAACCGCCGTCGCACAGCGGCAGCGGCCCTGGATTCTGCAGCGCGCCCGCGCGCAGAAGCGCCGAGAACGGCACGACCAAAACCGACCCGCACCAGCTGATGTCGGGCAGCGACTTTTCGCACTGCACGGCGATTTTCAAGGCCGGCAGCAGTCCCCCCGACAAGCCGAGTAGTTGGTGTCGTGGCCAACAGATGGCTCTAGCTGTACCGCCCGCCAAGTGGAGTCGCGAGGGGCAATCGAGACACCAGGCGCGGGTCAATTTAAAGCCAGTAGTTAAATACGTATCTCCTGACGTTCACTGGGTAGTAGACGACCATTAAACTTAATGGCATTTCAGATAGGTTAGTTCGGTTTATTTTCTGTGCTGTCAATCCCGTCTACCCATTCCCTCACAAATTACAGCGGTGTGTGGGAACTTCTCTTGTCTGCACCGAAAGGGCTCTATAGTGCTCCATCGCCACTCCGCATAGCGATTAGAGGAAGGCTATTTTGGTGCTTCCGGTAATACGGGCTTCTGGTTGAGGAACTCTGGGACGATCGCAAACGATAACAGAAAAAATCACGGGCCGAAGTCGTTTGCTGGCACGAGTTCTACGGCACAGACCCGGGGGGTGCGATATGATAAGCATCACGCAAAAGGGCGAGTGCAGACCGTGTTAAGGGGGAGGGCCGACTCTACATCCGTGTAACTTAACCCACGCTCAAACGTTGTTTCCTCCCCGGTTTTCGGCCATTTCGTTTCACAATTCTAAAAAATCAACAGACATGAAAAATATTTCGAAAACAAAAGAATCACATTTCCGTCCGAAAATAAGATCGAAAAACAAACTTTTCCGACGAAAAAGGAAGGGGCAGGACCTGGATGACCCTCCCCCATGTGTCCGCCAGTGACCACGTATTTATTCATATCAGTGAGCTAAAGCTTACTCTGTCCATAAATAGCAGATTCACAAAACAAAAAGTCCAAGTAAAATGACTGATCTGAGCATGCTAACGACGTGGACAACATGAAAGCCAACAACAAATATTTCAGTAAAACAGGGCAAAAAATTCCAGCGAATCAGGTGGATGAATTGTCACTAAAATGCCGGTAACTATTTAGGCTAAGGCACGCTCCCAAAGTAAAGCTAAAGACGCGTAGGATCACGCCGCAGTGACAATTTTGAATGGCCACACTTAAAGAAAAATAACCCGTTTAAATACGGACGGTTTTCAAACCATGCCGCGATTGCACCACATCGTTAGATGCAGACAAAGTCGCAATGGTGATTTGCGTTTCTCAAAAAGTGAAATCTTGAACCCACTCAAAAAGCTCATGACCATACGAGGGGCTAAAAATAATGTCGAAACTTGACTTGCACGACACCGGACACGTGTGAACAGAACGCCGCCTAACAGGAGACATTCATTATCAACCAACACCGTCGCGAAACTCACATTCATGGCGTCGGAGTACGGGGTAGGAGAGTCCCATAGATACTTGGGGAACTCCGGGTAGCGGATCTGGAACGCGTTCAGGTTGATCGCCATGGCGCTCCTCAGCACATGTGATCGCTCCGCTGCGCGTGTCGTCCCCGCAACCTACCACCACCGGCTCTAGCTCCACACTGCCGGACGGCCGCGGCCGCAGACCGAAGACTATCGTCGAGCGGCCGCCGCCTGGCGGCCGGCCGGCGAACTACCGGGCCGCTGGCGGCCGGCCGCACGTGCGGGGCCGCGGCCGGCGCGTGGCGACGGCCGGTGCCCTGACCTCTGCCGGGTCCGGCGGCCGCGGCCGCCGGCCGACCGACGCCGTCCGAGGTCGGCTCCAATTACGCCGAGCGTCGTCGGCGACGGACGGGAGGCCGACGTGGGGCGCCCGCGGCCCGCCGCCGCTGCGTGAAAACGCAGCCGCAATGTCAGATGCTCGGCTGATGCGAATGTCACGGGTTTTTCGGTGCTCGTGCCGCGCGTTTGTTGACGTCAGAGGTGAGGCCACCGCGGGAGAGCAACACTGCTGTTTTCGAAACGGCAATGGGTTCATCCTCGATTTTGCGTTCCGAGCCCGTTCAGCTCACGGGGGCGTGTGAACGTGCCAAGAGTTACGGAGTAGAAGTGGTTCTGAAGTCAGTTTCCGGAATACCACGCATCGATTCATGCCTCTGCTTAACTTTGGACAAAGTTGGGACGCAACTTCCCACCCCGCTGCAAACGTGGTTCATTGACCTTTGAAATTAAAAGCACCTGGCAGAATCACGTGCATATGATCAGCAAACGCAGCTTTGCACCCTCGAGAAATCCAGACGAAAAAGCAAGAACATTATATGCGCCTTAAGCGCAGATCTTTTCAGACTCTGCTGTGGGTGTTCAACAAGGCTGTCACACCCTCTCTCTGCAATCGCAGTCAGAAAGGGCAATGGACGGCGTTACAAAACCTTTTACGCATTTTTTTTCCGGCACAGATAGGAAAACTGTCGTGCACCAGACCAAAATATAGCATAACTGTGGACACCTGAGCATTATTTGTGGGCGCCGGATTACGCTCTATGGGTTCCTCAGCATTCGCAAACGTAAAGAAAACTTCATCCATGACGCAAAGCCAACATCCATGATGCAAAAACAAGCAGTACGCAAAGCAAGTTGACGGTGACTAAGAAGCAGAAGGCGTGTTGCAGGTAATCGGACAGGCCTAAGGACGCACCAGTTTCGGACAATTTTCACGTAAACCATCTGGTGTTGCGTGAAGTGGATTTCCTCAAAACGCTTATGGCTCTCTGCCAACTTCAAAAACTCTCCTGCACCGATTTAAGTGACGCTAACGAGCAATAACAACAATAAATAAGACAACATGAGGCAGGACAATGGTTAACTGTGAGCATACAGTTCCACCAAGAGCTGTACTGTTTCGCTAGATGCAAAGGTGCCGCTGTGTATTTTGTTTTCGAGTGGAATGTTTAAATTTACCGAAACCCGGGAATACAGCAGGCGTATTACCGTCAATCACTAAAACACTATATGGACCATACAGTAAATAAATGTTTGGCACAATGCTTGAAAAGATATCCAACAAATATCCCAAAGGGCGAAGGCGAAATTTTACTCGCAACGTCAGCCTGCACAGCGGTGGGTACATGTACCCCTACACTCTCGACGGTGGAGTCTACGGGCTGATGAAAGGGTCTGCCCGTGGCTGTACAGAGCAAAGACGGAAGAACTTCACAATGGATCTGCCAGTGGTTTTGCCGGCATCGCTGGCCTCTGTGCGACTTCGAGATATCCGCAGTTGACCTTGCCGCGGCGGAGCCTCCGCGCTGGAAGTGTGCCTCCCCTCCTTCCGTCCGTCCGGACGAGCCCAGCTCACCGGCGTCAACACGCGACCGCTGGCACCGTGCCCGACCTCCGCCCAACAACAACCACCCCGTTCCGCGAAACAGCAACGCCCGAGGAGGCCGGCCACCGGCCAGCGTCGAGAACGGCAGCCGAGCCGGCGCCGGCCGCCGCGCCGCCGCCGCGCCGGCCGCAGCCGCCGACGGCCGTCCGTTGCATAACGAGGCGCGGCGCGTGCAGCGCCGGTCGCCGGCCCCCGGCGCTCAAGGTCGTCTGAGTCAGCCGCGCCCGGCTGGCCTCCGACCTCTGGACCGCCGCGGGCATTTCCTGCCGGCCGGCGCTGCGCCATCGTGTCGCCGGGGCCGCCGCGGCGACGGAGCGGACCCAGAGCCGATGAAGGTGCGGCCGGGTCGCGGACGAGCAGAACTGGGTTCGGTGGTTACAGCAGTTCTCCGGGTGCCCCGTTTCTAGCCTGGCGCTGACGGCAGCAAACTTGACTTGTTCCTGACGGAACTCCAGTTTGGACGGAAACTGTTTTGAAAGGCTCAGGCCAAAGAAAAGACGTGTTGCCATTTCGTCGCTCGCCGCACTTTTTCAGCGTGGATTCCGCAAGCAGCCGATAAGTGAGTTTGGGCTGCGTTTATCTGGCGCAGTCGGTAAGCGTTCTCAACTGGCCAAAGCAGAAGTCAACTGGGTCAGGTCCGACTGTGGCAGTCCGTCGCCAGCGCCGTCGAGTCTCCCATCAAATCTGCCCGTGGCCCGGACGACAGGCAGTGGACCACATCCACCCTGGGGAGACGGTAACTGCTGAGTCGACGCGGTTGCGACTCAAATGTCCGGTCCAGACCGGCACTCACAGGGCTTCGATGCGCCGCCAGTCCCACTAAAAGCCCCACATCATCAATTGATCATCCACGCGTCACGGCCGCCGTCCATTCGTCGAATGACGGTGACGAGGTGCTGGCTTCGTGCCACTGAATACATACGGCATCATTGTTTGGGACATTGAGTCCCACTGCATGCTATTGTGAGCATGTTTTCACGAGGTGTCGGACGGTGAACTGTCTCATCGTTAGCACATGTCCTTAAATGATGGGACAGCCCCACTAATAATAATAATTTGCGATCAGGTGAAAGCCCGAAAACGTTCCGATATGCTCTGGTAATGAGCTAAAGCTATGAGTAAAACACGACGACATTACCATTGCACATTCTGGCCGATAGTCCGGAATGGAATGTGAATCAACAGCATGCAAGTGCTGCCACCATCGCGCATTGCAATGAGTACTTCATGCAAACAGTAGCTGAACATACGAAACTCAATTGGATGGAAAAGAACAACAGATTAAAACGAGCTGCCTCGCGCCCCTCCCACATCCAAACAAGGAGCGGCAGGACGGGTAGGTGATTACATGTTGATCTGCGATACCTTGATCAGTAATTCAATACAGATGTCAAAAGCGCCGAGCATGCATCAAAAGTCCTTCGTAACCTCGAGGTGAAAGAAGTTATTTCTAACAGGACGACAACTGCTAACGTCAATGCCTGCGCCAACACCAACACTGCCTTTTCATACCAAACCGAGCGGTATGTTTCCATTCCATTTCATGATCGCAGGAAGTCAATGATCAGCGCCAGATCGCGGCTACGCGAGTCGATCAGACATTGGGCGTCAGCCAACTTGACGTTGGCATTTGATCTGAGGCCGAGGGGTCAGCGGGTTCGCGCGGAGCTTCATCACATCAAAATCATCGCGAGCAAGCCGCGTCAAAGGCACGTCGGAGCCAATCACCTTCCGGGAACTTCCAACCACCTCGTCAAGATGCTGTCCGAGCTAAACTGCGGAGTTGCCGTCGCGTTTGATGGTCGGAAAAAAGAGCCCGCCCGACTTTGAAGAGCCTGAGAAGTGGAACGCATTCAGGCGACAAACATCAAAGCACAGTCAATATGTTGTGCTTTGAATATAGCTGGCTTGCAACTTTAGGGAAAAGATAACTTTTTCCTGCTGAGGCATATGTTGTCTTGTCTTGCCCTTGTTTTGTCTTGTCCATGCGGTCAACCCTTGTTTGAAAGGTTCAGTCCACACACCCCGAAAATGCCCAGTATGGTGAAGCACGATCAGTTTGTTATGGATACTTTCATTTCTGTGTGGATAGATGTACATTCCAATGCCACTGTTCAAGCAGGCTCACTCCGCACACATACTTTTGAGGAAACTACCTAAATTACCTCCAGTAGATTCCTAGAGGTCGTGCTGACCTTTTCTCTGACTGTATTCCTCAGATGTGGAAGATGCTTGATATGCAGTTTACGGATGGGGACAGGACAAACCTAACGCAGTTGAACCGACCTCAGCGTACTAATTTGTCCGCACTGTGCTGACACTGAAAACGGCGGAACACGTGCGGATGTCACATCCCTTGTATGGCGGCCAACCAAATAACGCTACAGTCATGATGCAACCGACCATTTCCAAAGCGCTGACAACATTCCAGCAAAACACACCGCGGACGCAAACACGCCATCAGTCACACGAACAAGGACGTCCCCTGTATCTCCGTTGAGGGCCAGACGTAACGGCGGGCACGTGTGAAATGAATCAGTGTGTACTTTCATTGGCGAGTCAGGGAACTCACAGACACTTCAAACTACGCCATGCTCCTTTTTATAACGCTATGTCATGTATTATGTTTTACTGGTGAAATGCTATTATCTAGCGCCCTCCGTGGCCGACAGGCCGACAGAAACGCTGACAGAGCTTAAAGGTAAGCAGCTATACAAAGCGATGCCACGGGCATCAAGAAAACAGCTCCAGACCTGAGTCGTTATCCGTTGATGTTTCTGCGTATAAGCGGTCCAGCAGCGGCGGGAAAGCGGCCAGCTCCGCCGCCGTCCGTTCCCGTGAGTGCGCCGCTTCAGTTGTCCGCTTTCTCGTCCAGCGCCGATCACGCCCGGCAGCAGGAAAACGCTGCTGCAGGCGAGTGAAACGCGAATGCGCCCCCCCCCCCCGAATTAAATCGGCAACGCAGCGACCCCTTAGTCAGGCATGAGCTTTGCGGCGGCGATCAAGATACCGATTCTTCAGCGCCGCCGCCACTCAAAAGAAACGCCACTCTTAGACCCGATGCCGACAAGGGCGTGCTCGGCTCATATCAACCTAATGATTAAATCACAATCCGCCTTCACAGGTGTCGGAAAACGTGCGTGAAAAATTCGGAAGCCAACGTAACAACAGGGACAGTCTTGTGTCGTGTGCCCGCTGTACCAGCGATAAAGCTGACAGAGACGCATATACGGGCGATTCACCGAACGGCAGTGGTGGACCGTTATTGCTTGCGGTCGGACACTGGCGGCCGCTCTGTGTCAAGGCTGCTGAGGCAGGGACGATGTCCGGAGAGGATTATATGACGTGAACGTTGTTCAATTGTCCATGGTTCACCGAAAAGTTGCATCAGGGGTACCGTGTCATTGGTTTGCCAGGAATGGTTGTTTCAGGGGGACGGTGTCCCTAGTCCACTGGGGAGGGCTGTATGAGGAGTGCGGTGCCCCTGGTCCACGGGCAGGGCCGCATCAGGGGAATGATGTCCCTGTTCCACCAGGGAGGCCCGTATCACGGGGACGGTGTCCTCTGGTCAACGGAAAGGCTGTCTGTACGAGTCTGGAGGTCGAGGAGCCTTGGGAGCATGGACGCACTGTTTGTTTATTCAGATCATCCAGGTCCAGTGGGACACTTCTGCCGGCACGTGTCAGTGCTCCAGTCAGTTTCATAACCGAAGACTTCCCTGAAGTTCCGTGCTGTCTGCATGTGGGGCGTACTTACGCCTACTATCCGTGATAATGTTATGATGTCCGTGCTAACGAGCGTGCCGCGGCGCGAGGCAAAACACTCAAGCAAAGGTGAGAGGCTCGCTCGCTCCGAAACCTCCCAATTAGACTTGGGTTTTGACTGTTGGCCGGCGAGGACAGAGCACCCCTGGCCGCTAGTTCCAGAGCACCAATGACCACTGGTTCCAAAGTGCCATCGGCCCGCAGTGCTGGGGTATTATTTGCCCGTACCCCTGGAGCACCGTCGGCCGGCTTCGGCTTCGGAGCATGTTGTTCCAGATGTTCCGGAATGTTTTTGGCTGGGATTTTGGGATTTCCGGGGCACTATCGTCCGGCAGTCCTGGACTGCTATTGGCCGGCACTTCCGGTGTACTTTCAGCTAGTGCTTCCGGAACATTATCGGCCAGAACTGTTACCCGCCGGCGCATCCACGGCCGACTCCTAATGAATACACCATCGAACATCAGTCGAGCAGTGCGTGGTCGGCGGAAACTCTGGAGGTTCAGGACTTTTCCTCCATTATTCCACTGGCAATCTATTGCCTTAGGGAAGACTGATGACTGGAAACAGTGGGTGAGAACTTGGGATCCTTAATAAGAGGAGATGTGAAGCATTGTTCGCAAGAGGTGAGAGACGTCTGTCAGGCCCACAACTCTAAAATGTGCAGTGCGGCCGGTGTTACCTACAATTAATCTGATAATCATATCTCAGAACACTTGACATTTGACATGAGTATTGACACATGATATGAGGATATTGAATATTGTTCCGTGCGCCGTAAAATTATGAGCGAGTAGAACAGGACTACCCTTTTTGACTTTTTTTGGCAAGAAGATGCTCCTGGTGTCCTGGTTAGATGTTTCCTGGTCAGATGAAAATACAGACATGACACGTTTAAAAATGTAGTCATTTAAGAGCTGATAGAGCTTGAGCCAAAATTCGGGGATCAGAAATCATCGACGGCTCCAGTTTTACCACAGTTTTGCGCGGAAGCCTTGAACTCTGCCAGCAAGACAGATCCGGCCATTCTATCTCTGGTCATTGCCATTTGGCATCTTCTGGCTTCGTCCCAGTGCGAGCAAAGGTTCTCCACCTCCGGAAAATTTCCCGGAGCTGCCGCAGCTCCCAGCTATTGAGCCATAAACCGGATCACCGGGCTCCGGGCGACGACGTCATCCGTCGCGCTGGATGTCTTCTCCCGGAATAGAATTTCGCGCCGGACGGCGGCAGCGGCCGTCGCCCCCCTGAGCAGGCTGGGCTGTCGTGCGGTCGGCGGGGCGCAGTTGCAGACCGCGGGTCCTCTGTCGGGCTCCGGGGAGGTCGGCGGAGGGTGGGGGGGGGGGGTGAAGGGGCGCGGGTCGCCAGGAACTGCTGCAGATGTCCTCAGCGTGCCTGGCGCAGACAGCCCGGCGTCTCGTCAGCAAACAAGGCTGCCAGCGAGTATACCGCGCGCTGATAAAGCACCCTCGTCTCGTGCAACGTATCAAGTGGCAAGCGGCGCAGCGGCCTGGTCTCGCTCACCGGCCGAAAACATGACCGATGACCACACCGTGGCTCTTATCAAACCCGACGACCACTAATTCGACGCCCGAGACGCGGTATTTATGTCCCTCGTGTCGTGTGACACCGGCAGCGCCACGTCGCGTCACTAACGAAACACATCGCGCTCGACCACTGCTTCGTCACCAGCCGCGCGCGGACGCCAGGTCATCGGCAGGAAGCGGGCCTGCTTCCAAGGCTCTGCCTGCTGCCCTCTGCACCACGCAGGCAGGCGCCGCCCTGAGATCGCAGTCTGATCGCAGGTCCGTCCTCAGAGGATCATGCCCCTCCCCCTCGCGATGTTCGTTCCAGGCCAGACCAACGGCACGGCCCGAAAACGCCTGCGGGCACTCAGGCCGAGCCCATTTCGGATGCCGCGGCTGGCGGCGTCGCTCGGCCCAGAGCCCCTCCCACCCGCCATCGACCGGCCTCCACTTGGGGCAGGTCGGCTCGGCCACGACGACAGCTAATTCATTAGGGGCATAAGGCGGCGGCGGTGAGCGCCCGGCGGCGGCGGGCGCGGGTTCGATGCTAATAACCTTGTTTTCGTGCTGTTTGACATAACTCTCGATGTCGGATGCCGGCTGGAGCGGACGCGGCGCAGACGGCCGCTGGCTCGTGGGGAAACATCGGCCGTCGGCAAAGCTGCGCCGGCCGATTTAGGCGGAAACCTCTCTTTCGAGGGAGAAGCCGAATCGTCGGCTGTCAGGACCTGCTCTTCTGACATTGGAGTACGTTTCATGTCATCTCAGGCGTCAATGACGCGACTCATAGGAAGACAAGCATTTGCAACAGCTAAGAAAAATTCTTGCCTCTGGCGCCTGAGCTTTTATCTGGCAACGAAAACCGGCCACGATGAAAGCCTTTTTTCCGCAAGTGTGAACTTTAATCTGTCTGCTTAAGCCGTCTGGTGATACCCACAACAATTCAAGATGGACGGAAATGTCAATGTGAACTTGACATGCTGAATGAATCCTCCCGAGTGACACCGGCAGCAGGAGCAGCAAGTTGAAGTTCTGTTCTGTGGCTGATCGGCCTGCTGTCGGCGCAGTATGATGTAAAACTCAGAGGCCCGCCTGTGGAACGCAACACGAGGCCGACATCATGGAATGATGTGTTCGACTGCCTGCACGGGGACTGACGACACTGACACCGTCGCCCGTCACGCCGACATCGTCGGACGACGCCGGCAGTGACCCCCCGCTGTCCCGTCGCCGGTCACAGCACGGTTCGCCTGTTTGCCAAGGTCTGCTGGCATTTAAACCCATTGCCCCCGCTGTTTGTCCAGATTCGGGCCCGAGCCGGGTGCAAACGGCCCCGCCAACGGGGGTCGAATTACGCGGTCACACGGCACCTCCACTGCCGCGGGCAGGGCCTCGGGCGGACAGGGGAGGGCAGCCCGGAGAGAGGGGAGGGGTGACGTGTTCCTCCAGCCTGTGGCTGACAGACTCACTGCGGCGGGTCATTACTAGTGCTGAATGGTGGGCCGACCGGCGTCTATCGGCAGGCTGGTAAAACATGCTGGCCGATCGCATGTGAGGTCGATCGCACATTTCATAGACAAGAATCCTTGTTTCTCCTTCCCAGAAGCGCGAAGCTATCGAGCTTGCTTTTGTCCGGCTTCTTGGTAGGAGCTTTCGGAGAATAATGCCGACGATGTACTGCATGGCGGCAGCACGCCGCTATTATCGAAGCCACACAAACGCGCCGTCGCCGTGTCATGACCTCCATTGTCAGCGATACGCAGTATCTCTCACGAAGATGCGTCAGCGCTCCGGCTCTTCGTTACTCCTGTTTTAGCTGTCGATACTGCCATTGTTGGATACAGGTGTCAAGCTTGTAGACGTAGCAGAAGGGGAGGGGGCGATCATCAGAAGGGGCATCCACCAAAAGGTGCTGAGGTGGCCTCTCATGACCTAAAAAAGAGCCTCATTATTTGCAGGCCTCCTATAGCTTCAAGGGGACCTCCTTGAACATCAAGGGGAACCTTCTTTGACATTAAGGGAGCCTCCTACAGCTTCAAGGGGGCTCCTATAGCACAAGGGGGCTTCCTGTACCGTCAAGGGATCTCCTATGGGCCTCTTACAGCATTATGGAGGGCCCGCTATGGCCTCGGGTCATATTTAGGAATCCTGTAAGTCCTCAAAGGCGTCAAAGGGAATGTGAAAGTGAAAATGGATGCTTCGGAGGGCGTCTACTTTTTGGAAAATATTCCACATCACGATCTGAGAGTCTTTGATCATCGTTGCCCCATCAGGGCAAAACCAGTTATTGAAGAAGTAAGGCAACGTCAGGCGACCAATTTCTGGTCAAGCTCAGCAATCCAAAAAATACACGCAAAAACTGGAGCAGAATTATGACTAATCTGCATTGTGAAGTGGATTCTCTAATGGCAGTGGCAGGTGCTCAACGACGCATTTAAAACCATCGTCATCTCTCGCGCACTTGGCTTACCAGCTGGGTGCACCAACGAAACAGGAAGCAGACGGCGACCAAACTTGACGGTCGCTTCCCGCTTGTCGGCCGCTCGCACATATGCTGATTAAGACGTGCCATCAGTGCTCTCACCGGACAGCGACAGGAACAGACCGACAATGTCTGAGGTCTGGGGTGGGCCCCGGCCCGTTCCTGCCTGTGCAGGGCCTCGCGTGGGGCTGGCGCAGTCCAATCGGCCCCCGGTCCCCCCCCCCGTCAACAGTGGCCCAGCACGGTCCAGGCGGCCCCGGCGCCCACCCCCGCGTCAACAGTGGCTGCCCGCTTCAGACGGGGTGCATCTCAAATGGGCCGGCTGCCCTTGAGCGGCGCGCGGCGGCGGCGGCGGCGCGGGGACCGACGGGCCCGGCCGGCCCCGGTTCGTCTCGTCGGCGCCGGCGGCCGCCTGACGCGTTCGGCGTAGGGGCGTCCGAGCGTCGCACCGCCCGGTCCGCCGCGTCACCGGGCCGGACGTCACCGCTAAATGAAATGCATTCAGCGGGTGATAAACAAGCCGCAGCCCGGGCCGCGACGCGGTAAGTGCTGGACGTGCAGAACGGAAGGGAGCGCGCCGAATGGGGCTCCTGGCGGGGCGACGAGCTGCGGCCCTGGCCCTCTGCGGATGTAACACCAGATCTAGACCGATCTGGAGCAGAAAGTTAGTTCGTTAGCTCGCAAGAAATGGGTAACGCTTGCGATCTAGTTTATGGAGCAGTTATGCAGCAGTCCGCATTTTTAATCACGTAATGCCGATCAGAAGGAAATGAAACTAATTTAGTGGAAGTAGTTAAAGTCTTTTCAGCCCATTAACTGTCGCGTTTTCCGCCAGATACGATCTCGACAAATCGATTAATTGCTGTCGGCTGCCGGTTCTTGTGCAATGACGGGCTCCGCCGTACATACATTGCATGCATTCCGCTGATTACCCGGCGTTTAAAGCGGTGGTTCGTGGTAGCGAAAACAAAACCCACGGGGCCGTGAGCACAGGGCAAATTTTAGGCACAAATTGCGTGCAGTGATCAGTCGCTTCCAGGACCAACAGCAACAGTCAAAACGATGCGGCCAGACGCCAAAAGTGGCCACAGGCCAAGGGGCTCTCCCCGACAACAGTGGAAACATTGAGGTCAAGCAGTGCCGTCTGGTAAAGTCGCTTCGTGTCGATTTGTTCTTTCCTTTCGTGTCGATTCTTTACTTTCCGACTTCGCTGCTCACTTCGAAGAGGAAAACATGCGTGGAGTGGGATCGCGACAAGTGAATAAGTTTCCGTTTTGTTCGGATCCTGGGCACAAAGCAACCAATCTCTTCTCTGAGCTTGAATTGACAGTGCGAGACCACACAGGTTTGCTGCATGCTTAGCGTTTGGTTGCTCTGTGATCATGTGAAACGAGTTCCATTTTGCAAATCCAAGACAAAATGTTTATATTTTCCAGATTCCTTTCATCCAAGCAAAGGATTCAGAACCATTTTAGTTGTACTGGCAAAAGTGCTGATGGCAGCCACATCTGACCAAGCAATGGACATCTGGCTCGAAACAGAAACATCTTCAATTACTCTGCAAACATTGGGGCACTAAACAGATAGTTTATTCATCATGGCAAACATTACAGACCAAAGCAAACAAAGCTAACAACACGGCCAACAAAAAGTGGAGGCGAGACATCGTCTGCAGGAGAAGGGCAACGAAACGTGCTTCATTACGGCGTTCCCGACGAAAAAGAACAGACGGTGAACAACAGCTCGGTCACAAGTGGGAACGCGAACGTCATTGATCACCGCTACTACATGCCGGCCTTGGAATATGCGACTCATTAGACTTTTTTGCACCCTCGTTTATGATCAGACACCATTTGAGAAGACTCCAAGGAGATGCCACCATTCCTCATGTTGGCAACGGAGGAATCATTCTTACGGTAATGGCTGTTCAAACAAAAACATTCATAATTGCGTACGCTCAAGGTGTCGTGTAAAATTAGCGCCAAATTGTAGGTACAGGCTCCTGGGAAATGGTCGCCAAGGGCATACTATTCCTCCTTTTATGGCAAAAACTGAAAAGCCAGACGTTGAAGGACGGTCAAAGCTTAAGACACGGAACAGTCCCTGGGCGCCAGAAAGGTGCTGAATGCATATCACGAGTTTCTTTTGTTCGTTCGCTTTCCCTCTTTGATTCACAGGCCTTTTATCCTTCGTCCAGGCGCCAGATCTCGTTTCCAGCACAGGGTCTAGTGTTCAGTCAAAGCTGTTCTCAAGATCACAGCAAAGAAATTGTCCTACGTGCACCTTTGAAGCTTAAACCCTTCAGCCTTCAGTACCGAATGTCTGTCAGTTCAATATCTGGTGCCGCTGTTAACCGCTGTCTATAGCCAGGTGACCGTGTGGACTCCATGTAAATACTTCAAACGACAATAAGCAAAGAACAGCACTTCCGTCTCCAAAGCCATCCATCCACCTGTACAGCACGGCGTGTTTTGGAAACGTTTTCCTGGTCTGTTCTTGCGGCAAAGTGTCTCACCTGATTTTTTACAGTGACCGTTTGTGAGTCACGGCTCTGCAGTTGTAGCAGGTAGAACCAGTTTCAGCAACGAATAGTTAATGTTCACTGAAAGCGCGAAAACTGTGGCAAAAACTGTTAATTAAATCAGCTACGAAATAGGTTAAAAAACCATTGCTTTTTGTCAAATATAGCTTAACCCGACGTTTGCTGGGGAGTTTCGCCACCTTGCTCTTGCTCAAGTGTGGCTTCAGACGCTCCACTCAATAATCCCACAGCCAATGAACCAATTCGTTCGATTAAAACGGCAATCTTTTGACATCGATGATGCAACCATGGGCATGTCACATTTTTTTAACTTTAAGATTACGCCTTGAGCCAATGGCCCCATCAAAGGTCAATATCTGACCGATTTGGGGTGTGTCGTTTTTAAGTGCAGTTCGGAGATAACAAATATTCTAAGGCCGTAATTCGTGAATATGTATGTAGTTTTATGCTAATGCACGTCCATCTGGAGAAAATGGTGACAGGGGTTAAAATTAGGTTATGGCACTGCGTGTTACTACGCCTTATATGGCTCTTAAGCACCACAAACACTATAAAACCTTATTAAATGTCTCTGAATGCTGGAGTTTGCGGCAGAAACATTGAAATGGATATCATAACTAGTTTTAGGACGCCCATTGTTATCGTATTTAAAAACCGTAGTTATACGAATGTGGCCTTTGCTGACCTTGGACGAGGTCGGCGGCAGTCTAAATTGACCTCACATGACATTATGATACGTGCTGAACACCACCAGCTTCTTCTCACAGTGGTATGTCGATGAAATTGAAGTAAACTCGAAAAGACGGCAAAATCGGAAACCATTATTTTGTTTATGACGTCATTTTGAGCTTGAATGATTGTGGCATTATTTTTGCCAAAACGTGCGCAAGTGATATATTCCCGGGCACTGAAAATTTAATGACGTTTCACCAACTGGTCACAGAGTTGTACGGCAAAAACTGGGTGCTTCTGTCTGCATCCCAGCAGGTCGCGGGTTCACATAAAATTACAGTTCCTTTACCTTTGAATATACTATATTGAATATATATATATATATGTATATGAGATAACATAAGTTACAAAGGCTTAAGGCACCTTTGAGCTGCAATGAAAGTTCTCAGATTCTGATCCGTTGGTTTCGCAATTCTGGAAGTACCAAAAACAGACATTGCTGGCAATTGTCAGAGGGTGACTGAAGGTAAAATGCGATTTTGTGTCAATGCCAGCAGACGATTTGTTTTGGAAACATTTAGCAAGCGACCACTACTGTGTTGCTAGTTGCCATCCAAGTTAGGAATTTAATCTAAACAAAAATAAGGTGGCAAGGGTAGAAAGGACTGGTCCTTTTACACGTATGCATGTGGCGAAAATCGGAGAAGAATATAAGGAAAAACGATGCGTCATGAAGAAATTCCTCGGAAGATGGAAAGCGATTTTTTTTCAATCCCATGCGATTTGGCCAATCCCAAAGCCACCTGTGAAAACATACATGCCCTCTATAGATCCATTTTGTATCTGGACATGACAGGTTCTTATTTGATTAGTTTTTATTGGACTAAAAAGCCTGAGTGCAATCATATTCGCATGTTTATGCCGTCTCCTCAGCATCACGATATTGGTTCCCTTGTCTTTTTATGTCGGCTATCGAATATTGAGCGTTCAACCTATCTTTACGCGCTCCCTTTTCCCGTCGCTTGTTGCCAGAAAGCGGACCAGCTGCTTATAAAAGAACGTCTAAACCAATCAGCGTGTTTGTTTGTCGTCGAAAAACCTTGTCACGCACTCGACAGCAATCGCAGCAATTCTCACGAGGAGCGTTGGAACTAGGCCAGGCTACGGAGGTCCCGAGGCAAGAACTATTTACACCGAACATCATAATGGTCCTGCGACGGCAAAAACGTAATGGCGTCGGCGCGTATATCAGCTGTATAGACGCCTGTCGGCTAATGGAGGTACAACAGCCCGACTGCTGTCCGGTGGAGCAAACAGCGTTTTGTTGTCGAGTGCAGCGGCCATTCGGCCCGACGCGCCGGCACGGGTCAAGGAGCGACATCGACCGTCGCTGTAATTGCAGTAGGGCCGTCTGTTATCAGGCAAGCTCTGCTTCTCGAAACGTCCGGACTGTTCCCAGGCTCAGCTCAGACTTGAAAGCTCGCGACCACTGGGTTTCCTTGTAATAACCAAGTCTGCTGTATGTCATGATGTAACTCTAGATCAGGTCAAATAACTCGGCTTCTTAAATATCAACCGCACTAACCCGTTCGTGAACGCGATGCCCAAGATTTCTGTCATCCGGGTTAGCTTCCAGGTCCCCCTCCGGTCCTCCTCTGCCCTCATCGGTCGTCTTCGGTCCCCGTCAGTCCTCCTTGACACTCCTCAGTCCCGCTCTGCCCTCCTCTGCTCTTCTCGGCCGTCATCGGTCCGCATTCGTGCCAGTGGCAGCCCTATCTCGCCGGATGGAGTCAGCCGCCGGCCCGCCACCGCGGCACCGCCGAGCAAAATCCCTGTACGCCCCGGTAAGCCGGCGGCAGACGACGCCCGCCGAGGCCGGGACAAACGGAGCCCGCGGCCTGTTGACAGCTACACGGCCGCGATACGATCGGCGGGGGCGAGATCGGCGAGCACGCGTGAACAGGCGGCGGCGGCCGGAGAGCGGCCGTCGGACGGCATCACCGTTCACCGCGCGAGAAGCCAGCGGCGCGGAAATTGCCGGCCCGGCGCCTCCTGCTCAAGGCGAGGGGTCGGCCGGCATCGCGAGTCCGCCTCCACAGCCGGACGGCCATGGCCGCAACGACGTCCACACTCCAACCAACACCGGTCACCGTTCTGTCAGCGGCTCCAGCCGGAGATTTTTGAGCCCGCGAAGGATCACTCCGCAAGGGCTCTGTGGGGAAAATGCATTGAATGTGATCCCTCGAAGTGCCGGATATGTCCCACTGTTGGGACATGGAAATGAGGCGGCAGATGTGACCAGACTCTTATATAGAAATGCTCCTCGTCGAGATCATAAAACGGCGTGACTTTCCATTTAGATTCGCACTTTGTCGTGTTATCACTGCATGTAACTCAGTGACTCGTCCATGCGTTGTTCTTGTTTATTGTTTGTAGCGACGTGTTTGGCAAGACCCGGATCCGTATCCCACAGCTGCAGAAGACTCGCATCACGTGATGTGTATTCAAATGGTCACAGGATCCAACTGCAAATGACTCGCGCCACGTAATGTGTATTGACATGGCCACAGGATCAACGTAACTGGGGTAAGAGACGTTTTTGCGCAGTATTATCATTACTGATGACATATGGACGCATTTGCGTAATTATTATAAGCATATACGTATTGTGCATGCAGCATTGAGAACATATAAGCCCTCATGCGACCTCTTCTTGGTCTTGTACGTCGTAACATGTCAACGTGGTATTGAGATCATGGCTAAATAACACAGAATTCATCTTCAGCGCCCGCCAATGTTTCTCTGTCAATTGTTTTCCTTTGTTAGCCAAATAACCAGACGCATATTGGTCGATAACATTGATATAGCCGACAGCTTTTGTGGTTAACACGAAGGAAATTGTCCTTGAAAAGACTAGCGACGCAGTCATTAAACATCTGTACATGACAGTCTCCTAACACTGTGGCAGAACCCATGTCAACAATGTCACATTACATCAAAATGAAGGCTTATGGGAAGACTGAAGTCATCATGAACTTTTCTTCTTTAGGAGCTGTTGATCCCAGCCATGATGAGTCAATTGCAAAAACCGCGTAAAAACAGATTGTCGCTGAGTAACTCCACATTCCTGACGAAATCTGCTTCCGGACCCTCCAAACGATGGAACCGACCCGTGTTACTGTTCTGGGTGTCAATTTTGGTTTGATCCGCCAGCTGGCGGTGCAGTGCGAGACAGTTCCGGCAGCTCAGGACTCTAGTTTTTGAGGTGGTCCGCCTGTATTACAATCCCCGGCCTACCCCCTGGCCATTCCTGTTGCGCCAAGACGTGGATATCTCTATTGAGGGGTGCTTTTGAAGTAGGCTGGTAACGAAGTTCGGTCCCTACAAAACAGATATCGTATTTACGAGACGTAGAGCCTCAAGAACCAAGAACATATCGACGGCGGACAACTATTCGTGACGGGGACCACTACCAACTATCCTTTCTCCTTTGGCCAATGACGAATGACGCTTTCTTGTTGAAATGTTCGTCAGCATTTCAACAAACCTCCTTCGATTCCGTGATTTCGTGGCCAAAACAAGGCAGAGCAGAACGACCAGCCAAACCTCACATGATGAAACACGTCACTTTAGTCCGCGCCCATCCCCGTTCTTCAGAGTGGGGCTGTTAGACGGGCGACGGAAAAATCTCCGACATGTCCGCACGACATGTCCCGACATGTCGGGCAGCGCCCGGTGCTGTCGGCCGCCCGGTGTTCTGCAGGCGGCCAGTCGCTGACTGATCGGAGCTGTCGGACGGTTGCTGTCGTGCTGAGATAAGGCCCGCCATGCACCCCTGTACAGTAGCCAGACCCTTGTATGCATTGCCCGTTATACTGTACGCTGGGGGATCAGGAGCGCGAAGACGGCTACATCGGGACAGTAGCTGGTAGTCGTCAGGGGACAAACGTTAGAACAGTAGCACTGACAGCGGCTGGTGACAGTTCCATCGCGACGGGACTCGGTGGGAACAAGACCGTTACGACATTGGCATGCTGGGAGTTGCTCCGATACGATATTAATCCGAGAGAGAGAAAGAGAGAGGGAGGGGGGCCCGCTGTGATAGCAGAAAGCCTGTGCTCGATTCTGGGTCGATTCGAATCCATTCCGTCTCGATTCAGGAATCTCACTATTTTGTCGCGAATCAGAATCGGAATTGATTCACTTTGGAACCGCAGCAAATCACAATCGGCACTGAATCGCCGACTCGCCGTCATTCACTCATCATTGAATTGATTCGCTGTTCGAAAAGCCACTGTGAGTCCTAATCAGAATCGACTGTTGGCTCCTTGAACCAGGAGGTGAATCGAAGCGGGAAAGCGAGCCTGGATCCGGCAGCTCAGTGAGTACAGCGGGCCTGCCTGCAGGAGCTGTCCCTAATCCCGCCGAGCTGCGGCAGCCCGGCAGCGGCGGCCGGCTATTTCCCGGACCGGACAAAAACGAAGTGGGTCGGTCCACCTTATTTGGACCGGGACCAAGTGGTCGCTGCGCTCGCGAAGGCGCCGGAAAAAGCGCGCGAAGAAAACGGCGCGAAAAAGCGCCGATCAATGCCAGCGGTCGGGACTGCGGCGCGCTGGCGGGTCACTGGGACTGGGTCAAGGTCACCGAGAGACGCGCCGAAAACGTGCTGACGTGGCTGGAACATGAGTGCTGACATCGTTAGTTCAGTTGATTGGGTTCCACAGATAGTATAGACTGGACAATCCCTAAGAAATGTCAGGCGAAAGCAGTCGCCTCTAACTAAAAGTGCTTTGAGCGCTGTGAGACTGAACGCTAAACCTGGCTTTGCTTTTTATTAACAAATGCGGTGACTTTCACTGAACTTCGGTGCAGCATTGTCGTGACTTTCTCTTCGGAGTGACGGAACAACTTCGAGCACAATGGGATCAGCTATCAACCCCAACGTTGCCGTGCTTTCACATGGGTGGAGTCTTGCTCCTTCAGTAGGATTATCTAAGGCATAAACCATAACCTCTGCCTGACGCCATCATATAACAGTCAAAAAGAAACAAGGATCTAGCCGAAAAACCTGAACGGACCCGCGACCTAAATGGGCTGCAAGATAGCATGCTTGTGCTCGATTCCAGCAGAATAACAGCCGACTCCGAGAGCGATTCCGTTTTGGTCCAGAGTCACAGTCAGAATCGATTCTGCTCATAAGTGGCGAAATCAGATTTGGAGCTGAATCACGCGGTTGTCTACGGAATCAGAATTGGCATTGATTCCAATGGCCAAGTCTGATTCCAAATTCGCATTCTACTGAGTACAGAGACGGGACAGGAATTTTTGATCAATAACAGTATCAAGGCCTCTTCGCAATGTCCGGAAGCTAGGAACAAACTAAGATCTGAACTGATATTTTGCTGGGTGAGAAAGAAATAGCTTTTTTGTTCTTTGTTTTGTTTACGCAAGCATGTCAGTATTTGGGCATGGTCTTAGTGGAATCAGTTGTGGAGTCTAATCATTTCATTCCGAGTCAGTTTCGGAATCGATTCAGTTCAGGGAAACCCGCACTGAGTCAGCATCAGAGTCGATTCAGCAAGCCGTAAGGCGGATTCGCAGTTCATCCACCCGAAGTGGAACAGAGGCAAGTCTGCCAGGTATAGCTACGCAGCTGAGTTCAGTAATCTGCACCTCATCAATGGACCTGTGTTTACCATTCTCGGAAAACCCTCTACCCAGTTTTTTGCCCGTGCTGTTGCACTATTCAGCTGTCGCAATAACAATGCAACCGACGACGATCAAAGAAGAACTCTTTGCGTTCCTTCAAAGCCATGCATTGTATTGCTTGCAACTTCCAAGTGCGCAAGAATCTTTAGAACAACACGTTTTGCACGGCTTGTATCCTGGTGGCATGGAAGTGCCGATCAGCTCTAACCGACGCCCGGACCGGCGGTCAGCCGCACAAACTTGCCTTGTGTGAGTGGCGTGGAGACTCGCTTGACAAAAGCTTGCTCTCGGGATTTTAAAATCATATCTTTCACGGAAAAAGTATCCCTGGGGACAGCACACAGAGCAAAAAGGTTTGCCTTACTTCCTCGTCACGTTTGTCCTGCGATTTGTGGCTAGTAAGGTCTGGAAAAATAAATGATCTGGCAGTGCCGGTTATCGTTCGCTCCTTCTGATGCGAGGTGATCTCGTTGGTGGCCTGGGAAACTCCTGCTGGTCACGCCAGAATCTGCACAGTACATTTCCGGAGGTCGACAGACTGTAGCCTGCAGCCCACGTGGTGCGGACCGTACGCAGTGGTCCGCAGACCACGGCGGCCCCTGGTCCGGAGACCGGTGGTCCCTGGCCGGGAGACGGGCTCCCTGAGAGCGGCAGACGCTGCCCGGACGGCCGGTGGTCAGCCAGTTCCGGCCGTCGCGCCTATCTGCGGACAGCGGACAGCGGACAAGCGGCGGCCGGCGTGTCCGCGCGGTCCGCTGGCGCCGTGACGGCTCGCCGGGTGATCGGCCCCGACGTCCGGGTGCTATCTTCCCGCGGAAAACATGACAGGCGGATGTCGGCCGTGTACTGCCTGCAGCGCAGCCTTGTGCATGCCTTTGCACGCCGGGCATCTGCAGCTATCGACACACCGCTGCTCGTTGTACACGGCGCGCCGCCAGGCTGGAGCCGCTCCCCTGCAGTGGAGGTCGTGTTAGGAATGGGTGAAAGTAAAAGTAGGTCGATACCAGTTTCCAGTTTGACTTCCGGCGTAATCCCAAGTAACAAGATCTGCGTGTGCATTTATGGAAACCCCAGGCACTCCTCTGTTGCCATGGATAACGCGTGGGCAAGGAACGTCTGCAGTAGGGTTACGTTGACCAGTTTTTCTAGTGCGTGTCCACTTTGGTCTTCATTTTTCAACGGCAACGTTATATTTAAATATAAACCCAATTACGACTTCCTGTTGATGTGGAGACCACACAATGCACAGAAAACACCACCGACCTGTAAGAACAATGCGACGCCAAGAGCTCGTACCAGACCTTCGTCAAGCTCGGAGCGACGCAACGCAGTTCTCCTTTTGTGCATACTGCATGGCTTTTGATTACGCCAATAAGGTGCTCATCTGTCGTCGCCGGCGGACGTCACCGCCTGCGTGTCGGCGCTATTCACACGGCGGAACGCCGGAGGGACGCGGCCACCAAACGCGCCGCGGGCGGGGCCGGCGGCCGCCGCGCCGCCGCATGGCTTCAAAGGCCGCGACCTTCACGGCTGTTGGCGGCGTTTCCGGCGCGGGAGGTGGGCGGCGCCGTGACCGGAACCGACCGGCCCATCCGCCGGCCGGCTCTCATCGGCCCACAATGCCGGCTAATGCCTGATTCGTGCGGCATTCCGCGCCGATTTGGCCGCCGGCGGCGGACCAGCAATCAGCTGACGGCGCGGACGGAGCCTCCGGCCGGGACCGGGACTAGGACTGGGACTGTGAGTCCCGCGCGGGACTGGGACGGGGACTGCAGGAGCCGGGAGGGACTGGGACTGGGACTACGGAGCCCGAGCGGGACAGAAACTGGCACTGTGAGACCCAGCGTGACGGAAACTGGGACTACAGGACCCGAGCGGGAATGGGACCAGGACTGTAGAGCCCGAAAGGGCCTGATATAGGGACTGTGAGACCCGAGCGGGACTGGAACTGAGACAGCGGGACTGGGACGGGACTGCGGGACCCGAGCGGGATCGGCCCCACGGGACCAGACCGGGGCCGGGACCGCGGTTGGGAAGCGAAACACGAGTCCGCACCCGATTGATCCACACCGCGCAGATGCACTCCGGAAAAGTGAGCGGCCACGAAGAAATCCGCTGCGAGTATAACAGAGCAAGCAGAGTTCCCACCAGTCGCGTTACGACTCCGACAAGCACACTAGTGACCGGGACGGATCGGCCGAAACATGGACAAGGCACGGCTTGGGTTCTGCAACGGTGTGTCGTTAACGGTAACGAGGGCGTCCATTTCGACAGACCGGACGAAAACTGGACCTGATTTTTGGCGGGCGACGCTGAGTGATACGCCTATCTATTACCTGCTCCGAGCTGTCCGAAGCGCGGCTATCAACTGATCCAGACTCGCTCACATCCGAGCGATCACGTTCTGCAAGTGCTGCAGCCAGTAACGGCCGCTTTATCGGGGTGTTTTCCGCTGAAGTGACGCAGAGGATCTTTGAACAATAGGTGAGAACCACCCGGCCTTACGGAATCGGAGATTTATAACTGTTGGTCGCTGGAAACCGGACGATTTTTAACCGGATCACGCTCCATCGCGATGTCATACCTTGGCCGGAGAGGTGCACTGACTGGTGGCTGCAAATGAAATGACTTGTGTTGAAAGGCCAGACATCATTCTTTTCGCCCCGTCAGTGTGCTTGGCTTTACGAGAGTCGCCAAGAATAACCAGCAACAACACAGCAAGCAATGCTAATCATGTCGAGCGTAATGACTACTGGACATGGACTCATGACAGGCGTGACCATCCCTGAAAAGGGCCGAAGGAGTCGTCGAATTTCGCCCCACGCCCACAGACGGAACGGAGAGTTCACATTTGACTGTAGAGCTTGTCTTTACTCAGTATCGTGGTCGGTCGGCAACGTGGCTGGATGTTTCCGAACATTAATGAGAAAGTCTGCATTGGATTTTGGGCCGTTTCTTTCCCGTCATTGCCATAGTCCTAATGCCAAAATCTCTGACAGGTGGGTGGTATAGACAGTCCCAGTCGCCAAATGCTCTTCAGCCATGGTCGAAAAGACGATCGTTTCGACTTGCCCCCGCCATCACCGATGGAAATTTACTAATGGCCGCCACGGCGAGCCTGCCGACGTTCCCTGAAATGCCCACCGACGACAGGTCGTTCCCGAAATAGCCGCTGAGCAATGACCCTTCCAATCCGAGCAGCCGTGACGCCCGGCCAGCAGTCGGCGGAACCCCGACAGCGGCGGCAGCGCCCGGCACCGCGCCTCCAGTCCGGCCGGCCGCTCCCGACCGGCGGCGCACACCGCCGCAGGTGTCCCCGCCCGGGCCGGCGTTTACTGCCCGACGGAAATAGCGGAATGCAAACTGACACGACACGATGCCATTAGGCGGCGACGTTTCTGGCGGCGCCGCGGCCGGCGTTTCTATTCGCGGCCGAGTCGGTGACATGGGACCTCTTCAGGCGGCCGCCGCCGCACGAAAGGGCTCTCGGGCGCCGGCGACGGGCTCTCATTCAGCGCGCCCCCATGGGAGCCGAACAAAAACAGGCGGACGCCCCGTCTGGGAGGCCGCGTGGAAAAGAACGCGCTGCCGGTGGGTGCGCAGGGGCGCCGTCCGCCTCCCGTGCGTGTCATGTAACGCTGCTCGTGACGACCAACAGGCAGGGACAGCCGACAGCCGTGCCGGGGGGAGGAGGGGGGAAGCAGGGCACCGCCTCGAAAACAAACACGAACAGCATGAAAAGGCCGTCGCTAGATCTTGCGGGAGTCTAGTTAGTGTGCTGGTATTGCATGGAGGCAAATGAATGCATTCAAGTGGACCTCTCACGGCGTAGCTGCCCTCGTTAGCGTCGGTTTGTGATCTTGCGGCGTGTTGATTCCATGCAAATGTCATGGCAACATGCAGGGGGCGTCCTTTGGCTCGAAAGCGACCTGCATTCTTCATAAGCCGCGGCAGGGGTTGGCGCCTATTTCGGGACGGTGAGAATAGGTCGACAAGGACCTGTCCGGAGATGCAAACTTTTTCTCGACGCCCTCCCTGTCGCCTCCTCGACGCTCCCCCGTCGGCGCCGCCTTCCAGCTGGCGAACCCCGAGCTGACCTTGCGCGCGGCGGCGGGCCCTGCCGTTTTTGCCACCGCCGCGCCATTTTTGTCGCACAGGTGAGCGGCGGAAAAAGCGCCACAGTTTGGCGGCGCAGGAAGTCGAAGAAGCCGCGGAGACCGGCGTCCGTGAAACGGCGAACAAGCGGGCGGGCGCTGCGCAGGCAGGCCCGGGTGGTGCCCGTTAACTAGGGCATGTCGCTGTTACCGGTCTGAAAGTTACACCGTAAAAACGATGGATGTTTTCTGCTTGCGACACAAATTTCAGCATCCCGGTGCCAGCTGCCTCCTGCTGGCTTCACACATGGTGACTTGCGACGGATATAGCCAGTTTTTGGGGCCAGGCTCACCGGCAGAATGGGGACGACCGATCGCTGTGCTCAAGCATTGCAGCTGCGGCTTTGACTTCCATGTGGAGTTAGCACATTTTTTGCGTGTACTGTTGTGAGGAAACGTCTGAACACAGCTCCTTGAATACGTGCCGACTGAATACTTCCGACACGCTCGCTACTACTTTGATGTTTAAATGGCGCGTATGGAAGTCCGCGGGAAATAAATGACTTAAAACACTGCCGAAAGTCTTCAGAAACCTCTGACGGGTCGAGGATGACATCTGTAACTACTCGAAACCGCACCCACGGAACTCTCACTGCGTCCAGAAGTCTGCCGTCGCGATCTGGCGGAGAAAGCCGGGCAACGGGGTCCGGTGCGTGACAGGCACCTGGAATCCCAGCACGGACACTGGCATTTGGCTCGAGGCCGACAAGGTCAGTCGGTCACGGGGCGGCCGAGCCGCGGAGTTGCACGGCACGATAAAGATCCTCCAGCGCCATCTGGTTCGGTACCTGCGGAAAAATGATGACGTATTCGGGAACATTCGGGCTAGCGTGGTTATGGTTTAGCTTTACAAACCCGATAAAGCACGGACGCTGATCCCATCGCTAATCGCTTCAGCAATCTAGGGCTAGGTTTATAAAAAAAAACAACGCTATGAAAAACTCCACATCCCTCGCAGTTAGCGTTGTCTGCTCGCAGACCGCGTCAAACCTCCAACGTACATGAGATCAAGCGCAGGCTGCAGCCGTCTCCCGTGGTCGCCTGTCCGGACATCCCCCGATCGCCCGCACCTCGTCCAGGCGTCTGGCCGGCGACCCCTTCACACGCGAGGGCGACCGGAGGTAGCTCGCGGCCCGCAAACGGGCGGCTGCCGCATATTTTACGAGCGCCGAGCAAACAGAAGCGCGGTAAACAATGATTAGGCAGGGTGAGAGGGCGCGGTCCGTCCGAGCCGCCAGCTCAGGAGGTACACCGGTCTGACCCGGACCACCAGCTCAGGAGGTACACCGGTCTGACCCGGACCACCAGTTCAGGAGGTACACTGGTCTGACCCAGACCACCAGTTCAGGAGGTACACTGGTCTGACCCAGACCATCAGCTCAGGAGGTACACCGGTCTGACCCGGACCACCAGCTCAGGAGGTACACCGGTCTGACCCGGACCACCAGTTCAGGAGGTACACTGGTCTGACCCAGACCACCAGCTCAGGAGGTACACTGGTCTGACCCGGACAACTAGCTCAGGAGGTACACTGGTCTGACCCGGACCACCAGTTCAGGAGGTACACTGGTCTGACCCGGACCACCAGCTCAGGAGGTACACTGGTCTGACCCAGACCACCAGTTCAGGAGGTACACTGGTCTGACCCAGACCATCAGTTCAGGAGGTACACTGGTCTGATCCGGACCATCAGCTCAGGAGGTACACTGGTCTGATCCGGATAACTAGCTCAAGTCTGACGGTGGACTGATCAGATGGCCTGCTGTTTTGTCCTACGATACGATGACAGTCGTAAATTCCGATGAACATGGTGTGATTTCAGTTGGATTCTGTGCCAGTGTGTGTTCTGCTATGCTTTGTTTCGTTTTGTTATAACAATATATATATATATATATATATTAGTATTTACTGGATATGTATATATATATATGGATATATATATATTAGTATTTACTGGATATGTATATATATATGGATATATACATATATATATATATAGTATTTAATGGATAAGGCATAGTATCTACTAGACAGTATTTCATGATGTTAACCACGGCAACAAACTGAACATTGGCCAGTTTCTTGTTCGATCAAGACGAAGCTGTCAAACTACGCTACGTGCATGGTATGCAACAACAGTCGAAATTAGCACATTTCTTTTACAAGAAAAAGCAATGTCACATTAAATGACCTATGACACATTTTCAAGCAGTTTTAAATGACTGCAGAACCTGCACAGCCACCTGCTCATTTGTCAGTCACGCTCCTGCCTAGCTGACGGTCTGTCGTAAAGAGGCAGCTGTGTAATTTGCTTGTTTTGTATATTGATGACCGGTGCAGTGTCTCTATTATGAAAAGAAATTGCAACAGCAGCTGCCTAAGACCTAATGAAGCAAATGAAAATTTATTCCAAGAAATGGGTATTGCATCTGAACATGTGGTAAGGAAAACACCTTTTGTAACAAAAAAATTCCGAAATATTGTAGAAGCCTGCATGAACATCACGAAGATTGAAAGGTTTCAAAGGTCTGAAGAATTGGTGAGCCATTCAACAGAAAATCCAGGCTGATTTCATTATCTAATAATGCTCGAACCGTTTCAGCATGGTCCGCGAGCGGGAAAGAACAAACGATAGGGGAAGATCAAAGTATGTTGTACATAGCTTTATGGCCGCAGTGAAGGGTGGCGAATCGGCAAGGAAAACAGCGCATCGTGGGTGTAGCCACGTTTGAGAAATTGGTGGGAGGTCAGGCTGGCTGCAGTCCACCAAAAAAAGATAGGGAGGAGGATTATTATCATTTTCGGGCGTTAGACGACAAACTACATTTGAAATTCCTTTTGTTAGATTTCAGAATTCAAGAAAGTGCGTTTTCAATGGGAAATACTCATTTCATACCTTAAGATTAACACAGACCAACCAACGCTCCTGGAAAACTGCTTGACACCTGTTCCCCAGTCGCCACAGAGATTGCGCCTATGCAGCACAGAACCATGGCATGAATCACGTGGTCCTTGGACGTGACGCACGCCATGTTCACGCACAAGCTTCCATGCATTTGACCAACTTGGAAGATATCGCTGTTTTCATGATATTATCTTGTTGACCGTACGTTTGATACAATAAGAAAACATTTACCTAGCAGCCAATTTCAATTCAAAAATGTTTCATGTTCAAAACGTGCACGTGTGTGATACCGCGTCGTGCTCGTGCTGAATATATTTTGTGGTGCCTACGTTTTTTTCCCACTGATAAAATATACCTAGAAGCGATAGCAAGTGCAATTAATCCCAAGTTCCACGCAACACTGGCAAATAAAATCAAGCATGGTCTTGCTTGACGTCATATAATAGATATATAACTTTCAAATGCAATTAAGGCTTACGCCATTTCCTTTCATATAACGTCTCCTGGAAGGGTCCACATTGTGGGATTCACCAAGTTTCTCTGACGAAGCCCATAAACCAGGGGAGGAATTTTCCAAACATTATTTTGGGTATTCAATGGGTTGTCACGCCTCTTTGGCCAGAGGCCATCCTCAGTACCGCTGGAAAGTACACGCACGCCACAAAATGTTGTTTGCGTCTTAACAATAACGGAGGTATGTCTTGTAGAGCTTCAACCCAAAGAACACATAGCCATTTAAACACGAAAGTTCGCAAACGAGGCCAAGCGTCTCCGTAAACTTAGTTTAATGGAATGCCTTTGTTTGATTTTATTCCACATGACGATTATTCCGTGATCATGTTTAATCATAATCGTTGATCAGTACATAACAATCGTGAAGGAAAACGAATGTAATTCCTCCGCGCTCCCACGGTCAATAGACAAGGTGACATCGGGCTATGGAAGGCGACACAGTACTCGTGGTAAGGGACCAGGCGATGAAAACATTTGTTAATGAAATTATTTAACAAAGGTAAGTCATAGCATTTCGACATTCGCCCATTGTACTGATTAAGTTACCGATAAAAGCAAAAGCAAATAATTTGTTATTCATGGAATAACTGGTAAGAGTCTCGTCTGTTACTTGAAAGAAAGATCTCATGTATCTTAGATATTGCGAGTACCATTGTGTTGTATTTACTCAGTACGAACATTCTCCGTTACTGCACAGACAAACTGTGGCTAACCCAAAAGAAATTCCCTATCGATGATCCTAACGCATACTGTTTAAACAGCGCAGAGAAAGAAACATTTATAAGCAACTGAAAATAAATTGTTACCAAATAACATACTTTTCGAGTAATTTCTGTCACCGACGGCAACCGTGAATGCTCCTCATTTATGGCCTCTGATAAATGGTATTTAGCTGAAAAAACAGCAGCCAGTAGAAAACCCCTCAAGCTTTTCGTAATATTTCCGATTATAATGGTTCATGTAATGGTCCTGTTCTTTTCTAGCTTAGGCGACTCGCTTAAATCAATGTCTTGATTGCCTTGATGGCGAACGCTAATAATCTGTAAATTATGTGAGTTCTTTCAAAGGCAAATTGCTTTATATATGTCCGAACAATTATTTCAGTTTAAACGTCATGTAGCCAGTTTTTCAAGACAGCTGACATTCTTTTTACCACCTTTGAACTAACGTCTCGAACGTAGCGATGAATCATGGTATCACTTTTGTTATAGCTAGCCTGACGTGAACCATAATCGAACTTTTTGTGCACTGAAGCTATCATAATATTTAAAACAAATCACAGTCGCATGACCACTCACTGGTGTTAACAACAGTGACGTTTGAGGATAATACTCTTCATTTGCTGCTGCTTTTGTGATGATGTGGTGCTGCAATGATTTGCGACTCTGGAAAGAAAAATAGCTAAGGAAACGAATCAAATCAAAATCGGTATTCGCGTAATGCTTCATTGATATACGGCCGTAACTGGTACAGCAATAAAAAAACGATGACATTTAACGAAGATGGCTCTTGCCTTGACGTCGTCGCCGTTTCATCTTCGCTGTCATCTGTCCCCGTCACACGTGCTGAGTGTCACTGACGGTTCTCCTGGCAATAATTACCAGCCATATACCTCGGTTTTTAAGCCGTCAGCGACGGTCGGCCCCTCTAAGGGCCTCACATTTCGGCACGCGGATTCTTATCATGAATTCCCAGTCTGGCAACGACCTCGGCCGGCTGGGTGTCAGTTTTTGAGCCGGGCGCCAGCAGAACCAGTCCTGATCGGTCACTGACGGCGGCGGAGGGGGCAGGAGAGCTGGCGTTCTCTGAACGGGCCGTCTGACCCCGTGAACTGACCGACGTCGCGTGACAGCAGACAGATTAGTTGGCCCCCAGTCGGCCTTCAGTCTGGACGTCGGCAGGTCACTGCCTTCTGGTTAGATGGGGACCACCGCAGACCAGTTGGGCTTCGAACTCTCTCTCTCTGCACTGCAGCTGGTGTAATCCTGTGCCAGTGTGTTACCTGAGTCACCTCAGCGATGCACTGGAGGATGAGGAGCTCACTGAAACATGGGGGAATTTTGGCAGTGGGCTAGATGTGATGCAACACGGCATTATATTTAATAAATTTACGACGGTATATTCAAACTGCTTTGGTTTTTACAATGTCACAAGCGAAAAAACAACAAAGAACAATTTTGTTCTCCATGCAACTGACGTAATACTACACAAAGCTGAAATATCCTTCTCCATTCGCTTGGTAACAAGGATCACAGACAACCATCCGACCTCCCCGCGACCAGCTCCCCAAAAGCTCTGCTGGCTGCATTTCATTACCGCAAATCTCGACGGTCTCCGCCAAATAATTCTGTTATCGGAAACCAGGGTCAGAGAGCTGCTCCTGCCGGTCGTTTTTGAGGAAAGCGCCCGAAAAAGTGGCCGACCGCGATGGAGAGTTCTCATGAAGGTGGCTCTAATCCTGCTGCCCGGGGCCCCGTACCCAGAACTGCCGGCAGAGTCAACAGTTAGAGGTAAAGCCGCAGTCGGCCGGAAGAGCAGGCGGTCGGCTGTCCTGATGTCACGGCAGACACATGCAGGGCTGCCGTCGGCGTCTGCGGCGATGACTCGCAGCAGAAACTGCCCGCAGGCCGCGTGTTTGACGGAAGTAATCAAACGGTTTAAAAATCAATCCCAGAACTTTTTGGCGAAACTGCAGTCAGTCTGAGTTCATGCACTCCGCTGTTCGTGAATTCCTGGTTTGCTTTTTAGGGTATTGTGGAAATGGAAAGTACAGTGGAACTCGAGATGTCATAGCAAATCTTCAGTGGCATACATTTGAGCTTAGCGAGCACTGTCTGTCCACGCAAGCTAGAAGTAAGCTTAGGTGCATTATCCAGGCAGTTGCTGGGGGTATTTCTGCATCCGGCATTTGCTGGCGAAATGGAAGGGGAAATATACCCCTCACTCAATATCTTCAAAACGAACAGGCTGATTCATCCGATTGAAATCGCTATCGATTGCCCTTCATAATGCGAACCTGGATACCTTATCTATGGATATGTGTGTGGACTGTGGTTGGATGTAGGCTTTAAAATCTTATCTTAGGTGGTAGGTCGCGTCAAAGGTCGATATGTGAGTGATCCAGGACAAGCATTTTTGCGTACAAATCGAACGTTACAGAAATCCTGAAGCCAAGAAACATAAAAAGACGTGCATAGTATACCAATGCACGGATATGTGAAGACAACAATGTCACAGATAATTCGAGGTGACGCAGTTCTAAGACAGCGATTGCGCAATAGTTTTGTTTGCCTGATATGATGCTTGAAAGTACATAAATGCAACAGAACTTCATAAAAAGCTTTTAAGCATCCGTGTTTGCACCAGAAAGTGTTGAAATAGACGCAACAGCTGTTTATAAGTAAATTGGTCATATGCCTTAAAAGCTCGAAGTTGTGCTAGGTCGACCTATGATGACTATGGGTTGGGTCATGATGGTCTGCAATGACCTTTCATTGCATGACGTGTGCTGCACACCATCTGCCATTCTGCACGACCAGTATGCCGATAAATACAAAACATGCAAGGCAGCTCAACATTCCTACACGCTGGCATTTCAAGCGTACTTTGCGAATCGCGTATAATCCATGCCTGCTCGACTAACGAGCCCAGTGATCACAGCTAGCTTTTGGACGCCGAGCGCGGTGACCGCCAGCTGTCTTTTCGTCACCACTTTTGTCGACCACGGAATGCGATTAGCTTGGCACGTGCGGTGGTGGCCAGAAAAGCGTTGTCCGGAGCCGTCCGGGAAGCCTAGTGGAAAAAGTGGTAGGGTAAGAATGGCGCGATGGCTGGCAGCATTATCGATATAGTCTTCCTTTATGTTTGCGCGAAAGACATCAATGTTGCTGAATTAAAACTGGGTCGGTAATGGAGAAACTCCAGGCATATATAAGTTAAGGTCTTGACAGACCTTAATTTATTAAATGTGCTCTTTCTTGGTTTTTGTCGCCACTTGAGGGAACACCTCGTCGCTGACACTATCTCCAGGATAGCGTTTTATTTTGAACATTGCCTCGGTGACAGCTTATCACAGGCGCATGAATCGATAGAACTGTGCAAGTACTGACTGGAAGCAGGGGTGTCGATTTGTATTCTTTCGAGGGGGCCCTGGCCCACCCATTGTTGATTTGGGCCCCTCCAATATTTTCTGCCATTGTTAAAGGGAATTGGGCAAAAATGACGAAAGAAACGGCCGCAATAGATAAAAGGTAGACAGCGAGTACAGCATAAGGCATATGGTGATGCATCTATCTTTCTATCTTCTATATTTATATACATATATGCCTAATTACGTGAGATGTACGCGATTTTTTACTTGGAAAATAGTAACAAAAACTGAAAAATTTCCATTGATCAGAATAAAATGGGCTTAATCCGTTGAGAAACCCACATTTGGGGGAGGTGAGGTTGTCGGGCCGACGGCCCGGCCCACCCATTCATTTACAGAAACTGACGCCCCTGACTGTAAGTGCAACACTGCCGAAGGCATAAGAACTGACATGAATACCAAGTGATAAATGGGACACTGTGATCTGGACACGAGATGCTAAATACTGCGCTTCTCTCCTCCCATCTCTGCCTCCTAGTCACTGCCTTTTCTCTCACACCCTGTGCTACAAACAGTGTTACATTTTCGTTTTCTTACCTTGACATTTTAAACAAAAAATTTGGGCAACATTTGGTAGAAATGACAGCATCGATTCACTAACCTCTTGATCTTGATCTTATGAATGCATCCATTTGCTGCTTGTTGGCTGAATACTTCTTAATGCATAATATATATATATATATATATATATATATATATATATAATATACAATATATAATATATATAATATGTATAATATATATATATATATTTTGCATTAAGAAGTATTCAGCCAACAAGCAGCAAATGGATGCATTCATAAGATCAAGATCAAGAAGTTAGTGAATCGATGCTGTCATTTCTACCAAATGTTGCCAAAATTTTTTAGCAACATTTTAAATTATTCAACAATTTATTGGCAACATTTTAGATTAATCAACAATTTTTTTGGCAACATTTTATATGTATTCAAGTAGGTGAGACCAACTTAAAAGTTTTGCCAAAGAAAGCTTTCCAAGATTATCTTGTACCTGTTAAACAAGGATCTCCAAAGCTGGAGCAGCTTTTCTCGGAGTATCGGAAAAGAATGTCCTCTTTCCTTCTGCTGGAAAACGCTGATTTCCGATTGTAGCCGGGTACATACGATTCACCAGGCTCTTAGAACAGGTGTTCACCCCGACCACGTTGGCAGAGTGACGTGTTCAGGTGCAGTCGGGAACTTAGGCTATAAGTTGCAATGGGCTTTTCAGATTCACTCACCCCAAGCTCGAGCAAAGTCCTGTTCAGTTTGTTACTGACGCATGCTGCCGTATGTTAATACAACTAGGTTTAGATAAGAAAAATAGGACAGGAGGAGACGTGTGTTTTAAGCTGTCTGGAACATTGCTTGAAGCATTTCAGCTTCTTAACGGTATATATGTATTAGGGCGGCACTTATTTTTCAATTTTCGAATTTCAAGCTGCTCATTTCCATGGTTGTTTGAATGGATGAGAAAACTCTAAATATGAAGTTTCAGCCCGATCAGATAATATTTAGACCCTCCGCCACGGCATTGAAGTGTATATGTACATGCCGCCCAATAGCAGGATTAACACCAGCATTAGCTTCTTGTGCAACTGCGCTGAAAATGTTCACTGTAGTCATCTTTATTCAGTTTAGTTGCGGAAAATTTCTTTTTCTAAACGTGTGTCTATGTGTGTGCCTGGGCGGCGGGCGCCATCAATAATCACGAAATATAACTTGGGAACTATGTGCAGTTCATGGTAAGAATGAAGAACAATCGTTCCCGAAAATCACTAAGAGCATCACCAATAATTTTCGAAAAAAAATACATGGGTGGTTCACAGGACAAGTTCGACAGCTGTTCAGAAATCAGAAGAATACATACAGAACTGGCGAAACATATATTTGATTGTCATGTTAAGCATTGTTGACCAATTGTTGAGAAGTTAACTGCCATGTGATGACCAACGAAAAGACGACCAATTCACGTATCAGCCATGCGTGACTTTGCTGAGTAGTTGCCGAAGCCACTAGATGTCGCCTACTTCTTTGGATTCTCGCCGCGGTGCTGCTCCACGACCTGGAAGAGGAACTGGCGCTGTTCCTCATCTGTCGTGAGAGCCAGGTTGAACTCTTGCATAAGCGCTACTCCTCGTTCTGCACGGTCGTTCGTCACGCTCAGACTGACTGCTCTCTGGCAACATGAACGGTAAGAAGGGCTCCAGCTCCAGGTATCGGGATCTTTGCCCAAGAACTCAGCACCTGCCATGCCGAGGTCCGCTACCAACTTCTTGCTGTTGGTGCTGCAGAAGTCGGCCAGAGTTTTTCCCTCCCAGACAGACAGGGACGACTCCATGGTGAGCCTGTTGTGGGGTTTCTCCATGCCCTGCTTGGCACGCATTGCTTCCAGCATCCGCCGTTTCTCTTCGTGTGGCACATTTTCGTCGAACAACGCCAGCCCCACCAGGTGCTCACTGAGGTACCATAGATGACGGCCAAAGGCGGTGGCTGCAGCTTTGGAGATGGCTGGATCTTGGTCCTTGTACCTAAGGAGCGCCTTCATGTAGCTGAGGTCATTCTGGGGAGCTGAAGTCGCCACTGGGGCCTCATACCAGGCCGGGACGTAGAGCTGCAGTGCGAAAAGAACAAAGCGCTCAATCCCACGCTTGTCACGGTTCGTGGCGTGGAACTGCTCGCGAAAGAGATGTATCTTCAGCGAGTAGATAACTCGCGCCATCCAGCGCGCTCGATGCAGGGCTCCAGGTTTGAGGAACCGAATTCCTCGTGGAGGAACCCCACCAAGGCAGATGATGCTGAGTTCCAGGAGTTCCCGGTAGTCGTCACGGGGCTGTCTTTGGTTGAGCTGCCTCTTGAAGCCGAGGATCAGCTCATCCCGGGCATCAAGCAGCTCTCTTGGGGCATCATCGGTCGTGAAGGGCTTGAAGTTTGCAGTGTCAATGAGTTTCCACCGTTTCTGGAAGCGCTGGAAGATGGCAATGTCCGGTCCATTAGATGGCCCCATCGCCTCGGTGAACGTCTTATCCGCCACCAGCTCGAGCATATGATGACGGCAGGCCAGGTTGAGAAATTGTCTCCCAAGAGCATCTTCAATCAGCACGCAGGCACCATTGTGCTGGCCCGAGTTGGCTGCCGTCGTGTCGAACGACAGACCGATCACTCTGTCGACCAGGTCCCAGTCTCGGAGGGTGTCAAGGACGGCGTCCGCCTGAGCACGGCCAGTTCCTGTATCCAGCCTTGGGACAGCAAGAAGCTTGTCCACTCCTTCTCCTGAGACGATGATAGCGATCCGGTCCACTTTGTCCCCGCCTTGGTCCTTCACAATCTTGCCGTCCCAGTGGACTACTAACGGGACAGAAGGCGAGAACTTCATTCGAATCTCCTCCGCCATCTCCTTTCGGACCTTGAGACGAGCCCGCCGAATAGACTCCCGGTTAAGTACCAGTTCTCCAGGATTGTGGCCCAAGCTAGCCGCAGTGGCGCTTAAGACGTGAACAGCAGCCCGATTGGCGACTTTGGTCCTGTCGAGAGCTGATGCGAGCTGAGCGCTAACAACCCCTCGAGTGGCCCGTCTCTTCCGAGGGGTGGGGCGCTGGAAGTGGAGGCTCCAGCGGCGTCAGTGCCGGGGGCGGCAGTGCCACGCCCATGAAGGGGAAAGAGGAGCTGCTGCACGAAGAATGAGTGTCGTCAGAGTCTTCGAGCTCCAGCGTGGCCGTGGCCTCGGTGACGTACTGCGTGGCCTTTTCCTTTCGATCGGCCTGGGCCTTGGACGAGGCGGCCTTCCGCGCCTCCATTTCGGCAAGCTTCATGTCGACACCAGCCATGAGTCCTCGACGGCCCTTCTCTCGCTGAGCGAAGAGGAACTGGCGATCCTCTTCGATGACGATCTTGGCAATGGCATCAGATGCTGCACAATCGAAGAGGTCCCCAAGTTCTTCCTGGAAGGCTTGCTGAGCGGCCTGATCAGCGGGCCTGTTCCAGGAGCGATTTTTCCCAAGTGCGTGCCATTTGCCATGAAGGCCAAGGACCTTCCGCGTGACGTTCTTGGGGAGCTGAGTTGGGATCCTGGCTCGCTCCCAGAAGGGGAGGATCTCCTTCGTCACGGAGGCCGCAACAGCCGCAGTGTTCTTCACGGTCCGGTGGATATGGAAGAAAACACGAAGGACATCTCCATTTGATGGCAGCTGTCCGCCTGTAATCTTTGGTATGGTATGTCCAATCAGCCATATCTTCGTCGAAGATCTCGTCGTCATTGTTGACTCACACTACGTACCTGAAAAGAAACATTTTTTTTGGAAACTACATAACTTGGCTGCACCATGAAGTAGCTATGTGGAGGTTGAGGGTGGTTATGAAAGAGGAATTCCGCACCGTTGATTTATTTTAGCAAAAGAAAATAATGCGGAAAGACACTGACTCCATGAAAGAACAAAGTAAGAAATAACAAATGTCAATTTAAATCGACTCACCCAGGAAGTGCGGAGGCTCTCAAGCAGCGATGAAGGGCAAGGGAAGGCAAGCCAGTATTCAACTACATTAACAATGCTCACCCGAGCCGACCGAGCAAAACGACTGAGGTAGAGAAGCAACTGAAAGTAATGACAAAACTAGACATGGCAAAAGCATTCGACAACCGATACATGATAGGATCCGCGGTAATGACGAAACTAGATATAGCAAAAGCATACGACAACCGATACCAGACCTGCGGTCATTGAACAAAACAAAACAAACGCGCAACTAAATAAACAAGGCAAAGATCACCACAGCTACATCTTCCGAACTGTGGCGGAGGGTCTAATTTTTATCAGATCAGGTTGAAATTGTATATTTAGAGTTTTCTTATCTATTGGAACTACCCGGCCAATGAGCAGTTCGAAATTCGAAAGTTGAAAATTAACCCCTAGATTAAGTGCCGCCCTAATATGTATGTCATACTCATTCAGCATATATTTTTTGCAAAAAGTTACCTCATTTCAAGAAGAAAAGCACCGCCAAGGGACGAACCTCAGGATGTTTGTGTACTCTGGCCCCAGCCAAGTTCACAGGAGCAATCTTCTCAAGCACACACATCAAACTAGTTGAGATCAAACGCCTCCGGAAATAACACAGGTGTCGCAAGAAAAACGCGCGTAAAGGCTGATTTATGTCGCCGACGCACACATTTCCTAGATTGCTTTTTTCGTTTCAATGGTCGCATTTCTCTACCCGCTTCTAATCAAAACAATTCTCAGCAGCTCGTCTATCCGAGGCAGTTCAAAGCAGTCGGCATTGCTCAACTCACCTTTCGCAAAACACCTGTTCTCGTCGGAGCCGGAGTCTTGATGGCCCAGTTTCATTCGGACCAAGATGAATGGAAAGCGAAATGGGGATAGGCGTGCAACGCGCACCGGCGCCGCCTGAAAAATGCGCGGGCCCGATTCTCACGGTCCGCGTGAAAACTGCACACCGGCGGCGCCCCACTTTCCCGCGCGGACCCGTCTGTCGAGGGAGATCGTGCCGCCCCGAACGCTTCGACGACAGCTCTCCCGCCTTCGCCGGACCGGCCACCGAATTCCGAGTACCGGGTCCCGGGCTCCGGGTACCGGGTCCCGGGCTCCGGGTGCCGGGTCCCGAGCTCCGGGTACCGCGTCCTGAGCGTGACGCTCGGGGGTCACGGAGCCAACGCCCGAACGCCGTCCCGGCGGCGGGCGTGACCTCGGGTCAGGCGGTGTGACGTCACGGGCCGCGCCGACTGGGCGGAGCCGCCGCCGTGCGTGGCCGGCCTCCTGCAGAGAGCGTGCAATCGCACGCTCCCGCCGCTCGCGGTAAAGCACCGAGCCGGTCATCACTTACCGGCGCCCTTGCGTTACCGGTCCGACCGCATTTACATTACGGCCATTCCTGGCGGCGCGATGGCCAGCGCGGCCATCACGTAGGCACCCTGTGCGCTTCAAGTGCGTGGGCACCCTGCAATTAGCCCGCTTAGGTGTGCTAACTGCGGGCGGCGGCGCGGCTCGAGCGGCCCGAATCCGGCAGCGATGGGAAAACGGCCGGGAAAGGACCCACCCGTCCTCCGGGGCTCGTGCCGGAGGCCGCTCCGGAGGCCGACTGGAGGCCAGACAGGGGCCCGCTGCAGAGCCCGTTCCAGTGGCCGCTGCAGGAGCCAGTCCGAAGGCCGGGCCGCTTCAGAGGACGCTCCAGTGGCCGACCAGAGGCTTGATCAGGGGCTTCCTCAGAGGCTGCCCCAGAGGCCGCTCCAGTGGCAGCTCCGGAGGCAAACCAGAGGCCGCTTCAGAGGCTTCTCCAGAAATCGAACAGGTACCGACCAGAGGCCGCTCCAGTGACTGGTATCCGTCTGAGCATGCAGGATGTTTCCAACGTTCAAACTCCGTCAAACAAAATAAATTGTGATCGTTATTTTTCTTCACGCTTTTTAGTCCTTCATTGGCAGTCAAACACATGGCGTAACCAGCTGAGTACACATTGTACTACATAAAAAATGCCACGTGGAGATACATAAAAATGCTGTTATGAGCTGCTTCCGAATTTAAGACAGAACAAATTTACATCGTACCACTGCACTGACATTATGACGATACACGTTCATTTTTAAGACCAAAGTAGTGTAAATATGTGGCCGAACGGTTTTCACGTTAAGAGAGAGCTAGGGATTTGTGGTTTTACAAGACTCAGATGCCTTCAAAAAATGTGGTGGTTCGCTCAAGTATTCCGAAATCCAACATTAGGTACACGGGAAATGATCAGCGAAGGATACGGAATTTTGGGTGAGGGCAGCGAATTGTCAACCGAAAGGAAAACGAAGATTCCTTCGAAATCCACTTAAAGACATTTGGAAAAGTGGAACGGATCCACGCGACATACTTGGTTGATTCTCATTCCGTTTCTTGTAATAATCATGCGTTTGAAACGAACATCTCTTGTCAGTAAGTCCAGTATTACACCCGTCACGAACGCTTAGGCTCTCGGGCTCAAAACTTTGTCACAGACGCTAGTTCATCATCATGAGTAGCTCATGCGGTGTTTTAGGCGCTAGCCAACCTCTTTACAATAGTCTAGTGAGGAAAATATGCCTTTACAGTATGCTGCTTCGTCCACACAGGAAGCGTCTTACACGGGCTGCTCTACGAGTATCTGCGAATGCACACAACATGTTTGATCTACAGACTGTATGGCGCTTGCTCAGTTTCTCTGAGAGTTACATTAAAAACAGCATCCATCTCATGTTTATCGTGGAGAGCCTGACAATCGCCCCTCACTCCGAATTTCGTGTCCGACCGCTGGTACCGCTCTCGCAGCAGTTGAGGCCGCAAAACGCCGTAGCGGGCGCCACCGTTCGACAAGCGATATATAATTAAAGCCAAGGCTCCCCGGGGCGCGGTGAGCGAGATTCATGCGGCCCGACTGGTCCCCAGATGCGATCCGGCCGGCTAATTAGGGCCTCTTCTGTCGCCGAGCAGCCGCCGCAGGAACACATGACCGATGGGTCGGGGTCAGGTCGACGCTGACCTCGCCGTAATGGACGCCCCGTGCGGAGTGCTACCGTGGGGGTTTTGGTAACATGGGGAGACGACGTGCCTTGCATCTGGATGCGTCTCTGTAAAGGTGCGTAATCGTGGAGAGGATAAATAAGAGGGTGGAGTCTACGAGCGGGATGGTGCCGGTTATGCGTAACATTGGTAAATCGGCGGTGGCTGGGCGCAAAAGTGCTGACTTGAGGCTAGATGTGGCTGTGCCAGGACCGGCTCTGCTCCGAACATTTCAGCAAGATGGTCAGCACCTGCCTGTCTTGGTGCCTGTGGCTCGTTACCGACCGTAACTGAGATAGCACGTGACATACCTATTTGTACACCTGCAGATTAAACTGTTCATAAGCAAAGCTTGCAGCTTACACAGCGTCGAAGCCTCCAAGCAAGGCTCACTTCCATGGTGCGATCGTGGTGTTTCCTGTTCCTCCAATATCCACCCGGGCCACCACGCGCGCACCAACGCGCCAGGCGTGAGAAACCGCGCGTCCGGCCCGGCCCAACCGGAAGCCCTGTTTTAATAAACTTCGGGCGCCGTCCGTTATTAATCGTAAAGCCGCGACGCCCGAGTAACGAGCGCGGGCCAAACTGAGGAAGCGCCTGTTTAACTCGGCCCTAATGGCGCGGCGGCGGCCGGCTGCGATAGGGCGAGAGCTCGGACCGCCGCGGGCGGCGCGCCGTGACCTCCCGTGACCCGGCACCTGACGACCGGCCGGGGGAGGGGGAGGGACGGGTGGACAGTCCGGCCGCCTGCGTGTCCACTCCAGATTGGTGGGCGTGGGAGCCGGTCAAACAATTACCGAGAAGCCCCAGCTGGGACGGCGCCGCTGCGTGTGAGGCGTAATTAAGAAAGCTGCCGGAGGTTCCGGCACTCGGGAAATGGCGGACGCGACTTTAGGGCCGCGACTGGACGCCATAATTTATAGCGCAGTGAAGCCATTATTATAATTGCCGTTGCTCTCATTACGTCCCGCTCTAGTTCGGATGTCCACACGCCTGTTCAGCCCCGGCGGACAACCGCGAGCCGCGCGGACACGCGGACACGCGGACACGCGCTCTCGGGCCCACGAACAGAGCGCGGAGTCGCTTGGCTCGGCGTGCGACGCGCTCGAATCCCTCAGTCACGATGTCCATTTCGCGGACACTGGAGGGCGCACTCGAGTCGAAGGTGCATTAGCCAAATGTCTCGGGCAGGCGGGAGACGATGGCATAAATCAGGCAGCGGTGATGGCGCTGCGCAAGGCAGACTTCCCGCCAAAATACCCGCTACCTCGGCAGGCACGTAGCTGCCCAAGGACGATGGATCATCACGACTGGTTTCGCCATAGTCCCGTATGGGGTCTTCAGAAGGTTTTCGCTCGCAGTGTCCAAGGTTTTTAAAGCAGGGTCACGAAACGTGGTCGTTTTCCTCTCCATTATTCCTACGTATTATGTCGAATTTTCGTAACTTTGTTTCGCCCAGGAGGCGGGGCCAGGACCCGTTTTTGGGAGGCACCCAGGCCTTTTTTTGGTACTGTTGGAGGTAGAAAAATAATGGCTGACAAAACGCATTTTTTTTTAACATGGGACTTAAGAACTTTTTAACATTGTATAGTTAGCTAGCTGGGCAAACATGAAAAATATTTTTGTTGACCTGAGGTCACTTAACAGGATCAAGTCGAGGCCACAGATCGAAATTTGGTTTTATAGCAATATTCTGGACAACGATTTTTTAAACAGGAAATTCGGAATATCTGTAGCTCGACACAGTGTTCTCTACCTGCGTTCCACCTTTCAGGTCGATATCAGGTCGGGTCAAGGAACTATGACTTAAAATGTCCGCGCGCGTACGTTATATCGCGACGTTCATAACCAGAGGTTTGGTAAATATGGCCGATTTAAATGACTGGAAACGTTTTCAAACTCTACGAAATGAGCCCAAGGTCATTCCATGTGACTCTACGGTCATCTGTGGTCATTTCATGTCAAAGGTTGTAAGGCAACTTGATGATCATGCGATCATGACAGTTCCCCTTTTTCTTACCCATGGTACCGCCTATGCCAACATTAAACGAACAACGTAATACGTTTTGTACCTAAGAAGTACAGAATGGCTAGTAAAAGACTGGGAATTTTTTCCCACTTTTTACATTAATTCAGTTTTCCTTGAAAAATATTCCTCTCATTTCCAGGCCTTGTGAACACCTATGAATCTCCCCAAAATTTTAAGCGTATGGGCCAAAAGGAACGTTGGCTAAAGAAGCCAAATGAAAAAGCCAAAAGAAAAATGGCTCTCGAGTCGTGCCAATTCCATCAAAATCGGTCAATAAGCATCGGAATTATAACAAGCAACAAATACCTGCTGTTTGGACTCCTCTCCCCCTCTTCCTGTATACATTCCTCACAAAATGTCAAAAAATTATTTTTAGCCGTGTACAGCTCACGTCGTGGCGAATCGATTGCCGTTTGTTGCGATGAAATCGGACGGGCAATTGTCGAGATCTCAGAGGGGCGGGGGAGGGGGTGAATAGGCCCCCTCATGAGGGAATGCGTACTAGCGTTATGGGTACGGAAATAAAATTAAGCGAAATCACAGCGGGAATGGAAAAGGTAACTGAGCTGAGGTTGCAATGGAGGTACAGAGGCGAAAGCTCGGCTGAACGCCACTATCTTTTCTTACGCATGTTCAGCCTCCTCTGATATGCTTCTTGACATGAACGCCACTATCGTTGAGCAGTGGCGATGCAACGGGAGGGAGAGGGGGGAGACGGGAAGCTATCTCCTAATTCGGCAGAATTTAACAAGAGTAAGCATGGAAAGAAAGGAATGAAAAAGCATCCACTCGCTCCTCGCTGGCTTTGGTTATGCCCTGCTGGAAGGAAAACGTGGTGCCACCACCGCCGTCGACGTGATCGACATGATCGCCGCCGTAACCGCCATGCTCACCTCCATTTCCCTGATTAGGTCAGCGTGCGATTTGTGTTAAGACATTACAGAATCTTTAGATTAGGTCATCTTAGCGCGTTCTCATGTGTTCGAATGAATTATTTTCGGACACACCGCATCTTTTGCCTGCCAGAATAACAGGACTCACCGGCTGTACAATTCGACGGAGAAACCACAGGCCTCGGCTCGGCCGAGTTTGCGCCGTCTGTCAGCAACAGAAACCTCGCGCGACCTGTCGACAAACAAGCCTGTTGACAGCGGTCGTTTGCCGCAATTAACTATGGCGAACCGCTTGGTGCAACCAACGGCTGCAGCCGACGTTACAATGACTCACTCCGCCGCGGCCTCGTCCGCACGCGGCCCAGCGGCATTGTTGCGCCCCTGTCAACACGGCGCCAAATTCGTGCGTATTCAGCCTGATCAGCTAATTAGCCCGGGACAGCGCGGGACTCGCAGAAGAGGTGTTGCAACAGGCGCCCGCGCCGGTGTTAGTGACCCGGGAAGTGGCCTCCTCCCCGCGCGACGAGCCAAGGACCCGCGGCCGGCGCGCGTAGGCGCCGCGCGCAGGTGAAGGAACGCACCCCGCGGCCCACATGCGCCGTTGCAACAGTGCACAGCAGGTTGCAGGTCATAGTGGCGCGCTATCTCGCCGAGATCGGGCCGCTGCGGGGGCAGGAGCGCGGAAGACCGGTGTCGGGTGGCGCAGGCGGAGGTCGGCGGCTCTGGAGAGCTGGGCGGATGACGAGGGGATCGCGGCCGGCGCAGCTCGTCCCTCTCTAAGGTGGCCGCGGAGCGCTTCAGTCCCCCTCATGTCGTGAAAATAGGTTGGAACTAGATATCTCCATACCAAGAAGACATGAAAGCTCAGCAGGTTTTTGTATTTAAACATAAATGACACTCATTTAGAAATAATACGGTTGTACTGGTATATTGCAGTTTCTTGTGCGGACTTAACAAAAATGAAATCCCTTGCGCAAGATAACGTTTAGATGACGGCTGAGGGGCATTTTCGTATTCTGAAGACTCTTATATGTGCATTTGTGACAGTTCCCCACGTGCAAGAAAATGGTTAGAAAATGGGAAGTGCCCAATGGCCCACATATCTTTATGTTCTGAGTGAAGGCACGTCCTTATTCCATTTGTTGTAACTGGCCGTAAGGAATAAAATTACGGTAAAATGAAAGCAGCCGAAGGCGTTAAGAATCCCGTCACTTAGCGGCCTAATCCGATTGCGATGCGTCACAATGTTACGCAGTGCGAGACGGATTTCCTTTTCTGGTCAGCCTTAATCACGGGCCTCGCCCTGCCCGCGGTGTACGTGTTACGGCTACAGATAGAGCCTGCCACGCATAATCCGCCAAAATTCCTCACCTCCTCCCGCCGAGGGGGAGGACGGGAGGAGCCAGGGGATGGACCGAGGGGAGGAGCCAGACCGACTGCGAGCTGCTGAACTCGCGGCAAGACGTGACGCGGCGCGGCAGGGACTCGTGACGGCGTGACGGACTCCTGGGAAGCAACGAATATTCCAGAGATGACGCGTCAGAGCAGAGGGCTAGTGAGGGCAGAATTCCACACGCAGGACGGTTTGCTCTGCTACCCAAAGCGCCTTTGCGTAACTCATCGCAAGATTTGTATTCTGATGCAGTCGGATCGAGAAAGTTCCGAAGCCAGAGAGGTTCAGAGGGATCATGTGACTTCCTGATGGTTAGAGGTTTCCAAAATTTTGCTTCTGTCACAAAGGATGTACTCTATTTACAAAATTTTCAGATGTGCTGCTTGATACGGCCAGTTTACCCATGTCTGCAGCTAAATGATGCAAGTAGTATCAAACCTTTTTATTTTGGCCTTGAACCTGTTTACGAAAATCCTGACTATGCTATTGTCTCGAAGTGGTAAACATGGTGTGCTGGATTTAATTGAAACGTCTGAAGAGCGTCAAACAAGTTGCTGTCGTAAAACGAATTATACGGGCTAGTCGAGAAACGGAATCTGCTGATTTGTAACTTAACTTTGCGCGGGAGTTACTTCCCTGTACAACGTCCTTTTCACATACTGCTTTCTTTCGACGGCTTCATCTACCCTTATGCCCAGTGTTCGGAGAGTCTGAGGAACAGTCACATCTGACGCGCCAGACTGCATTGGTCTGGGTCGTCAAGGCTGGCTGCCCACGATCCTCCAGCAGCCGCAGCCCGGCTCACCTCGGTCCAATTTCATCCATCAATTAGCGCCGGGTCCGATCGGCCGGCCCGCTCGACTGCACCGCAGGGATCCGGTGTCCGCCCCAGCCGGCCGGCGGCGCGGACCCGGGCCGGACCCCGGGCTCTCGTGATCGCTCCCGGATATATCGCCGCCCTGGCCGGTGGTAATTTCGCACATCAGCCGGAAAGTTTGGTCCGGCCGGCGCCGGCGGCCGATCTTGTCAGCGGCCGGCGCCGGGCCAGATTGAATGAGGCGCCGACAGCGGCCGTTCCGGCAGGAGGACAGCGGTATTGACTCCCCGGGGCAGACGCGTCACCGCAGCACTTGGCCGATGTTGTACCGACTCCATGTAGAAGTGGCAAACTTGCCGCGCGTCTAGCGCGACGGACGCTGTCGGATCGGAGGCGGCGCGATATTCCTGTTCTGATGTCCGTGTTCGAGCTCCTGGACGACCTCTGCACAGTGACCGGAGCAGTGGCGGCGCCAGGGGGAGGGAGGCAGCACCTCCGCCCCCTCTAGCTCGGGAAGATTTAACATCATCCCAATGGTGATTCATAGCAAGAAATGACTCGATATGACGTTTGCCCCCGATGCTGCGAATACGTGACGCCACCACTGCCCCGGTGCCTGAAAACGCGGCGGATCTGAGCCGAGCCAGACACTGCGTCAGAACTGCCTGCACTCCTGTATCTGCGGCAGCACACTGCCGACGACAGCAAGGCTCACCAGGACGGCAAGGGACATCAACCGGAATTGGGCTCAAGTCGTAGGCTTTCAGTTTTCGACGGCCCTTTGTACGTTTAAACACACGGAGTACTGATGAAGAGGAACTCTTCTGCGACGCCTGGCCAACAATGGAACCAATCACTGACGCCGGTTGCATTTGACAAGGCGACCGAGTCCGTTTGCATGAAGTATGAGACTAAGAGACTTGCGAAAAATTCGTCGATCTGCGCATGAGCGATTATGCCTGGGTTCGTTGAAACTACGGGGATATAAAATACACATTGTGAAAACAAATTTAAAACGTTTTCGAAGGCGTATTTAAAACACATCTAAGGTCCAAATCCATATCACCGCGTTTGCAGCAGTCGAATAGGTCAAAACACTCATGAAGAACCGTGGACAAATGACACATAGTAGATATTTGTAGCCTAACTTCCGCGAAGTTCCTCCACTGAATGCATCCATTATGCATCTCTGCAGTCGAAAGTCGTATTTCCGGTTTAATTATTCAGCGACTGGCGTGCGACCGTGCTGGCCACCGAGACTGGGTGTTTGCTTTATGTTCGCCGGCGGGTCTGCCTCAGGCGATGCCATAAGGTTTACGGTCCTCTGGCAATTTACACGCCACATATGTTGTGAGGTTTAGCCTCATATCTGGAAAAGCCTGTAGGTTATTTTGGAGGGTTGAGCCGTGCGTGTCTCAGGGGAAAGGATGGTGTTGGCTCTTGAAATAAATAAAGCGTACTGCAAGACTACTTTTATCGTTTGTTTACGGTGCGCTTTTTTTGTCGACAGAATGGAACTTGTACCTGGATTCCGATGGAGTGCAGGTTATTCCCGTTCGGCATCAAACCCGTTTCTGTTTCGGAAAATTCGTGTCCCGCCCGAACAAAGCAGTGCAGAGGTGCTGCAACATGCACCCTGGTCAGTTAAGAATCGGATGTCAAACGAGGACAACCCTCATTACATTAGGATCCGAGCACATGTCTGAAACAAGAATGGAAGGACATGTCCAATCATAGAATGCAACGGAAAGTGTTGTACCATTTCCTGTAATTAGCGGTGAGCTTGAATAATCAAAAAAATATCATGGGGGGAGAGGGGGGGAGGCTGCAGGTAAACGCACACAGGACGTTGAAAGTCTGTCACTGCATCAACTTCGGCCAAGACCCTTCATATGGGAAAGTACTGAAGGAAAGGGGGTTTCGAACGGTTTGGTTTAGAAATCTTGGCTCAATTTACCCGTACTAAAGACGTCAATTATTCGTTATAATGAGTGGTATACTAATGCTGAGACCGTAGTTAATTTGTAGCCTACAACCTGGGAAGCGAATTTGAAATATACATGACATCTCAAAACTCTACACCTACAAATGTTCAAGACGACTTTCCACGGTTTTCCCGTGAGTTCTAATCTGCCGTGCCCTATTTGCAGCCGTTACGTGGCGTCGCGTTCGGGCGCAGGTCAGGGACAACAACGCAATGAGCCGGCGCAGGCACGTATTGCGTCGGATGGGCGGATGGTAACAGAATATAGTTTTTAATCAACTACACTTTCCAAAACGTCCGGACATCTTTCAGACGAATGAATCCCAAAAACAGAATTTGCGACATTTTTAGACCAACCAAATTCATGTACAAAAGTCGACCAAGGACGAATATTCCCTTTAACATCATGATATCGCAGCATATGCTCCTTATTCTAAATGGAACGCAGCAATCTAAAATGTAATGCATATTACCGCATGACCTCATTTTGTATACTTCTGTGGGGTCTGCGATAGTCTGGAAACATAATAGCTTGTCAATCAGTGCAGTGGCCGCTGCAATACTTCTGTGCTCCACGGCGACCGCACATGCGACCCATACCTCCACTCTTAGAACAAGCACCCCGGTGCACACCCGATGGCAACAAGCGTAAAGCACTCAGCACTAGAGCTGTTCATCTGTTCCAATGGCTGCAGTTACCTGTATACATTTCATCAGATGCTCTGAAACCACACTGCTCTTATGCTCTGAAACCAAACTGCTCAAACAGGCCCATATTCACTGAGAGTACGATTAGTTTAGGGTAAAGCGGCTAGTCCCCTTTAAGCTCCAGCTAACTACACCTAATGTTTCAAGGGCATTTTCCTCGGTAGACGTTCTGGGGGCTTCAGAATTGCGTCTCAGTGACCCATTGCAGAACTACGCATTCTCAATGACGCCAAACACCGGCCCGTAAATCATCTGCGGCGGCCGAGGCCGGGGCCGCCCGCTGAAAGCTGCATTATTAAAGCGCCGGCTCCGGCCATTCCGTTACGAGCACACAGCAAACAGACCGACAGCAATAACTCCGGCGGTACGGACGGCCCCGGCGGGCGCCGGCACACGCGCGGAGACGCCCCGGCCGCGCAGAACGCCCTGAAGGCACCACCAGAGGTCGCAGCTGGACGCCGACACAGGCGGAGACGCCCCGGCAGCGCAGAACGCCCTGAAGGCACCACCAGAGGTCGCAGCTGGACGCCGACACGGGCGGAGACGCCCCGGCCGCGCAGAACGCCCTGAGGACACCACTGCCCGGATGACGCGTTGTAACATCAGCAGACGGCCTGCCTAATACGCTGAAGCGCTGGTCACCAGATAAGGAGCCTGCTTTGTGCGAGCCGCAATTTTTAAAATAATAAGAAGAGGGTCTGATCCCATTAAGCGTCGTTTTATGATTAAAAGGCACGCAAATACAACTGCTAAGTGTGATTAGGAGGATTTTTGCTCTTCCCACAGGCACAGGACACAGGCAATGTGAGATATTCTTCCGAGCTTTGCACTTCAGCTGGTATTCTTCCAAGCTTCCTCACTTCAGCTATCCATTGTTTGTCTGGGCCAGGAACTTGCATTCAGACTGCGAAACCGGCGTAAAAATTCGGCAGATACCTTGAAACAGGCTGCATCTCAGAGGCATAAATTCCATCTCAGCTTCCCTGTTTTTGCCTGGCTGCACCCCTGTCGAGAACGGTAACCATTCGAGTGAAAGCACGTCCTCTACTCTCTCTCTGCATCGGAAGGCTCTGGCCGCAATTTACACGGACAGATTTGTCTCAATAAAGCTCTCCGGGGCTTTTAGGAATTTTCCGTCCCGGGTGTCGGATGCATTATCTGAAGTGACCTCCGCTTCGTGCCGTGTCACCGGCGACAGAAATATGAGGATCCCTGAAGAGGTGGCCTTTAAATCGGCAGTGTCTCCAGCAAGAAAGAGCTTGGCTGAAGGTTGTTTTTAGGTGACGTCAACATTCGCCCGTGACTAAATCCGTTCTGCATCTTCCAGCCTAGTTCGTCCATATCCTAAGATGACCCTGCTGATCTTACGCCCCGTTACATCCGCATGTGCTTCCAGCTTTCGCTAGACATGCAACGTATCCATCGGTTTTCCTATTTTTCAAGTTCAGTGGTGCACGAACCGAGAGAAAGCCGCCTTGCCGCCCGGTGGAACACCCGGTCGTCTGATGGTATCAGACAACGTCCCGCTGAGCTCGGCCGGCTCCTGCTAAACGGTGCATTATGGAACAAGACTCGACTGCGAATGAACTGAATGCAACACTGCCACCGCGCTGCGGTCCGCCAGCAGCTCGGCAACAGACACGAGCTGCGGCTTAGCCACACGGCAGCTGCGCGTGGCTGTCGCTGTCCGAGGCCGCGCTGAAGCGACGACGAGACTCCGAGGCGCCGTCGAGCGGGCAGGGTGCTGCGTTGTTTTGAGCTCGGTAATCATGACCGCTGCGTGCTCCCGACTCGGGCGCTGGCTCCCGCCTGCGGTGGTTGAACGTGGCGTCAGGCTGCGCAGGCTACCATAAGTCAGGACTGGTCGGTAGGCAATATCAAACTCTGTTAGAGACAAGAACTGAAAAGACGGCGTTTGGTGGCGGAAAGCTCATTCGGTACGCCTTAGCGTTAGAAAACTCGCTCGTCTTTTCCCCTTTCTATTGTCTGTATTTCTTGTTTATTTTACGCACGAGTACGTCCTCACGTCACTAAGAACCAGTAACGATGGACAAATGGAAACGAAAGGGATAGTGAATGAAAATGGTCGGATTACGTGGGAAATAAGGATAAGGAAAGGAATCGAGATGTCCTGCCATAAATGAAACTGAAGCTACCTTCAGCTGAAATTAAGGAAAAGAGACCGCAGGAGCCTAGTGGACTCGCCGGGTGGCCGTTGCCTGCCCTCGCGACGGTACCGAGCAGTTCTGCGGTGACGATTTAGCATGCGGGTGGCCCGGCCATTAGCATAGAACAGGTCCGGGGCCGCGGCGGCCGGCTGCGGCGCTGTACCGGCCGCAGAGGGCCGTGTTGACAGGGCCGACAGCCCGGCGCAGCCCGGGCGGGCGCCGGCCAAAACAGGACCACCGCCACCCGGTGGGGTCCTCCGCCACCTGCCTGTCCCCTCCCGCAGTCCGGGAGAGCGGCTGCGCTGGAATCCGAGGCGCCCACACGCGGCGGCGGCGGCGGCGGCGGGAGAGATGAGGCTGAAAGGTCGGCACGTGGGGTTTGTGGTGTGCGGGGTCTCCCGGCGGGCGGCGGTACGGGACATCGCAACAGGACGCAGTGCTCGCTTCTCGCGGCAAGACGCCGGAATGTCGGACCGGCACGTCGACAACGACGGAGCTATCGGCCGCACTGCCGTCGCATTCTTCCGCGTATACAGCATCGCTGGGCGAAGTGCCGGCTTCCTTGTTGGCGCCGGTGATCAATACGCCCGAGCTTCTTTGTGTGCCCCAGTTCCCGTGCTGATCTTCGCGCCCTAATCTCGATCCCATTTGCCCCAGAATGCCTAATATGTTTTGCCGCCGGCGCGGCGCGGGCCGAAACGCCGGCGGGCAGATACGCGGTCATATTTCTCGTCAGGCCGGACGGCGGGCGAGCGCACAGCTGCGTGCTTGGACGGGCTTCATCTGCCACAGAAGGCAAAGAATGTGCCTTGGAACGTGCGGAGATGTGCTTCCAGCTTTCGCTAGACATGCAGCGTATCCATCGGTTTTCCTTTTTTCAAGTTTAGTGGTGCACGAACCGAGAGAAAGCCGAGAAAGAAAGAAAGAAAGGAAACGTGCCAAGTGAAGACACTTGGAAAATATCAGGAACGCAGTGCTTTACTTTTCGTCCTTTTCGTGACAATTATTTGATTCCAGAAACCCGACGGCCGTGTACCTGTCTTGTCTTTTCATTATTTGTTTTCGTTTTGACAGCCAGCAGAGGGAACCGCTCTGTTAGTAGCCATTAAAATGCGTTCCTGGTGTTGATAAGTATCACTGCTTGTAATAAATGTTTCCAAATAATAATAAAAATCGTTAATACAATTCTCCAACAACAACTGGTGCAAGCAATGACAGGTGCAAGTCGTCTGGTAATGGCAGCGGTACATAACTTGTCGCCACGGGCTTGCATACCGCCGTTTTGCACGGACGCCGCAGGCGGTCGTATTCAAAAACTGGCGGGCCGCCGCGAGGCGCTGTTCGGTTAGTCGGCGACTGGAGCCACGTGGACTCGAGGCCACCTGACAGATGGTGGGCTCGGCGGCGCCGGCTCGGCCCAGAGACCGACTGTGAAGGACCGCGACCCGTCGTCGCCGCCGGCTGGTCGCTGCGCGGACCTTGAATCGGACACCGCACTGCTTTTCAACGGCGCCGAGCTGCGCTCATCAGATTACGACTTCTCTTCATTTTTTTTCGCTTCAGGAGAGAGGCAAATCTGAGAGAGGTCTGACTTTAGATGAAACGCTTGTCAATAATTAGAGCTAAATATTTATGGTAAAACCGTCTCGCGATACTGCTGAAAGTAAGGTGATGTCTGCATGCCCCTTCATATTCTTCTCGTCCATCCTCAACTTCAAATGTCTTCCTCTCTGGATGGAAGCACGAGAAGAATGTCGCAATAGCTAATCGTGAGAGGCCAGGAATTCCGCTGTTGTTCGGAGCAAAGTCAGAGTCAGACCCCTGAACTACCGGCCGAACCAAATCAGCAGCGGAATCTGCTTGTCACGTGCCACGTGTCTGAAGCGGTCTCTCGTCACCCGAACTGGTTGTAACGCGTCAGCGGCGGGCTGAGCCGTGTATCCGCCAGTGTCCGACGTACCACGTATCTTCTCAGCCAGCCACGTGTCTCCGACGTACCACGTGTCTATCCAGACTCAGCCAAATGTCTGCTCGGCCTCTGTCACGACTCCAATTCGACTCCGCCACCTGTGTGTCTTCGCCACATCTGTGTCCCATTTCCGCCAAGTGCTGTCTGCCTTCGCCACATGTCTGTTCTACCCTCGCCAGAGCCCGTGCTAATTTCGCCACGTGTCTGTCCTGCCTCCGCCACGTGTCTGTCCCCGCTACGTTCCGCGGCCGACTCCCATTCGTGTCGGCGGCTGACGCGGCTCGCAGGTGGTCTTGGTCCCGTGGAGGCGACAATGCAGCGGCACGCACGTTCAGGGCCCCGACTCCCGCCACCCCGCCAGTTCAGCTCCTTCTCCCACCGATGCGTCTCAATTGCTGCCAGTCTCACCCTTTTGCTCGGCTCTCAGAAGCGGAAAGTTGGCGCAGTATTGAGCGAGAGCCGGGGCCAACAGATGAAGAGGTGCCGCACGTGGCGTGAAGCGGTTCGGTTTCGGCTTTTCGCCAGGCGTATCGGCCGGCGATGGCCGCCAGGCGGTAGTCCGCCGCGAGGCGGTTCTCGAAAGGTCGCCGGCCCGCCGTCGGGGACGCAGAATGATGACGCGGCATCGTGCTCTCCGCGGTCAACAGCCACCGGCGGATGGGAAGATTACGCAGGTAAGGGACGCGCGGCAGCTGCAGCTCTGCCGGTGGGACGGCTGGATTTCGAGCACAGATTGGTGCCGCCGACGAGACGTGGTCTATCTCGGACTACTCGGAGGTGGCTGAGGGGGGGGGGGGGGCGAAGGTCACTCACTGCCCGTCACGGACGGAATGTCGAGGATGTGGTTCAGATCACTGAAGACACGACAAGGTCACGGCCAACCAATTAGGGACGCTTGATGCCGCGATTCGTTTACATAACGGCTTTCCCAGCTGTGTTTGGTGTCCAGTCAGCTGACGGAAAAAAACAGGCCGGTCAAGTTAACTGGTGATATTGAAATCATTAGAGGTATAGACCTTTATGTATACATATACATATATGTATGTATATTTATGTACATCAGTTAACCAAGGACAGACTGAGACCAAATGCCGCCACCTTAGTAGCAAACAGGTCACAGATGAGCTCGTTTCCGCCACGTCAAGGTGACAGGTCTACCGCCTAATCAAAGTTCAAGGTCATGTGCCGAGTCATTTACGTCACATCAGGGACACAGTACAGCTTTGACATCTGAGACGCTTGTAACTGCAACCGCTGTTGTGCATAGTTTAAGCACGGTGACGCAAGGTCACCTGTCCCTGGCAGCAGGAGGCTTAACCCTATTCCCGGAGGGCTAGACGGTATGGCCGATTCCCGGCAGGGGGGGCGGATTCGGCCCCCCCCTGAGATCTCGAGAACTACTTATCCGATTTCATCGCAACAAACGGCAATCGATTTGCCGTGACGTGAACTACATTTTTATAAAAAGAAATTTTCAAAATTTTGAGATTTGTGGATACAGGGGGGCAAAAATGTCAAAATGGGGGGTACTTTTTGACTTCTTATAACTCCGTTGTTTATGGACCGATTTCGATGAAACTGGCATCAATCGAGAGATTATGGATAGGGCTTTTACCATGGGTATGCAAATTTAAAATTTTGAGAAAATTCATGGGCGTTCACAGGATTTCAAAAATAGGAGGATTAGTTTTCTAATAACGGAATGAACAAAAGAGGCCAAAACACTTTTTTAGCTTCTGCTAGCCATGTTATGCTAAAGAAGTACAAATCGCATTACAATGTTTGTATAATGTTAGCATAGGCGGTGCCAGGGACATAAAAAGGGGGAACTGTCATGGTCACACGTTCTTCAGATCAACTTGTGACCTTTGACCTTAAATGACCTCCAGTGACCTTGGGGTCACCTGGAATGATGTCGTGTGCATTCAATATTATCTGTAAACGTTTTTAATCGATTAAATTCATTCTATTCCAAAAAATTCATTTTTTGGCTTTTGCGATATAGGGTACGCGCACTGACATTTTAGGTCATAGCTCCGTGACCCGACCTGATACCGAGCTGAAACTTGGTACACAAGTAGAGGGCATCTTTCTACGTCATATATATTCCGGGTTTGGCATTTGAAAAAAACAGTGCCGAAATTATAGCAAAAAAACAAATTTTGACTTTTGACCTTGACCTGACCTTGTAAAGTGACCTCAGATAAACAAAATTACATATGCACATTGCCCAACTATTTAGCTATACATTCATATAAAGTTTTAAGTTTTATCTTAAAACCTCTGTTTTTGGCAGACATTTTCCTTTTACCCTCAACATGGCCAAAAATGACCTGAGGTGCCTCCCAAAAACGTTGCCTGACTCCGCCCCTGAGCAAAATAGAATTTCGAAATTTTGTCACGGCGCGTAGAAGGAATACCTAGGAAAAGTCACTAAGTTTCGTGAAGTTGCGGTGAAAAGCCTGGAATTGGCAAGCAAAAAACCTGAGGGGGGGCGGATTCCGCCCCCCCTGCCGGGAATAGGGTTAATTTATAGCGCGAATCCAGAATGTCGGATTTTGGGGAATAGGGGAGCACGGTGCGAAAACATACTTTGAAAAGGTGTCGGAAACCAGTCAATATGCATCGTGGCATTGGGACATATTGACTGGTTCCTTACAACTAACTATTATATACATATACAAACACACACACACAGATATATATATATATATATATATATATATAAAAATCCAGACCACACGAATTTTTTGTCTATATCTATTCCCGCCTTAAAAAAAGCGTTAAAACGCTTTTAGAAAAACTCCAGAACGCTTTTAAAAAAAGCGTTCGGGACAAGCAAGAAACAGGTTAGTAATGCCGCCCGAATAGTCAGGTATACCATATTGGGATATGAACTGAGGTTAATGAAAATAATCTGGCTTTTAAACGACAGTGAAAAGGAAGAACAAATAGGACGCAATTTTTGACTTTACATTTCAGTTTCAGTACGTTATGTCAGAATTTTTGTTTAGGTTGACCGTTTGATCTTGATCTGCATGTTATATTCGTCTGCAGCCTACTTGAAGCAAAGCCCATTCTTACACACTGAGGAAAAAACGTGAATCTTATTTGTTAAGTGGCACTATCTTTCCTTATTCTCAGATTCGTTTCAATGACTTAATTCAACCTTAAATTGGTGTTTGATAAAAATGTTGACATGTAAAAGTGGCAAAACCAAGTTGCCGCAGTCAAAAAAGAAAATGGCAATTTTGGGATAAGTTAGTGCACACGTAAGGATACTTGCGTTCCACCCACAAGCACAGGGTCTCTGGTGACCTTAATATCTACTTTAGGAGAAACAACCTGCTGTTCATTTGTAGTCCCATCCAAAGCCTTTCCAACCGCTTTTTTATTTGTCCGACGCACTTGCAGCTTTCGAGCTCTCCGGAGTAACTCTTCGCCGGGCCGGGTGAAGGTGGGCCCGGCCCGTGTGACCTTGACAGGTCTGGGCCGCGCCGGACGTCCGGCCAGCCGGCGGCCGCGTCCGGCCGCGGACGCTGACCGCCCGGCCTCGCCGGCTTCCGTCGCGGTGTGTCGGCGACGGTCCAGCGCGCACCGCCGTCCTCAGCCCATCGCTCCAACCGGCAGCCGCGGCTCGCCGAGCGCGGGCCGCGTCGGGCAGGAGGCGCTGGGTCAGGTCAAGGTCACCGGGCGAGGTCAGGCTCACCGTCTCTTGGCTGGGGTCACGGGGTCGGTCCAGTGTCGGCCTGTGATGATAGGGGCGCTGTCATGGCTGAAGTCACAAAGTCAAGTGAAGGTATTTCCAAGGCAGGTGAATGCACTTGCAAGTTAAGTCAAGGACTCATGGCTATTTAATTTTATTAAAAGTCCTCAGGTATGGCCAGAACCATCTTATAAGGTCCAACGCTCGACTGCAAGACAAGATCATTGCGTCATGTAAGAGAAACCGAGTAGTGTGAAACGTTACCAGTTCTTGTTCAAATGCCACTAGGTTAGGCCTATAATTCCTGGACTGTGAGCACGATCAGATCAGATCAATTCGCTGAAGACCCTAATCTTCCACGCGGTAAGCAAAAACAAAGTTAGCAGTCTTTTTAACGTCACACTGCGTTGTCAAACGATGGGTTGTATGGAAGTTTCTACTTGTCCACGGAACTTTGGGCGCGCAATAAGGGGTGGTTTTGTTTTGTTTCCATGGAACTCAAGTTGTCTGTAACCAGTCATCGCGAGACAGCAGTCAAAGTGGCGAATTTCCATTGGAGTCTGATTTCAGGTCTTCAGAAATTGGCGTTATAAATCAATGAATACTCTTTTCGTCTTCATTGGTAAGATCAATTAAAAACGATCGAGGGTAAGCGCGTAAGAACATTTCTGTGACGATCAATAACGACCAGGTACTGGACACCGGTGTACATTGCAGGCATGATAGTCTCGTTATTTCATGGCTTCGGATGATTATTTTCAAATGAGTCAGGTACAAGAGCTAAAAAGTGTGACCAACGCAGCGTGATATTTGCATGTGTGGGCAATTTTTCTGTGCGATCAAGGCCATTTTTATTGTGAATGTTTGCTGTAGCCACATTGGTTACGAACGCCGTGAATCACCAGACAGCTGTAAGTCGCTCGTCACTTAGGTGATGGAGGATCACTGGTAACTCCACGGCCACATAATGTCTTGATACATGTATTTAAAATCGATGTCAACATCCATTATGTACAGCTTGGCTATCTACTCAGAGCAGATGACGAAAATGAAGGATTCTCTTCATTGAGCACGGTACTGGGCTACTGTTTGCCCTGGCAAGATGGCTTTTGGCTTCGGCGAGGAAATACAAATCTATATAAATCCAATGAGCTCAGTTTCCCGGAAATCGCTCGAAGCCTTGACCTTTCCGCATGTTCATCGAAGCCCTAGGTTTCCTGGTATCCAGATGGAATTCTGCCGATCTCTCAGGCGCTGGACTGATATTAATGAGACTATAGAAGAGAGATCGTCCATAAAATCACCACCATTCTTCACAGTTAATCGTCATTGCAATGCTTTCTGCCTTTCCAAACGCATTCCTTGCGTCTAGACCCTGTACTCAGTTTTTACTTGCGACCAACATGCTGTGCTCTTGCAGTCCATGCAAAGTTCGCCGTCCTTCCCCTCACCCTCGCGAACGGCTGGAGAGTTCTCGGATGCCATTTACCCTCCAACTGCTCTTCCGCGCCTCCGTGCCATGCACGCCATTGCAGCGTCGCGTCGTGGCATTCAGTGCTGGCGCCGAGATGCACGGCGGGCGGAGCGAAGCCTGCTCTCCGGACCTCGTCTCGACTCGGTCCGGCCGGCGCTCGGCTAACAGAGTAATTACCCTCAAACGATTCCCCGATTAGGCTGCTTATGCAGTCGCCGGCCCGCCTCCGAGCCAAAGGGTCAACGAGGTCGCAGCCTCGAGCGCGAGGAGTCACCTCCTCGTGAATGGAGATGCATGCCTGTCGACCGCGTTCGTCCCACACGGCACTAAAACATGCAAGTCAGAGTGCTTCGGGCGCCGAGGCTATCTCATCCACCTGCGAGCTCTTCCAGTTTTCACATTGCAGGCTTATCTTAATCCCTATCTGGGGTTAAACGAGGTCACGGTGCTCAGGGCTGTCCGCTCCAAACACGCATTAATCATGGCTTGTAAGCGTGGCTGGTTTAAATGCGCCTCCCCGGCCAACGCGGCTCTTAAGCGTACCGTACGGGCCCGCAGCACACGTGGTGTTCGTTAATGAGACTCTCGCCCGGGGCAAAAGTGACGTGAGCCCTGTCTGAGATCGGAAATTATTTTGGCCAGCATCTGAAGTTCGCGGTAGCTCTGCGCCTCGCCCATATAGCCAGATTCTGCCCCGGAGGTAAACAGCCTCTGAAACTTCATCAAGTCGGGTGTGACAAATCTATGTCAGCGATGAATGGCGGAATCATATCAAGTTCATCCGTACATTTTAACCAAGTGAGAAGCAGATAATAAAAGGTGATGTCTTCATATCTAAAGCTCAGGATGAAATGAAATGTTGCTAATACCTTCGCAAACTATATAATCCTTCCTGAAACTTACGGATTTGTGATGGTGCAGTCGAAACCAAAACATTTTGAGCTTACATGAATTTTTAACATTAACAAACTTACTTCACACGAGGAAGACAGTTCAGCCGTATTTACTGATTACAGGATCAGTATAGACAGCTATCAGGATATACAGTTTTCCTGTATATCCTGATTTGGTATTTACTCGTATATCTTGTCAACTTCCAGTTGTCAGGGGAGCGACAGAGCATTTACCGGTATCTGTTTCGGGACCGACTTTTATGGATTTCGTTAAGCCGATGACCAATATCCTGCCATCCAACTACAACAGGAGTGACGTTTTGTTACGCGAACACCAGTGGTAATCACATGGCACAAATTAAATAAAGAAATGCATGTCGATATTGCTAGAGAACACAAACGGTAAAAAACATGGCATGCGACAGACACATCTGGTATGAGATTATTCCGTTTTGCTACGGGAATTCTTATTAGTTTAAAATCTTTACACTCGTTAAACTTATGTCATAAGGACAACGAGGTCACAGATTGACCAGCTGGATAATTCGAATTCATACTATTCCATTAGATCATAATGGTCCCAATTTTTCCATTCTTAGCGTACCGTATTACGAGGAGTTTCTTTACCCTTTTCTCTGGACCAGGAAATGACAATCATACGGCGTTGCATGCGCGAATGGGTACAAGTGGTTTTTGCAGCAAAGGAAGCTTTACACAATGCAATTTTTAGAATGCCAAAATATGACTGATACTGCGCTGTAAAGACGTATTAAACCTACCGCAAAAAACGCGAAAAATTCATAGAGTCGTCTGGAAATATTTGCTTACATAGATCCGAATGAAGCAGTGCATTGCAGACCGCTAATAAAATGCATGATAAGACGCAGTTCTAAATTTTCCTTTGTCTTTTTTATTACTTTATTTCATCTTACTGTATATCAATGCTGCAAATGTATGGGCGGCACTTTCCCTCGATCAAAAAGCGAAGCCACTTTCATTTTCCATCATACCGAAACCATCCAAAGCCTAACGACAACGAGATGACTGGGACCAGCGACAACGAGACCGACGGCAATCAGCGGGAGACACCAGCAAAGGGCGCGTGACGCCGCTGCCGCCGGTGGCGCGAGACGCCCGCGCCACGAACGTCACGGTCGCGAGCTGCCAACTGTCGCCGGATATCCGGGCTGCCACATACCGGAAGGGGCGGAGCGGGCCGAGTGGAGCGCGGAGGACGGTGCCCCCGTGACGGCAGCCCGTGCCGAGGCTGTCGTCAGGCAGGTAGTCCGACCCGTTCTCTACTAGTTCACGCACTTACCTGCCAAGGGGTGCCGACTGCAGTTGGAGTTGTGTTTTTTAACGAACGCTTCAACCAAGACCGTAGTAACTTGAGGAAAGCTTGGACGGAATCGAGACGTTTTAGGTCACTCTCTCCATCCAATGCCATAAACGTAATGCTGAAATTAAAAAGCGGTTAGAGGTGGTGCCTCCACTGGCCGTCTTGTCGCCATGACTGCGTACAGCGACTACGGACTCCTGCCGCTCCAGACTTTCTCAGCGATGCTAAAGCATTTCTTTAGATGATATGCTTCAAGCATTTGACGTGTTCCGAAGGAACCTTGCAATCTCAAGATAAAGTCTTAGCCACGTGGTATAAATCTTCTGCCTGGCCCTGCGTCTAGTCATTATGAAGATGCTACGTTTTATCGTCTTGAAATTTGGGATCATAAGCAAACCTTCAAGGCGAGTACTTTCAGCCGTTCGCTTTCACGCTATCAGGGATGAAAAAATCTGTTTAGAGCGAGACTTTTGGCACGAAGTGTTTCATTGTTGTCCCACTACGTCACACTGTCATTGCTGCCGCATTTTATCTAAAACTGGGGGAAATTGTTATGAGCGTTGCGTTTATCGTGATAAGCCAGCCAGCCGAAAAAGCTTGACGTTGTCCACGCCCGCAAGCAATCACGCCTTTAACCCTATTCCCGGAGGGCTGGACGGTATGGCCGATTCCCGGCAAGGGGGGGAACGGATTCGGCCTCACCGTCCGGCCCTCCGGGAATAGGGTTAAAGGCGTGATTGCTTGCACGGGGTGGACAGCGTCAAGCTTTTTCGGCTGACTGCTTATCACGGCAAACGCAACGCTCGTAATAACTTTCCCCAGTTCATTTATCTTTCACTTCGAGAGCTTCACATCTGATTTCTTCGCAACAAACGGCAATCGATTTGTCATGACGTACATTTATGTAAAAGGAGTTTTCAGAGCTTTGAAAGGATGGATGCAGGAGGAAAAAGTAAAAATGGGGGATATTTTTGGACTTGCTATTACTCTGTTACTTACGGACCGATTTTCATGAAATTGGCATGAATCGAGAGATTGTGGATGGGACTTTTATCATTGGCCCATACATTTGAAATTTCAAGAAAATTCGTAGCCGTTTACAGGGTTTTAAAAACAGGAGAATCCGTTTCTCAAAAATCGAATTAACAAGAAACTCAAAAACACTTTTTTGGGCTTCTACTAGTCATGTTATGTTGAAAAAGTACAAATCGTATTACAATGTTTGTATAATGTTAGGATAGGCGGTGCCAGGGACATGAAAAAGGGAAAACTGTCATGGTCACATGTCATTCAGGTCAACTTACGACCTTTCGCCTTAAATGACCTCCAGTGACTTTGGAATCACTTGCAATAATCTCATGTGCATTTTGTTTTATTTTAAAACGTTTCCAATCATTTGTATTCACTCTATTTCCAAATTTCATTTTACGGCTGTTGTGATGTAGAGTGCACGCACTGACATTTTGGGTCATAGCTCCGAGACCCGACCTGATATCAAGCTGAAACTTAGTACACAAGTAGAGGGACACCCTTCTACGTCATATATATTCCGGGTTTGGTATTTGAAAAAATAGCGCCGAAATTTTTGCTATGAAACCAAATTTTGACTTTGGATCTTCATCTGACCTTGTGAGTGATCTCAGACAAACAAAATTGCATTTGTACGTTGTCCAGCTTTTTGCCTATACATCCATATAAATTTTTAACTTCTATCTTAAAAACACTATTTTTGGCAGCTATTTTCCTTTTTTCCCTCAACAGGGCTAAAAATGACCTGGGTGCCTCCCAGAAACGTTGCCTGGCTCCGCCCCTGAACAAAATAGAATTAAGAAATTTTGTTACAATACGAAACAAGAAAAGCTAGGAAAAGTCACCAAGTTTCGTAGAACGGTGTCAAAAACCCTGGAATTGGTAAGGAAAAACCTGAGAGGGCGAATTCAGTCTCCCTGCGGGGAATGGGATTAATCTATGAAAACATATCAAGCCTGCATTTGTTTTTGTTTTGTGTTTTTGCTTTTTTTTCTAGAATTTGTCAAATGACCTGTTTCCCCAAGCTGACGTGAGCGATCAGCGTTTCGCTGCTGACAGATTTGTAGCAGATTGCTTGCCTCAGCATTGTGGACAAGCATTGGCCGTCGGCAATCAACATGGATCTCTGGGGTGCCCGACCTCTAGGCAAAAACGAATGCTCAAGGCTGCCTTTGTTCAGAAGGACCGCAAACCCTCCGGTGATATAGTTCGGGGACTGTTAGCTCTGATGAAATGGTACTGTTCGGACGTATAAGACAGACCAAGTGTTAATGTGCTTGCTGAACTGGCAATTTTTGTTCGGCACAGAATAGCACACAAACTGTCAAAATGTTTCAGTTTACCCATAGCAAAATGATGCATTTATTGTAACATGAAAAAACAGTTATGTATTCCGCTGCACACCTACGTTTTGAGCAATGTAAAACGAAATGTTACACTGCAACTCGTAGCTTCCACGAAACATAGAAAGCATGACAGTTCGTTCACGCACCCATGCATGCAAAGCATCGTTAACCGACAACGTCAGGTATGAAACACTATAGCTACCTTTTGTGCAGACGGTCTGAGTTGCCATGTGCCGCTTTTAGTTGTGACAGTGACCGATAAAACCGCTTTCTCACGTAATGCGCACAGATATGCGATGCATGGTATGGTGCACATTTGCATTTTCATACAGCTGCGTCCATAACCCATATTATGTTGATCCGTTTAATTATTCAGATAACCGGGCTGGAGCACAACTGCGACGAAGGCGATCGCCCTACAAAAACTAAACACATCTAAAGCATGCAGCAGTCGGGGCCCATTCATTCGCGACGCACTTAATGAGCTTTGCACAGGCGGCGTTCCGCGTCCAATTTCGCCCCCCACCATCAATCATGCGCCGTAATGGCCGCGGAAGGTGCAATAAGCGCCGCGCACCTGCATTTCAACGGCGGCCGCCGCCGGCCGCGTCGACCCCGCCGCACGCGCCGACCGCACGCGCCGCCGTCGACGCCGACGGAGGAGATGGGCGGCCGGGTCGTCGGGCGGGAGCGGGGTCACGGGCGGGCGTCGAGCGCCGGCCAGCCACGTGGTCCCGCCGGCAGTGCGTGGCCTGTCGTGGTGGCGGCGCCGCCCCCGACGCAGCGCCGCCGTTAGGGGAAATGACGCGACTGAGATATGCCTGAATTTTCAACGAAGCACGCACTGTGCGCCACCTGAACACCCGGCTAATTTGGTTTTATGGTTGGCGTCCGGAAGCAGGCGCCGGAAAGGCTCGCGCATTCCCAACGGACGCACATTACGGCTCATTTTGTGGAGCACGCCGCTCGCATGAGGGTAACGCCGCTAACATTACGCCGTGTTGAGTAAATGATCGTTTGTCACAGCCTATTTCCATGTCGATAAAGCCAGAATTAAATTTAATCGAGACACTGCGAATGGTCTGTCCATAAGTCGCAATAGTACCGCGGGTCTCGACACATATATTGTAGTACATATATTGTCCAAAGCACGTGTTGTTACCGTGTGTGTGCGTCCAGTAGTTCACGGAAGACTGGCTCCACGGCCAGCATGGTTCAGACTGGCTTTATGATTACATTGCAGAATAAAAAGTCAGCAGCATCGTGTGAAGGCTAATGACTGTTGCAGAAGCACAGGCCAATGTGAGTGCTTGCGCACACATGTTAGATATGTTTTAAAAGCACTTTTTTTCAGCAAAGGCCGACTCTCAGGCCCTTGATGTTGCCTCTCATCAGTGCCTAATTTTGCCACCAACCTTGCTTACCCCGTTTTGAAGCGTTCACGGCAAAGTATTGGGCCCGATACGACGTCCATTCAGCCTGAAATACAGCCTGCTGCATGATCACGCAGCTATTGGCGCGGACCGTATATCACCGCTGCTCCGTCCATCACGTCCATCAGGACGGTGCCTTAAATCAGCGGGCTCGGCCGGCCAGCAATTAGGCGCGAGTTTTGCCAAAAATCCCGAACTCGCCTGGCGGACCGGCGGCCAGCAATCAGAGCGGGCCGCCGGCCCCAGGTCACGCGGCCCATAACGCCGAGTTATGTGACGGCAGCGGCCGCTTATTCGCCGGCGAATCCTGACCGAGACCCGTGTCACAGAGCGGCCCGGAAACCGCCGGCACACTGGCGAAGGGAGCTGCAGTGGGAGCTTGTCAGCGCCCACGTCCCGCACGGCTGCGGCAGCCCAGTTCACTTCGACTTTGAAAAGGTCACTCGCGGTTCCGGTGCCCTGCGTCGTGTTTTGTCTTTTTTCGGTTTGCCGATAGATTCCGAGACTTCATATTTCCTTCTTCTCACATCTCTCATCTCTCACAAACTCCCGTCAAATGCAACTTTTCCCTGGTCTTGAACCATAGCTGCTTAACCGGACAAATACAATCAAGATATACGAATATAAAATGTATATTTTTCCCTGGTCTTGAACCATAGCTGCTTCACCGGACGGATACAATCAAGATATACGAATATAAAATGTATATATCTGTTATAATAAGTACGAAAACTGGAGGAAAACCAACACGTTACGCAGCTGGTTTGGGGACAAAATCGAAGCTTCGTATGCCATGCAGATCTGCGCATCCGCTTAGTACCAGCATTACCCCCACTCATAAGTAAAAGATGCTTGCAAGTCGTGTTACCATTCATGCAACGGCACACCTGCACAGTGAAAAAAAAATCTGGATGACAAACGGCGCTCTATGAGCTATGAATTTTTTTTTTCGTGGCCGGTAGGGCTCGATCCCGTGCTTCCTGATTCACAGACATACGCTCTGACCACCAAACCACGACAGCTAATGAGCAGTGGCTAGCTGGAATGGGATCACTCAGTAAAATGCATGTATCGCCAGGCCTGAATGGTAAAAAGATGCACCTCATCGCGTGCGTCCCACGCACACCAAGCTGAAGCTGTTAACATGCAAAACAGCTACATGTATTGACTGCTACGTATCATGTGCTCCTGCCCGCCAATTTTCATCATCCCAGCGGAAGTAACTTTACGGCAATGAAGGAGCGGTGTTAATCTTCGGCACCTCACGCTTCACAGGCAGGCTGCATCCCCGTTTTGGCCTGAAGCCATCCAAAATTGATCGTCCAGCTTTTCAAAACCACCATCGCACCAAAATGCGTCGTTTGCGCCTAAGTAAATGGCCCATAACAACACAACACATGGGTGTAAAAGAGGCGCACGCGCGCTGCATGTGACCCGTTGCACCCTGCCCATCATATAGGACATCATGGAATATCATTATCATTATATCATTAGGATATCATATCATATCAGTAGGATATCATAGGATATCATTGGATAGCTCTAGTGCTCCACCGAATTTCAGCTGCCTACGTCACTGCTTCCGGCACTCGGAAGTTCCCGTGTCCAAATCAAAACACGTGACCGTAGATCACCATATGGATCGCCTTTGGATGCCAACCACAGGAGCACGCACCCGCAACCGGGCCCGTATTGAGCCAACAGCACTCGCTGTTTGACCTGTACCCGTGATTAATTGAATTCTACGCAGATCCGGCTCGCGCCACGTGGCACCTGCCACATGTCGCGAATCGCTTCGAAACCTGCACTATAATTTGCCGGCCGAGTCGGCGCACCCGATGGTGCCACTTGCGTCGCGATGGGCTGGCGCATCGGGTGCTAGAGGCTCCAAAACTTGCACACGCACACACACACACTGACATACACATTATCACCTCGATTTGAACTTTTCCGAGCGACTGCCGTGTATGAAATCTCAATTCGCTAAAAGCGTGCAAGGCACGCTTCCAGCCTTTTGGATTTTGAAATACATCGCAAAATATGAACTATAAATATAAACTAAACTATAACTATACACATGCACACATACATAAATATAATGTATACATGCATATTGCATTCGTGTATGTTGGTTGCAGCTGTTCGTTTATGCAGCTGTAGTTGAAGACCAGGAAACATTTGCATTTCGCGTTTTTTTTTTTTGTTTTACTCAACTATGTTTAAAATCATATGGCAAGACAAAGATGGTAGCTTCCTTTGCCTTGCAGTTCGACTTAAGCCGCTTGATGAGGAGCATTGAGTGAAACAGCAAAAGACTCATTAAGTGCAACATGTCGTGACCTTCAGCCATAACATCACAAACGTATCTATATACAATATTTACATCCGTCCCCTTGGTTTTTTCCATTGCGATACCGGGGAAGATCAATAGCGGGACGACGTATCCTTGCGGAAGTTAATATGACGGCGCTGGTGGCCTGTTTTGCGTCGCGCGAGGAGCCCATTGATCCCAGTGACCTTCTCAGGACGTCACCATAATGTCCGACGAAACCAGCCGTCACTTGCTGAGTTATGGCGCGCGCCACAATGCCCTTAGCGAACGATCAACATATATAAAACCCTTGTCGGCTGCGAAGAAAATGAACGAGCGGAACGAAAACGAGCGAGCAGAATGTGGAGCCCCGTAAAAAGACCGCCGTGTTAGACACAACGTCAGGAAATGTCAACGCGGTCGGTTTTTGCGGCGTTTTTCGTTCCGCTTCCATTTGGGGCCGGTGGAAGTTCCTCGATGGCAGTCAACAACGTCTTCGGGTTTCTTGTAACGCTCTGTGAAGGCTGTCAGGCTTCTTCTGCCACTAAGTGATGCTTTACTTTTTGGGCGTCCTGTAAACCGTGCCATGCGATGCGAGCTCGTTGCATGGCAGTGTTCACTGGATTGGCAGTTCTGACGGATTCGGAAAGTAAGTTTCATTCGCACCATGGTCATGCATACTGTTCCAGTCTGTTACAAACACTTGAATGGTATTGTCGCTGTAGTGTGTGTTAGATATTTTGCTTTGGATGTTACTGGATCTGTTTCATGTTTTTTGATGCACAAAGTGACTTTCTAAGGGCTGCAATGCATGGCGTAAGTCGTTTTATACCATTGCAATGATATAAATCGGACTGCTTTGCCTTTATCTGAGCCAGTGCCAAGTGTATGCACACGTCAGTGCTTGAGGTTTGTAACTAAATTCACGCACGTTTTTGATCAAGGTAGAAAGCCTTAGGAGCAAAACCAGATTTAACCCATGCCATGACTGGGGGAGAGGGGAGAAAGAGCAGCCCTCTCTGATGTTTTTCGTAACCAACAACCGCTCTGACTTTGGCATTTTGCATAATGCATTTCAACCCTTTTTACATATTCCCCGAAAATTTGAGGTCAATACTCTATACAATACCAGACCACTGACCTATGACCTCTTTCTTCCTGATCTTTTGTATGGGTGTCAGCCATGGTGTCAGTGGCCTCGGCACTTTTACTTTGTAATAAAACCAGACAACAGTCTTTATAACCTACAGGACCTTAGGCACAATTATGAAAGCAAACAACTTTTTGACGGGGAAACTTTTCGCTTACGCACCAAGATGCAGTTGAAACATTGAACTCATTGTTTTAGTCACAGGCAATTTTTAGCAGTGCCCATCTACCTAAAGATGGCCTCTTATCCTAAGGATGGCCTAGAGGTCTATAACCCGTCTCCTAAAGATGGTCTAGAGTTTAAAAACTGACGCAAGATGTAAAAAAAAAGAATGAAAGGTAACCCGTAGTTTCGTATCTCTGCGCGTTTTCATTTTTTTCATTTTTTGGGGGAGGCTAGTCTCAGAAAACCGGAGGTTGGGTCTTGCGCTCCCCCCGGCGAAGGTGAACATAATGAACCTCATACTATGTTTAAAAAATGGTCGCCAAAAAACGGTCAGCTGGATTCCGCAGCAGATTCTGGACAAAAGCATGTGAAATCTTCATTTATCGCTTATGTTAAATGCATGTGACTGCTAATTTGCAAGGGAAATTTTTGCAGTGATATAAACGAGCATTCCATCCACCCAGCGGACGCACTCACATTATTGCATACACAACTGAAGGTGGACTAAACTGAAGGAATGTCTGTTTATTGATCACTGGCCTGAAAGACGTGCCACATTCCTGACGGTCTGGCATGCTTGCCGCTGAGAATCACCTGCCATCGACGGGCCATCGTATAATTCCCTTATCCGCCCATTTATGTACTTTCATGAAATATTAGTACAACGACGATTGATTGGGAGGCATTATGCATGTCCACCAGTCGATCCGTTGTCTTCCGGTGAAGAAGCTCCCCCACGAGATCGATTGCGCGGCTAATGACGGGAGCCGAAATACAGGTGGAAAACGTGTGGATCCGCATAACGAGTTGCGGGATGCAAAAAACATGCTCTCTGTAGATACTCCGGGCAGATATCATTCGTCGACGGGTTGAGCGTGCTCCAGCGCTGATGCCGTCACCGATACGACCAGGATTTTCCCGATATCAGGGGCAGATCGAAACAGTTGTTCCACGCACGGGCACCAGGTGCACGAGCCACACTCGCCAAAGAGATTGTGGAAGAGTTAGCCAACCTCAACTAGGCCATGGGGCACAACAGCTGCTACATGACAGTGTGCAAAGCCCGTCGAGAAATCGTGGATCAAGAATGCATTACTGTGTTTATTCTGTCCACTTGTCATTGCTTTGGTATAACGGAAGTCTTCGGATGGGACAATTAGAATACTGGATGATATGTCTGGATTCCTGAAGCTCTCGCACACGGATCAGAATTGCCATATTCATTAGATACTAGGCTCATAAATTTTACAGTGTTGTAAACGACTGTTAAACATTATTTTCGGCTTCACTTATTTCAAGTTTATCTCCGTATTCTAATCTTGTACGAAGCGTTCAGTCACGCTGTGGGCTGATACACATGGAAGTGTAAATGCCATTGATAGTCGCATTTATGTCACAACCACACTGTTCAAAAACTTCCGTTCGTTCAGAACTCCACGCCGCCGCACACGGCTTTGATGTACTCGGATTCTGGGGGACAGATGTATTTGCCGAAGCGTTGAGAAATGATCGATGCGCGTGAACGCGTGCATCGATAGCAGGCAGCTCACCTTTCGGCTATAGTGCAATGGAACGAGGCCAAGAGGTTGGGCTGTCGTTCTCGATCGTTCGATCCACGAACATAAAATTAACATTAAGTGAATATCGATGATATGCCAGAACTCGTTATGTTACACATATACGTGGAGCTCGACATGTTTTGTAAAATGTTCTTAACCTTGCAACGTGGACGTTACATAGAAGGGCATTGTGCCTGCAACAGTCTCCAACAGAAGCACGCACTTCCTTCACGTTCCGTTACTTAATTTCATGAAGATTTAAGCCAGTGGGGGCACCAAAACGATGCATTCGCCCAGTTTCAGTGCTCCTCGATTATATCCCAGGTATAGCGGAGCTTCCGTTGGGGGGGAGAGGGAGGGGCGGGCGTTACAGGGGTCAAACCAGGGCTGAGGCGGAGGATAAAACGTTTTGGTAGAACCTCGCGCGAGCTTTCAGCGCCGGCAGATGTTTCAGTCACAGATCTATCGAGAACCACCGTGAAATGGTGTAAAGAACTCGTCTGAACGCCTCGGAACGGCGAGGAACAACTCAGCGGAGGACTGACTGCCTGCGATATGCAAATAAAATCGCATGAATATTCTTCCGCCGTGCTGCGCGACAGTCGCGGCGCGCAGCTCGCTTCACAGCGGCACAAATACAGGACGGTTTTTCTCACCGACCAAGATCGACGGCGTAATGCGTGATCAGATATGCACGGACCAATCCGTTGCGTGTGCGTCGCGACTGTTGTGGCGCCGGACGGCGCCCGGTGCGCGTGACTGCCAATGCGTGAGTGTTATCCGGCGGTTTTTATCGGGCGGTGACACATGCTCGCTCGGATGCCGCGAGGCGCCCCCGCTAATCCGCCCAGCAAACAAGCTGGTCAGCCGGCCGGACCGACAAGCCAACCAGCCGGCAGGCGCCACCAACCAGCCGGCCGGCGCAACCAGCCAGCCGGACGCGCGACACAACCAGCCGGACCGAGGACCCAACCGGCCGGCCGGTGCAGCCAACCAGCCAGCCGGCGACGCGACCAGCTGGTCAGCCGACCCAACCAGCCAACCGACGACCCAACCAGCCAGTCGACCCAGCCAACCAGCCAGTCGACCCTGACAGCCGTTCTGCAGCCGGGACAGGTGGCAGTCACGCAGATGCCGCGGGCTGAGAGGGTTACGGGAATCCTGAGGGGCGCCGTCCTCAGCGCGTGCCGGCCGGCCGGCACCGTTAGAGAAACCCCGCATCACCTGGTTCAGCGGCAGGACACGCAGCTGCCGCGGCGACGGAGGATCAGCGTCCCCGGACAAAGGCTCAGCCGCCGGCGGGCGGCAGGTCGGCGTCCTGACTCCGTCCGCCGGTGCCGGCAGGGTGAACGCGCCAGGAGGGCCCGCGTCGGCCGCACTGCGCCTCTCAGGAGGACCCGTCCGCCCCTCAACGGCGCAATATGGGTCCGCTTCCAGGCTGGCGGCAGGGTCATCAGAGGAGGAGCTCCTGAAGCTAACGGCGGGTTTCAGCGAGCACTGTCGGATCCGTCCCTGATGACAGGCAGCAGCCAATTTAGCTTAATCACGGGAGCAGTCCGTGGACAATGTATAACGGCATAATCGTATGGGGCGGCGGGGGCGGTGAAATTACGTTTTCATTGCGCAGAGGGCTTTATAACATAACTAGCGCAAGCAAAGGTTATTCATGGCTTGAACAGAAATCGTACAGTTGGTTGGACACTGCTTAATATGACACAAACAGCAAGTATTATGAGCAGCATATGCACCACGCAGAACGGATTGCAGTACAATACGTGATCCAAAGCATGCATTTCTAGTGAAGTGTCTGCCTCCGTACTGAAAGCTTCATTTGTTTCTTGTCGGTCTAATCGTAAACGCTACATGCGTCGCACGCTCAGGTCCAGCCAACGGACGATCTGGCGAGGGTCGAGGAGCGTGCTCGGGCTAAGGACGCGTCCCCGGAGGCCGCGGGCGAGGATCGGTGCCAGCAGGCCTCGAGACGAGGACGAGCCGGCCTGCCAGCGGCCGGCTGACGTGGCGCCCCCCCGGGCCGGCGCCGGCGTCGTAAACCTATCGCTGATCACACTCGAGCGCAATCAGCCGGCCCGGGCGGCGCGGCCGACGGCCGGCGCCGAAAAAGCGGCCTCGACGCGACGCGCGCCGCCCGGCCGTCAACAGCGGACCGCGCCGTTTTCGCCGCTGCTGCAGCGCTGCAGCCGGCGCACTCGGAGGTTAATTGGCTCCTGATGAATCCCGCCGGTGATTTGTGGCCGTGTTGGTGCGAGCCGGGCCGATAGCGGAGCTGGCGCGGGCGCCGACCCGGCCCGGCCTTCGCCAGATCTGACACGGCAAGGTCGCTGCAGTTTTTACCCCCTCGCACCCCCCCGCCGGCGAGTCAGCCGTTCTGGGCACCTTGTTGACCTGCGTCGGCTGCGGCCCACTACGGCGAGCAGCCGTTCCCGGGCCTGTTTACCCAGCTGGCCGGGACGAGCCGCGGCCAGCGGCGCCTCGCTCGCGTCGGCCCGAGCGAGTCGCCGCCTCGCTGCGGCTCGAGCGAGGCGGTGTTGCCCGACTGTTCACTTCCGCTGCGGAGTGTTGTGACGCTGCGCTCAGCGGCTGTAGGCGCTTGCTGACGTCTGTAGATCCCTTGGCTGACGTTCTCAGTCCAAAGGAGACGCACTAATGAGATAATGTGCACTTTTGGTTTTAGAGTTCGCCTACATAGGTGTGCGCATATACAGTGCGTACAGAGATGGTGCTATTCAGACCCATTGAAAGCAAAACGGGCCTTTTTATATATGACATTGCAAGAATACAAAGAATCTACGGACATTTATTCGCCTTTAACGATAATTTTTCCACGCCATATGGCCACGGTTATGACAAACTGACAGATTATGCTAAGAAAAATACCTAGTTTAAGTGGCTTTGGTATCATTCAGTCAACTTCTGAAATTTTCTACGAATGCAACGGAATCATCTCAAACAAATGATATCTGCGTTAAAAATACTCGCATGTTTCAGTTGCTCACATGCCCGTGCATAATGCAACGGATGACTTCGGCGATTCAGCACCAGGTATTTCCTGTATATATGAGACAGGCTGTCGCGTTCACTGTGGTAATTGTGAGAACGCGCCTAAATGCCTCTTTTGGACCCTGCAGTAAACCAGAAACCATGGACATACTGTTTAAATTTGACTGACTAATTTTACTGTAGTGGAACTAAATACATTTTTGTAAGTCCGTGATAAGTTAACAGCCTTGCACTAACCGCAGCTGTGACAGTAAATGCATAAAACGTACTTGACGTCGTGGGTTGGGGAATTAATGCATTCCCGTAATTCAGCTATGTTCATGATCAAATTCCTGATAAACACACGCTCTGTGCCAGGCGTTTTTATCGGTATAGATGTTTGTAAAGCCCTTTGATTTAAAAACTCATTTCAGCCAAAATTGCCATCAGTTATCCCGGCGCTTTTTGCTCTTATGAAGCAGTAAGCACATGCCCGCACAGTGACTCGCTTCTCAGGCCGTCTTCCGCACCTGGCCTTGGTTTTTCGACCGAATCGATCAGAATTAGTTTTTGGCCCGTCTTTGTGCCACCGACTCGCATTGTACACTTCCCACACCGCCGTGCCGTGGTGTTGCACGTGCAGGGGACGGAGCGGAGGAGGCGGCCGGAGGAAAGACCGCATCTTTTCCGTGCGGAAGCAGGCCAGTCGAGGCCACCGTCGCCGCCACACCGGAGATGAGTCACTGCCGCTGTTTGTCAAACACCGTAATCAAAAGCTAAACGAGGGTGCCGGTGAGAAAACCGCCGGCTCTGTTGGTGTTGACTGGAGGCTTCGATTGGGGTGCCGGGTGTCTCGCGGACGCAGGTGGACGTTGGAACTTGGCAACCGGCGTTAACAAGCATTTAGGCGTCGGCGCGACGTTGATGTTGGTCTGATGTTTTCCGGCGGCGAGCTGATGTTGTCGCGCCTCTCGTAGGCCCGTCGTCCGGTGACGTGCTGACATGGATGACGGTCCCGGCTCACTTCCTGCCCGCCGTGACGTCACGACATCCGGTCACGTGACGGCAGACGTGTGTCCAATTGGGGCTGCCAGACGGGCAGGTGTACCAGGGAGACAAGGCCGGCTCTAATTAACGGTTATTGATATTTCTGGCCGGAGCTGGTTGTTAGCGCCGCATTAGCATATGTGTATGGACGGAAGAGGTGGTTACACCTGTTTATTAACACGTTTATGGACAACCTTAATCAGACCTCTTGCCCCTTTGAATTTGATTACGGTTACAGCCGTCACTTGGACCGGTGCAAAAACCATCTGTGTAAAAAACGTTATCGACAAAAATCCTGAGTTGCCGATCAGTGAAACCACACATCCATAAGCAGGCTTTTGACAACGTTTAGACGAACTTGTCATCATAAGATAACATTAAACTGACTGTTAAGTAGGTCTGAATCCTTAAAAACAATAAGCAACGTATAAACAGCCTTATGCACGTTACAGGAGTTTAAACGACGAAAATTAACACATCGTTTATTTAGGCGCCGTGCCTTCTTCAGGGACAATTTAAAAGCCTTAAAAACAAAGCTAGAGACTCTCCCTCTCTCGCTCTCTCTCTCCCCCCTCCCTCTCTCTCTCTCTCTCAAATCTTAAACGACTATCCTTGAAGAAGGCCCGACGCCGAAAAGTAACATGCATTAGTTTTCGTTGTTTTAATTGTAATATGATGCACCTCATTGCAATAATGCTCAGTTCACCACTACATCATATCAAAACTCGTCAAGGACAGTTAAATCTATGCATGCATCTGTTTGACATCTGTTACAATTTATTTTGTATCTCAATCTCACGCTCATTTCACACCTGCTGTTATGCGCTATGTAATTTTATTTTACTGTATTACTGCTATTGACTATTCTATATTCCTGTTTATGTCCAAACATTCATTTTAACGTATCTTGAAAAATGGACAGCTTTCACGCATTTTACCTTCCGCTTTTCAGGTACTGTGACATTCCAAACAGCGATGCTTAATGTTGAAACAGCATGCAAAACGAAATAGAAGGACTCTGCGGCTCAGCGGCTCGACACCACTGGGGTCGACTGGCCTATCCCAGCACGGGGAGTCCAAACAGTCGCATATAGGCACGCACAAGACGCACGGGGCTGTAATGGGAGTGCCTCCGGGGCGGCTCGCAGGACCGGAGCTACGCAGGATGGGCCGTCACGTGGAGAACAGCCCACTGTGCTCCGCCCCAGTAGCTGTCCAACCTGGCGCGGCGGCCGTCAAAGGCTGCCACGAGGTCATCCTTCCTGCTGTCAGATCCCAATGACTCGGTGACGGCCCCTCTCCCCTCTCATTCCTCTCCCCAGAGGAAAGCCGGGGTGGTGACTGGGGGTAAATTGGACTGCGCTCCACTTTTTTACGCATGAAATGTCGTTTATGGCTGGGGTAGCGTGTTTGCCCCGGGGCAGCCTTCAGTTCGCGAAGGCTTTGTAATTACTTTAATAATCAATCATTGGTCTTTTCGCAATCTATGAGAGTGCTGTTAGGGTAGCAACTAAAGGAACGCGCAGCGAGGACACAAAAGAACACGAAAATATGATGCGCCTTATTTTGCGGCTGCTCTTGTTTCTGGCCTGATCAGCACCTGGTCTCTCTCTTTTTTCTCCCTCTTTCTCTCTCTCTCTCCCTCTCTCTCTCTTTCCCTCTCTCTTTCAGTCCCCCTTTCCCTTTCTCTTACTCTCTCTTCCTCTTTCTCTCTTGTCTGTCTGTTTGTTGTCTGCCTGTCTGTCTCTGTCTGTCTGTCTGTCTGTCTGTCTGTCTCTCTCTCTCTGTCTCTCTCTCACACTCGCTCTTGTTCGTCTGTGTCCGCGGGACCCTTCCCTGCCAGGTCCCTGGACGGGACAAGTAGGCCAGTCGGCGACTCTAATTCCGCAGCGCCGCGATCCCCGATCAAATCCGGCCTGATCTGATGGCCAGACTGTTCTCCATTCATGGGCAGGGCCCGGCGGCCGCCCAGCGCCGGGGTTGCAGGTCTGCGGCGTCCGATGACGGTCGCGGGAGCGTGACGCCCGCCCGGCGTCTCCTCAGGGCTCCGCCCCGTCGCTGGCCGCCCCTAATGAAGTCGGCGGATTATACAGCTGTCGACGAGCGGCTTTTTCCAGCGGATGTGAGCGCCGGGCGCAGTCGGCCGCTTTATTTATGTGGGGACGGAGCCTGCGGAAATGGTCACCTCGCACGGCGCCCCGACGGAAGGGGCGGCCCTGAGATCGGGGGCGATAGCGCAGATTGGATCTGGCCGACGAAAACACATAATTTAGGGTGATTTGCCACCGTCAGTCAAATTGGCATGCCACGTCCAACTGTTCGCATTGAATCGCCGGGCAGAAATAGCTCGGGGTGAACACAATCAATACAGAACTCATCTGGGCGTAATCGGTGGAACTGAATGTCGAGAGTGGTATTCGAGCGACCCGACGCAATTTGAATTACGCGTAATACGAGCCATGACGAATGCTGTCCACGCCAGACATATAGGCAGTCCCAGCTTGAACACCGCAAAACCCACTGCCATGTTGGAGCCAGAATGGTCCGGTCGTTCATCACAGCAGTTGAAGAGCTCCAGTTGACAGAGCGATTGCAGGATGACAATGTGATTCCAGCATGAACACAGGGAGGGGCTGCAACGACGATCACATATGTTGATTCAAAACGTGGCATATTTAACCCTATTCCCGGAGGGCTAGACGGTATGGCCGATTCCCGGCAGGGGGGGGGGCGGATTCGGCCCCCCTCAGATCTCGAAAACTACTTGTCCGATTTTATCGCAACAAACGGAAATCGATTTGCCGTGACGTGAACTACATTTTTATAAAAAAAAATTTTTAAAATTTTGAAATTTGTGGATACAGGGGGGTAAAAATGTCAAAATGGGGGGTACTTTCGGACTTCTTATAACTCCATTGTTTATGGACCGATTTTGATGAAACTGGTATGAATCGAGAGCTTATGGATAGGGCTTTTACCATGGGTCCCCAAATCTGAAATTTTGAGAAAATTCATGGGCGTTCACAGGGTTTCAAAAATAGGAGGATTAGTTTTCTAACAACTGGATGAACAAAAAAGGCAAACACCCTTTTTTGGCTTCTGCTAGTCATGTTATACTGAAGAAGTACAAATCGCATTACAATGTTTGTATAATGTTAGCATAGGCGGTGCCAGGGACATGAAAAAGGGGGAACTGTCATGGTCACACGTTTCTCAGATCAACTTGTGACCTTTGACCTTAAATGACCTCCAGTGACCTTGGGGTCACTTGGAATGATCTCGTGTGCATTTAATATTATCTGTAAATGTTTTCAATCATTTGAATTCACTCTATTTCAAAAATTTCGTTTTACGGCTATTGCGATATAGGGTACGCGCACGGACATTTTAGGTCATAGCTCCGTGACCTGGCCTGATATCAAGCTAAAACTTGGTACACAAGTAGAAGGCATCCTTCCACGTCATATATGTTCCGGGTTTGGCATTTGAAAAAACGGCCCCGAAAGTATAGCAAAAAAAACAAATTTTGACTTTTGACCTTGACCTGACCTTGTAAAATGACTTCAGGAGAACAAAACTATATCTGCGCATTGCCCAACTATTTAGCTATACATCCATATAAAGTTTTAAGTTCTATCTTAAAAACTCTGTTTTTGGCAGACATTTTCCTTTTACCCTCAACATGGCCAAAAATGGCCTGAGGTGCCTCCCAAAAACGTTGCCTGGCTCCGCCCCTGAGCAAAATACAATTTTGAAATTTTGTCACGGCACGTAGAAAAAATAGCTAGGAAAAGTGAGCCAAGTTTCATGAAGCTGCGTTAAAAAGCCTGGAATTGGCAAGCAAAAAACCCGAGGGGGGCGGATTCCGCCCCCCTGCCGGGAATAGGGTTAAATAACCCAGAAAGAAATCTTAGACATGCGTCCCTTACACACCTCCAGTAAATAATCGGCATTTATTACGAGTAAGGCTGAAGGCCTGATAAATCCCACTTCAGCCTGCAGAAGAAAGTCAGATCAAGCGACCCAGTCCGGTCGGGCCGTTCCTCTTTCTCGAGCCGGAGCTATGGCATTACGGGGCGCCGAATCGTGCATTTGCACTACAAGACAGCTGAATTATGAACATTTAGCACCCCTGCATTCGCAATGCCTGCAGCTCGCATCAGCTCTAATTCCGCACAGTTATTCCTCGAACAATGCTCTCGTTCTAACCCTTCTTCTAAATTTGCGGTGAAACGTAGCGGGTCTCCCGTCACGCGCCCAGTGGACGTTTTACTCGTACTTATCCGCCGGGTCCAATGAAGGCGCTGGCGGCGCAGGTTGTCCGATCGCCATTTTGGCGTTGTTATTTAAGTTATGTTATTTAAATGGAGCGCGACGTTAAGTGCTGTTCAAGCTCGGATGAAACTTCGGAGCTTCAGGAGCCCGACGAGCGTCAGAATGTAAAATTCACGTAAATGGTTTCGCACGGCGAAATACGCTTCATAACGACTCGACCTCCAGCGCATTGGAGCAGCCGTCCGGCGTCTTTTTGCCCTCGGATCGTTGCCTAATGTTTGCATCGACCAAGGCCGGCGGTGCAGCGGCGGCGGCGGACCACTCCTGTCGAAGCCCGGCCGCCGATTGTCGGGTACCCGCTGTTTACCGTGGAGCCAAGGCCCGCGCCGGCCGGCCGCCAGCCCTTTAAATCTCCCACGGCCTTGGCGGCCGGCCGGGGTGTCACTTGCCCCGGCGGACGTCCGCGCCCCGGGCGCTTCCGTCGCGCGGGCGCCCCCGCGGCTGTTGCACGCGTGCAGGGGCCATCACATCCGGCGGCGGCGCGCGGCTCCGGTCTGGGCGTCCGAGCGGCGGCGAGGCGGCCGCCGTCACGCGATTTATCGTCGCCCGCTCGGACGTGACGTCAGGGCCGTGACGCCCGGTCACTTGTCCGTATCCGGCGGAAGCGGCCAGGGCCGGACGAGACGCGCGCTCACCTGTCCGGGCGGCGGCGGGCGGGGCGCTGGGAGGCGGCGGGAGCCAGGGGCGCAGTGCGGGGAGCGGGGAGTGGGGAAGGAGAGCACGGAGCGGAGTTCAGGGAGCGGAGAGCGGAGAGCAGGGAGCGGGGAGCTGGGCGCGGAGATTGGAGAGCGGGGACTGGAAGCGGGAGCGAAGAGCAGGGAATGGGGAGCGGGGAGCGAGGAGTGGAGAGCGGGGAGAGGAGGGAGCGGGGAGCACGGAGCGGAGCTCAGGGAGCGGAGAGCGGAGAGCAGGGAGCGGGGAGCTGGGCGCGGAGATTGGAGAGCGGGGACTGGAAGCGGGAACGAAGAGCAGGGAATGGGGAGCGGGGAGCGAGCAGTGGAGAGCGGGGAGTGGGGGGCGGAGAGGAGGGAGCGGGGAGCCGGGCGCGGAGACTTGGGAGCGGGGAGCGGGGAGCGGGGAGCGGGGAGCGGGGAGCGAAAAGCTTGGGACGGAGCAGGGAGCGGAGAGAGGGGAATGGGGAGCGGGGAGCGGGGAGTGGGAGCGGGGGCGGGAAGCAGGGAGCGGGAGCGGGGAGCGGCCGCGACACGTTGCGGGCGGCCGGCGCCGCGGCTGGAGTGCGGGGGCGTGTCGATAACAGGCTCGGCCATTTCAAGCCGGGGTAAACACCGCCGAAAAAGGGGCCCGCTCGCTCGCTGGAGGCCCGTCGAACAATGAACGCTCAGGATTGGAGATGTTTGCCTCGGAGTGTGCCTTTCTTCGGCAGGGCCGTCCGCTTGCGAAGGGCGCTCGGTCTGCGGGAGAGGTTTAAGAGGTGTCTTTGTTGCGGGGGGTGGTGTTTTTATCCTTTTCCCATTCGCACTGATGCAGTACACACACACATTGTGTGCTTTCGGACGCACATGCCTGGCGTCCGGAGAGGGACGTTTGCGGGTGTCTGTTTTCCCCGACACGGACAATTAACCGCCGGTCAGCTCAACCTCTGTTTACCGACTCCAGTGTTATGGATTGACTGATAACAAACGTGGGCGTAGCCGCAGCCGCGGTCGCCTGGTCTGAACATCAGACCACAACTAGGTAAATTAGTGAATGGCTCGCTGCACTTCCAGCTTAAACGGAAGGGCCCTGGGAACAAAGGCACTCTCAACAGCATTGTTGCTAAGACAGCAAACTATTACGTTCGTATTTCCTGATAACTTGACTTTTTAGTAAATTCGAGCGTGCGAGAGGCATAAGAATGAATTTGTTTGCTAGGCCTTCTAGTCCCCATTATTCATCAATTCAACATAAAACCTGTGACGCCAAATATGTGGAACCAGTTGAAAATCAGCCTTTGCTCCAATGTCACTTTCTACGCGTTTTTACACTCATTACACATATTACGCGAAAAGGCTTTAGAAAATATGAAAGGAAATAATTTTATATTTTATTCGCCAAACGTGAACGCACTATGATAATCTCGTGTGAACATGCCACACCAAGGGTGAAGCTGTCCTATCTAGACTGGGAGTACTCACGCATACTCGACTTGGGTGCTGACCATATGAAATGAACATTCTATGTATCTTCGCTTAAACAAATTAAATGATAAATAATTACGCTGGCGCTAGAAAAAAAACAAAAAACACAGAGACTTCAACCATGACCCCACGTAAAACGTTAGCTTCTTGAGCGCCGTCAACGACTGCAGTGATAAATCATTAGAACTAATGAGTTTTTACTGTTATCGTCAACAGATCTGTCATGCTCGAGTCCTAAATTGTATGTCTTCATCAGACTTTTAAAGCCAGCATTTCCAAATGGCTTCTACATGTTGAAAAGTAACGTTGCTATGTTGATAACATTTTCATGTTATTTTAGCGCGATTCTGTCAGACATTCTGTCGAGTTCCAAAGTGAAAATAGGCCCGCTAAAAACAAATATACTTTGCATAAACAATCAATGTTCATTGCTGTACTACATTTCAGGCCTATTGTCGATCTTCAGGTTCTGAATGCTGCATGGTCACATACTTAGTCACGCATGTCTGATGGCAGATATTGCTGCAGCAACTGCAGCACGAATGGAGATTACGTCCAACATACTGCATAACCCACAGCTTCGGGGCTTGATGTGGTGCGCATCTTCCAACGTTTCACGCAGAAACATTTGCCGCACGCAACAGGCCCCAAAAAGGCCTCCAAAAGATCCCAAAAAATAGGCTGATGAGGTATTGCATAGTCTCATTATTTTAGAGCGATATTGTTGGCTGCATTTTATCATTTGATGACTTTGTAGCACAAGATGCAGCCTTCATTGCACAGATATCATGAAACGTTTAACATAGCATGATAGCGACGAATTGCTTTCTCTTCTCCGTTTTTTTCGTAACTATTGCTTTTTGCATGATGGCTGTTAGATACGTGATAAACAAAATAACAATGAAGCAGTGTGTTCAGTCCGCACGACACAGAATATTGCTTTGGATGAGTTAAATACGAATTACTTCTAGAATTCAACTGTTACTCCGAGAAACACTTCCAACTGCCACTTGCAGACCGATTCGAGTAAATCGCACAGAACTCTCCTCCGTCGAGCTCTGGTAAGGCGAACCGGTGCATCTAATTCACGTGTCAGCACCAGACCGCCCCCCCCCCGTCGCCCCCCTCTGTCGCAGTGCAGAGACAGGCCTTTACAGAGGCCGTTACCCCAGGCGGCTGCAGCCTGGCGAGTTTTGTCCAGGGTTCTATGACACCGAACAATACGTGAGGTCGTTCCGGCGGTTACCCGCCGGCAGGCGATGACACAACAGGACCATTTCAGCCCGGCCCGGCCCGCTTAATGACACGGTCGGGCCGGCCGGAGGCGTGCAGGCTGCACCGATCCGCCGCCAAACGCCCCGTATCATCCCACCATCGGGCGACGCGCTGGAACCGCTCGGCCCGGCAGCGCGGTGTCGAAACACGTCTCACGGACCGCTTCCCGGCCTGCTCGTGCGGCGGCCTCACTGCACACATGGCTGCACCGGCGGGCCATGCGGCGGCGCCGCGGCGCGTGTGCGTGTGTGCCGCACGTGGGGTCACCGCCCCGAGCTGCCGGGTTTGACGGGTCACGGGCCGGTCGGCCGCGAACACGCGCGCGTACGAGCGTGTGTGTGTGGTCGGTAACGGGCGCTGGCTCGTGACGCGCGATCGACCGCCGCCTGCTGATTGTCCCCAGTGGACAGGCGTTTCCAGTGAAGGTCAGGCAGGCGGGGCCGGAGGTCCCAGGCGGGGTCGCCGGGGCCTCGGTCGACGGTCACGGGCGGAGCGCTGCCGAGGCCCGCGGCGGGCGGACGGACGTCGGCTGGCGGCAGCAGAGGCCGCCCAGGGCTAAGCTGATGGAAAAATGACGGAAGCGGGCGTCGTGCGGTGAAGACCCGACGTCCGGCCAAAATACGCTGGGACAAAATCGGCGGCAAGTCGGTCCGCCACTGTCGCGTGAGAAACCGCGCCAGTCCGGCGCCCGGCGCCGGCAGCCAGCTGCGGAGTCACGTGGTCTGAATCATCGTGACTTCGCCGCTCGAAGTGCTGATGGCCGAGTGTCTTTGCAGGAGCCCCGGCCAGTTTTAACCGGAGTGTCCACGAGAGTCGGAACCATCGTGGCATGGAAGGCGAGAGCCGCAAACTACTTGTTTCAGAGGCGTAATGACTTTGAAGGGAATGATTGCGTCTTGATCGACTTTTCAGAGGTACATAAGGTTGGTCGAGAAATATGAATAATCACGTTTTCAGACTTCATTTTTAAGAGATGCAGTGATAAATTTAAGGAAAAATTAGCACGAATATTTAGCAGTGACCAGTGACCATTAATGCCGTTATGCAGCTCAGTGTTTCTTATTCTGCTACAAACCTTCCGAGGTCGACAAGACATTAGAAAACGTAAGTGACCTCCTGGTTTCGACCTAAGGTGGCCTTGACTTAAGTACGGACTATAGTGCAAAGGACACTGATACCATGCCTGAACTCAATGCGAACGATTTATGGAGACCAGAGTCGTAAAACGCTTAAAACGTTTGTTTTCAGCAAACGACCGCCACCGTGCCATTATTCCCCCACGAAATGCCCTCGCAAAGCGCATGGGTCAGTGAGGTGTCAATGTGTCGTTTTTAGATCTTTAGAGAAAATTTGAAACATTTTTCCTATTCTTTGCTAGAACATTCTGGGCGGGTGGAAGCAGGCGCAATGCCTTGAGGTTGTTTGCATTTCGGCAATGGTTTGATCGTCCTGGAATTTTGCATAGCTGATTTCGGAAATTTTTACGCATTTTGTTAACGATCCGAGGTCAAGAACTTACCATATCTCTGCTCTACGACCACTTTTCTGGGGGCATGTCAAGGAGAAACCCTAATACAGTTACGGTCGTCAAGGTAGAGTTAACATTTCAAGTGTTGCGTAGTGCTCATTCCAGCTCAGGCTTATGTCCGGCTGCCACCCATGGTCTCAGAGGTCTCCGCACTACGGCCCTTACTTGGGTCGAAGTCATGTTAGGTGGTTTTAATCCTCATCACCTATCTGTCCCATCGTCAGACTTAGTTCTGGGCCGCTCAAAATCCCCTATATGTTGTCTCTGGGATCCAATGAAAACCGAAATTTACTGACATGACTTCCTTTGAAGTCAACTACAAGGTCACTGTGCAACTTGAAAAGATGAACCTGGATGTCGCCATGACGCGTAGCCAACAGATCAAGCTAAATGCTCGTTCTGGTTCATTGCTTTATTACCTTAGGTAACTGGAAATGGTTGGAGGTCGTATCCCCCCTCCCCCTATACGTCGAATGTGTCCAAAATAGGCCAATCGGCGGATACTGACGGGCTTAATTGGCTTGTGACATTCCACGCTACAACGCAATAACTGGCAACAGAACACGAATGAAGAGGAAACGGGAAAAGTTCGCGGAAAATCGCTTTGAAACTGCGTAAATATAGTTTCCGGGCATCATAGCGTACAACAGAAATAATTGCTAAGATTTCAGTACACAGCTTATTGATGTAATCATCATTAGCTCAGTTGTTATTTAACACAGTCTGAGATCGAATGTTTTTTTCAGATAGTCGTGTTTTTTCAGAGTTGTAGAATCCTTACATTGAGCAGTCGTGTATTTTTTCCTTTCTTGGCAGGACGTGACGCGACTTGGTTCCTCCTCTTTTGTGTTGTATGGCGTATTGCAAATAAACTTTGGGGTTTTGTGTAGTACAACTGTGGAGTAGCAACAGTCATGGTCACCTGATTACTACGGTACACCTAGTATACCTGGTTAGCAACGGGTAGGAAAAAACTCCGTCTATTTCAGTTCAAAACACCATTTAAGCTGGGGCGCTCCCGTTTACAGGTTACGAGGCGGCTGCCCTGTTTTCTGTTGGGATGGAAATACAACAGCACTTGCGTCAACAGAACTTGTTCGGACTCTTCTGATGAGCAGCCGTAAAACGAAATCTTACCCTTGGCGTCCTCAGCGCTGTGTACAGAAGAGCGAAAATTGGCCGAAGGCCTCATGAATAGTTTTCTCCGGAGATGCCGGGTTGTCGCTGAAACAGATGTAGCCCAGCTATCTCTGAGCAGTTACCGATTAGATAATGTGCAGCTGTTCGTAAGCGAGCATCTGACGAGCATTCTCTTAATCTCTCCCCGTTCGTTCCACAGCGGTTGGCGCTCCGACGGTCGACTTTACGCCGGGACAAATGGTCATTAAACGCTCGCCGGACATCCATCTCGGAGGGGCCAAGCACGCCCATAAAACGCGTCAGGTCCGTCTCGTGCGATAAAAAACGCTCAAACCATAGGCTGTGAATGCGCGGACGGTCGTGAAGCGAACGCCCCGTCCAGTTCGATTTATCGCGCATTAATTCAGGACTGGGCGTCGCTGGTCGTCGGGTCCTATGACTCGGCCGGCCGCGCGCCGCCTGAAAGGCGCCCGGCGCGGAAAGAATTCACATAATTTACGGGATTGAACAATGCGTGAACCGGTTCAGGTGCTCTCGGGAAAATCGGCCGGGCGCCTCGCGGGAATCTCGCCTCGGTTCGGTCAGTTCTGCCGGACAGGTGGGAGACGATGTCGTCTTGTCCGCCGGAAACGTCACTGCACAAAAACATGTCTTCATGACCCTTCAGAGCAGGGCTACGTTCCCTGCAGGCAGGGAGCGTTTCCGCGCGAGTGCGCCTGTTACATATTACGCCTAGTACCTGCTACGAATGCTGCTTTTCAACAGATGCAATGTCCGCCGCGCCATCTGATAAGACCCAAACGGACTTCTTTGTTTCCGCTGGAGGCGTCGGCAGACCTAAAATCAGACACTGCTATAAAACATCCACGTCACTTCTGACAACTTTTCTGAAAGTGTCCCTAGTGTTCACGATGGGATTAAGAACGGTGCTCTGCAACGATGACGAATTAAGCCCAATTTCCGTCCTCTACAACAGCAGTACCTAAAGTCGCATGACCCAAGACTTGCACAGGATTAATGGCTAGGCATTCATATGCATGGCATTGCTTGCAGGGAATAGGAAAATCGTCGGATGATCCCTTAAGCTCCCGCCTGGAAAGTGCACGTGTTCGATTGCTCGGGGCCGCAGCGTTTTCCCGGTGCGGTTCGCTGTTTTGTTCCCAGTGGGCCTTGGCCAGCGTGGCCTTGGTCGGCGGCCGCCTCGGGGCGTCGGGCGGGCGCGACCCGCGGCGATTCCGGCGGGAGGGCCGCGCGGAAGGTGGCCGCTGGGCGTGGTCGCCGCCGCGGGCGATGCCCGGCCGACGCGACGCGTCGTTTGTCAGACGCGTCGCATTCATGCGGCGGCGGCGCGCCGCCGGCCGGCGTCGTTTTTGCCGCATTAGACCGACCAAGTGGCCGCGCCGGCTGATGCGCCGCATTAGGCGCGCACCAAATGACGGCAAAAATGGCTCAATGCCACTTTTTCCCGTCCGTAATTAAGCTAATCAAACAATTCGGCTAAACGCAACCGCGTCATACACAGGCGAAGCATTAGCGGTTTTTCTTGCCGTTTTCACACGCTCGCCAAGGCCTGGCCGCGCGCTTTTTGCACGCCGAACGCGGGAGCGCTCATGCTTGAAGGATGGACCGCGCGCGCCCGGTTGCGTGCGGCCGCCCGTTCGGGCAAGGCGAAACGACGCGGCCGGGGCGGCCGGGGCCGAGGGTCCGGCGCCGTCCACGGCCGGCCGGCGCGGCTTGAGGCAGGCCGCGGGCTGGAGTCGGCGGCCGCGGCGTGGGGCCGGCGGGGCGGCGGCCGGCCGGAGGCCCGCGGGTCCCAGCGGGAGGTTCATAACTCAGCCGGCCAAGGTCCGAGCCGGTCCCGGGCGGGACGCGCCGCCGGCCGGCCAGTGTGAAGGGAGAAATGTAGCGGCTACCTTTCACAGCACGTGCGAGCCGGACGGACCGACGTTGTCCGTGAAGTATCTCCATGGAAGGGAATTCGTCGCCGTGCTCGGCAATCTCCAGATAGCTGCTGATCGATCACCCTTTTCGCGCACGGTAGCGAGTGCGCCTCCGACCATGTTGCGAAACGAAGCGCCGTTTGCATTCGTTTGAACTGGAAAGTTTTACACAAATCAGCGAGCACTCGTCACTCTTCTGGACGTCCTCCGATCGTTGCTCCGGAGTCCTCAGCAGGCGCCATGGTCTCGGGCGTCCTCCCGGTCGTTCCTTCCGAGTCCTCAGCAGCCGCCACGGTCTCGGACGTCCTGCCGATCCCCATCCTCCCGCGGAGATGGATCACCCAGCGTCGACACCGATCCGGCTACCGGCCTTATTGTCCCAGCTGTGCTCTCATTAAACCGGCCTCGGTCGGCGGGGGACCCGCTGAGACGGCTTCTGTGGCGGCACCGGCCTCAGCACGGGCATCGGTCCCGCGGCAACTGCGCATCTCACCACTGCGACTGTGAGCTACCACGGGGTGCGCGACTTAAAATGAAGTGACCTGTAGCGTAGACCTGGCTCGATTTGCCCGGCTTCAGATGGAAGAGATTGGTTAGCTAATGAACATCGTTATCATTATTTCAACCTTCGTTATTGTCGGAGACGCTGGTTTATATGAGTGGCTATAATACGCATGAAATAATGAGCGCTGTAAAACAATTATAATCATGCCGAAAATCCAGGGGGATCATAAATACTTTTTCTGATTTTATCAAGCTAACTGTGGAGCGCATATCACCATAATGGGCTGTTACATCATGGTGATATATCTGCCCCTTTCAGCATACGATGCTTTGGATGCATGTTCCTCGTTTATGTCATCAGCTTGTTACGCTCTTCAGTTGTTACATTACTCCTTTACAACCTTTGAATGGCTAAACACCCAACTGCGCATTTTCCGCATTTATAAGCATAGCTGTTGTAATGTTTCAAATGTCCTGTGAGGCTGATCCCGGTGATAACTACATCAGCACTCTGTGCTGACGTCCTGTGGGTTACATCCGGTCTATATTAGGAACACAAAAGGCGCTGTGAGCTCAGTGGCCAGGAGCACCAATGGAATGAGGCTAGGGACGGGGAGCACTCACGGGATGTGGAGTAGCCATCCGGTGACAATGAATACAGTATAACCAACAGCAACGACGGCTGGAGCCACATTTTTCTAAATTTGGGTCCATTAAACGACGGACTGAGAACTTGCTATGCACACTTTTTGTGAGCTGACCCTAATCCAAATGCCAGCAGCATTCAAGTTAAAAAAGCCAAAAAGGTCTGTTAAACATCTATTATATAAGAATATATTACTCTAATTGCCTCCAAATGAAGGCAAACGGGTGAGGCGGGAAACAGATGAGACCATTTAATAGCTTCTGTTTGACTATGTCACATCTGTTCTTTCCACTCCCTTTGCTCTTTTATTTTGACATCCGCAAAGTAATCCACTGGTTCGCATTCGGACCCTTTCCCATCAATTAACAGAGGGGAGATAATTTCACACAAATGTCTTTCTTTTGTTCTCTCAGCAGCTCTGTGAAGGGCATTTCCGGGAACCATAGGACGTGCCTCACTAAAACAATAAGATGCCATCAAAAAGGAGCACCTGGCAATTATGTCATTTGTTATAAATGAAAGTTGATTCAGTTGGCCGAAAAAACTTGGTGCTGCTATTTATACGTTGACTTTTGACGTATAGATAAGGTAAATTATCGTAAGATAAAGGTAGCAGTTTTCTTGTTTGATATGCAGTGCCCGCCAAAAAATGAATTCATATGAACAACAATTCAAATGCATGAATGGACGGATCTCCTTCATTTCTTCTCTGAACAGACGCGCCAGTTTTAACGTCTGCGACTTGGAGATGTTTACTGGGCTCTCCTGTGGGAATCTCGACCAAGCCATTACCGCTCCCGTCTGGTAACAGTCGACCGCTGTAACACAACGCCTGCGTGGCATGTTTCTGTAGCAGGTCGCTTCTGTCGCCAGTCGACAGCGAGCCTATTTCTCCCTGGACCCAAACAGCGCCCACGTCCCGTTCATCGTCCTTCTTTCGGGCCCGGGCGGCGCTGGCAGCCGAGCCGCCCGGCCGAGCGCACCGGGAAACACTGCGGAAACAGCCAAACACATGTCACCACCCGCCGGGCAACAAGGGCACGCGCCGCCGCCGCGCGCGCCGGCCGGGTGCCGCTGTTGCGCGCGCGCCGGGGCCGTGCCACGCGCCCCGACCACCTGCTCTTGTGAAATATGCAGCGATCCGTCAACTGGATGGCTGGGAGCCTTATGCGACAGTTCTGGGCCGGCGCCGGGCCACACAAGACAGGTTCACCCCAGGCGTCACGGATACCGTCCAGACGCAAGCTCCCTCCTTCCAGGGGGCGTGACGAGAGAAGGGGCGCACGGTTGGTGGGGAAGGGTGCGACTGCATAGTTCTCCAAACGCCGTTATTTGACTTGGAGCAGAAACGAAGGGAGGAGATGACAAACTAATGGCTCGCGGAAATGCTGGAATGTATACAACGGTGAAAGCGGGGCGTTTTCTCAAACCTCCGTATCTTTTTTCTGACCACAGATACCCAGCCCCGGTGACAAGCTACGTTTCCCATGGAAGACGAATCGTACTTTGGAAAGATAACAGAAAAATAAATGCGAGTGCTGTTTTTTTAAGTCAGAAAGAGCAAAATGGAAAATGCTTTCGTAAATGGAAACAGGGCGGACCGAGGAATTTTCAGTGGGGAGGGGTCTCTCTCTGAGAGGTGCCATGGGCGGCCTCCAACAAGGGCGCCTACAGTTCGGAGGGGGCGCCTTTGAGACTAAAAGCGCTGCTGTGGGAGGGGGGACGCCTTCGGTGGAAAGGGGCGTTTTCAGGTGAGCGGTAAGGGGCGCCTTCATCTGGAAAAGGCTGCCTTTGACGACAGAAGCCTCTTGTGTGGAGCAGGGCCGCCTTTGGTGGGAAGGGGCACATTCAGCTGGATGGAGTGCTTTCGGTTCGGCAGGGGCATCTTCGTTGGCGAAGACAAATTCAGTTAAGCAGAAGTCAGCGGGGACGCTTTAGGTGGAGCGAGGACGCCTTTGAGAGCACGGGCGCTTTGTGGTTTCGATCGGGGAGGGGGAGGAACATGCCCCTTTGCCCCCCCCCCGTATCCGTGTCTGTATGAAAACGGCTTCGTGTATCAACACATGAAACGGGTCGTTATCAGTCGAACGCCTTCCTTCGTCACGTGACCGAGCAATGTTTGTCGGGTCCGGTCAGCCAGCGGTTTGTGCGGTTCGGTCAGTGGCCTTTAACGCTACTCGGGCTTTTGATTATTATTCCACTCTCCGACCCCTAACTGTTTTCAACGGTTTCGGTGAAATCGTTATCTCGGGTCTGGAGATCCGAGATAACTCGGTTCTGCATATCGGATCTGCTCCTCGAACGCCATTACACGTTGCCGGGGATTATACATCCCTCGCTCTGGTCTGCATATGTTCCTCGGCCTCCGTCGGCGGCCAGTGACCCCAGCTGGAGCGGGGGCTTCTCGGAAGGGATCGCCGCCGCCTGCAGCTGATGTTGCAGGATGTGGCGGATTACTGGAGCAGCTGGAGCCGCCCCGCGCCGGCCGGTCCGGCCACTGCAGAGGACACGCATAATCGGCAATCTGGCCGCATAATGCGAGCCGTCCGGCATGCCGGATGGCGCTGTTGAGAGAACCACCTGCGGATGGTTGTCGCCCATCGCTGAGCGCCCCGCCGTAGCACCGATTCGAAACTAACAGGAAAATCACCAACTCCAGAGGCCCTTTCCAAAAGGGTGGAAACGAAAGTGAGGAAGCGAAGCTACATCATCGTTGTCGTTTTATCGTAGTTTTAAAAGTATTTAGCCCGCTTTGTGCTCATATTCCTTGAACTCGGCGCTGAGCCGCCGAGTCAGTTTGTTGAGCGGCGACCGGTATCGAAAGGAGCGATCGCCATATTGTTAGCAAGTAACCATGCCAAGCCATGTGCTTCCGCTCCGCCAGACGACGTCCAGGGCGTCCACAGCAGAACAGAGACCTGAAGCGTGATGACGTCACAGGTCAGACGCGTCGCCGCCGGCCCCGAGGCGCGTGCTGGGGCCGCCGCCAGTGGCCGTCGCGCCGTCGGCAGCTGATAAGAATCCGGCCGACGACCCGCGCGGACGGGAAATAAAATAAACGTCGCTATCGACACGCGCAGGACCGCGGCTCGGCGCCGTATCCGCCACTGATCGCCGCCGTCAGCGCCGGCCGCGCCACTATCGGCGACGACACGTGCGACGCGCAACTGCGCGCCGCGATTGTCGAGATGCTATCTGCGGCGCCCGGGGCGACCCGCGCTAACGTCCGTCGAAATAGCCGAACGCCGAAACAAGGCCCTAATGAAAGCGTGATTGGCCGGCGATAAAGCGGCCCGGTGACGTCTATGGGGAAATTTCCGCGGCCGCGGCGTCGCGCGCCGGCCGAGAGCTGCGGCTGATTTTCCGCGCCGCGGCCAGTTCGATCGGTAAGGCGCCAAAGTTGGCCCAACTTCGTCCATTCATCGGCGGCGGCATTTCAGGGGTCCATGGAAACCTGCTGAACCCACTAATGCACTCGGGCCGGCCGGCGACATCTCGTCGCGATCATGCTCGGCGAGGTTTCCCGCGGCGCTGCGAGAGGAGCGCCTGCCGGCCGAGGTCCGTGTGACGTCATTAGCTCGTCTCGTCGAATGTCGTTACTCCCACGCGCTTGTCGCACGCAGACGTGGCACGTCCTCTACATCTGCGCCGTATCATGTTTCTACTGGCCGTGTACATGTTTCTGGCGATTTGTGCTTGCGGGCCTCATCTGCAATGTTGCACCTTCTGCCGGGTTTCCGTTGTTTATTGGCTGCTCTGAGAATGAGGTAAAGGATTACCATGTTGCTCGCTGCCACACATTTCAAGTCTTAAGTTGTCCACTGGAAGCTCTGAGGACTCCTAGACGTCATGGGGCCTAAGACGTGTTTATGCGAGGTTGCCTTTGCCAAACAGTGCGAGTCGAACAAGCGTTTTGTAACTTTCAGAAAGTACAACTGAAGGGCAGTGCGTAAGTCATACTTACGACACAGGCAGAGGTGGCCTTTTTGGCCTGGATTCGCCATGAATTGCCAACCTTCATAAGCCCATCTGCTGGGTCCATCACAGGTCACTGAACTTACATATGAAGCATTGACGTAAGTAAATTGGCGAACTGCATTTCGATTGAAACGTACGTGCAAGAACGGGGGCGTCCCACATCTTTCTTTGTTTTTTTACGGTGCCTTGCGACTTTTCACGAAAAAATCGAATGGCTTCAGAGCTCTTCATATGCACAATGCTTAAGAATACGGGAATGCAGAAAGTAGTCCAAATATCCTTCAACGGCTTCTCGTAAACTGGATGGTAATATTAAACCCGACAGTGTCGCAGATCAATTCAAGCCAAGCGCGCATCGCGACGACACATTCCACGTCATCACAACGTCTGCACTTCATCACCGTCCACTCCCAGGACCGGCCGTCGCCGCTCCCGACGGCCCGACCCCCCGAGGGCGCCGCCGCTTCCGGGCGCGGACGGAATTCAAAGCAGCGCGCGCCGGCGGCCCGGACGCGCGGCGGCCGGATGCGCCGCCGAAAACTGGGCGTCCTCTGGCCGCGCGCGTCAACGCGGCGGCGCCGGCAGATCGGCGCGATAGGCCGGCTGCCGGGCCGCCGCCGCCGCGGCCGAGTTTCGGCCGGCGCAGGTGGCCGGCGCCCGCCCGCCGCCGCTGAGCGATGACCTCCGGCCGGGGTGATGTATCTCGGAATCCATCTCGTGCCGGCGCCGACGCCGCGCCGGCCAGCGCGGCCGCCGCTGTTTTCGCAGGTTTGATTCGGGCCGTCGCCGTCGATGGACAGCCGGCGGCCGTCCATCTCGGCGCCGCCGCCGGCGGCCGAGACGGACAGCCGCCTCCGCGCGGCCCGACGCGTGTCATCGCGCACTAACGAGGTCACGAAGACGCCGCCGCCCGGCTTCACCCGGCCGCCTCTGAATCACCGACGGTTTACGCGGTTCAGCTCGCTCTGCACAACCGCCAACGCGGAAACGGCTCGTCGTCCCAGGCCTCTGGCGTGCGTCACACGCGGGCGGGGGGCGCCGCTTTCGCAACGCGGACCGGTTCTACGCACATTTTGTAACCGCGGCTGTCAGTTTTCATTGGAGGCTCGGGGACCGACACGTGCGTGGCCCGGCCCGTTGTCACCGCCCTCTGGCTTTGCGCGCTGCCGGGCCGGGTGGGCGGTGTTTCGAGACGGCGAAACGCAGCGCTTTTCAGCATGAGTCATTCGTTAGTTGCGTGCAGGTTATTTGTCTTCAATGGTTTTGAAACTCATCGGGAATGAAAGGGAATGGAAGCAGTCGTGCTTCGTAAAATTTAATGGTTAACGCTGTCACAGAGCTGCTCGGACCGGTCCTAATCAAGAACACGTCGCAAGTTTGCAGAAAACGTCGGAAAACGCAGGATTTGCTTGCCATTTATGGACACTGAAAAACTTAGTCACTCGGACCCAACGGAACGCGCACTCCACTCCGCGCTCCGAAGGCCGTCATCTTATTTCGCATAGCCCATGCCTTAGTCAGGCATTTTACGATGCAGCCGCCCTGTTCTGCGTTCGCAGCGAAGTTCGCGCATGTTGTGCACCGTGTCAGTATGGGTTTGACAGTTGGCCCTGACAGCTGATAGAAACCAGCGGAATTTAATCTCGGTTCTTGCAGCTGTCAACGCTTAAGATTCTCTCCGATGACAGTCGCTCGCACGATTCAGACTTACAAAACCTCGCTGGATATCTGTTTCAGGGTCATGTCAGTTTCAACCTGCGGTGGCGCCTGGGTAAATTCGTCGGCTGTCTAGAACAGAGCCTGTAAATCAGCCACAGATACCTTGTACATGAGGAGGGAAAGAGGCGGGGAACGCCAGACACCCTTGCAAAATCCCTCGAAATATTTCCCCGAACCGCCGCGACCGGTACAACGCATCGAGGTTTCCCCTGCACGACTGCATGCAATGCATGCACGAACCGTGAGAGAGACCGTTCGACTTCCCTTACACGGATTCAGAAACGGGATCCGGCCAGTCTTTCCCCACCGAACGGTCCGAGCGGCTGCACGGTTCACACCCGCAGTGCAAGCGCGTTGAACCCTCGTGGACGAGGGAGAAGCCCGCGCTGCTTCGCAATAAACAGCGTCGGAGGCCGCCGGCTGTGGCGGCGCCGACGCCCCTCTTAACTCACAGAGCCGCGGCAGGGCCGCCGTTCTGCAAACCCTTCCCGCAGAAGGCGCCGATCACTGCCTGTAATTGGCACCGCGCCAGTCAGGCGGGCACAGGGCGCCGCCCACTGCGGGCTGACCTTCCCGGGGCGGCGGACGGCGCCAGCTGCAGGACGGCGCCGGACGCTCAGGTGCGTCGGGAACCGGACCGTCGGGTTTCGGCCCGTCCGGCGCCGGCTCTGAAAGTGAAAATTGCGGTGGGCGCCCATGGAAATCGCGGTAAAAGCTGCACGGACGAGTTGGAACTTGGTCGTTTCTGTCAAGGTCTTCTTGCGCCTTCAGTGGGTAACTTAATAAGAGGTATAGTAGCTGTAAATAGATAAGCAGATAAGGTGGATTTCATTTTTGCAGCTGCCGCCTTAATGCCAAAAACGCCACTGTTTTACCGCAGACGTGTCTAAAGCCATGACAACGGCCTATCCATGCTGCGAAGCCTTGCGATGATGCATCAGGCTGGTTGAAAGAAAGCGTAAAACAGGAAACTTGGATCATAAGCACTATTAGAAGGGGATGACGTGGTTTCACCATGTCCTTATGCGGTTTACAATCCCATGCTTTTCCTGGTTTGAACAATTTCCTGGGCGGTACGATGAGAATTACAACTCCTCTGGGCAGTAGACCCACTGCATGCATTACTGAACCCACCTAACACTGATGACTGGACGTCTTACACTGTGTGTCGTTTCAAGTGAAACACCATTAATTAACCGTGACGAGGAAAAACAATTACCGAAGCAGCGGAGCGCCGCTTTGCAGCTCCGCCGGCGGGAGTGGCGGCTGCGGAACGCCGGGCCCGTTTTTCGATATTGTTCAGCTCCGCTGGCTGCGGCTGGGGTGGGGGCGGGGGTGAGGGGGCTGAAGGTCCTCCAGAGTCAGCCTCGGATGCCTGCAGATGCCTCGCCGGTCAAGCGGTGACGTGTTACGTCCGGGCGCCGCCGAACAGCCTTGTCCGAATGAACTGGCCGACGGTAAAAACGGAGCTGGCGCCTTCCGTCTGTCTCAGGAGGCCGGACTGTCCGTCTGTCTCAGGAGACCGGACTGTCCGTCTGTCTCAGGAGATCGGACTGTCCGTCTGTCTCAGGAGGCCGGACAGTCCGTCTGTCTCAGGAGGTCGGTCTGCCGGACCATTACCTTCATCTCAGGAGACCATTGCAGGACGGATTAGCGGCTCGGTGACTACTGGAATTAAAGCGGCTCTAGCCGGCGGCCGACAGATGGTCTCCGGTGGCGTCACAGAGAGGCAGCCCAGCCTCTGTGGAGCGTCTGAGGAGGGGTGAGACGAAACGCACCTCTCCGGCCATAACTGCGACCGACTCAGATGCGACAGGGAGACGAACACGGCAGACGAAGGACTGTCTCAATGGAGGGCTACGGGGAGGGCTGATACCTCATTGAGGGAAATGGTAGGTTTTGGTGCGCTCCTGAAGACAGATCGGTGGTGGTAAAATTAGACATTCGCTTTGAATAAGACTCGGAGAAAGAGATCGATGATGTTGTGATGATGAGGAAACTGTTTAAGTAGGCTCTTGACGATAAACATGTGGTGTTTTAATGTCACGATTATGATCATAATCATGTATATTATCGATAAGTGTAGCTGTGCTGTCGAGCTACTTTGTGAATTACACGACACGAGATGTCAGGCCCAACCCACCCTCTGCGTTGACCTCTGTTTTGAAATTGATGGATCGATCTGTTTACAGGAACGGCGTTAGGATCAGAGTCTGCGCTAAACTAAGCAGTACGTTGCACAGGCGGCGTCCGTGATATTTCCGACTCCAGTGCTGACATGCGGAGAGTTCAGGCTGCAAGTTCACGAAGACGCCCTCTGCTCGGCCAGCTCAAATCATCGCCCGAGGCAGCCAAACGATCCCCGGTCCGTGACGCCGGGCCGGACCGCGTAACAAAGCCGTCGCCGTCGGCCGGCGCCGCCCCTCCACGTGACGGGGCGACGACAGCCGTGACCCGCGTGTGACGCGTGACAGCTGGATCCCTGGCCGCTGTCGGCGGCGCCGCGTCGGGCGCGACGCGGCGCCGGCGCCTGCAAACGACGCGGTGGCGGGGATCCGGGAGGCCGCGCTCCCCGCCGCCGCCCCGGATCCCCGGATCACGCCTCTGATAGGGATTAGCGCGGCGGAGGGCGGGGAGACGGCGCGGCTTACGGCGCTGATAGGGGCCGACACATAACGAGCGACCGACGCAGAAGTGGGTCGTCCGGGCCGTTAAACCCCCACTCTCGCCGTACGAGGCCGGGAGGTCCTCGCACGCGCGCTGCTCGGGAGGAGACCTACGCGACTACTTCTCCAGGCAGTTGCAGCTTGCAATGTCTGAGACCACAAGTGAATCGTTGCATTCGGTTGTTCTCTGCCTTTTATGCTTTTTGGACCTCTGTCAAAGATGAAATGCATCCACTCAGAGTTTTATTATCGGATATCGCAGTATTTTAAATGACCTTGCGAAAATGTTGTGAAGAGAGCTCATCTCAGCACAATAATTACAAATATAACCATTGTCAAAGAAGGAAAGTAAAACATTCCATTCCAAGGTAAAACATGCTTCCTGAGGCAAGAGAAATATCACGTACAATCATATGAACCTTGTACATTAATTCTATCGCTCTCGCCTTCTGATACCATTTTTTAACAGAACATCGTGATTCGGATATGAAGGCGTGCCCTCGGTAAACCAAATAACTCCCGCCAGTCAGCCTAAGCTGGAACGGCGGCACCCGATTGTCTCGGCTTTATACGATCAACACGCACTCTCTAACGAGGCGGCAGATGACAGATGACCAGCGCCACGGCCGGCTAACCAACTCCGACAAAAACACAACGCCTCCCGCCTTTTTTGTCCTTCATCTGCCCGCATTTGGCCGCACGGCGTTCCGCAGCGCGGCCGTGGCGGCGGCGCTCTTACGTCACGAGACCCGCACTTCCTCGTCGGCGTCGACAAAACCTCCGGTCACGTGATGCGCGACGTCACCATGTCACTGGTGCGGGGAGGGGAGCGGCGTGCAGGGGGAAGCCTCCACGCCGCGGTTCGGCCTGACCCGGAAGGATCGCGAGCCCCCAGCCGAACGCTTTGTCCATGTCGATGTCCAGCGACAGGAGCGGTTGGAGACAGGTGGTGATTATCGGTGATTACGTATTCGGCTAATTCCATCGTGCGCCCCGTGGAACGAGTTTTCCTGATAGTTCGCCTGGTAACTGGCGGTGCCGATAGTTACCGAGTGAATTATGGAAAAAGCGCGAATCGTTCCGTTGACCTTGTCTGCACTGACATGTGTCCTCGCCAATCTTTTTATCGTGATCACCAGGTCGCGACACAGAATCTTTAATCACCTTGGCATCAAAAACTGTAATCTCATTTAGGAAGCACGAAACTGGCATGCATGAACTCCTTCACCGACCAGTAGTCTTCTTGCCTGTTGTAATCCTGGCTTAGCTGTCCCGTTTGGCTCACGCTAGTCTGCAGACTCAGGCCTCACTGTCAGTCGTTCTCAGCCTGTCCACCGTTTCCAACTGACCCGGAGTTTGAACAGCTTACCGTTTATCTGCCTGCCGGCTAATTAGCGCACTCAGCATCAACCGAATGCATCAAGTCAGAGCTCCGTGCGCTAGAACTAGTATATCATGTGAATTTATTAATCAAATAGCTACGGCTGTCAGCTAAACGAGGCCCGGTGCTCCAGGAGCTCGCTGGTAGCGGTAAATGAAGCTGAGTATCGGGTGCAGCGCAGCGGCCTCTCGAAGCCGTCAGCCAGCCCGTCGGCTGTCGAGTGCCGTGAAGCTCGCGGCTTCGCGCCGTCCGCCGCGCCGCGGAGCCGTCGGCAGCGCGCCGCGTCAGCCGTCTGGTGCGCCGCGTTAGCCGCCGGCCGCGCGCGGCGCGCCGAGGCGGGCTCCGAAGCTCTGCCGGGACTGGCCCGGCCTCTGAGCGGGCAGGGCAGTGCACCAGCGGCGCCTAAGCCAGTCCGGACGCCGTGTATAATGGGAACGGCGGGTCGACGGGCCGGCTTCAGGGAACAGCGGATTACGGGCGGGCCGCCCTCGAGGCTTAACCGCCCCGATCTGGCGTCGGCGTAATAGTTCGAGTCAAGCTCGCCTTGAATCGCCAACTTAGCCCAACGACTTCAAGGCTGAAAGGGCCCGGATTAATTTCTGATCTCATCACTGAAAGCTGTTAATAAATGTCCCGGGCCGGCGTGGCGTTGGAGAGATACGGACACGGCCAGCCAATGTCTGCAAAGTTGCCAAACATGGGCAAGCTGTACAATGCTGGGCGTTGCAACTTAGCGCGGTGGTGGTATTTTGAAAGGTGAGTTGTATCGAAACATCTGTAGGTACGTAAGCACAGCACGCGACCAGAGCTAAAATGACATGGTAAATCCAGATGCAACGTAGAGCAAGATAAAAGCATGGACAGTCATGTCTAATGGACTTAAATCATGGCCGTGTTATCTGTCGTTATGTAAGCATCCTTTACTCGCAGAGAGCCAGTGGCAAGAGATCCCAGACAATCATGAAATGAGGAAAATCAAGCGGAATCATTCCACACTTAGAGCCAAAATAGTCAGGGATGCCACGATCGATATCGCTGAAGGCACCTGAAGTCGTGAGTCGAATATCGCGACCAGTTCATTCCTGAGTGCTGCGCTGTTGGGTCTGTTGACCACGTAAGCTTCGCTTCCCTCCACGTGTCGCGCCCGCGATATTCCTCGCGCCAAAGCCGGGAGAGCTGCGTGATGACAACGGGGACAGCCACGCCAGCTCGCCGCTAAACCCGGCAATCCTCGCACGGCTTCCGCCCCCCGCCGACCTGCCGGCTCCGTCACGCGCCCCAGCGCTCCGATCTCCGGCGGCGGCCCCGCAGGTCGCTCACCACGGAAGCCGGTGCAGGCCGCCAGCTCCGGCGCCGGTGACTAATCGTTCCGGGAGTGAATCCGCTCTGCCGGACCATCTGCCGGCCGCCGCCGCCGCCGTCGCTGCACGCCATCGGAGCGGGCCGGGCACGAGACCCGCCGGACCCGCGGCCGCAGCCCCACCTCGCAGATGCCTATCAGCCTGGGTTCGGCCGGGCGGCACGGCGGGAAAGCCATCAGGAGCGGCCCGGATGCCGTGGCGGGCGGCCGCTCTCGATAATGGCGTGACCCGTTAGCGTGAACGTCCGCCGGAGACGCGTGCGGCCTCGCCCCCAGTGTAACGGTCCCCCGTCTGCAGCTCCGGGCCGCCGATCCTGCAGGTCCGCCGCCCCGTAACCCGGCTCGAAGGCTGACCCACACCGGCCATATGCACAGGTCGGGCTGCAGGCCGGGGCTGCGTGCTCACGGGTGGAGGAGCGTCCGTCTCATTAGGGCGTCCTGAGCCTCAGCCCGAAATCCGGCGGAAATGATGACCGATGACCTGTCCGAAGGCTGCGCGGTCCATCGTGGAGCCATAGGATCTTCCTCGCGGAATCCGTGGGCGTCTCTCGAAATGCTGGTCTGCCGTCACGTCTGCGCCTTCGATGGCCAACCATCACCTTCTGAGATTGATGATCGCTCTCAGGTTCCTAAGCCTCCTCGCGGAAACGGCCACATCCCCTTCGGAGAAGACACACTTCTCCCGAATTCATTTCAGTCCCATCCGCAGACCGGAAGAAACCTATCGGAGTCAGCGAATCAGCGTCTGAGCAGGAAACGACCCCATGGACCAATGCATCAGCATCAGAATTGACAGATTCATGTTAGAACTAGGGAATCCCTTTCAGAACTGGAGTGGCATGTGACGTCTTGTGCAGTCAGCAGGCGTTTTCATGCTGGTAGCCAGTCGTTACACGATCTGAAGCAGGACCGCCGGAAGCGTTCATAGCGTCAGGCCAGGGTGAGATGGTGTTCTTCATAGGGTCGCGTTGCGCGAACCAGGTCACGAGTTCCTGCGATGTATTGTTCACAGCGACTGCGGGCGGCTTTCGTCGCAGTACCGAGAGGAGCCGTTCGCCTTGTGTTGTGTTGGACCCAGTGGGGCGTTTAGCCACGTGAAGATCGATCACGAGGGGAGCATGTGCAGGAGAGGTAGCGTACACTCTTCAGGAGCAGGGACAAACTGCGGCCACTGGCGGGCCCGTCTGGTAACGTCCCGTGTCAGCTCCCCTCTAAAGCGCTCTCGCACTGTCCGCGGAACGCCTCGGCCCGCAGTCTTCAGACCCACTCACGAGTCATGACCGACTGCCGTCCGGCTCACGAATCAAGACCGACTGCCGCCCGGCTCAAGAGTCATAACCAACTGCCGCTCGACTCACGAGTCACAGCCGACTGCCGTCCGGCTCACGAATCAAGACCGACTGCCGCCCGGCTCAAGAGTCATAACCAACTGCCGCTCGACTCACGAGTCACAGCCGACTGCCGTCCGACTCACGAGTCACGACCGACTGCCGCCCGGCTCATGAATCAAGACCGACTGCCGCCCGACTCACGAGTCACGACCGACTGCCGCCCGACTCACGAGTCACGACCGACTGCCGCCCGGCTCAAGAGTCACAACCAACTGCCGCCCGACTCACGAGTCACAGCCGACCGCCGCCCGACTCACGAGCCACGACCGACTGCCGCCCGACGGCCCGCCGGGGGGTGGCCGCGGAGAACGGAGCTCATGCTGGCCCCCGGCGCCGGCCGGGACGGCTCGGACGGTCCGGCCGGGCTGAGGACGAACTCTCCGGCCGGCCGCGCTCTGGCCGCGTGTCGACCCCCGCTGAGAGCCGGGACCGGCCGGCCCGCTCTGTCGTGACGCGCCTCCGCGCCTACCGTGCAGCGCTCGCCTCCGGCTGGACGTGCAAGGCTGGTCTGCAAGCTCGAGGATGACCACTCGCCAGTCATGACGCGTACGCCGGTAGCACGTCTGCCGTGAGCACGAACAGCCAAGGCCTAGCTCTTATCTGCGCCGGGCTGCAACGGTCACGCCGGTGCAGTCTCCTTGGTTTTTGGGTCGTCTGGGAGCCAACCAGCACCATTCCCAGTTGTGGAGGACGCAGCGGGGGCACTATCTGATATTTGTGGCTTTCAGGCTATAATGTGTTGATCTTGTGTTCCTTACTTATGGGTTGCTGTTTTAGCTGTTCGTCCCCTTTCGCATCGTCGGGAAATTATTACCGAATCGTGGTCCAATTTCCTCCGATCAGCTCCTCAGCTGCAGGCGACGGCCCCTCCTCCGCTGCCCCGGCCGCGGCACGTCCGCCACGCCGCCGGAGGGCCGCCGTCGAACACCTGCTGGGACGCGACACGGCCGTCCTGCCCGGCACCGCGGCGACCGGGGAGCAGCGGCTGCTGTCTGCGGTAACCGGAGCCGCCGCCGGCCCGCCTGATTGGCGTGTTTTGCCGCGGCGTCGGCACGCCCGGCCGACACCGGACCTGGACTAGCGTCGCCGCGGAGACGCTCCTCCTGACGGTTAGGGAGCAGAGGAGGCGGAGACCCCTCCTGACGGTTAGAGAACAGAGGGGCGGAGACGCTCCTCCTGACGGTTAGGGAACAGAGGGGTGGAGGAGGCCCCTCCTGACGGTTAAAGAACAGAGGGGCGGAAGGGGATCCCTCCTGACGGTTAGAGAACAGAGGGACGGAGGGAATCCCTCCTGACAGTTAGAGAACAAAGGGGCGGAGGAGACCCCTCATGACGGTCAGAGGGCAAAACGGCAGAGGAAGCTCTTTCATACAGTCCAATGGCAGAGGGTTGCTCAGCTCAGAGGACAGAGGGGCGGAGGAGCGTCCTTCTTACGGTCCGAAAACAGAGCGACGGAGGAGGCCCTTCCCGACAGCCAGAGGACAGAGCGGTGGAGTGGGCTCTATCCGAAAGAGGCGTCCGGGGACAGAGGGGAGGCTGCGTAAGACTGCGACTAGTTCGGAGAGCTGAGGGGAGAAGAATGCTCCCACAGGCAGTCTTGAGCTGGGAGACGGGGGGGGGGATAGTCGCCATGCAGTTATCAACCATGATTTCACCCTCAAAGGATGTGACACTATCTTGAATACCGCCTGCTGATGACGTTAGCCACTTGAGATAAAGCCCTTGATGACATGCTTTACATAGTTGATACATGACTGTTATCATAAACAAGCAGTCGAGTGATATGTTGGAAGGGGCGAGTAAACATTCAATAAAGTGGTGATGCATGGTTCCGGTGACACACCACCGAGGTATCTGTCCTTTTTTAACGTTACTTTTTTATGCGTTATGTCGTACATTTGTGCGATAAACCCCCTCGGATGTACATAATCAGCTGCATTCAGTTTTTAGCATATATTTGGGAAACATAAATGCACGACGCGAAACAACTGCTGAAAGGGAGAAACATGTCGATATCCAATGATCTTTCAGTGCTTTGGGATATTCGTATATGGCCTTTTCGCATCCATGCATGATCTAGATCTAGACCTGGAAAGGTCCTAGAAGACGGCGTCTTTCCTCTAAGCGCATCCGTGTGCAAGGCTCTTTTGGCGGAGGGTTCTCTTCTGGCTTGCGCTTCCCCCGGGAAATCCTGATTGCACCATTGGGTGTGCTTTACACGGACGTGGCGTGGCTTCAGTCTAGACTGGCTTCATTCCAATTCGTAAATCATGGGTCGCGTTGTGAAATGATACGTGAAAGAGCACAGCTGTTCAGTTGCGGTCTTTGCAATGGCAGTCCTTCCCGGGAAATGTCGTCACCTGCGGAACGCGCCCTCTCTAGCCCAAGGAGCGCAAACACCTGGAACCTGTTCAGTCTGGGCACCATCCGGGGTTCAGTGCCACCTCTGCTAATTCCGTCCTTTCGGGAAGCAGCCGCACGGCCACGTATCGCAGCTTCCAGCCCTGTGGCCGCTGTTGACGGCTTCCAGCAGGCTTGCCCGTCGGCCTTTCCGCCGCGAGTCGCCACCTGCTGTCGCGCCATGCGCCCGGCGAGCAAGGCCAGACCTCCGTGCCTACTGAAGTCGTCCGCTGCTGTCACATAAACAGAGCAAACACGGAATGTGGCTCAGTTTTCCTGGAACGGACGGCCGTTCGTCGGCATCCCGCAGTCTTTGAGAGCTGCAGGGCCCGTCGGTGTCACGACCTCTGGGGACGGTCAAAGGCGCCAGAGCCCGCGGCCAGTTTGCACCAGGTCACCGACTTATCGCTGCCTCCCCAGTGGGGGGGGGGGGCGCCGGTGGGCGACCGCTGCAGCGGCGACGCTGCACAGTATATTTACGCAGGAGACACCGGCGGCCGGGGCCTGCCGCACGCTTATTTATGCTCCCGGTGTGCAGTTTGCCTAGCGGCGCAGCCTTGGACAATGCACGACTAGGTGTCGGCTGGTGCTCAGCCCGGGACAGCCTCAGACATTTCCGAGCGGAGTTCTCGGAAATCTGGCTGGACAGGCCCCAGTCAGGAGAGATCGATCTGTTGACGAGAGTGTTTTGTGTCCAGGATTTGGTCGCACCGCTGCAAATGACTGTCGGAAAGTTGCAGCCATTTTTAAACGTCAGAAGAGATCGTCCTCAATATAGGAGCAGTGAAAGGGGAGAGAGAGAGGGACGAGGAGCCAGACGTCGGCTCCTTAACGTCCGCGAAAAAAGTCCGCTCGTTAAGCGATTCCATTTCACTGAGTGCTTCCGGGCCATAACGGCTTCCGTAAACAGGGTAGGGTCCATTCCGCCCTGCGGACCACCCGCATATAGACGTCACAAGGCGCTCCATTTATTGTCGCACGCTCGTCACGGCGACCCAGTTCGGGGCTCCGGTGTCACTGCGCCGGCCCGACCGGACCCGGCCCACCCCTTTCACGACCGACAATTAGCCCTCGGGCCGCCGGCACTCAAAGAATCAATAAAAGTAATCGGGCCTCACTTCGGCCGGCGAAACGGCGGGTTCTGGCGGCGCGCGGCGGCCAAATGACTGGGTGGCGCGCGCTGATAACGCGGCCGGCGCGGCCGTCTCCTCCGGACCGGCCGCGGATTACCGGGCTCCCGGCGCGGCGCCGCCCGGCCGAATACCGCCGGGAATTGGGGACACTGTCCTGCGAACGCGCCGACTGTTCCGGCCGCCGGTCTTGCGGTCTCGGAAATCCGATACAATGAGGTTACCCGGGGTCGGCGGCGCACCCCAGCTGACGCGGCGCCCCGCGGCCGCTAAAAACCGGCGGCGCAGTCGGCCGCCGCGGCGCGAGTGACGTTTCGGGGACGGAGCCCGGGTCGCGTCACACACTTCGCTCACGCCCCGCCAGCGCGATCGGGGCACGAGGCGGCTGACGCGCCGGGTCTCGGCGCTCCAGCTCGCGTTCAGTCGCCTTCACGGGCGAGCGGAGCCTCGGGTTGGCCCGTCCGACCAGGCTAACCAGAAACGACAGGCAGCAACCGTCCCGTTAACCATGACCGCCGGAGGCGCCGGGCCGCCGGGCGGAGCGGACCGGACGGTTCGGAAGCTGGGGACCGGTCGACGGACGAGTCTCCGGCGGCATCGGAAGGCGCGGCTGCCGTCGGCGGGGCCGCGTGGGTGCCCCGCACGGCCGGCGTCTGCGTCAGAGGCGACCGAACAACTGCCGGTACTCCCTGCCTGGCCGCGGTCCGTGCCTCTGCCGTGGGCGCGCGCTGCAGTTCGGCGCTTTTCTCAGTTCTGGAGCGCGGCACTGCCGCGCATCGCGTCTGGAAGTCACGATGAGGCCAGTCATTTCGTGAGCTGGACTGCGGAGAACTGAGAAGGATTTCAGCAGCGGGTGGTTATTTCAGGTGGTCGGAAATAGGTTATTTATTGGAGCAATGCATCTCCAACCGCCTTCACACAGCTGTGTGCCTTAAACACTCTTCTTGAGCACTCTTCATGAGTTAGAGGGGTTTCTGTTTGTGCTAGAGACGGCGCGCATTTTGCAACCAGCAGGCCTGCAAACAGGACGCCAGACGCTGCATCTCGATGGGCTGAGGTAACTGCTGGCCCTCCACGGCGCCGGACCTTGAACTCCCGGTCACGAGTCAGCTGTTCGTCTCGCGGCGACGGCTTCCGAGCGCCGGCGCCGAACTGAACGCCGACCCCGACATTTGGCCGCCGGCCGGCTTACGTAACCGGCTGTCGCCGCCGACGCGCAGATGCAACCGAAACGCGGCCGGCTCCATGCCCCGTCGACGGTTTTTCCTGCGCGGCGGGCGATAGTCGGAACCGGAGCCGCCGAGCAGACTGCCCTGGCCCCGGGCCGGCTGGTGGCGCGTCGGCGGGGGCTCAGCCTTTCAGCACGCGAGGCGGGTCATGGTGTTGTTATGACTGGAGCGAGTGTTTACTGAGCTGAACAGCTGCGCCAGGCCGACGACGCCGGACGCGTCAGCCTGCGCCGCCGCTCGCCGCCGAGGTTTGCTATCAGCCGCTGGCCGGGAACCGCAGAAACGCCACCACTAAAAACACACTTCCAGAGCTTCTGCGCAGGTCAGTCGGCTACGCTGCCTCTTACACCACTAAAACTGCATGCATTACCAGAAGAAACTCGTTAAGTGTCGGAATGCTTAAGTGTCATCACCATCTCACAACAGCATCATAACACGATGTTTACACTGCATTAGCTGTAGAAATGGCTACGTCGCCATTGAAATAATCGTAATACCCGTGCGGTTGCCATGGCAAACAGCGGCAAAACAACGCGACGCGGCGAGCGAATCCCTCTCGACTTTCATCTCAAGAGCGCGGGACCCATTTGGCGCCGCTCTTCGAAATCTTATCGGCCTAATCTTGAACCAACAGGTCGCAGTGAGCAGCTGGGCTTACCGGGGTTCCGGGATTGCTGTGAGAGGCCCGCGTAGGCCGCCCAACCCCTGGCGCGCGAAGAAGAGGGCCTCGGACCATTTGCGACGGACGAGTTCACGGACCGGCCAAGACGGCGGCTTCTCTGAAAAACCCGCCCGAGCCCCGCCCCGCCAGAGGAAGGAACGGTGGGATCTGAGGCAGATGTCGCGTTCAGAGCTCGCCAGCGCCCGCTCCCCGCCCGCGGCGGTCGGCGGACAATGCCCCGACGGATGACCTTTGCTGTTGTCAGTGCAGGCGGTGCATTACCTTGACGGGCCGGCTGCACGACGCGTGTGTCGCAGGGGCCGCAGCAGCCGCCGTATCGGACGCCATCCAGTGGCACTCGAGGCCTTCGATAAGTTCAGCAAGTTTAGAAATCGGAATCGCAACGGTTCGCCGCAGACAGCAGCGCGTTCTCGCTATGGGCTGTTCGGCCAACCGTCATCGAGATCCCAGAAGCCTGCGCGATAAAGTGCGACCATCGCCGTCTCCGAAGAGGCCAGTCGGAGATGATTCGTTAGACGGTCACCCCTGAGCCTGCGCTCTCGGTACAGCTGCCTCCTCTGACTTCTCTGGCACGTTTACGCACACGCACATTTCGCGCCGCTGCCGATGACGTCACGGGTCGGCTCTCCACGTGTGGCCTTTGGCGCCGTGCCAGCTCCGGGTCGGTCGGCCGCCGACCAGGACAGGAATCGATAGAGCCCCAGGGTGAACAACACCGAGCCGCCGCCGGCGCCCGACCTGGGTCAAAGGTCAGGTCGCTGACCGTGACGGCGGGGACTTTGGTCCTCTAAGCAGACAGAGGGAGAGAGCGGGTAGGGGGAGACTCGGCTAGAGATCCTGGGGGAGGGGATCTAGACCCTGCTTTTTAAATACGTCACCACTAGGCTTACGGCCATGACTGGAAATAATCTTCTGATATCATATTCTGACCTCCCATAACTTTTGGAAATCTCAAGCCTTGAGATGGAGCATCAGGGAGGTGGGTTTTCCATAGCGTGAACAATTACGCCAAATATGGAACGGCGCCAGGACCGTTATGCCTTGTGCCATGTAAGAATGATAAATCTCTAGGACGGTTAACACGAAGTGACACCGACGAGATGAAATCAGTTAGTCTGACGGTACATGTGTTACTGATAAAAACTTGTTTCGGCTGAAATGATGATATTTTGCGCAAGCCTCTTGTCGTTAGTATATTTTAGGTGCGCCAACATAATAAAGTGGACCGAAACACGAGATAAAGCCTCGTTACTGTCACATTACGATGCTGACATTGATTTGGGAAGATAGCAAGAGTAAATTTTGTAAAGACATTTGGCGAATGGTTTCGAATGCCGTCGAAATTCGACATGATGTGTTTCATAATTTTTTGGAACCCCTTTGCAGGTCATGTCTATAACCAATACAAATCAAACAATGCAGGTACCAAAAATGTGAAAACATCGTGCGCTTTCTTTGTGACTGCAGTCCACTCAAGTGACACCATCCTTTGCTTCCCTGTGAACTTGGAAAAGAAAGCGGCCAGGATCAACGTGAGTGCGTGGAAATGAGCCTCAATTGCATGCGATTTCACCGTTATTATTTGGCAAGGAGGTGGGTCAAGATGAGCCATGAGGATAAGAAAAACCCCATTTTTGATTGGCATTCGCTGCCGGATCCTGTCTAACTGTAATCTCATGCAACCTTCCAGAATCCCTTCGAGTCCGATAGCACTCACACCTTAATCCCGCCGTCGCCAGCCCGCCGACGTCGTCACGTCCGTCACGGGATCACTCACCGCCAGCAGCCGCTCGAATTCTGATCTCCGGCGGGGCCCGCGCCGCATCGGATCGCGCTGAGGAGAAACTGGTGACGGCGCGTCGCCGTCCGCCGTCCACAAATCATCCGTCCGCCGAGCGGTGCGGCGAAACCGCGCTAATGACGCGTTCAGCGCGGCGCCGGCCGGCCCGCGCGGCAGCCGCGCTCGGCGCGCGCCTGCAGCCCCTATCCGGGTCGGCCGCTTGCGTCACGGCCGGACCTGAGAAGTGTCGCATGGTAATGAATAGCGGCAGTTGCACGCTGCATCGTTACCGCGCCGCTTTCTCGCCGCAGCACGCGCACGCACAAGATGATTACGCACCTCTGGCGGGCTGGCCGGCCGCGCGCCGTTTCACCACCTACTTTCGCGCCATTTCTCTTGGTCAGCGTGGCGCCACGCGCCAAATTGATGCGCCGCCAACATTTCGGCTCGGACCCCTTTGCACGGATTGCGAGGATCAGGCTGCGTTGAGGCGAGGACCCCGGGCCGACGCCAGAACGCTGCCGCCGTTCGTTCCAGAGTCAAAAAAGAAGTAATTTCCGTCGAAAGAAATATGGAAAGATCACTGCTTGGCTAGTACATGAAGTCCTCAGATGCACAACATAATGGACCAAACCCGCAAAAATAGTCAGTTCGAGTGAGGAATGATGTTGTAATGTCGATTATGTTGTAGTTCTAGGATATGTCTGACGTGCCTAAAGTATCGCTGCTTTAGCGACTCTTGAGAAGCTCCACTGTTACTGTTGGGGTATCAGGCTCGATGAGACAGTGAGCCAGCGCAGCGAGCAAACGAAATCATACAGTCAATGAAATCTAGAGTTTTGAAGGTTTGCTTGCTTGCTTGCTTGGTTTATTGACTGACTGTATGTCACTCACAGACATCTCTACAATTACACCTCTTTGATCATCATTCTCTGTACCTACACCACATGACAAAGCCTCAGAACCATTCAGTACTTAGGCTAGATTTAAACTAGTAGCATTATTGAACAAATCGCAAAAATGCATTTATGTGGCCATTTTAATCGTCCCAAAGGCACTTCCGGCAAATGAGGAGAGAAAATCCCTGACTCATTTTTCTCACAGAAAACTGGAAAATATGCAAGTTTTGATTTAAACTGGTAGTGTTGCTATGCAGGATCTATCCTTATCTTCTGAGCCGACACTTTAACCCTATTCCCGGCAGGGGGGGGGGGGGAATCCGCCCCCCCTCGGGTTTTTTGCTTGCCAATTCCAGGCTTTTTGACGCAGCTTCACGAAACTTGGTGACTTTTCCTAGCTATTCCTTCTACGCGCCGTGACAAAATTTCGAAATTCTATTTTGCTCAGGGGCGGAGCCAGACAACGTTTTTGGGAGGCACCTCAGGTCATTTTTGGCCATGTTGAGGGTAAAAGGAAAATGCCTGCCAAAAACAGAGTTTTTAAGATAGAACTTAAAACTTTATATGAATATATAGCTAAATAGTTGGGCAATGTGCATATGTAATTTTGTTTAGCTGAGGTCACTTTAGAAGGTCAGGTCAAGGTCAAAAGTCAAAATTTGTTTTTTCGCAAAAATTTCGGCGCCGTTTTTTTCAAATGCCAAACCCGGAATATATATGACGTAGAAAGATGCCCTCTACTTGTGTACCAAGTTTCAGCTTGATATCAGGTCGGGTCACGGAGCTATGACCTAAAATGTTAGTGCACGTACCCTATATCGCAAAAGCCAAAAAATGATTTTTTTGGAATAGAGTGAATTTAATCGATTAAAAACGTTTACAGATAATACTGAATGCACACGACATCATTCCAGGTGGCTCCAAGGTCACTGGAGGTCATTTAAGGTCAAAGGTCACAAGTTGATCTGAGAAACGTGTGATCATGACAGTTCCCCCTTTTTTATGTCCCTGGCACCGCCTATGCTAACATTATACAAACATTGTAATGCGATTTGTACTTCTTTAGCATAACATGACTAGCAGAAGCTAAAAAAGTGTTTTGGCCTCTTTTGTTCATTCCGTTATTAGAAAACTAATCCCCCTATTTTTGAAACCCTGTGAACGCCCATGAATTTTTTCAAAATTTCAAATTTGCATACCCATGGTAGAAGCCCTATCCATAATCTCTCGATTGATGCCAGTTTCATCGAAATCGGTCCATAAACAACGGAGTTATAAGAAGTCAAAAAGTACCCCCCATTTTGACATTTTTGCCCCCCCGTATCCACAAATTTCAAAATTTTGAATATTTCTTTTTATAAAAATGTAGTTCACGTGACGGCAAATCGATTGCCGTTTGTTGCGATGAAATCGGATAAGTAGTTCTCGAGATCTCAGGGGGGGGGGGCCGAATCCGCCCCCCCCCTGCCGGGAATCGGCCATACCGTCTAGCCCTCCGGGAATAGGGTTAACAGCCGGACGATTTCTTGCGGCAGTCTCTCGCAGGGCGATCTGGTTGGCAGAGATCCACTGAATATACGTAAAAGCAAAATTGCGGGAAAGCAAAGTAACTAATGTGCATTTTAAAACATTCGTCGATTATAAATTCATTGATTCGAGTCTAGTGAGCAGTCATACATCGCAGAAGCTGTGACCATCGATAACTTACTCAAAGCATCTGCTTCATGCAAACCATGCCCCAAGTTATCCGTGAATATTTGATAGCTTCGGTCTTTGTCAAAAGCTGGAGGATGATGACAATAACACATTATATGCTTTAAGATAACGCTATCAAGCCATTTCCTCGGCGGAAGACCAACACGCCTACTGATGTATAATCCTTCAGCGCGTTATCTGCAATGTCCATCGTCCTTGACTACAGCGACAGGGCCCGTTATCAGACCACGCGCCGTCCGCGACGATGGCGCATCCAAACGCGCCGGAATTCGCCACCCCGAAGCGCCCTCGTCTGGAGTGGCGCGCCGATGGGGTGGCGGAATGTCGTGACGTCATCGGGCGGGCCCTGCACCGTCGGAGGGGCCTCTTGTTGACCCCAGCCGTGACGCAATCGGCCGCGGCGCTGCCAGCCGGCCTGGGCGTTCGCGGGGGAGAGGTTTGTTTTGAGGAATGTGTGGCGCCCCCGCGAGGCTGAGGCGGGTGGTGTTGGCTCCGTGTAAGATGTCGCTGAGGTCAAGGTTGGAGTTAAGTAATCGTTCCTTGCGTGACGCGAGGAAATTCCTACATTCGCGGAAAATTTACGTGCTAAGACTGCGTTACATCACTGAACGTTGACTCCGCCCCAAGTTTTTCTCCAGCTGGCTGTTCGCAGTTCATGTGATCATCATCTCAGTCTATGCTCAGCCAACAATGTGGCTTGGGACGTGTATGATGCACCATCCTTACTGAGTCGCCTCAACTGTTTTTACGGAAATGCGTGAAGCTGAATCGAAAGTAGAGAGAGGAAAATTGTAGGCCTGCTCGTCGGCTGATAAATGCTTCAGATGTGCTTTTTGATGGCATGCATTGCCCAAAGTGATGCACAATGAATTGCTAACGCCCAGATACACGTAATAATCTGAGCCGTGTGCAAGGAATGCGAGATATTGCCAAATAATGAGCCAAGAGCACCACGCTGCTCGCACGCAATGTGTTTTATGTTGGATGTAATGGCATGCAGCCCCTCCAAAGTGATGTTCCAATTGCGATTATGCGAAACGGAACAGAATAGGGCTCTGGCGAGATACCTGTTTGGAGCTAAAACCAGTTAACGATTTCGTAATTGGATGTACCGTTTACTGTTGATGGAAGACCAATGTTCCCATCTCAGCTGTGATGTTTGAACCTCCACATCCCGACAAGGCATGCTAAAAAACGATCACGTGAATGTCCATTACAGAGAATATCATGCGTGCAAGCGCGGATTTTCGCGTTTGCATGCGAGCCGCCCCGGTTCCGTGGTGAAACGGAGTGAGACGGTTTCGCCCTGATGAAAGTCAGTTGCATAAACTGCTCGCTGTCAGTTCAAACAGGTTTGCTGTTTTGTAACGTCGGCTTCCCAGCTGGTTGCCGCGGATCCTGCCCTGCCCGCGGCGGGCCGGTGAACTGGATATCAGGAGCGGGTCAGCGAGCTGGACGTCAGGAACCGGTCGGCAATCGCTCCAGCATGCTGCACCAGACGCCGGACGCCAGAGACGGGCAGCTGCGTAAGCGGCTCGTCTGTGTTACCATGTCGCGTACGCATTCGCGTGGAAGTTGCCGGGCTCTTTCGGTGATCTCCAGCTGAGTGCAGCGCTCGCGTTTTCAAGATCAAGAGTTCAGCTGGTGAGTCGGGATCAGTAAAGTCGAGTGGAATATTCCTGCCGCCGGGTCAGGAAACCGTCCCTGGGAAGATATAATGATGCCTGGTTTGCCCAGAGCAGGACACAGCTGTGCTAAGTTGCTGTTAGAATGTACCGTTATATCTAGCCATAATCTGCTGATGTAATCATATTTGTCATACATATCATCATATAACAATTATAACAAATACAATGAAATAAGCTAGTTATAATCTGGGCACTAATGAATGGCTTGACCATTACGGACAAATCGTTGCTCCGTTCACGAGTCGTGCAGATGTTGACATGGACTCCTCGTTTGTTCGCCTCTTCCCTTCTGTCGCGGCTGCATCCACAGTCCCCTGCAAGGAGTTTGGTCTGCCCGCCTGCAGTGCCGATGTCCCCCGCTGCGGCGGCTCGGTGCTGTTGCCGGGCGGAGCCGAGGCAGGGCATGTCCGGTCATGGACGGCGCTCGCCCGCCGCCGTGGAGGCCGGAAATGCCGCTGCCTCGGCCGTGCAGGACTGGGAGCCGTCCGCCCGGGCCTAGCCGGCGGGGAGAGCGACAGGAGCACGGGAGAGAGGGAGGAGAGGCGGAGAGAGGAAGAGTGAGGGTCAAGGGAGAGGGAGATGGAGCGATTGGGAGAAGAGATGCACGACAAACATGAAGCATGCTACATAAAAAAGGCATAAGACCCACATCAAAATATAGGATTCACATAAAACGTCAGCTTCAAAAAGCAGTTACTCTTGTCCACATCTCAATAATATGGCCAGTGGGGGGTGAACATACTCTAAAGCGTCTGGGTCGGTCGCCAGCAGTGCGGCTCCTGTGTCCGTTGGGGACGACCAGTCGGGTGACGACACGAGACTGAGGACTGACGGCGGGCGCAGGCGTCCTTGGTCGGTCCGGCGCCCTCCCGGCACCGTCCTACCTGACGGAGGAGGGTCACGGCCACCGCGTCCTGCCGCGGTCAGCTGTCCGGAGGCCCCGGAGCACGTCTTCGTCTGACCGTCTCCGCCAGTGTCCGACCCCGTCCGACCCGCCTCATCGTCGGTACCAGCGAACGTACCGGCGAACGCGCTGCGCCGGGAAGACCGCTGGCACCCGCAGAGACCGCTGCGGCGCCGACTGGACACGACTCGAAGTTCGGCGATTTGCACCGCAGACCAAACGGCCGGCTATTTTCGTATCCGTCCCGCGACGGGGCTTAGCGTGCCCGTTGACGGTTCGCCCCGGACGCGTCCGGCGGTCTGCGGCGGCCGTCAGCCCACGGCTGACCGCGCCGGCCGATTACCACAGGTTCCGGTTCTCACCAACGTGCGCCACTCAAGGACGACCTGCGTGCAACGCGCCGCGCGGCCAAATTTGGCGGCGTGCAGACGCACATGGCGCACCTGCTCCGGCCAGGACCGGACCAGCACGGCAGTGGGTGCAGCTGCAGGGGGGGGGGGAAGAGAGAGAGATGCACCCGGATAGAGAGAGATATCCTTCTAAGAAAGGAGCGGAGGCCGAAGGGCTTAACGAGGGCATCGCTGTGCATAGGTTATTAAAGCAGCTCGGAGAGATAGGATCGCTCCCGGAAGAGATCACCCGGAGAGCTATATATCCTTGTCATTGCTGCTCGCAAAGGCGCAGAGATGGCACGGGAAAGGAAAAGAACGGCAGAGCATTGCTGCTCGCAAAGGCGCAGAGATGGTACAGGAAAGGAAAAGAACGGCAGAGGAGAGTGTATACATTTGACTCACGGTTGGCAACTTTCACTGACGAGCGCACGGCGCCACTACACTGGAGTGAACGATTGCTTCCATCCGACTTTCGACAAATCAGGACGCCTTGTTCCCGGTTCAGCACGTTTTAACGGGGAGCTTTGCCTTATCGGTGCCTCCATCGCCCGACTTCGAATCCCGCGGACCATGCATGCTTGTACCGACTCCTCTCCAGCGCCACGATCGACGACCGGCGACGATGCCGGCGCGGCCACGAGCCGGCGCGGCCGCACGTGACGCGCGCCGATGATTCTGTTGACCCTGCCGAGCGGCAGCGGCCACGCGCGGGCCGGCGGCACGTGCGGGCCGGCCCCACGCGCCCGGCGCCGCCATAGTTGGCCGAGCGGCCGCGGGCGTCGCTGGCGTCGCGCGGTAGTGATCCCCACGCTGGGGAGTCGCGGCGTCAGTAGGGTGCGCGCTGTGGTGAGAGGTGGACCCGCGCGCGCTGCCAGCACCAGCAGACCCATGTGTTGACGCCATGGCCATCAACCTGAACGAGTTCAGTATCCGGTACCCGGAGTTTCCCAAGTACATATGGGACTCGGAGACGCCCTACTCGGACGCCATGAGGGTGAGTAGAGCGCTGTCGTCGGGCGTCGGTGGGAGTTAGCGGTGTCGTGCATAGTCGTGATGGAAAAATGCCAGTGTTCAATCGGCAGCGTGGTGCCTTGATTATGGTTGCGAAATGTAATCATATTTAAAGATCTCGGAAATATCGTTGAAGTGTCAGCGGCTTAACTCACCATTTGGAACGCCACAGCATTGGTACGTATTCGGCCAACGTCGTGCCCGTTCATTCAGGTTATCTCTCGGCAAAATTGTGCATTTTCTTCAATTTCTGTTGGAAATAAATGCTCAAACCAACGAAATACCTTGCAAGAAATGATCGGATGAATGCAATTTGGCTTGCGAACGAAATTTATCTTTCTATTTAGTTTCGGCCAAAAGAATCACTTGTCAAAATTGCCGAGCCCAATTGAAGCAAACTTTCGCAGAGTCCGCTAAAGTCGTGCCTATACCAAAAAAGAGCAACTTCGTTGCATCCTTCTACGTGTATATGAGAGAACACTGTTACATGGGTAGCTCATTTTGTAACGGGTGCGGTGCATTTTTAGGACACCCTTGTAAGTAGGGTTAATTCCACAGTTACTTATATGCATTTTGGTGAGCATTTGCAGGCATGCGATCATTTTTGAAATGCAGTGCTTTGCGCCGTTGCCGTGAATTATCCCGGCAGTGAGAACATGTGATTTCCGAATGTTCTGGCGCACCCCGCATTATTCAATGCATTACATGCTGCAAATAGTCATGTTCGTATCACAGGCAGTTACCACGGCAAAAATCGAGGCCTGGTACGCCGGCGAAATCGTGCATGACAGTAAAGGCACGGCCTGCCGGACACACCCTGAGGCTGCACGCCCAGGTGGGACTGAATTTGTCCTGAGACCAAAGGCAGCGCCACCTTTCCCAAGCGTGGGAAGACGTCGCAAAATTATCCCGTGCAATTTGCGCTCTACATCCATTCTTAAAGACAGCAATGAACGCTGACCGAACAAGTCCTGGCCGGGCCGAGCGCGTCATTAATGTTAATCGCTCCCGCGTGGAGCGCATTATCGAACGTAATCGCTCGAGACGCCCGCAGGCCACTAACGGCTGCCTGTAACCGTCACATCTCCAAATTGGCTCGAACCGACGATCGTTTCGCGCCGGCCTGCCAGCTGATCGGCCTGCCGACCCGCGCGCCATCTGTTGCGGGAGAAACAAACCATCCACGCGCTGGCCGGCGGGCGTTCGCCGCCCTCGGTGACTGAAATTCCCGCGTGACGACACTGGGTTACTGGAATGCGCCGGACACAATGTCGTCAGTCATGACCGAGACCCGGATCTCCGTACCCCAGAAGGCTGTCTCGTCAACCGTCGACCCTATTCTGAGCATCCACCGTTGCAGAATTCCCACGACGGCGCAACGGTGCACTGTGGCATTTCTGATGTCACTGAATCACGCCGGACATGGTGTTTCGTCACTCGGGTCCCAGCAGAGCGAAAGCACTTGCAGAGCAGTGGAACCTGCAGAGATACGCTCCTGGCCATTTTACCTGTGTTCCCAAGTCATGAATAGTTATTATTTTTCCGATGTCCTGAATAATCGAGTTCAAAGAATCTCGTGGTTTTCCCATGACGAGTTGATGTCAGGAACCTATCAAATTTCCTGAATAGAGGGCTCAGCTCAGATGGATTAGTTCCGAATTTTTATCACGGAAAACAATGGCGTTTGCTATAGTTCGCCTGACCGTTATTCAAACCGCAAAGGTTCCCACAAAAAAATATTTGTGAGATCTAATGCTATCAGGATTATCCTTTGAAACTTGTCCTAGTATTAAGAGCTCGCATTTCTTCCGCAGATTAAAAAGGACAGGAGAAATCCAGATCACACCAAACGGCCGCTGAATGCCTTCATGCTCTTCGCCAAGATCCAGCGTGAGTTCATCACGGCCAACTTCAGCTGTAACCACTCGGAGATCTCCAAGGCTCTGGGCCGGCTGTGGCAGGACCTGAGCAAGGAGGAGAAGGAGCCGTTCATGCGAGGCGCCAAAACCCTGGTCGAGCTGCACCGTCTCGAGTACCCCGACTACAAGTACCGGCCGCGCAAGAAGGGCCAGGCCAAGGAGGCGGCCAAGCCGGCGGCCGCCAAGAAGGCGACATCTCGGCTGGAACGCAAGTCGGCCAGTCCGCCGGGGCGTCAGCTATACACGGCAGCTCCGGCGGCTCCGGCCAGTCCTCTGTCGCCGGAGCAGCAGCTGTACCTGGCGGCCGGCGGCGCCAGTCCGACGGTGGCCGCGTCGCCGGCCAGTCCGCTGTCGTGCGGCTACGGCGGCAGCCTGTCGCCGGCCGGCTCGATGGGCCAGGCCAGTCCGGCCAGCGTGCTGCACACGCCCTACAGCCCGGTGCCGTCCATCGGCTCCTCGAGCGGCTACGAGTCGGAGCGCTCCTCGTGCCTGGCGGCGGCCGAGCCGAGCGCCTCGTTCGAGGACGCCTTCTACCAGCTGTCGCCGCCCGGCTGCTTCTCGCCGGAGCCGGAGCCGGACATGACGCAGGACCTGCGCGACCTCGAGGTCACGCCGCTGGACGAGGCCACGCTGCTCAACCCGCTGGCCATGTTCCCCGTGCTGGACCTGACCAGTGATGACCTGGAGGACTTCCAGTTCAGCCTGTAGGCGGCCGAGACGGCCGGCCGACCGCTCTCCGGTACAAATGCGTGTGCGTGCTGGCTGTGGATCGGGTGCGACGGCCGCTGGGGCCGGCCGCTGGGCCCTTTAAGCGCCACCAGACTGAACGATGGTCGGCACGAGAGCGGGCTTTGTTTGTAGTCAGGACGCTGCTTTCCCGCCAGGGTAGAGGCGTTTGCCTGGCGCTGGCTCGGCAAGATCATCTTGGCGGCGCCGAGCCGTGACCGCGCGGCCGTTCATCCCCGTTCGCAATCAAAATTACCCCGCGTCTGAGTGTGCACCGACGCTGTCGCCGCCCGCGGCCGGTGAAGAGTCGGGAGTTGTCGACCCTCGCGGCCCGGGCCCGACTGCCGGTACCATTTATCCTAGTCGTAGGTGTGTGTCTTTGGCCGGCGATAGCGGACGGCGGCCGGGTTTCGGCAAGCGGCCGGGGAGGCCCACTGCCCGGGCGGCGGTCGAAGGCCGGTATTTATTTTCCAATTGATCTCAGTTAGTTTAGCCGCGGCGCGTCCGTGCCGTCGCGGAGGAGACTGCGCGTGCGTGGGAACGGTCCGCAGCGCCCGCGCCTGTAATCGACCCAGTGCCTGAATGAGCCTACCTGATGTGTCGCTGGTGCCGGGCAACCACATCTTCGTTGTGTCCCCGTCTCCCTGGCATTAGAGGTGCTGCGGTTGGCCGCCGGCTGCCCAACAAGTCGTCAGCTGGCGCCACTCGGCCCCGCTCGTGCTCGCCTGTGACCCTTCAATGCGTGAGGCGCGGGGTGTGCGTGAAACCACGTGCTCTGTCGAGCCTCACTGGCGGCGAGATCTGGAACTCGCGTAATGTGCTGGTTGTTGCGGACCTCTGCAGTAAGATCGGAATCGCGCTCGCGATCGCGTAGAATTCGGTAGTGAGGGTTTATCGGCAGAGAGCTGTGAGCTGGATGTGCGATAAGCCATATGGGTGGGATTCGGGCGTGGATGGTCTTTGCGAGTTCTGGCTCTGAAACCGTAGTGGTTGCGTGAAGTATGTGAGATGGTGTCGTGCTTGGAATTCTCACTGCCTAAGCTTGTAGCATTTCGCAAGGAATTTCCGGCTCGGATTTGACGTCAGTGAACAGAGCTAGGTGCCGCGTCAAAACACTTCGCCTCTTCGCAAGACACCTGGGGTAGATAGCCCTCACAGCTCACATCATGGCAGACTGTTTTCCAAACAGGTCGTGCCGCACCTCGAACGCCCATATTTTCAATTTCCCTCCAGTTGTGCCTGAGGTTCGATAGCTCGATCAGTGCAATGACCGATTTCCGAACGGAGCTACCGATGGCACTTGGAAGCACTTCACGATTTTGTTGAGGATTCCCAGGTTGGTAAATTGTTGCTTGTGCACACCTCACGGTTATCTTATCAGCTCTTTGATCTCCCACAAAATCAGACGAGAAATGCTCTCGTTTAAAAACCAATTGCAATTATATTGCAATATGTTCAGTTACGCGTGACCTAGGGTCACTTGTGTTTGTGTTTTTTTTTTGCATCTCGTGGCCCGTTTTGGCGATCGTGCGTTTTTGCGTTACGGAAGTACGAGATATCGGATGGGAAGTATGGCACTGCATAAAATACCTCCAGTTGTAAATACGAAGTGTTAAGAGACACGAGTTTGCAAGCTGTATTTTGTTCGTGATAGGCCGTGTATCTAGTCCCGATTTTGTAATTTTGTATGGTGTACGCGTTTCAGAGCTGTATTGTTTGTTACAAATATATCACGCAGTCTCCGAAAAAGCTGGTCTTGCCGAATGAAGCGTTGGGACTGAACAGAAGCACAAGGCTGGATTTGGAAGCTCTAATTCTTTGCGACTCTCACGCCAGACTTACAAAAGTAACGGGCAGATAGAAAGAAAACAAAGTAAAAAAGAAAGAAAAAACGCAGATGAGCCACGAGCGCGTGACCCTCCACTACGTCTGGCAGATCGTAGCCGGCAAAGCGTTCTCAAACCGTTTCTGCCGGGGTGATCAGAAAGCAAGTTGGAACATCTACACGCGGACAATCCCGGTGCGCGATGGCAGGGTATGCAGCCGACAGATCATCCTCATCGGTCTCTCGCCAGGGCTTCTGTACGCCTGCACCGAGACCTTCACACGCCTGCCTTTCAAGTCCGCGCCTCCTTTGTCAACGGCCAATCTACGCTGCGCTCGCTCGACGTTCCATCGGAGCGCCTTGGTCAGCGAATTTCGGGCGGGCCTCGCGCCTGGGAGACGGCTGTTCGCCATCCCTGTCCGATCCCGCCGACCGGGCGGGCTCAAGAGGACTCGGAGTCATCCGGACTAGGGGCCCGTCACTGCGAACGCCTCGATATGGTGTCGCCCGTGCTTTCCTGACTGCGTTCCCCACCCAGCGGGCAGGCTGGGAGGCGTTGCCGGGCGCTAGCCTGCTGACTGCCTCAGTCCTGACGCAGAGGAGAGGGACGCTCTGAGTGTTTGCGAGCTGATACCGCGGCAGGCGAGGGGTCGAGGGTGGTGGAACGGGACGGACGTTAACTGGAGGACCAAGCCGTCGTCCTCGCGAGCAGAGTCCAAAGTTCCAGAACGAGGTTCCTCGTGTGTACAGGGGTGAGAGCAACACACGTTATACATGCACTGCTGGGCACAAAGCGTACAAGCAATACCTTTGACTGCCGTACATTCAGTGCATTTTAAAGTGCCTTTTACATGTAGGGGCGACAGTAGGGGTAGCAGTTCGTAGGCGTGGATCAAGGATGAATGAGACGTAATCCTTTCCCGTGTGTAATGTAGCCTGAACTACTGGCTGAAGGACAATGGTAGCCAGACATTCCAGACGCTTGATTTTCGCCTGAATCGAGCCAGTTCCTCCCGCCCCGTCAACAAACGAACGATACAATCACAGCACACTGCAGCCTTTCAGCCCGGGCTCCCGCTCGGCGTCGGCGACTTCAAAGCCCGGCGCCAGCTCCCGCGCAGCTCCGGGCGGAAGTCGAGCGGGCCCGACAAGCAGCCAGCCGGCCCGGTGCCGTCCGGCGACGCGCCCTGAAAAACAGCACCTGGCCGGCGCCTCGCCCCTCGCCGATCGCCGCCTGCTCGACCGGCAGCCGCCTGACGCAAGCTCGCCGTCCGGCTGCGATTGCGGTTGCAGGTCTGTTTCCGGCCGCGCGGAGTCGGTTTCCGTCGGCGACGAGGTGTTGTTTCCTCTGGCACTGCGCGGCGGGGGCCCGCCCCCCGCCAGCGATCGCTGGCTCGGCTGCGGCCCGCTGCAGCTAGTGGATCGCGGCGATTATGCGTCTTGAGTTGCTCTAATGACTGTTTGGCCGCGATTTCGGTAATTAGCGCGGCTGCTGCGAGCTGCAAGATGCACCGGCTAACTCACCTGCCTCATCTATTATCATGAGAAAACAAGCGGTTGGACAGCGCGCTTCTAATCGCTTTCCCGGCGCGTTGTGACGTGTGGTGGGTTTGTTCCGCAGACAGCGGATCCATTCTCGGACTTCTGCGAATGACCTGACCTTTGACCCAGGTCGGGCGCCGGCGGCGGCTCGGTGTTGTTCACCCTGGGGCTCTATCGATTCCTGTCCTGGTCGGCGGCCGGCCGACCCGGAGCTGGCTCGGCGCCAAAGGCCACACGTGGAGAACCGACCCGTGACGTCATCAGCAGCGGGGGAATGTGCGTGTGTGTGGGTCCAGCGACAAGGGAGATGTCGCCAGGCCAAGGAAGGCAGAGACTGCAATGACGTTGTTGCGCGAGGAAAGACGATTCCGGCGTCGTTGTTTATTAGGAAACGTTTAAATTTGCATGAGATGAAGGGAGTGGCCGGGGTGTTTAGATGATCGGTGGCCTATTTTAACCATGTGCCTACGTTTTGATTGCTTTCACTGTGACCCTGTATCTATGCAGCGATTTAATGTATAACACTGTATGACAATGTAATGCTCCGAAAAGCCATTAAATGGAGACCAGTCGAGAGCAGGCAGTTTATCAAGTGTCTCTCCGAGAAACATTCGTGTATACTGGGATACATTAGGCACTTGCGGAGCGTTCAGGTTTATCTGATGAGCGTCTGCCGCTGTGACTACGGCGCATGTATGAGTTCCTGCTACCGAAGCCACGTTAGTGCGGCATGTTATTCTGCGAAGTCCCTCAATGCTACTGGTGGAAACTCTCTTATGTAATATTTCGGAATATCCTCAGATAAAGCAAGAAAAATTCCTGCTGGAGATGGTCTATTTATGGCAAGCTGGTGGTCGCTGAAATACCGAGAACCGAGGAGGACATAACGATGCATGGGCTTTAGATTGATGCAAAATGGTCAGGAGGATTCTGTGTACGACAATAAAAAAGACGGTCATGCATACATTTGCTGGGCTGGCGTCACCATCTCGACCACCACGGTCCGGAGTTTCTCATGCTGCTGAGGATGGCGAAATCAATGAAGTCTGCGAGTACAGCAGCACACATATTTCAACTGGCCAATGGCCGCGTCGGTAGCGATGAAGATGACTGCAATGGTTAAGATAAACAGTGATGACGAAAAACACTGCCTCTGCCTGACGTTTACAGAAATGATACTGGTGACATTTGAACCGGTTATGATGACAAAGATAATAACAAAGTCAGGGACAGCAATTTCAGTGAAGACAGATAATACTTACACGTGATGGAAGTGGTAAACGTAATATCATTCGGATGGCAGCCGTTAAAACAACGATCGTGCTTCACAAGTCGCTGCGAGCTGACTGACCCTCACAGTTCGCCGTACCGCCCCCCCCCCCCCCGGGAGAGGGGTTTCGTTTTGCGCCGTTGAAGGCCCGGGGGTCCGGGCTAGCCTGGCCTCTCAGAAAGGTAAACACTGCGGCCGGCCGCCAGCCGGTGCGGCGCCACAGCAGGTCATGAGGTACCTCCTCCCCCTCCCGGCGGCCGGCTCAGCTGTGCTCGGCCGGGGGGGGGGGGCAGCAGGGCGATGTGATGTCAGCGACCGCGACCTGCTGCACTGGGCTCGGCCAGGGCTCGTCCGTAGAGGGTTTGAGGGGGCGTTAAGAAGTGTCTGACCGCTTTTGGAAAAATCGCGTCGATGAGTTTAATAAAACGGGCAAGACGTGTGAAGTCACACGAAATTCACGCTGTGTAAACATAATGAACACACAATGAGACACAGTCTCCATTTTTACACTCTGAGGCTGGACGTTTTATTCATGGTTTGCCCACAACTCCGGCGATCGACAGACTGGCCTCAAGCGCCGGCGATGATCCGCCAGACACATTGCACAAAATCGCCGCAGTCACGCCGTACCTCGCACGGAGAGGTGAGCTGACACGCAGCCGTCCTTCTGCGCCGTCAGCTGCGGCGCCAGCGCCGCTGCGGCTGCCAGCAGGTAGCGGCCACGCGCCCAGGGATGCACCCTGCCCTCCGCCCCCCGCCGGGCCCCGCACTGCGCTACCAAAGGCCATCGCCCCCGGGCTGGATCGCATTGCCGACCGCTGCGACCTCGTCATGGGCGACAGCAGGAGGCGGGGCCGCCAGCACCTGCCGGGGCCCGGCCGGGCGGCGGAGGCGGCCCAAGCCGGCCGACCTGTCCGCGGAGAACAGGCAGAGAGGCGAGAGGTCAGGGAGACGGCGCCGCGCCGCCCTCCGCCCTGCGCCGCCGTGTCGTGGCCTTCAGCGGTCCGCCAACGGCGCCCGGGCCGGCCGTTCGCGGAGCTCCGCACGCCGCGGCCGAGCCAAGGTCAGCGCTCCGGTGACGTCAGGGCACGCTCCGGCGTCACCGGCCGCGCTGCCCGCCGGGCGAGCATAACTCGCAGGCGGCCGCGACCGCTGCGACCACCGAAGGGTGGTAACGGGCCACTGCGCAGGACGGCTTATCAGCTGACGTGGGCGCCAATCGAATTGCGCAAGTTCCCGAACAAATCTGAAACTCGGCGGGGAATAAATAAGCTTCGAAAGTTGGTTGGCTAAGGTTGACTCAACTTTGATAGTCTGGTAACTTCATGAGCGGAGTTTGCCTTCGCCAAACCGGGACGCAGAATTGAAACCTTCGCAACGTTTCGCAAATGATGTCCGGAAAAGCCAAGAGGCAACTATGTTCTGTCGACCCGCAGGCGCGCGTTAAATATCCGTCGACGTTTGACGACCCGACACCGCCTCAGCTGCGGTACGCCGTCCATCCGAGACGGACATAACCTGTCCGGTCTCGACCGCCCAGCTGCGCCAACACACTGGTCCAAAATCTGTGCAAGTCCCTCAGTACAGGCGTCTGACACCCGAGCCCCCAGCCCCGGTCAGCTGACGCCTGGCCACGTGAACGCCAGCTGGCGGTGGTCGTGCAGGCCGCCGTTGGCTTGTTGACGACGACCGGCAGTCAGCTGATAACGGACCCCCTGTCCCCGCAGCTGGCGGCCGCCAGGCCCCTTATCGCCGGGGCAGACTGCACTCCGAGGGCCCAATATCACCCGAGCAGACTTCACTCAGCGGAGCCGCCGGGTCCTGTATCATCAGAGCAGACTTCTCTCAGTGAGTCCCGTATCACCGAATCAGACCTTGCAAGGTAGGCCCGGTATCACCGAAGCAGATTCGCCACAGCTGACCTGGAACGACCCAGACTCCGCCGACTCACCAGTCGGGCCGGCTCACCAGTCCATCAGCCGTGCAGTCCGACTCAGACTGCCGCGGAACGCATAGCCTATCCCGCGCCGACCGGCCATCCCCGCCAGGACCGAGGCAGTCGCCTGACCGGTCCTAGATCAGCGATTCATCGTCCGAGTGACCTACCCATAGTCTGCCCCCACAGAGCCACCTCTGCATCAACTGTGCAGGCTTCTTCAGACGCATGTGCCCCATAGCACGTGCAGCGCTTCGTCTGGCTTCACAGGTCACCAGCTCTCAGAGAAGCCCAGTCACTTTTCACGGAGTCTCGCACTCCCTTCTCGAACGGCTGGCAATGGGTTTGTTTCAGGCCAATGATAACTGTAATCGAAGCGCCGTGTTCCATTGCAAAGGCCGTTTTGATAATTTACCTCCTGTTCAAGGGTTTCAAATGGCTGCTGGTACAACGCAGTTAATTGCATACACTTACAGGTCGTGGACCAGGGCTGCATCAGTTCCTGAACGCTCCTCTTATGCCGAGTCCCAAATCAAAGGCGTCCACGCCGAGCGCGAACAAGAGTCCGTACGCTTCCTGATTAGCATCTGCCCGGCTGTCATTACCTGACATATTTGGACGAGCAATGGTTTGCTCCTCGCGGCAGAGTAACTAAAGCAGGTGATTTGGAGGCTCCGGCCAGCCCGTGCATTACCAGCCACCGCTCAAACCGGTTATTTGGCCGGCTGCGGTGCCTCGGGAACCTCCTCTTCACTGGCCCAAAGTGAGGCCTGATTACTTTTATTGATTCTTCGGGTGGAAGCGGCCGGAGGGCCTAATTGCTGGTCGCGGAAGGGTCAGACTGGACCTGAGGATGGAACCGAGCCTGCTGACCTGCCTGACGGCAGACACTGGGTCCCGTGCTCCAGGAGGAGGGGCCAAGTCGTTCCATTTTACCTGTTGCGATTGTTCGTCCCAGTCGACACAGGCTGATTTGGGTAGACGCCGATTTGGGCGTTTTGCAGAAGTCAACCTGAGTATAAACAATAGTCCACAGGCTTCAAAGCGGCATTGGCAGACGGGTAACGAAAGTCGTAAATGGAGGGCACGTGTTCGACTGCTTGGATGCACTCTTATCCAGTCGCCAGACTGCTCGGGTTGCCTTCTCTGGGAGCTATCGCGCAGTTCATTTTCATTCAGCAGGGCAGACACCAAACTCATTTATAAGTATGATCAGACACAGAACATGTGCATCAATTAGCACCGAACTTCAATCGACTCGCGGAACGTCCAGCTCACGTCAGCTTTGAAGCGATGAGCGCAACAGCTGCGACCACCGAAGGTCATCACACATCAGACGATGCAGTCGATGAATTCAGCCAAGTCTTACGGTGCGACGATTCCGCCGCTAGCCACTGCGCGTTGTCAACGCTACGAATGAGTCCGCTCCGAGCGGGGGCGAAGTCCGCGGTGTCCGGCAGCGTCTGTCACCTTGAGATGGACCATCGCGAGGTCGCCGAGTGGCAGAGCATGCCCGACACGATATGGGGCAGAGCGGGACGTTGATGTATGACCCCTCCCGGAGACAGGCCGTGGCAGCTGCTGTGTTTGCTGCCCCGGGCGCGGTGGGTCCGTCTGGCCGGCGTTTGCGGTGTTGCATTATACACCGACGCGGTCTGACCTGTGACGTTCCGGTTTTCCGGTCTCCTGGCGTGTCACATTATCGGACGATCGACTGATGAAACTGCTCAGTGCAGGAACAAGAAAAACAGAGCGCACGTGTGATTCCGAGGAGCACAGCCGAGAGCGCAAGACTTTTCTGCCACGGATATGAGGCAGTCATAAGGCTTGGGAATGATGAAATGTGGCGTGATGGACGATGCGTTTGCTTGATGACATGGTGTAGTGGATGTAGTGACAAATGGCATGAAATGGAAAGGGATCTGATGCGGCAGATAATATAATATGGTGGGTAATGGATATGACAGGTGTTATGATTTCGCAGATAGCACAGTTTAGGAGGTGATAAGATGAGGATTCTACATGATGCTCTTCAAATTTGTCGCAAATGTCAATCGTTTTTGCGTTTCAGTCGCTCGCGCATGAGTCCCGTAACATACGTCCTATATTTCCAATCGCTGCGCGTAGTGCTTTGGTTTTAAGACAAGGTGAGTCTAAAGCTGTCTGTCTGTTCATTCACAGTACGCAATTCATCTGAGTTTTGGAAAGTACCAACTCTGGGCGTCGACCTGACGCTGGGTGTTGGGTGTCGGTGGGGAGAAGACGAAGCGTCAAAACTACCCTCTGATCCCGGATACACTGGCTGCGTGCTCTCGGAGCGCCGGCTTCCCCGTCTGAGGATCACGTCACACAGCAGCTCATTTGTCACGCCAACAGCAGATGGAGACCTGGGTAACTTGTTTGATGGATGTACCGTACTGGATGTTTCGCCCTTTTTATTACAAATCGTGTTCGCTTCTGTTTTCATGCGTGTGAATGTTCGCTGTTCCAAAGCGTTATTTTCAAGAGGATGCTGATGAACCTCAAACTTGTAGCTCGACGCCATATAACCCGAACTTTAAGGATAACCAAACATCAGAAGAGCGAAGTCCATCCACGGTCAAATCTGACTGTTTTGCCAACAGTTAGCCTCAGCCCTTCGTTCATTTTTCTCCCGACAACTCTCCGCACAAGGCAACAGTTTCATCGGTCAAGCTAAAAACGCCGCAGGCCCCACCAGCTGGTCGGCGGCCAGCGCAGGGCAATGGCCCGAACACGCCGCTGAGCTCGTTATGCGTCGTCCGCGCGCACACCTGACATATTGCTCAACAGGCAGGCGCGCGTGCAGCCGCAGAGGTCACCGCGCAGCTGCCGCAGCTCGGCAGAGGCCCGCAGCTCGCCCCGGCCGGCGGCCCGGCCGCGGGTGACGGCGCATGTGTAGTCCGGCCGCTCAGACGGGCGTGGGCTGCACGTCGACCCCCGCCCCGTTCGACAACATGTTGGTTGCAACGGCATCGCCCATTAAACATCGTTCACCGCCGTGCGAGAGGGGCAGTGAGTCGCCGGCAACCGGCAAGATAGGACATGGGGAGAGAGAAGGAGACGGAAAGAAAGAGGGAAGAGGGGGGAGGTTGCCGGTACCCGCAGTACATTATGGGTAGCCCTGGTGTGTGATATCATGCGTGGTGCGTGAAGTGAGGCGTCAGTGGTGAGGTCGTTCTCCCCTGGCGGGACTCCAGAGAAAACGTTGGCGTCGTGCTCTGGCATCGAGGAGGGCTACCAAACGCCACCTAGCTTGGCCGGCCCCGCAGGTCTTTCTGACCTTGCTGCAGCAAAGGCCACATGGGAATTCCACAGCGATATACTCGAGGACCGTGAACGAGGCAATGTTTCAGGACGGGAAGTCTACTGACCTCAGGAGCAATCTATCAGCCCAGGGGAACTTCTTCGTGCTGAAGTTCTAAGACGTTAAGAAGGATCTATTGGCTGCAAAAGGTGCCCGTAGGACGTCCCGGATGACCCCATCGGATACGAGCACCTCAAGCCAGGCACACGTTAACCCTGCGGCAGGCCAAACCGCCGCCTTGTACACGCGTTAAGATACAGGGCAAGTCAAAAGGCAAGGATTAATGCGGTGTCGCCTCGCAGGCTATAACAAGATAAGCGAGCGCCGAGCTGACACAGCAGATCTACGGGGTCGTCTGCTTCTGTTTGCCCGGCCGTGGTCCGGCTGCACACACGTCTCAGCGCCCTATCGGCGCTCGATCGGCGTCGCCGGACCTCACGTCAGACAGGTGACGCCGCGTCGCCGGCCGGACGCGCCGATTAATGCCGATGAGACAGGACGACCCCGTCTCCACCGCCGGCATCCGTCACGCCGCGGCGAGATCGACCGCCTGGACACGCCGCCGGTCGCCGCCCGTCCTCCCGGTGGGCGTGTCCGCCGCGCTGTCATGCGGGCCGTCGCCCCGGAGTCGGCCCCGCACGGGCCGAGGCCTCGGACATCTGATCGAAACGGCCGCGAACGCCGCCGCGCCGGCATCATCGCAGCGGCCGAATCAACAGCCAAGCCGGCCTGGGCCCAGCCGTCCCCCGCCCCTCCCGCCCGGCCGCAGCCAGCAGCCATCTGACCTGGCCGAATGGGCCGTCTCCTGAGCACAGCTCGCGAGTCGATTGGCCCGGCCCTCCTGCCCGTCCGGCGGCATTACCGCTCCTCGACACGGCATCTCGGCTCTGTACAGCCTCCGCGGCGGCGGCCTGGCCGGGCCGCCCGTTCAGCGCGCAGTGGCCTGGCACGCTCGTCCAACGGGTGGACGGTGACCTGACCTGGTCCGTTCATCCAGCCCGCATTGACTTGGCTTATCAGTTCCCACCAACTGGTGGAGATCTGATGTGGTCTGTTCATTCAGCACGCAGTGACCTGAACTGGTATGCTCGTCCAACGGGTGACGACCTGACCTGGTTCGATCGTCTACGAGCTGGTGATCTGACCTGGCACACCGGCCCAGTGGATGATGATCTGACCTATCCTTACTTTGAATGTGTGGTGATCCGACGTGGTACGCTGATCCATCTGATGACCGCCTGGTCCCGGTCCCTCCATATCTCGAGTGCAACGTCATCCAGGCGTTGTCCGTCACGTAAGGTCCGTTGCGGCGTTCTCCTTGGCGTCGCAACCGACTCTGAGGTCCGCTCGTGCCCCATTCAGCGGTCTTGCCGCACCAATCACGTCGTCCGTGAGGTGGGGTCTGGAGTGCTCGTGCCCGCTCGGTGGTCCGGCCGGACCTCCCTCTCTCTGCACGTGATGGCCGGGTCTGGACCGGTCGTCGGGCGCGTGTCAGCCCGATCCCGCCGCAGATAGCCGCGAGGACGGACGGCCGCCGCGCCGGCGACCAGCGCGATGACAGGCTATTAGCCGGCTAATGCCGCGCCGGGCCGGCGCCGGCCACCCACCGCCAGCCGGCGGTCGGCGGCGCTCAGCGGCGCTCAGCCGTCCTGATGGCGACGTTCAGCCGCGCTCAGCTGGCCACAGCCAGCCGGCCGACAACGGCGTTCAGCGAGCCAACCAGCAGGCCGTCTCTCGCTGGTCTCGGACTCGGCCGGTGCTCACGGCAGTGTCTCGCCGGCGCCGGCCCGGAGGAGGGGGATTCGGAGCTAAGACCAGTCGCGGCCAAGTTCCACGTCCTCTGAATCCAGTTCCGATCTGCAATCGGTCCAGAAGCAGGTAGATTTAGGCAGGGTTCGACCTGCAGAGGTGACATTCGGACGGGATCGTACCTGGAGACGGATTTCAGACGGGAGCGGACCTGCAGAGATGGGACTCAGACGGGATCGGCCGTATAAAGGCGGAGCAATGACCACCGCATAGAGCTTGACTGCGGTATGTTCGACGTCGGTAAAAATCGGTACGGCCGGTTTTCTGCGCCTGAACAGGACTCGAATCACCCCGAGAAGGAGGCCTGGATAGGCAGCTAGGCTCAACTGGTGCGCAGATGTGACGCAGATGTCGGTGGGCGGGGAGATGTGAGCAGCGGCACTGGGCTGACTTGTTCCGCTGCGTGCTGCGCTCGTGGTAGTCGGCTTTCCACATGATCTGTTTTCCTGGACTTAGATCCGTCGCATTTATTCTGCGGAATTCAGCAAGGTGAGTGGGGAAGCGCTACTGGACAATCACATTTGTAAAAAATATCAGCGTATGAAGACGCGGGTGCGGAGGCAAGAAGGTACGCAAGGTCAAACGTGCGCTGAAGGAACGCACGCGTCAAGCCGAAGCCAACAACCACACGAACGCTGACGTCAGATGCGCTGACGCATGACCAGGTCAGCCGGCACACGGCGGCCAAGACGTGCGTCGAAATACCGGCCGTCGGCGGCCAGGGCGGCCCGACGCCGGGTCACTGTCAGGCGGAGACCGCGCGCGGCGCACGGCGAAAACCGGCGCTCCGCCAGACCGTCGACACGGTGGCCGGCGTTCGTCCACGCCGGCCGCGTCAGAGCGGCTGCTGTCGGCGCCACGGCCGCCCGACAGCCTCCGATGAGGGGGCTGTCGGGCTCGCGGGCTCGCGGGCTCAGTCGCTCGCGGAGAGAGAGAGAGAGACGGGCGGCGCTCGGGCAGCCGCGGCCTAATACCCTGCAGTCAATTGCGAGAACGTCAATTATTCAATCAGCAGCTACGAGAATCGACGGCCAGCGCGGGAATAGCAATGAGGCGCCTCCGAATGATGGGCGCGCTCTCCGAGGGGCGGCCGAAAGCCGGTTTAGCGTCTCCAAACCAATCTCGCCGACAAAACTCGCGAGGGCTTTCCCGCCTGCGACGGCCGGCGCCCTCCGAGTCCCGCGGCCCGTCGCCGGCGGTTCGGAGGACCTCGGCGGAGCTGTCGGCGCGTGAGGCGGGAATTCCTGGCCACGCCAGCCGGGCCCTCTGCCGTGTTTATCCGCCCGACCGACGCGGCTCCGCACGTGGCCGACGCGGCGCGCCGCGCGCCGGCCGACAATGCTGCGCAGTTGCCGCGGGCGGTGCGACGTTTCCGCGGAATCGGTGCGTCGGTTTCGGGCGGAGGCGCCCGAGTGCGCGCCGCGGAGGCGGCGAGCCCCGGCCGGAGAAGTGGCGCCGCGGTGTCGGCCGAGGTACCGGCGGCGCCGGCAAACACTCGGCGCGGCCGCTGTGAACGTGAACAGCTGGGATCCCTTGATCTCGGGGTGAGGAATGCCGTCGGAACCTGGCCCCGAGGCGGGTGAAGGGGTACGGGGCGAAACCGCAGAGGGCTTTATGAATGCTAGCTTCAGGGAGAGTGCTATCTTGTATACAGTCTAAAATGTATCTCATTTTAAACTCGTTGAAAGTTGTACATATTATAGAGACTCACCATGATCAAGAAACTTTATAAATATCACCATTAGAAATAACAAATATCAAGAGCAATATGATCTCATGCTTGTCGTCGAGCTCGTCCCAACACGGTGTCCAGGTTTTCCTAGAAGTCATATCAGGTAGACCTCAAATCACCAGAGCTAAGTGGCTCTGGAAATCCGTCACGGTAACTTTACGAACGTCTGCAGCAATCCAGACGAGGTCATGTTCTCTATAACGCGCGCCCCTGATTGCTTCAAGCGAAAATCGAGTCAGCCATTGCCGTCGCTACGAGAACCCGCTGCCTTGATTGGATGTCTGTCCGGTCAGAGGTTCACCGAGGAGAAAACACCGACCGGGGCTGTTGGGATCCCGGGCAGGCTAGCTTTCCCGTATTACCCGGTCCTTTATCGATATAATTAGGATCGATTCGGTGCTGTCTGTTTACCTGGCTCCTGCGATTAGAAGACCAGGAGTGCACTAGTCCCGATCCTCGCGGCGCAGAGAACCTTACGCCAACTCCCAGATCAATGGACTCTTAAAAATGAAATAAAAACAAGGCATTGTCGACATTCGGTGATGAGAAAGGAGGTTTAAGTTACAATGGCTTCCCTGCAACAAAATTATCCACACCAAATCGGGCTGAATAACATCGAGGATATTGATATCCTGAACAGGGATTGGTCGATTCATTAGATTAGGTGATCCCTGTTCAAAAAGAACCGGATGCTTTTTCATATGTAGGGTACGGTCAGGCTCCAGACACGATGCAAGCGCAGCCTAGATCGCATTAGTAACCGTGCCTGCATTGCATAACTGAAGACAATGTGCTGAGCTATATTTGGTAATTTAATGCCGTACTCTCTCGCCCTGGCCGCCGCAGCAGGGCCAGTGAGCTTTAACCGCCCGTCGAGGATCTGCCTCTCGCCTCCCGTGCCACAAAACTGGCGCCTTGGCGCGGCGGAGCAGCCGACCGCGCCACGTAACGCAATGACGACACGCGTCACGTGACCGGAGGTTTTGTCGACGCCGACGAGGAAGTGCGGGCCTCGTGACGTAAGAGCGCCGCCGCCACGGCCGCGCTGCGGAACGCCGCGTGGCCAAATGCGGGCAGATGAAGGACAAAAAAGGCGGGAGGCGGGGTTTTTGTGGTCCGGCTGCAACGCTGGTCATCTGTCATGCACGGAGAGCAGCGCGCGCTTTTTGTGGCTGTCGGCTGTTGAGAAAGACACTCTGGCTCCGATGAAAGGCGGCACTGTGAGGCCTCGCGTCTGATAGATGAAACGTCACGGCCAAAGAGCGTAGGAGAACCGCAGGACACCCCGTGTCATTAACGAAGTTTGCCATTGACGACAGGCCGCTTGACTTGAATCCAGCTGTCTTGCGACTCTGGTAATGTTAGTTTTTTTAAAACTTGCCACGTGATTAACTCGCAGAGCTGACAGTCGTTTCAAAAGCGTCGAATGATGCGCTCCGACGCCGAATCAGCTCATCTTTTGCGCCACCTGGAGCCGGCAAGCAACCACCACCTGCGCGACACGAACTCGGACCTGACTGCCCTCGGGAGGACCTCTCCTGCACCGCCCGCCGGGGAAGTGGGATGGGGAGGGGACGGAGGCGGCCAAGAGTCGGGCGAGCGTCGGCCGCTACCAGCCAGCCCGGAGCTGTATTTCGCCGCCCACGGCCCCGCTCCGGTCGGCGACCTGCCGAACGACTTACACGCGCTGCCAACGGCCGCTGCCCGGCCGGCCGAGCCCACTTGGCTGCCGGTTCTCGCCCGGCCGCCTGCTTAAGTGGTCATTAGACCTCCCGCGGGCCGGCCCGGGGTGGCCGGCGCGGCCGGGCGGCCGGCGCCGCCGCGGGGCGGCGCGCTGTCACAGCTCCCCCGCCGAGCTTTCGAGCCCGGGGCCGGCGCTGGACCTCCTCCAGCGTCACGCCGGCGGCAAGGTGCAGCTGTACCGCAGTACGGGGTCACGCCGGCGGCAAGGTAAAACTGTACCACAGTACGAGGTCCGGCCGGCGGCAGGGTGGACCTGTACCGCAGTGCGGGCTGCCGGCCGGCGGGGAGGTGGACCTGTACCGCAGTACGGGGTCACGCCGGCGGCAAGGTAAAACTGTACCACAGTACGAGGTCCGGCCGGCGGCAGGGTGGACCTGTACCGCAGTACGGGGTCACGCCGGCGGCAAGGTCAAACTGTACCACAGTACGGGGTCCGGCCGGCGGCAGGGTGGACCTGTACCGCAGTACGGGGTCACGCCGGCGGCAGGGTGGACCTGTACCGCAGTGCGGGGTGCCGGCCGGCGGGGAGGTGGAACCTGTACCTCAATCCAGGGGCCGCCGACGGGGAGCTATCACAGCGGCCTGGACAGCGCGGCGCGGCGTTGGTCAGGGGCTGCAGGCCGCTTCTGGCGAGGCTTGGGTAAACAGGGAGGACCGTTACGCGCGGCGTCTTCTCACGTTCCGGGAAACGGCTGTGCTGGCGGCACTCCTTTGAAGGAGCGGCACATGGCTGGCCCCGGGTTTACAGGCACGATCTTTTGTGGAAACCGGTTGATCTCAGGATTTCAGGTGTTCGCCTGGTTAATGCGTTGCACGCAATATCTCGTTATGCGTAGCGGGAGGACCCGTTCGTTCGAGGCCAGCCAGAGTAAACCAGTCTGCCAATAAAAAGCATTGTGATCCGTTCAAGCACGAAGTCTTCCTCGTTGCCAAAGGCGCGCCTGAGAAGACAGAGTAAAAATGTTTCGCTTCTGGACATGGGAGGTAAAACGAAGCCCGAACTCGAAACCGAAACAGTGAACTGAACGGGTATGTTGACAGTCCATAAATCATGGCTGAAACAGTGATCAGATATTTTCCATTCGACGTGGTTCCCGGTATTTGACCCGCCTCTGCTGCGCACGCAAGGACGGTTTTTTTCGGGAAAAAGGTTCAATTATGCCAGCGTCACGGATCTGGGATTGGCAGCTCTCTCTCTCTTCAGGATCCGAGGCACCGAGCCGCCAAACTACGTCCCTGAGACCGGCCGACGATCGCCTCATGTCATTAATGACATCATCGCCAGAATATCAGAGATTTGCGACTGATAACCGAAGATCAAAGGCACCCACAAGCCTTGACGATGAACCAGGAAGTGCAGGAAATAAATTATAGAAATGCTAAGAAATTAAACAAAAGGCATTTAATGGTCGTGCTTGACTTTTGGGGAGGTCATGGAGAATATAACTGAAGTTATGTCTTAAAAATGATGGACTCGCCATTTCCTGCAAGATATTGAAACGCTGTAGCATTAAATTCCCTTCCCCTTCTCTCTCCCACTCGCGTCAACTACCGCCTCCCTCTTTTGCATCCACAGACACGCATTTCCGGTCTTTGCGGCAATCTCTCCCTCTCTTTTTTATATTTGTTCATGTTTCATTTTCTGTTTCATTCTGATAATCTCTTCCTGTCACGCCCGAGCTCTCCTGCTTGATCTCCTTTCATTCTGACTTTCCGTACCTCTTTATTCCCCTGTTTCCCTTCCCATTTCCTCCTCGCCACCACAGCCCATACCAACATACCCAGCGGCCCTGGCTAGTGCGGCATGCAGCCGTTCCGAGCTCTCTGTCAGGACGGATACCGGCCGGCCGGCAGCGGCGCGGAGAGCGCACGCCCCAGCGGCGCGCCGGCCGGCGGCGTCGCTCTCGACCACCATAACGAGGCAACTGGCGTGCTGCACTCGCCGGAAGAGCGCCGAGAACACAATGGGACAGGTGCGCGCCCGCACACGTTCGAGCATCCGCCATTAGAGCAATCGGCGGCATCGTTCCGTTTTTACGGCGCGGCCGGTATTGTTTCGGTGTCGGCGCGGCTCGCTCAAAGCATGATGAGGACATCGGCTTGTCACCCGTCCGTCCTGGGCTCGCTCCGTGGAGCCGGCCGAAAACAAAAGCATCCGCGGGCCAATTAAGAACGGCCGTTTTCGGTGTCTCGCTCCAGGCAGCAAATTAAGTCGTAATGCGGCCGAAAACAAAAGCAGTAACGTGGAAATGAGCCATCGTCTAGTCTGATGAAGTGTTAAAAGTAAACTAAAATGGCCCCGTAAATCGCATGGGCTGCCATTTGTTACCCTGCCCTCGCGACGTGCATCGACATGCTCTTCCTCCGTTTTCATGTACTGCTGGTATAAACAGCATCACACACAGGTGAGATTCCGTCACAGCTGTTTGTCACTAAAACCGTAACTATAAAGTAACAGCACATAGCGTGCCCTTTCGCAGCCAACACGATGTAAATTCATGTCAATCATACCCGTGTACTTCCGCACTGCTCAGCTGAACTTGGGCGGGGCTCGCATGACCTCACGCCACCAGGTGGGACGTGACATCAGCGCGAGGAAATGACGTCATGACCGGGGATGGTTCGGGGACTTATCGGTGATTGGAGCTCGGGATGCAACGGAAACACCTGTGAAATACACCACCGCCTTTCGAACGGTGCAACCGACTGGCCCGGCAATGTCCGTAACAGACTCCACCAAAACAGCACAGACTTGTTTTCTCGCATGATGCCAAAAGTACATTCGCTGTATCCAGAGCTTGCGAGCGGTTATACAGAAATACCGTCCCGTAATATCACGCCTGTCTTTGGCGCAGAAACATTTTCGAAGCTGCGGACCGGAAGAGTGCCTCGACGGTCCCTTTCTATACAACACTTAGGCTAGCCATACAGTGTTCAGAAGTTCGCCGGGCCGCTGTCCCACTTGCGCCATGACTTTCTACACCCATGTCCAGGGGCACGGGAGCTCCTCTTCAGTTGGGGGAACGAGTAGCATTTTGGGTCAGTTCTTTCCAGTCAGCGCCCATAGGGTCAATGTTAAATTTCAAAAACGTTGGGGGGAGGGGGCTGAAGCTCCCTGACCCCACGGCCTCCGCGCCTATGCCCATGTCACAGCAGTGGCAGACCGGGGCGGCTGTCCGTCGGCCAGCGCAGACACACCGGGAGCGAGGTCCTGAGCACCACCGCTCGAGTGCAGCGCCGCAGAGGTCTCTCCCCAGCCCCGCCAGCTGCACACCGAGGTGACTCCGTCTGGCAGCAGCGGCTCTGACGCCCGCCAGTCGTCCGTCGGCGCGGGGCCGGCGCGGCGTCGCCAGCGGCGGCGCCCGGGGAGCCGCGGGGTCCGGCGTCGGCGGCGGCCGAGGTCGGCGGCGGCCGGCGGCGCGCGTTTCGCTTCCCGCTGTCGCCAGATGAGTCGCGCCGGCCTCATTGAAGCCGGCTCAGAACGGCGCCCGCAGCGGTCGCCGGCCAATCAGCCCACGCTAAAACACGGCCCCTGTGACAGCTTAATGCGCTAACGGCCGGCTAAGTGGCGACGACGCTCCTCCGCGGCGGCGGCGCGCTGGTGCCGGCCCCGGTCAGCGGGCTCCTGCAGAGGGTGGCCCGCTGACCGGCCGGGCTAGCGGGTGATCGGAACGGTGCAGAGCGCGGTCGGACCGGGTAGCGGGTTGCCTGCGTGAGATGGCCCTCTGGCGGTCTGGGTTAACGGGTGGTCTGCGAAAGGTGGCGTGGGTTAGCGAGTTGTCTGCAAAGGGAAGCAAGACCGGGTTAGCAGACCGCCTGCACAGGGCGGTCAGCTGACGGCCCCGGTTAGCGGGTTTCCTGAAAAGGGCGGCCGAACCGGATTAGCGGGTTGTCTGTAGAGGGTGGCAGACCCGGGATAGCGAATAATCTGCGGCCGGTGGCCGGCTCGGGTTAGCGGATAATCTGCGGTCGGTGGCAGGCCCGGGATAGGGGATAATCTGCGGCCGGTGGCCGGCTCGGGTTAGCGGGTTGTCTGTAGAAGGTGACGAGTGTGGATTGGCGGGCTGCCTGCAGGCGGCGGCCCGCTGTCGGGCCTGTTCCGGCGGCGCCAGCTGGCAATCAGTGGTGTCGATAGCCGCTCTCAGCGGCGCCGAGCGGCCGTCAGCTCGGCCACCCTGCACGGAGCGGAGATGACCCGCTGATGTGCGGACGAGTAGAGCTGGACGGCGATGAGGCCGCCGGCCTGACGTGGGCTGAGGCACGGTTCCTGGCGCCCTGGGAGATGGTGGCTGGCTCTGGAGGTGCGGGCGTAGCTGTCGCAGGGCCACGGAGTGGTTGGGGACAACGACGGGCTTTGCGACGTCACACTTTACGTCTTCCTTCAGCGATAAAGTTTCGCGGCGTAGTGCAGACGAAATTAAGCAGTTGCATTGCTGCATATCTCCCTGTGGCCGTTGGCCGTGAAATGGCCCTCAATCATGCTAACATGTCATTACAATAGCTCTACGCTGGGAAAACAGACTATGCCCTGCTTGATCACTGACATGAAGTAGGGCATTTTACCGGAACTGGAGAAGCATCAAAAGGAAAGTGATTGTCGCTTTAAGCTTAGCGTAAACACAGGTGAGAACTAGTGATCACGCTACTGAGGGTCGCCATACGGCCGAAAGGAGTCATATCGAACCTTTTTGAGAGGGCACAAGACGTGCAAACGTGATGATTCACTGAGGTTTGCGGAGCTCTTCACCGAAGGTGCTGGACGGCTTCTCGAGCTATCTAAATCCCACAGCACAGAAAGCGTCACAGGCATGGCATGTGTTCTCAAACCAAACACCACTATCTAGAATGTCCCCTCGCCGTCGGCCCAGTGGGGGGTTTGGGTGGTTTCCTGACGGCGTCACGGGTCCCGGACAAGCGCCGGGGGGGGGGACGTTTGGCGACTGGTTTCCCAGGAGAGTCGGAAGCGCTGGTCCGGGTCCGGCGACGTCGGCCGAGCAAACGTCAGCCGTCGATGGACGTTTCACAGGCGAGATGGACTGTCCGCCGCGACTCCCGGTACTGCCGGCCGGCCCAGCTGAACTGTCGGCCGCGGTTGGCAACATGTCTGCCGCAGTTGCCAACACTCTTCAGACGCTGGGTGCCGTGGTCAGGTGCTGTCTCAGGTGCTCGGTGCTGGGTGCCGGGAGCAGGCATTGTCACGTGTCCATGGACCCCGCACGAGCCTCCAGCTCCAGCCAGCAGCCCCAGTGAGGCAGATCAGGGTCGGGAGAGGATTTTGGCATGCACCTGGCTCCAGTGAATGTGTACAGATAGCCGCATGCTTCCGTGGCATGACAGGTTACCAGGAAATCACTTCCATGGGCGGCAGGCTATCGGGAAATCACTTCCATTCCAGCAGGCAAATGCTGCTCTTGCCAGTTCACCGAATAGGAAAGCTAAAAATAGTTCGCGCTCGAATTGCGGCTACCACGCAGATGGATCAAACAGGGCTTTCACGAAATACGTTTTGAGCACAAGGAGCTGATGAAACCAAGTTCTTGTCCGTGCCAGTTTGGTCAAAGATAAATGGTGTGTGCTAAACTGCGGTCGAGTTCAAAAACCGTCGAGACCAACGACCATATTTGATGCGCACTATCCGAAATGTAAATTGGATACTGCGACTCTTCGCTGATTACGGAAGCCTAAAATCCATACAAAGGGAACGTATCAGGCAGCGCCTTGTGTGTCAAACATTTACTGCAGCGAAGCACAAGCAGCTGTTAGTCTCCAAGGTAAACTAGACAACTTCCTGAAGGACCATGACTTGGCTACCCACCCTGGCGGTCGCCACCAGGTGCGGCGCTCACCACACGCAGATCCACGCCGGTATACCGCCACAGACCGACCTCGGCACGGCAGACGGCGCACCCACCGAGCCTTCCGGTGCCCTGTGTACCGGCCGCCCCGTCGCCCATGGTTCGCCGCGCGGCATCCGGGCGCCGTCCGTACCACTGACGCACTCTGACATCAGCCGCAGCCGGGCGCCGGCACACGTCGTCGCCGAGACGCGACGAGACGAGACGAGACGAGACGAGACGAGGCGTCAAACCGGGGCCGCACCGAGGATGCCACGCGTACCGCCGGCTCGTCGCGTCCTCGGGAGCCGAGCGTGGCGGTCCGTGCAGCGCTCCCACGGAGCCGGGCGACCCAGCCCTGAAACACGCGGGGGCTGGCCGAGCAGAGAGTGACGTCAGCGGGGTCCAGCCGCTGGAGCAGACGCAGGCGGCCGCCTCAGTTGGCCAGCCGCCGTGATTTCCATTTCGGGCGCCGCACCTTAAGGCCGTTTCTTTCCTTTATCACTGCGAAAGTCATACAAGCGCTAATGAGCCAGGGTACAGTCGCTCCGGGATACTATTTAGTTGTCACTTAGCGCTGACTGCAAGGATTCATAAGACATGAAGGTTCAATTTTTCTTACGAGATTTACATTCCGGCGTAATATTTGCATTTAGTCCTTTTGGAACTATAATTGGCGTGACCTTCGCAAAGAGCAGCCACACTGGCCATACAACGAGCCTGTTTTTAAGAGTGCGTTTTCGTGTAGGGGCTTGCCATCCGTCCCGCTGTGATGCTCTCGCCGGGCCGGGGGCCTCGTGAAAACCCACTCTAGTTCTTCTAGAATAGAAAACGGGAACAAAAAAAGAAGAGGCGCAGAGACACAACAATTCGAGTACTTTTCGCCTATCCTTTAGACATCTTTTGTGGGCTTTCCAGCTCGATGTCACCTGAGGTCACTGACCTAGGAAAGGTGAAAGAAGACCATGCTCCAAAAACATAAAGTCGCATAAAATTTTGTGAAACCCACCGATTAGCATGAAACGTGTCACACTGACAGAGTATAGTAAAAAGAAAGTGATAACTGCTAAGCCCATTCACCTTTTTATGTGGTTTGTGCTGCTTCAACCCGCTTATTTAGTTCACCAAAATAACTGCGTTTTCCATCGCAAAAAAACTCCGCACCAAACATCAGACTTTAATTGCGCCTGTGTCCGTTGCCGAGTGTCTATACGACTCATGTTAAAAATGCTTAGGCATACTTGTCAGGAGGTAAAAGGGATGTTACATGCGCTGATGTTAAAGGTTTAGGATAACCTTTAACCTTTAGTTTAACCTTTGTTAAAGGTTAAAGGATGTTTCGCGCCGTTTCGTACTTCATCAATGGTAATGCGGCAGATGATATGTCAAACACTAGGGACGCCAAGCTTAAAGTGTCGAAACTTTGAATAAGGTTGAACATGTTTGGCGATGATATTGTAGTTGCAGACCTTGGATGCGCCCCATAAAAATCTGCATCCTATTTCAACCAGCACGCATTCCTAAACATTCAGAAGAAGTGACTTCTGTCCATACAGCAAGGCCACATTTTTCCTTCATTCTCAGCAACAACTAGAATGACAAAATTTGGCCTTCAAGTTCGCGACACCACATGGGTAAATCAGACCTTGTTGTTACTGCTAACTCCCGTTGGAGACATGTACAACTCTTGATTAGACAAATTTTCGACTAAAAATATCGACGCCTTATTTGACCCAGGATGACCTCTAGCAGTTTCAGGACTGACTTGACTCGAAAAAATAAAGCGCTTTCTTCTAGTTTCTTCAAGGCCTTGCCTGTGGTGTTTTCGCTTTTCTGCGGTTCGGTTTTCAAGATGTTGGGAGTTCCCATGACCCCTGGCCTGGCAAAGTAGGTTCGAAGGCCGGCTCGACGATGGCCAGCATGTTTGCCCATTTTTCCCCTTTTTCTAAGCACTCATTCTCAAAACCAACAAGAAAAATGTGTAAGTTTTGCGGTCGGGAGTAGTTTAAATGGTTTATTAACATACAGATGAGCAATTAAAATGGCGTGAAACTGTTACAAATAAGGCACGCGAGGAAACTTATGGGTCGTAATTGCACATCACGTGCATCAAACACTTCCTGCTCACTATCAGACTGGCGAACATATTCTTTGGCCCATGATTCTACAGCTGGTCTGATTCAAACCTCCGAACAAGTAGACTGGAGAACGCATACTATCCAAAACAACTCGACTGACGAGCTTCAAAAGCCCGCCATGGTGGCGCGATGATCGGTAAAAATTGGGCAGAAATAAAACATGTCGTTCTAGCCAGACGCTGCGCGGCAGCAGAGAAACTGGCCCCAATTGCGTCGGTTCTTGGCAGGCGTCATGACGCCGTTAAGTTCTCTTCGAAATGAGCTCCTGGGAAGCTAACAGGTGAGGCTAACGTAAACTGACCTTACCTTAATGGCTCCGGTCCAGCGTCAGTGCAACACCACACTAGCGACGGACGAGGGCGCTGCCAGCTCAACGCTACCGTGGTCGACAGCCGCAGCCTCCCGTCCATCAAACCCGGAGGATTCTGAGAAGTCGACGATCAGCCTGAAGGAGAAGGCGGGCCAGGCGCAGGCGGGCGGACGCAGTCCGTGTCCAGGTGGGAACAGCCGCAAACCTTTGGTGCGACAGCGCCGGGTCCAGGTGATCTCGACGATCTGCCCAGTCGTCGATTCGCACTGCCAGGACCCTCCAGGGCTTCCTGTGAAAGAGTCTTAGTGACGTCGATGAAACAGAGCCGTGAAACCTGCCGCAGAATGTGATAGTCAGCTGGTTTCAGAATCGGCTGATTGGGGTCGGTCTGGAGATTGCAGTTACGGGGCTAAACGATGATTTTACATGAGAATCTGAATACAATCGGATTGCGCCATAGGCTTCTCGCTCTTTGAATGGGTTCAGTCCAGGAAATCTTTGCAAAAAGGATGAACTCGATGTAGATCGTTGCTAGTTCATTTACCAAGCCGAAGTGGATTCTGACCAACCGACTGGAGGGATCCAGGACAGGCGAGGGCGCTTAGGATTGTGCACGCTAAAAATCGCATTGACGCGGCGTGAAATGACGCGGAGACTTGGATACATCACGCCTGCTTCAGCTCGTGACACGCACAGAGTCTGTAGACCTCAATCTCGCTCCACGCTGCAGTCGATTAGGTCTGTCTCCCCGGTCCCCTAGAGCGACCCCTTCGGGTCCGGTGGCACCCAGCCTCCAGCCAGCCGCAGAAAAAACCGGTCCCCTCCCCATAGGCCGGTGCATATTTCACCGGGGCAGGTGGTCAGTCAGCGCTCGCGCCCCGCGCAACAAGGGCACGCGGCGGCGGCGGCAGGCGGTGGCCGGGTGCCCCTGCTGCCGGCGGCCTGCGACATCTGTCCCACAGGTGTTGGCGGTCGGTCCGCGCCAGTGACTGTGAATGGCCGGCGCCGGCCGGAGGGGGACGTGTAGGGGGGGTCGTGTCTGACCTGCCGACCTTGGCGACGCCCGGCGGCGGTAGCCAGTGGTGACATGCGCGGCTGCGCCCAGCCCAAACACTTCACCGCGCGACCGCATGGTTCGCGTCACCGTCCCGACGCCGTCAGTCTGTTTATCACTCTGCCGGCCGCCGTGTGCGCTGGTCAGCCGGGACAATTCATTTAGCGCCGGACAGCGCCGCCGGGACTGTCAGCAGCGCAGGACCAGGGTTCCGCGACCCACAGCGCGGCGGCCGAATTCCTGCGTTAGTCGTTACTGAGGCCGACTAAACACGCCGACCGCGGCCGATGACGGATCGCCTGCGCGGCCGCTGGAGCGTGCTGATTCCTGTCAGCCGGCGACAACCGCGTAATCAAACCGCAGCTCGCAGCGGCTCTGTCCGCCGCCGTTTACTGTCCGCCAACGACCGGCTGTGAGCGATTCGGACGTGCGACCGCCTCCCCCCCCGGCAGTCACGCACCCCTCCAGAGGGATCCCGATGTCCCCCGCCCCGAAACGGCGCGTCGAATCCATCGGCGGGTCTGTTGGATAAGCCGGCGCTGCCACTTCCTGTCATTACGCCGGCGAAACCGGTCGGCGCAGCTGCCGCGCCCGAGGCCATTCAAACACGGGCACACGACATAAATTTCCGCGCCGAATTACCGCGCAGATGAGCCGTGACCGGACTGGCTCGCGGGCAGGGTCCCGGTCGATGGGCACGTGACCGAGGCGAGCCGACAGCCGGCTGCAGTCTGCTCCGGCCGGTGTTCCCGCCTGTTTTTCTGCGCGCGGCCGCGGCCACGGGCAATTTTCCGGTGATAAAGTTGCATTGAGTGATGTCGGGATGTTCTGGCGGCGGCGGGCGGGCCCTTCCGGCGCCGTCCAGGGGTCTGGAGAACGGCGGATCCGTCACGGTCACGGCGGAAATGGAGCGGTTCTGCTGGCCGAACAGCCGCGCTGACCTCGCTGCCCGGGTCGCCGACGCGCCGAGGGGGACGGGTGGTCCGCTGCTGACAGCGGACCAGAGCAGGAGGTCCCCTTTTAAGTGTTGGATTGGGGTAGGTGGTCCCTAGTTGACTGTTGACTGGGGTAGGTGGTTCCCTCATGACTGTGGACAGAAATAAGTGGTCCCCTGATGTCTGTGAGAAGGAACAGGGAGTCCCCCATTGAGCTGTTGGACCGGGATAGGTGGGCCCTGTTGACTGTTGGACCGGGGTAGGTGGGCCCTGTTGACTGTTGGACCGGGGTAGGTGGTTCCCTGTTGGCTTCTGGACCGCGGTAGGCGGTCCCGTTTTGACTGTTGGACCGGAGCAAGGGGTTCCCTGTTGACTGTTGGACCTGGGTAGGTGGTCCCCTGTTGGCCGTTGGAACGCGGTAGGCAGTCCCCTGTTGACTGTACTGTGGACAGATGCAGATGGTCCACTGTTGACTGTACTGTGGACAGAGGCAGATGGTCCACTGTTGACTGTAGGCAAGTGGTCTCCTGTTGACTGTAGAGCAGGAAGTTGGCCTTCCTGTTGGCCGTGAACCGGGATAGGTGGCCCCCTGTCGATTGTAAATACGGGGCGGATGGTCCCTAATGAATGAAGGCCAAGCCAGATAGTCGCTGTTGAAAGTGGACAGAAGCATGGTAGGATTCGCCTGCTAATGCGAAACGGGGCGGGGGTCGTGGCAACTGTGGACCACGACGGGGTGTCATGGCACATGTGGACCCGGGCAGAGTGTACTGACAACTTTGGGTAGGGGTTTACGAACGATCTGAGGATCAGCTTAGTGCTCTCCTGAAAACAGAAACAACATTGTCATGATCACTTGACTGCAGACCTAGTGTTCTTGCACGACAGTAGCGCAGGTGAAAACGTTAATGCTCCAAATGCGGAAACAGAGTATGGTTATCTGACTCCCTTTAAAAACGGGCAGCATGCGATTTTAAAGTGCTAATCGATTGAGCAATCAAGATATGCGCGGAACGGGTAAACTGAGTAACACTCTGTCCTCGCTGGACAGCTGAGGATCGTCAGCGGACGCCAAGCTGCAAAGCTCGGTGGCAGCCTTATTCCTCATAAATCAGCTTAATGGTAAACTTAAAACCCGGGCTCATTGCCTGCATTGGATGAGATGCGTCCTAATTTGCAGCCCCCACCTGTGCGGCAGATGGCTAAACCGCACAGGAGGATGTATTCTTATGCAGCAAAACGGCTCCTTTGAGCCGATAAATGAGCCGTTTCTACACAGTTTTACAGGCTACAGCTTGCCAAGGTGACCCGAAAGAGGATAAATGTTGCCACGCTCTGCTGCTGCTGACGCACGGATGGCGAGAGGACCATGGCGGGCTCAGGAACGCGTGACCCGTGTTTTTTGGATTTTCTTTTCCGGAGACCCGAAGACCCCTTTTCAAAACCCTAGACCCGCGCCTGCCTTTTTCATCGTCATCTCAAAAAGGTGCAGAACGACGTGCTCTGTTACGCCTAAATGCATGTTTTTTGACTTTAGCGGGAAAACTGTCCAAAACTACCTACGTAAACTGAATCCGAACTACGTAAGGCCAGCCTTAGATTATTTGCCTTTCATTTTGTCATCGTCTTATCTTTTCTTGTACGTTATGCCCCCGGTTCACAGGTCCACACCAGGACACACATGCATGTAAACAAAAGAAACCTGTGAGAAAAATAAAGCACATTTGGCGCAAACTGTTGCATGGTTTGAAAGGGTTCATCTGTTTTAGTCGCATTCAAGCCAGGTGTAACTTGGCCAAGGATGGGGAGGTCGTAAATGGAAAACCTTCGTCTCGTTTTGATTTAAAAAGCTCAACAAGCTCACATTTCGAGCAAATGGAAATTGCCCCCAGAAAAACGCTGACCCGTAGCTAGGACACGTTGAAGAACCGCGAAAAAGGCTTAAGCTTTCTGGAACACGAAACGTAATTAGACAAATTACGTCACAAAAAGCGCCCCAAACACATTTTTGCTGTAATTTGTCCCGAACAGTAATGAGGTGAACACATTTCGGCAATCTGTCACCAGCAACAAGCCGAGGCAAAAACTGTCCACTCGGACGTGCCATTCATCATAGCAGGCGACAGATGTCCGTACCACGTGACCTGAGGCCCAGCGCCCGGGGTCATGACCCCATTTGTCCTCGACAGGGACAGCTGAGCTGTACCGGCCGCCAACGAGGCCTGCGGACTGTTTTTCCTGTTCCGACGGTATCTTCATCTGCGATGGCGAAGACTAGTCTGACCATGCAAAACCAGACCAAAGCACGCAAGGGAAGCATTTCGCGCGGCATCAAAGATCCCAGCCAAATGCATGATCGGTGCATTATTTTTCTCGGTGCTGATCCCTAGTTTCTAACTGCACGGGAATACGCGTGATACCGCCACACATCCGCACGATTAGCTGTTGCATGCAAAGCTCATCAGAAAATCAGCGGGATTTTTCTCCTCTCACAGTAAGCGGTTGTAAAGCTAGGTAGCAGCATGCTATGTCTACTTCTCAGTCTCGTCATGCAGATTTTGTTTTGTTTAACCATACGTTTTTCTTTAATGACCTTGCCGTTTTCCTGGAGCAAAACGACCAAGCAAAAAAGCTTTAGGGTTTTCCGGTTCACTTTCCCCGACCGTGTCTGACATTTTACTTGGGCCTTTGCATCAACATCTCTGAATAGCTGTCGCGGGGAAGCCAGGTGGACATAGAGCTTAGAGAGAACCCAGATGGCACAAGCTTCCAGTCCCAAAACGGGTGGTCAGAGACCAAAAGGGCTAACTGGTGTCGAGGCGGCCGTGTCATAGAGCTGTGATTTGCCGAATTCACGGGCATTTTCCACGGCGTTAAATGGTTCGGTGTCCGAGGCAGAAAAATTCCAGACTCGGAAAGACTTGAGCAGAAGGTCAACGGCAGTACAAGAGAGTATCTCAAGCATGCATTCCACGATTTCGAGATTTCAGCTCGAAATCACCAACTACGTTTTGATAAAAAAAAATATCGCTCCGGCATCTAAGGGTTTATGGACAGTTTGACAAGGCATCTCTGTTCATTACCTGCCCAACGACTGTCTACCTGGCGGCATAATCCACCTCCCCCTACCTTCTTTTCGCCCCTTCAGTGAGAGGAAACCTTTGCTCGGCTTTCTTGTCGCCGATATTTGTGCGTTGCTGTTGCCAATAAACCACGAGAGGCCGCGATAACACTATGTCGTCGCATCGAAGGCAGGGGCAAAAACTTTCATCCAACAAATCGTCGTAAACCGAGGTATTTGATGAACGGCCGTTTCGGCACTGGCTGCGAAAGCAAATGTCACCCTCATTTAGAACGGGCCTCCACGAGCGATTTATGGCTGCGACTTCTCCAGGCCAACCGCTCACTGACAAGGGAAGTAACCGTCATCAGCGAGGCCGTTAAAACGCAGACAATGCCTACCGCCACCCGGGATGGCTGGAGGGAAGGGGTAATAATAAGCAAGTTTTGTTACCGTTAATGCGAGCCAGGCTTTCGGGAATTCTTTTGCGAGTAAAATGAGCAGGTGAGTATTGACTTTATTGGGCCATAAAAAGCCCGCACAATAGATAATGCATGCTTAAAACATTCATAGCCCATTACACATACGGAGCCAGAGTGTTCGGAATGGCTATAACCGATACCGAATTATGCAAAAGATCGAGCACGCCCGCAGAAGAATACGTCAAACTGTAAACGACCCTGCTGCCGGCGCCTGCCAGGGTGCGAAACTCCCAGACCTCTCTCTGAGGTTCAGAATTCGAGGTTGGTGTGATGTGAATGTAAAACCGGACTCGACAAAGGGTTCGTAAGGGCAAAGCCGCCACTTTACCGTGCCCACGTTATTTGATACCGGGGTGATGTCGTATGGGGTTGTGGGTTTGGGTGGCACTCTCGCACGTGATAAGAGCTAGCAGCATTTGCGCACGAGCACACTTTACGATTTTCCTCCCTTTGAACCAAGCCTTCAATTGCCGAACGCTCGTGCTCCTGCACGTTTGTACTTCGGCCTAATTCGTGCGATTATTCATTCTGCGTGACAGGCAATCATTGACGGCTTGTGAGCATCACTGCACAACTTATCTACAAAGAGGCACACGCACATGCGCGCTTGTGGGGGCCCGGCCGGCCCGTGACCTGTCAAACCCGGCAGCTCGGGGCGGTGACCCCACGTGTGGCACACACGCACACGCGCCGCGCGCCGCCGCCGCATGGCCCGCCGGTGCAGCCATGTGTGCAGTGAGGCCGCCGCACGAGCAGACCGGGAAGCGGTCCGTGAGACGTGTTTCGACACCGCGCTGCCGGGCTGAGCGGCTCCAGCGTGTCGCCCGATGGTGGGATGATACGGGGCGTTTGGCGGCGGATCGGTGCAGCCTGCACGCCTCCGGCCGGCCCGACCGTGTCATTAAACGGCCAAATCGCTTTGCTGTGTCACCACGATGAATAGATGGCCACTGGAATGGCCTCACCCGTTGGGCAGTGTCACATACTCGTTAGATAACAGCGCCATAAGTGTCGGAGTTGTAGCTACGAAAGACGTTGCATTAGTGCAGGACGCCAGCTTAATTTCTTGGAGGTTCTACTTCCGCTGTGCCAAAACCAGCGTAATGAGCTTGATTTCAACAAGGACTCGCCGCAAAATATTGCACGGCTGACAGTAAAATTGGCCAAATACGGTCAAGACGCCTAATTGCTCCAAGTTATTGCCACGTAAACCCGCATATGCTACTACCGCATGGAACGTTTAATGCTTTGTTGAATTAATTCATTCTGGGTATGTTTCGTGTTCACTGCCAGGATGAAATCGACCAAGGGCTTTGCCAATGCTTTTGACTGTACGACTCTCATTAGTCGTTTTTCTTCGCGAAGTTGCATGACGTGAACGACTAAGGCCAACGTGTTTTACGTAGCTGATAAAAATTGAGCCCAAATATCCCGTGGCGATCACTGGTGTCACCTATGGCCTTATTTAGCACGTTACCAAGATTAGTATGCCAAGTACAAAGACTGTGGCTACCCTGAGACATACCTCACGGAGTTCTGAATCGCTGACTGCTGCACCACTACACGTGTTGGCCCCGGTTATGCGGCAAACAGGGACAGTTGAGCCGGGCAGGGACGCAAATGTCGTCGCAAATGGGACGTGGACTTCTTGCTCTTAAGATCATGGAAATTGACAAATAAACTTGTATTAATGTCATAATGCTTGTTCAGTATTTGAGGACGCTGCGTACATGTCTAAGAGGACCATCGAAATAAAGTCAGCAGTAAAAGCAGCAGCATTCCTAGGTGTACGGAATGCGAGTCCGCTAGGTTATATTACCTGGATTGAAGGATTCAGATATGCAGTTTCTATTACTCGGATAACCGCAAACACGTTCGTTTTCATCACTGATTATAGAAGCAAAGAAAACAAAGCATGAAAAGCTTAATGTAAGACGTTTGCCGTGTACTCGACAAGGCGAAAGCATTATGACAGTTGCTCAACAACTTTTCAGAAAATAACATGACGAAAAAACGACGTACTAGGAATTCGCTGTAACGGTAGCAAAGACTCGCGATCCAACGTAAGCCCAGAAGTCATACAGATCCTTGTGTAATGACTCCAGTTCGAGGATGTCATAGTCGAAGAACACAGCTGGCTGCGAGTCTAGTGCGTCATCCGTACAACCTGTCTGGTGAGAAAAGAATGCAAACGAGACTAACAGTGCGATTTCTTGGAAAAGCATAAGAACTTTTGTAGACGACTGCCAAAAAAACGTGCCATACAGAACTGGGGGCCGGCGCAGCAGCTGGCTTCCACTCATGTATTACACACATAAACCTCACCAAGATAAAAACCATTTCCAGAATTGCAGAAGTCGCCTGATCATGCGGTTGTCTTCATTTCCGCCGCCTGATAAAAAGCGTGCACGTCATCTCCGCGCTGCCTGAAAGCGCGTCATTGTAACCCGCCGCGGCCCCGTGAGAATCGCTTTCCCCGGTCCGGGCGGCCACGCGGACAGGGCGGGTTGGCAAACGCCTTCCGGTGCGATGTCGCCTGGCGTGACCGCGGGAAGATTGGCCGGCTCGCTGGCGCGATTTGTCATCATTATCGTTATCGTAATCATTGCCAATACCATTATTCACCTTATCGATGTTATCAGTATAACCGTCGTTATCTTTTATGAATGCGTCCAAAGAATAGCGGCATGACGAACACGTTGCGATGACAATTAACTCGGGTCATGCACTTGCATCTCATGCTTTTCTTTCTTCACAGCAGCTTCGAGCGAGCCCTAAAACTCCTGCTGCCTGTAGTTTCGTCAGAACTCCCGATCACAGGACGGAAAACCTCGTCAAGGAAGCCTCGCAGCTCCGCCGAAAACGTCAAAGTTCCGCCCAAACCGCCGCCGCCGGCCGGGCGGCCGAGACCAGCACCTGCGACGCCGGTCTCACGGCCGCCGCCGGCGCCCGGCAGACAGGACACGTACTTCTGCGGCCGACCGGAGATCCGGCGTCGGCGGCGGCGGCCGCCCCGCCGCTGAGATTTCGTCCTCTTCCGCCGGATGCGGCAAAGTGGCCTGGCGTCGCCGGCACCGGCCGGCGTCGCTGGAGGTGGCGGGCAGCGCCGGAGGCGCCTGCGACTCAGGGCGGGCGTGAGACTGTCCTGCCCGAGCTGGAGCGAAGGAGGTCCGAGTGGCAGACTGGTCTGGACTGCCTAGCAGGACTGCGGTGCCGTCAGTGTAACGCTATCGACGACTCGTTTTTATCGAACGACGAACAAGGTGCTGCAAACTAGCAGGAGAGCGTTGACAAATGTTTTCGCTAGACTGTGACCGAGTCAGGCTTTCAGTCCACGTCGCCAGCAATCAAGCGGTATTTTGCTGCCGCGACAAATAAATGTTCTGTGGCAACCAAACGCAGTGCCTATAAACAACTCATCAGCCACACCACCAACAGACGCGTCAACAACTGCCGATCTCCGTCACGTGACAAGACGTCTATCGGGGCCGTTCCTGTCGTTACCCCTCCCCCGCCCCAACAGATGCCCCAGGCAAAGCCCAGCGGCGGCCGGCGGTCACCTCGCGGTCACGTCAGCAGACCTCTGCCGGCGGCGGTCAGCTCAGCTGGCCTGGTCTGCGCCGATGTCGGCCGAGATTAATCGAGGCTGCCGCCGCCGCGGCGTCGGCCGTCAGCGGCGGCAGCTGGCCGTCAGACCGGCACCTGCAGCGGCGGCCGACAGCTGCCGCAGCCCGCCACAGCTGCCGCAGCCGACGGCGGCCGCGGCTCCCGCGACGGCCGCGGCCCGGCCGCAGCGGCAGCGCGGGACCTCCGACCGAGCTGGCACAGCGCCGCCGCGCCCGCTGACGGCTGTCGGCCCAGTGATGGGGGCCCATCGGTCGACGTATTTATCTTATAGCGTCCGTTCATTTATTTGACTTTCTGGCCCAAATGAAAGATCTCTTCTCGATCACAGAACACAGGCTAACAATGCAGTAAATTTACTTGGGCCCCTGCACAAACCGTTTTAGATCTGAGCTCTACAGGCAGCGGATTTTACTGGCTGCTATAGAATAGTGGAATTACGTCTCGCTGGGCCATGCAGACATTCAACTGATTAAGTGATCCGCAGGTGCAACGTTCCACGTCGGGTTGTTGCGTCGTCGCAGTGTGGTTGAGAGGGAACGTTCTTCCTTGATCAACTTCAAGTCAGAAGTCGATTCAGTTGGTAAAAAAAAAATGCCATTGGTCACGTTTTCAACATTACAGTTTCTGAAAAATACTTCAAATGTAACTATGGAGCTCATAAAAAACTATGTTCCTACATGAATCAATGAGGATGATGCTGTGCGAGTCTTGTTTCAAAGTTTGCTGGCTTGTCATCACGCAACAGCTGACAACAGGACACGGATGAGTAGGACAAAAAAGAAAACTGCGAGAAATCACTTTGAAGGGTTTTCAGACTTAATGGTTATTCGGAGTACATGTCAGTAACTGTGAGCTACAAGCAGGCTGTTTGGGTTCAAAACATACGCTTAAGCGAAATATTTCCTCTAAATAAACGACGGGTTGGTTAACTAGCACCTCACGTTCTCAAGGCAAACGACTTAGCCAGCTGTCCATGATGCAAGTGGTACCGTTAAGTAAACATACGGAGCATGTATGAATGCACCTTCGAATTCCGACGTGCCATCTATGAACTCAGCATAAACAGTATCCTATCTTCGCTATCGTGTCACTGTGGCGATTTCTGGAGTGAAATGTGTCACGGAAAATCACGGGACATAACAAACAGCCCAGCACGAGTTTTCTCAACATTTTCTTGGTAGAGGATGAGACTTTTAGAACTACACCAAGTTTTCATCGCAGTCTAGGGCGTAGTTTCTGATTCTCTGCTCACAGGGCGCTACCAGCTACCAGCGATCTTTACCAAGGAAAATTAAGCATTCTCCGGATGTTAAAAGTCGAAGCGGTATGCCGTCGAAGCAGTGAAAGATTACTTTTCACCGTTAAAGTTCACCAGGTTTGATGGCAGGTAGGTAACATCTGGCAGTCTCCTGATAGTCGGGGTCTTGGGCTGTGGTTATTACTCGTCGTACGGTCAAACCTTGTGCCCTTCTCTGGGACCACTGGCTGCAGAGCTGGGGAAAAGGGCCTTGCTCCCGTTCAAAACTGGTCATGGAGCGAATTGGATCTGAAAGTCCGGGTCTGGACGGGCACGAATTACGGGTGTGTGGATTCAGCTGGGCCTCGGGTGCCTTGCTGACCTTCAATATCTATCATGCAAGAATGCACACAAGCAGCTGTCAACGCAGACGGACTTCATCAAATCATATTCTGATTGGCTCTTCGACAGAGCGGATCAGTTTCAGCTCAGGCTGCAAGCGCAGCCTTTTAACAGTTTTTCGTCGTATTCAAAGCCTCGCTTTCCCTTGGCAGCCAATGTCAGTGATCTGTTTCTCATGCTAACCAATGTCCATCGCTCTCCAAACTCGTCAGGGTAACCATTAACTGTTTGAGCTGGCTCGTGGTGAACCACATTAACGTAGTAAACCGAGTTCGGGCACGCAGCCAAAAACGTCGGTTCCTGGAAAACTCACACATGCAACTGTTGAGGCTTGTTTTGAGGCACATCGCCCTACAAATAGTATCGACTGGCGCGTCTGAGAACTGCTTGCATTGTGCAGCTAGTGACGCACAGCCCCTTTACGGGTTCAAAGAAGCAGCAGCGAGACTAGCGTTTCTTTCCGCGCTGCTCCAAGAACGCCGACCCTTGAAAACAAACGTCACGTCGCACGCCAGTCGGCCTACTGCCGCGCGGCGCACTGCAGCCAGCTGCACGTTGTCACATGCATGTTATCACTAATGGTTGAGCTGCCCTCCCCCTCCAATCAACCGCTAACAAACAGGGATGAGCAGAATATTAATAACCGTCAATTAGCGATCCGTTCTGTTCCCGCGTCGCGCCGGCGCCCAGCTGCCGGGCGGCCGGGGCGTGCACCTACGCCGGTCACGTGACCGGACGGGGTGACGTGCCTGACCGGCGCGACGTCGGCCGCGGCGTGGGCTGCATAGGGAATCACGGCCGCGGCCGCCGTCGACCCACGCCCGGGCCGAGTCAGGGATCCACCGGCCGTCCGGTCCCGGCCGGGATCCACCGGCCGTCCGGTCCCGGTCGGGATCCACTGACCGTCCGGTCCTGTCCGGGATCCACTGATCCGTTCGGCCCTGTCCGGGATCCACCGGCCGTCCGGTCCTGGTCGGGATCCACCGACCGTCCGGTCCTGTCCGAGATCCACCGACCGCTCGGCCCTGTCCGGGATCCACTGATCGTTCGGCCTTGTCCGGGATCCACTGACCGTCCGGTCCCGGCCGGGATCCACTGACCGTCCGGTCCTGTCCGGGATCCATCGACCGTCCGGCCTCGGAAGACGTCCAGAATCCAGCGACCACCGGCCCACGAGTCACGGCCGGATCTGGACCCAGCTGCAGGGGACGCCATCCGCAGTCCGCTCCTGGCTCCTGGTGTGACGCGGGCCCGGGGGCCCTGAAGACGGAACGACCCCCCCCCCCGAGACCCCGCAGGAAAACAGGGAGCTGCTCTGAGGACCCAGCCGGACCGAAATGGCCCGGGGGTCACGGAATCAATGTTCCAGCGCGGCCTGCCGAGAGCCGACACCGTCTCAGCTTCGAGTCGATGATTGACGAATTTGACGAATGGCGCGAGACCGTGTCAGGTCGCGTCTCACGGATGCCGGCGGTATCGAGTGGAACAATGTCGGAATTGTTTGCGGTGAGTGCCTGCACCTGACGCGGCACACCGCGGTCAGGTTTTTCGGCGGGAACAATGGCGTGGCGCCGTGAGATTAACGGCAAAGTTGACAGAAAAGCTCTTGTCTGGTGCACCAATTCAGTACGACCGCCTGTTGGCCGAACGAACATAGTCAAGCATATATGAGCTTATATGCGTGATATATATATATATATATTATATATATATATATATATACATATATATACATATATATATATATATATATATATATAGATATAACAGGTACATTTACGAATGTGTTTGCACTGAGTTAATCCTTCATGCTAGCATAAATTTCTGGCTGCAGGTCGTTTAACACCCCAGTGTGACTGCAGATCGACCACGCGTGACGCCCGGCACTGCGGCCCATTTCAGATGAAATATATTGGCGTTACGACGGCATTTTTTTCCAGCAAATGAGGCAGCAGCCCCATGCATACAACATGAACATACCTGCATATGCCGCGGGATTTTCATTTACCCCAAGGCAGCCGCGAATATTGGTCGCGGTAAAACCATAGTATAAGGGACAGGAAATAACGCGCCTGGCTTCCTGCAACGAAAATCTTTACCTGGATTTAGTAAGATGGTGCAAAGCATGTCCAGGTTCAAACGAACACGCATGTGCATGGCACCAAACGTTCACGTCTGGCGTAGCAGGGATCATACAAATCCACCCAAGAGTCCATTCGAACACCAGTCACCTCCATCCCCAAACCATATGTCTTGTATGATTATGCCGTTATTTCGCGTTCGCTGTGACTCACCCGCCTGGGGGGTGTGGCCTTGGCTGTCCGCCCTCGGCATCAAAGAGCTTGTGACGTCTTTCAGTCTGCTTCCTCGCGAGCTTCTGCCGCACGTGCAACAGCGCCGCCGGCGTGGGAAGCGCGTGACAAAACGGAACGGAGACACAAAGCCCGGCCAAAAACTAATTCTGATTGATTCGTCCAAAAAACCAAGGCCAGGCGCGGCAAACTACCGTTGTGGCGGCTCCCACTGCGCAATGATTTAGGTTTTGGGGAGCAAAAAGACTCGGCGTATAATCTCGGGTGGGAAAATTCGGTAAACAGAGCCGGTCTCCACGCGCGAGATCGCATTTGATTACACCTGTGCAAAGCTAGGGGCTTTGTTTGCACAGTTTGCAAGCGGTCTCCTGTGGCCCAACTGTGTTATTGTGGCATTATCTGGAGACGGGATAAGCTTGAAGTCGGTCGTGCCAATTGGCGCTGTGAACGCGGGAGGCCGGGGCCTCGGGAAGCGAGCTCTCCGCGCGCTGCTGCGTCACTTACCTGCTCTCTCAGGCACATCCGGAGCCGAGGAGGATGTCTTGCTTTCTCCCGCCACCGCCGGCGCAGAAAGAAACAGGCTCCGCGGCGTGGTTTTTGGCGCCATTCTTGCCTCATTTGGCCGTGACTTTTCCATGTGGCCTGTTGCAACTGCTCTTTTTTGCACGCGCAGACAGCATGCGGGTATCGATACCTACTTCGGAAGGTTAACGGCCGTGGTTGCAAAAGAACAACCGCCGCGAAACAGGATTGTTTATAATCCCTGGACCTTGAATCGCCTGCTACCTTAAATTCATGAGATGAAAGACACCGTCAAATTCTAACAATATCGCAACGCATTCGGGTGGTTGGCTTTTAGCGATTTCTTTGCAGTTTGCTGGCATGATGTTTGGAATCAGGAGCTGCGCTTTGCAGACCTTGTTGCACGACGTTCAAGTTCCACATCAAATCATGCAGTTTCATCGTGAATTTTCAGAGAAGTTCTACGATCGCCGCCGGTGCGACAGAACCGTGTGGTAGTCTTTCTCATGGCCAGCTGTCAGCTGGCCCGCGGACAAAAAACATCGAATGTCTGTGCAAGTGAAACTCGTCTTGTCAGGATGGAGGGACCAGCGCTCCTCCAACTGAGCCACCTATTGAAACCGATCTGATCTGAGAATATGCTAGTTTGATCCTGTCCCAAACATGAACAATTTTTTAACGCGGAGCCGTGTTGAGGGCATATTAACCAGTCCGTGAGTTAAAAATGACGTGGCTGACCCTGTAGAAAGATATGCATTGTTTGGGTTAACGCCAGCGCCGTTTAGGAGGCCTTTTTGTTTGCTGCAGAACAAAGGCCGTGGATATCTGCTGCTAAATCGAAGCACGGCATGACAGCCGGTAACATCAGCCCTATTTATTTGAGCAGCGTTTTTTGCGTGCGGCGGGAGACTGGAAAAATCTCGTGCAAAGCTGACGCCGCAATGGATGTTTATGTACGTGGGCCGAAAAACGGGGCCGCACCGTTCGGCTGTCTCGGGTTCCGCGCCCGCGGCCGTTCGGGCGGCCGGCACCGTTTATTTATCCCCCGGCGCAGCGGGACGCCGATCAGCGAGCACGTGCTGCGCCGCGACTGTGTCAGCCGGCAGCCATCTGGGTCGGGCCAGTCTCCCGCAGAGCAGCGAGGCGGCCGATCAGGCGCTCTGGGGACTGGCAGTCCTCGTGTCACCGCGCTGAGGACTGACATTCTTCGTGTCAGCGCACTGAGGACTGTCAGTCCTCATGTCTTCGTGCTGAGGACTAGCAGTCCTCTTGGTTGGAGAGCGTTGGAGTCATCTTGGTTGGAGAGTGGGCCGCAGCGGCGCCGGACACTGCAAAGCGATGGACATCGAGTCATGAGGACGGCGGGCGCGCGGTAACGGCACACCGCGGCTGTGGAGAGGTGCGAGAGGACGGCGTCAGACCATCTCTGGACATTACAACAGGAGAAAACGAGACAGAGTGAAAGAAAAGAGAGAGGGGAGAGAGAGAAGTTAGAGAAGGCAGGAAGGGGAAAAAGAACGGCTGAGAGGAAGTAATTGTGAGGCACGCAGATAGACATGCAGACAGACAGACAGACTGATATACCTGCATTAAGGCAGACAGATAGGCAGACAGGCAGACAAATGGAGCGCGTGAAGGAGCCATAGGGAGGAACAAGACGCTCAACTGCTGGCTTACGCTGGCTGCCGGCTCATCTCGTGCAAAATTCGATGATGTGATGCTCGATGCAAATGCTGTCTGGTTAGATCGAATGTGCGATAAACACATTTCATTATTATGCAGTCATCAATAGAAACTTTACGAAGTCTGAACAGCGGTCGGAAATTCATCGCGGTGAACTGTGTCAGACTTAAACGCCTCGAAACAGTTAGGAAAAGTATGCGTTCATGCCTCGACTACACGCTGCCAATCACTGCAGTGCTGGCCATCAAGCCTTCATCGGGTTTCACGCTCTTCGAAGCAGTTGAAACGTTCTGCTAAAAGGCACCCTGGCGCACCGTAGCACACCGAGCGGTCGTAAATATCAGCCGATTGCCGGACGGCCATATCTCGGGGCGAACCGGTTCCAGATGTTGATCGCTGCACCGCCGGCGTGCCCCGACATGGGGTCAGGAGTGCGTGGGATCGGAAACGAACACCGGCTCCCTGGCCGGGAATCGGAGACGGAACACTGGCTCCCTGGCCGGGGATTGGACAGACCTCTGTTCGGGGATTGCACGGCTCCCCTCGCTGGAGGAAGCGGCGGCTACTCCTACTCCGGCAGACAGGCAGATGGCCGTCTCAGCAGGTGCCAGCCGGCGGCTGATAGTTTACCGATCCCCGGCTGGGCCAGCGAGAACGTCAGGGACCTGAAGGCATCCATCGGTCACCTGCATATAAACTATTTGAATGCCATTGGCTGTTCGACTTCGGATGTCTACATGCTTGTTGGAGTATTTCCCGAACAATCTAGCGTACGTGGTATCTAACGCCCAGAGAGAGAAGCGGACGGAGACGTTGGCTGGCTGAGTACTGTGAAACTGCTGGCCGCGGGATAGGGAAACTCGTTTAATCCAGCCGTTGAGACGGACGGTTAAGCCGTACTATGCTGCTAGTATCCAGCTGTCGTTCGGTACGTGGCATGCATAGTGACTACCTTATTTGCTCTGCGGCGTTGAATATATTTATGGTCGAGGCGGTCGTAAAATGTTTCTCACGTCTCGACATGTGTCTGGCCAGAATCAATGTTTCCGTTCGGGCTTCAGTTGTTCATGAATATAACCGTCAGTCTTCAAGGGACGTGCTGGACCAAACGACTGCTGAACCATACATCATGTAAGTGACTTTGTGTCACCGGTCAATGCTCCAGCTGGAAATGAAACAGGACTCCTGAAAGACCAAGCTTAACAGTATAGAGAATGCCATTAGGCTACTTCCTTCTGCTCTGAACAAGAGCTCTTAGATGTTGTCGTGTCAACAATCAGTGTTCACTGTACCCAATGTGTTCCTTAATTGCTTTCCAGTGACTGGGCAAACTTCAAAGATGGCCTTGTCTTCTGGTACTGGGAACGCAATCAGACTTCTCCGTGACAACTGCATCTGAAGCAACAGTTCAGGGCCCATACTGAGATGACGACTTTGTGTGTCCGACGAAGGCAGGAAAAGGAAATGAGGAACCATAAAACCATGAGTGGGTATTCCTGGCTTAACTCTTCGCCCACCAATGACTTATTGCTGTGAGCCGAACTGGCCGGGAAGAGAAGAGGGCATGTTCGAGACACAAATGGTCCTTGTTTCCCCGGAACGCCGAGACAATAAACCCGAGGATCGCTATGGCGTGGCCGACGTGCCACAAAACGGCAAAAAAAAGGCATTTACCCGGTCATGACACACACACGGGACTCCCCTAGACGAGATAACATTCCTGGAAGCCGTGAAGTTCTACGTGCAAGCATATTCGTCTTGGCGTCGGCATGTTTTCATTGCAATGCGAGAAAGTTGTTTTTCATATCGCACTGTGCCCAGCTTGCACGAACGGATAAATTTTACGATCATACGATCGTGTCGAGGCTTTTAGAGTGTGTCCACAACGTCCAGTGTATGTATCACATCACAGTCTGTGGCATTTGCCTGCATGTTCCATGTGCACAGAATGCGTCCAAGCTTAGACGAAAACAAGTTATTCAAGGTAAAGAAAAAGTGTAGAAAGTACCGAAATCCATATCGATGACATCTGCTGGCATCAAGCCATTTCTGAATGACGTGTAACGTGGAAAATCCCATCAGTGGATGATGTCTTTCTATGGACCACACACAATTTCTGATACGTGGCGTTACTGTAAAATAATGCTGATCCGACTGCAGCAGGAAGTCGGTCTAATGCACGCAGTTCTGACGTTACGTACGCTCTCTTCGTCAACACGTCGCCCTGCGGCATCGTGCGGTGCCGGTCACTGAGAACGGGGGCCCCACAGTCACTATCGCAGTCTTCGTTCCCGTCCGGTCGTTCGCCGCTTCGGACTCGCTGACCCCGCCTCCGACTCGTCGGCTCTGTCACCGACTCGACTCCCGAGATCTGCCGCCGGTTCACGGCCTCTGCCTCTGCGCTGATGGCCGATCTCCGACTTTGCCATCCTGCCGCTGATTTACCGACGCCACCACTGACTCCCTGAACCAGCCGACTCTCGAGTTGCCCTCCTGCCTCGGACTCTCCGCCTGCGCTGCCGCCTCGCGGACCGCGCCGCCCCGGCCGCCTCTGCCGCCGGCGGCCGGCCGACTTCACGAGGCGGCCATGACCGGTCACGATCACCCGGCCGGCAATCGGGCACGCCGGCCGCGCGGCCGATCCTATCGGGGGCCGGTCCCACCCGGAAGGCGCCGGCCGTTGGCGCAGCGAACGGCCTCTCGACTGGCGAAATTGGCCGCCGCGCTCGGCCGGGGTCGGCGGAGGCCGGCGTTCTCCGCGCCCGGTCACCCGGCGCCGGTCGCAAATCTCGCCGCCGCTCGTCAGGTGGCAATTACCGCGGCCGGACGCGCGCGGCCGCTGCAGCGCTGCAGCGGCCGCGCGAGACGGCGCCGTCCGCTGTTGACGGCCGGGCGGCGCGCGTCGCGTCGAGGCCGCTTTTTCGGCGCCGGCCGCCGGCCGCGCCGCCCGGCCGGCTGATTGCGCTCGAGTGTGATCAGCGATAGGTTTACGACGCCGGCGCCGGCCCGGCGACGGCGATGTTCGACCGCTTGGCAGGCTGCTTGGCAGGCGGAGGCGGCGTGACGGGGAGGCGGCCGCGTCGTGCCGAAGGGATGAAGGTTGAATGACCTCATCCGGACGCCCTCTCGTCGGTGGCTGGCGGGGTCTCGGCTGTGACACAATAGCCGGTCGGCGGTGTCCGCCGCGGCCGGTACGTGACCAGCCGCGCGGTTGATCGACGATCGGGCGTCGCTCGTCGTGACGTGTTGACAGCGTGACGGGAGCGAGTGGTCGGCGCCGCGCCGTGCCGGGGAGTGACAGCTAGTTTGTTCCGCGGTAAACTGATGAAGGTGGCTGACCGTGTAACGAGATGTCTGTGCTTTTTATTATGTAAGCTCAGCGGCTGAAGGTTTTTTTCGATCGGCCTGATTATTGGATCAGGCGGCTCGGATTTTGCCAGATTTTTCATGTGTACTTGAGTGGTAAAAGCTGCCCCCCCCCATATTTGGCACGAGAGAGGGGGAGAGAGACCAACGCCGACTCCAATAACATTTCCGTCGATCTCCAGCCCGACCTCTTTCAGCTGGATTTCAGCCGCACCACGAGGCGGGTTTTCGCGAGCGAACAGCGCGCCACGCGCTGCCGCCCGGCCGGCGTGGACACGGGCCGCCGGCGGGTCGGCCGACCGCCGGTTTACGACGCCTCCCTGCCGGACAACAGCTCTGTTTACGGCCCACCCGACGTCACAACAGCCGGCCAATTTGGCGCCGGCCTCTTCATGGGCCGTCGGCCCGCGCGGCGTGCGCAGCCGAGGCGATTAGCGGCAATTGAGACGGTGAGAAGATTGGGTCTTTATTAGTCACGCGCGTCTCACAGCGCGCGCTGCAGTGATCATCGAGCGGACGCCGTCGCTGCTAATGACCTAGGCCAGCTTTCATGCACGGTTTTCCCTCACTTAGAGGCGGCGAGACGGCTCGGTTTACACAGCGATGATGCCGGGCCGTCCAATTCTGGGCGCATGGTCCGCTTATTTGGCTCCCGGGCCGTTAAAGAGTGAACGGAAATGGCGGCATGGACACTTGGCGGACGCGCTGCACCCAGTTTCGCGGTAGTCGTCGAGAGGCCGAGCCGTATCGGAAATTAGATCAGGCCTGCAGCGTGCCCGGACAAATGGACGGACGGTATCTGCCGGGGAATCTGCAGAGCGCAGATGGCCGGGTCATGTTTTTCTGACCCCAGATGTTCGCCTTGCGTGGTGCAGACTTGTTCTGCAACCTGGCAAAAGGCTTATATCGGGCGCCTGCGGCTGGGGCCATTGTTCATTATGGGCGTACATGCGAACTTGTCGTACATAGACAGATGCTCAATGGCTGAGAGTTTGATGGACGTTAGCGGGAGAAATGAATGGGGTGCGCATCTTAATGTGGTTCCACTGGCGCAATGGCCCACATCTACTGGGGTTCAACGCGATAAAATCCTTCGTCGTGGGGAGCAGCATCCTCAACCTGGAAGAGTGGTGTAATACATTCCTCGCGTGCGACGGGATGTATTTCATTTTATCCTTGAACTCGTTTAAAACAAACTCAGCGGCCGGAGAGAAACTGGCAACAGGTGCCAGCATTTGACCGGTCCTTGATCAAGAGTGAATCACGGATTTCACAAGTGAACATAAAATTACCATCATTTTTGACTGGTGTATGTGTTCGCCATTCAGCTTCAAGTACGTGTGCTTTGAGAGTGCATTGGTCAAGCCTTCTCATCCCAAGCACTGTCTAGGAGGCATCTGCCGGAAGCCAGCTGACTAAGCTTGCTGTGACGCACTTCGTCAGCGGCAACGCTATTCGTCAGCGAAGCATCACCTGCCCATAATCTACGAAATGATCGACAAGCAGAATAAGCAGTAACGAATCGCAGCCATTGATGTTCGTGATCGACCCTCGGCATGCAACGGCGCACTGCAATGCATCGGCCTGCCCAAAGAAGGGTCACGAATGAGCTTTGAGGCCGCAGCACACGAAGCTGGCGCGACGGGGCCCAAAGGCGACCGTGGTCCATTAGCCATCCACGGAACAATTTCAGTGCATTGCTCCCCCGTGTCCAAACGTCGACGTATGCATTTCCTTTTGCGCAGTTGGCGGCACCTGGCACCGGGACTGTTGCCTTTCTACACGGCCGCACACTTGTGTCAATCAGTTAATCGAGTCAGACCCTGGCTGGGCTGGTCACGTGACGACGTCGTACTGGCGCTGTTTTAACTGCCCACCGTCAGGGCATCGCGCTGTTGTCTGATTTTTGTCAAAACTTGCGCTCATTTTCGGGTTAACTAGGCGGAATAATTACGGACGATCCCGACAGAAGGGCGACGATAAAGCGTTCTGGGGAGGAAATACGACTCCCAAAGTGTTCAAATCGATATGTGCTCACCATAGGCCGTCATCTTTAATCCATTTAACCAACGTCATGGTGCATGACTGCTGTGGCTCATCAGACTTCACGTGGAAGATTACTGTCCGGGACTTGGTAATTTCACTTAATGCAGCGATTAAGCGGTGTCAAATGCTTCAAACGGTAACACGGCATGAAGCAGGAAATATGGATTCCAAGTTCCATACACCTATGAACATCGAGAGAACCATTTCCTTTGTTGCTTGGAAGCAGGAGGTCCAACAGATGGTGCTGTGCTTTTCCTGTTGCTTCTATACTTCCTGCTGCTTTACTTTTCCTCTGATTCACAGAAAGAGAGGGCCCAGGACCGTTTTTGGGAACGTCAGTAAAGTTCGAAAGCCTCGATTCTCGAGGAGGTTTAAGTGTTTCACACAAAACACACAAGCTTTTGTGCAACAGATGAGCCGTGGTTAAACAGCAACCAATGTCCTACTATTATTTCTTTTTGGCACTATCTCGGTTGAATGCTCTGAACACGGGCAACAAACTGAAGGCTTTTTAGGACTTAAAACGCCAAATCCAAAAACTTGAATTCTGATTACCGGCGTCAAAGGTTTTCGAACGGTGGCCATTAATGAGACTGATATAAGACCAATGATGTTATAAACTTCGCTTACGGAGCCAAGTCAAAGCCCATTTCTCTTCAGCTTGCGCTTATGGTGATCCCTGCGCTCATTAGCGTTGTGCGAAAGCGTATTCCAATTACCAAAGTTTCCACGTATGAATCCCCTGGTGATTCACGAGACGTCTACAGTTGGGCATGATGTAGGGTCCCTATAGCGATCCCGTCGCGTACTGCGCAGAAGTCGGAGTTACAAGCGACGTTGCAATTTATTATTCATTCGGCACCAATTAAGAGCTCGAATTCAAGCACGGTTTTACTGATCGATATTTGCAGCTACATGTCACGCGTTCCGTGTGGCGGAGCAAATTAATTTTAGCGTCGTGCTGATTAAATTCGCATTGCAGGAAAACGGTTCCATAGAGTTTAGGTAATGATCTGGGTCTGCAAAATGTGCAACCATTGCATGCCGAATGATTCATTTGAAGCCATCCCAGCAACTCTGCAAAGGGGCATAAACGCCCAAGGCGAGATGTATTTCAAATCCACTGGCTCTAAACACGTCGGAAAAGGCTTGATACCCTAAGGAAACGTTTGAAAATCGAAATGAACAGCGTTTAAGTGGAATTTCCCGTCCACATTTCACCATGTCCAGCATACAAAATGCATTAATTCATCACTTAATTCTTTTCAGATCATCGCCGTTGAAAGACAGACAATAAGTAACGTGATTTTTTATACGTTCTTGGCATATGTTCAGTTCGCATTTGGGTATAACCTACTTTATAAGTAATATATTGTACACAGTAATTTTTCTAAGATAGGTATCACCAGTTTGAGTTGCATCTGTAGGCTGTGTAGGCATCAGGCACATGACTGTAAAACTACGTGCACGGTCACTTAATCAGTTCCCTTATTGCCTCAGAAACCCCCTCCCTTCCAGTTTTTGTCCATCATTCCCATAGTTTTTAGGGAGTTTCATGAAACTCGGTCGCGTTTCTTACCTTTTTTTTCTACGGATTTTTTTTTTTTTTTTTTTTTTTTTAAGGGGGAAGTTAGACCAAGTTTTCTGGGGGGACATCTAAGACCATTTTTGGCACTCTTGAAGACAAAAGAAGAATTTCCGACATAAAATAGTTCTTTTAAAGATGTAACTTAAAACGCCATAAGAATGTATAAATATATAACTGGGCAATAACATGAAAACATTTTTGTTGGGTGAGGTCAGTTTACAAAGTCAGGACAAGGCCAAATGCCAAAATTTGATTTTATATAAATGTTTCTGACTTTTATTTTCTGAATAAAAAATCGGGAACACATAAGAAGTGGCGCAATACCCATTGCTTGTAAGTGCCAGACTAATATCGGGTCACGGAGCTATGACCTAACATGTCTTAGCGCACACCTTATATCAGAACGGTCAAAAACAGAAGTTTAAGCAATGTAGTCAAATCAAATGACTGGGACCGCTTTAAAACTCTGAAATAAACAAACATTATGCGCTTTTAAGCTTCAAAAATACAACCATGACCCCTTTTTCCTTCAAATTTTCAAAATTTGCGCTTTTAAGGGAAAACGCAAAAGTTTATTCAGTTAAAAAAACACGTTCCTTCGATTTTCTAAACTCTGTGAATCCTACAATTAATCGCCGAAAAAAACCCCTTAGCAAGTAAATGCCCCTTTCCTATTTTTTTTTTTTTTTATAACTGGACGCTTGCGTCCAGCCTTTCCCAAATTTTCAAAATATCCTTTTAGAAAACACAGTTTACGTCATGGCAAATCGATCGCCGTTTGCTGCGATCGAATCGGACGGGAAGCTCTCGAGATCCGGGGGAGGGGAGAACAAGCCTCCTTAAAGGGAATGCGTTCTAGCTAGTCATGGGTACGGGAATGGGGTTAAAAGAACAAACATATTGGCCAGGGGCGCAGTCAGGATTTTCTTAAGGCGGGCCCGGAGCTCAGTTAGAACTGAAATCATACGAAAACCACTTGACGGAAAGACGATGTACAATGGTTTTCAAAAAAATGCAGGCCTAAGAGGGGGGCCGGACCCCTGGGCCATCCCCCTTGGCTGCGCCTGTGATACCCGCTCTTCTACAATAGCTACCTACTCAGCTTAGCAATGTACGTCATATCAGAAATGGCATCCAACATGATGCCCTTACCGGCCAGATCTTTACTTACATTCGTTTAACGTGTAGATGAGTGACATAGCAGCAAGTGGCACTTATACTGTTCGTTAACTAAAGCACCGGTTATTTTTCATTCCTTCGGAACGACATCATATAGCATGATGGCAAGAAAACTCGCAAGCAACCAGAGAACTAATCGCATTTTCCATTCCACCCTGAGGTTCACTAAGCCAACGGCGTAAGTATTAACCAATCACACCGCTCTATGGAGCTACATGGCCTGAAGCGGTTGATATCTGGCCCATTTTATGCTGCAGTAATTTGGTTCAAGGTTTTGCGTGATCTCTAATGCTCGAAAAAACGACTCTCAGAACGCTGGTTTAAAACTAGACCACATCGACTCAACCGGCTCTAATCCGAAAACGCAGTGACTGATAATCGATCGACTTCACGAACCACTCGGGACCGTCGCGACCGGGCAGGTTCCGTGAAGCGTCATGGTGCAGGCCGTCCATCAGGAACGGCACCGGCGCCGGCGCCGGCGGCCGACCGACGTTCTCCCTTGTGCGGCGGCCCGACGTCAGGCAAGTGATGCCGCCTGTGCGTGATGGCCGGGACAGACGTTTACGGCGTGACCTGAAGGAGGGCGAAGACCGCATGCCTGCCTGAAACGTCCGGGAAAAACCGCGGGATGCGAAATCATCACGCAAAACTGACTGATATTTTCATCTCCTCACCATACTTTCGTCAGGGTGAGTATCGAATACACATGTTTTAACGCATTTCAGTTCTATGGGTGGTGCCATGTTGTTGGTAAAACACACACAAAAAAACCTACTAAACAGTAAGACTCGGGAGGATGAATCACATCGTCGAATGCTGTCGTTGCGTGCCACCAACGAAAGGCGGAACGCCATCCTAGGTTGATTCTCTGGAGGTGCTATCGGATGATGACAAAACTAAACAAAGTTACCCATATCATATGATCCATATCTATACACACACACACACACACACACACACACACACACACACACATATATATATATATATATATATATATATATATATATATATATATACATTTATTTATTTATATATGCAAACGTTAATTACCTGCAAATCATAAGACAAGAGCATCAGGTCTTGAGTTAAACCACCCAGATTTCCCACAATGCCTTTCTTATTGACACAATTTATGTAAATGACCGCTTTGCATCCGCCTCAGGTTTAATGGCAATTTCCGGACTGAAATGTGCGTCCCATCTTGTATCATAAATTTTCATAATAGGTAGGACATAGGCTGCTCGTCTAAACTTCCAAACTGCCTGATTAGGCAGGGTTCCCATAGTTTTACCCAATTAACGTACTAAGGTTGCATGGACGCACTGTGAACACATGAACGTTTATTTAAACACAAAACATGTGTTTAAACCCATCCTGATTTACATGTCATGATTAATGAGCGTTCAAGAGAAGAGAGATTTAGGCGCCGTGACCTCTTTCAACCTCAGATGGAATTAAGATAAATCCGCTGCGTGAAAACTCAACGAGCATGCCGCGCGCCTCCACAATTGTCAGCCGTTAAACGCCGCGCTGGCGTGATTTAACGGCGTTTGGATGCAAACGGCGCCATTTGGCGGACGTTGAGTCCCGCTGCCAGACAGACCCCAGGCCAAGACCTTGCTGACCTCGTCTGGTTTTAACAAGTTTAACTTCGGGAGTCAGCCGGTTCCGCGGAAGGCGGCGGTGCAGTGCAGCAGCCGGCGGACCAGTTCGGGCCGCTAACGTTCACGACCGGACTCAGAGTGAGTCATCTGGGGCACCGAACAGCGCGAGTCACGGCACGTGGGTAACAACAGGGAGACACGTAGACCGTGATCTCCTGGTTGTCGATACGTCGTCGGTTCCTCCTCGAGTCTGCGGCACATGGCCTGCTGACGTGACCTTTAGCCGGTTCCTTTGTCGTTGATTCGATTCCTTTGACGCTGGATTTGACAGAGAGAGAGAGATGGTTTTCACCCACAGCAAGTCTGATCAAGTATCTGAAATGCAGCACTGAGGCTCGCTTGTCTCGAGCAATTGCTCCGTTTGCGAAGTTGGCACGTGGCCACCGCCCACCGTGCCCTCACCCTGCTCTCGGCCTTTGGGAAGACTTCTCGGTCTAGGTGTAGACAGCACGGCGGCTGTTCCCCCGTAAGCCACACTTTTCAGCTCTTCCACTGTGCGATGACCTTCACCTCACGACATAGTCTGGCAAGTCACCGGGGGTGCGTCATGTGCAACGAAACTGCTGGAATGTCACGTTCTCTTCAAGTGTGTGTGTGTGGTATACAGAGGTATGATATAAGCGCCGAAAATGCTCGGGTGGCTTTCGCAATTCATGCCGAAATCGTTTAGGGCTCTGCACCTGGTCGGACTAGCATTTCATAAATTCGAGTCGCTGCGGCCCCAAAGTTCCAAAGCCATCATCTACTCCGGCTTTAGTTTCTAAAGAGCAGTGGCACAAGTCGTCATGTGCTAAACGGGTTCTCAGCAGCAGGCTAAGTGGACACGAAAACGAACGACGGAATTACGTTTCTCATATGGTAGCATGTTACACAGCACTTGACGCGGTGCGATGGTGACCATTACCCCAGCGCTGATGTCACATTCTGGGTTATAACTGCAGGCAACTGCTCGCCCCGAGTCTTTGCACTGCGAGGCGTGTGCGGCCCGCAAAATGTGGACCACGCAGCGGCCTGGCTGCCAATTATAACGACGATGATTTCAGGCTTTATGATCTCTAATAAAGGGTTTTACGTGAGAGAATAAATTTGCCGACATGAAATCCATTACAAAATGCTAATTAGCGGAGTGCGATGCGGAAACTTTACAGATGCCAGAAACGACCGTGTGCAAGACGAGCTTCGCCTCCGAGCCGGACCTTCCATTGGAAACATTAGCCTCAGCGCACTAAACGTCAAAGTGGCTTTAAGCGCTCTGAGGTATCTGGCCCGTACCAAAACACTACTGAAGACTCGCCGAAAGATGGCCATGATGTCCGCAGAAGGTCACGCGGTCCGTACGGTGGAAAAACATACCTAGTGCGAGATCCGCGAGCATCCCTCACCCACCGGATTTTCACGTAAAATGACGACGAACAGAACAACGTCCGACAAACGCACGCGGCGTTTTCCATCTGCCATGCGTTTCGGACAGTGAGTTCCGTGCCAGAGGTCCTTGCTAGCAGCGGTACCGTCGTTCAGCAACGTGTCGTTGTTTCAAATTTGCAATCAGCTGAGGCGACCTCTGCAAAAGCCCAGCTCAGACGGCCGCGCTTGCACAGCTCTCAACTGTCTTGCACTCGAAAGGGCGGGCGAAATGTCCGTCCAACAAACTGTGCCCATCAGAAGCCAGCGCATAAAGCCCAAAAGAGATTGGGGCTTTTTAAATATGCTTCCAGCTCACGAGTCGTGGGCTGAACTCCCACATGTCCCTCTCAGGTTCAAGTGGATGACGATGTTCCATCATGTCGCAGAGTGTCACTGCTCTCGTGAATGTATTATCCAGTAAATAGCCGCTACTGTAACAGCGATGACGTGGTATTTTTTCCTCACGGATGTTGCGAAAAACACATGTGGAGTGCATTTCCCCAAACTTCGAATAGTCGGATATATTGTGGGGGATGGCATCAGCTTTGTCACTGCGTGAGTAGCCACAAAACAACGGAAACCCAAGCCCAGCCGTGCTCAAAATGACGCTATTTTTCGACTGCCAATTATGCCATTGGCCGTGACATTTTAATGTGATCGGTGCGACATCGGGAAATCCAATGAACTCCATACCCCGGAAAAGTCGGATTTTCCTAAACGCATTAGAAAATCAAGGTCCGCATCGTTGCAAGCACAAAGCGCTAGCAATGAAATACGAGTTCTTGCTTCCGTGCTGAATGATGGCTTCCGGCCCGAAACACTGTTTTAATCACAAGCATCATAGGAAAAAGACGGTGTATGATGGCAGCTGATGCCCAGGTGTATGGATAGCATAGGATACGTATTTCGTCGCCAGATGTTTTTACAGGTGGCTGAGGCCTTTGATGGACCTTTCGCCTAAACTGTGTAAACAAAACGGCGCAGGGTTTATTTACGGCGCGTGATAGGATAACTGATAAATGGAAGTGGCACGTATGCGCACCTTTTATCTGATGTCCACAGACACTTGGCAAAATGGAGTTTCTATGGACCAGTGAGTAAGTCCGTTTGGTTTGTATGCTGCTGTCACAGGCTAAATTAACGCTCTTATTTATCTGAAAAGCAGATCTAGTGTTGAAAACGTAGCGAATGTTAGATAAATGGAAAAATGGTAGAATTCCTAAGAACTCTAAAATTTTACACGCTTCACTGACTCTCGAATGTCTCGAGTGCCTCCACTGAAAGTTTTAGAACGGCACATGGGAAAAGGGCGTCAGGTCAACCCAATTTCGTTCGCTCGCACAACTCTGACCATGTCGAGACAATAACCCTTCGAGTGCCCGCATTCCCGTCGCAGGACCCCATCTTCGAGCCCAAGACTCGTCAGCTCGACCCTGCGCTGCCGACCTCGAGCAGCCGTCACCAGCCGACCGTCTCACAGTCCGGGCTGCGGCGGCGCCGGCGCGGTCAGCTGAGAGCTCCCCTCCCGGCGGAGCGCCCAGCACGATTTTCATCAGCTGCCTCACGCACGCCGGCCTCACTCCGGCCAGCTGTGTCGGCACACTCAGGGCCAGCAGGCCGACGCCCTGTCGTCTGCACTGCTGGAGGTGCAGGACCTTATCGGTTCTGAAAAATGCCCCTAAAGCAGAGCGAATGGAAACTCAAGCTATTTTCAGGTACAGATCTGGAATAGTTTCATTTGCCTGGTGAGGAGGACATATATCTCAAATCAGAAAAGAAAAACGGAGGAAATTTCAGGGAAGGGCCGAGCTGACGTTATCTTACGAACTATCCTGACAGCTTTGAGTGCCCCTGCCAACGTAATTTGTCTACTTTATGACCGCAACCGTCGTGTGATAAATTACATGTATCATGGGCCATAGGTTACAAGAGTCGTGAACGATAAATGCGCTGCTCAATGGCCCAACGACAGAAAATTGAGAATGTTCAACACCAGATGGCGCATTTAATCAGATATGCCGCAGTCAGCACTGCTCAGCTAGGCGCCAAGGCAGAGGACCAGACTTGTGTTTGATTCTCATCCGGTTCTTATCCGACTCAAGAATCACATGCTTTTTGGGGTGAATCGCATTTGATCCGGATCGATTTTGAAAATGCAGCTGTAAATCACATTTGACTCCGATCAAGATATCAGGAACAGAAAAACGAAACAAAACACAGAAAAACAAAACATGAAAAGCAAACACAAAAAAAAATTCGAAAAAGTAATAAAATGTTCATCCGGATCCAAACATTGTGATCCTGATTTTGAACCGGATCAACTACAATGTAAATGTGATTCAATGTAAATGTGATCAAATTATATATGTAAAGCAGGGTGATAAAATAACATGGCAATATCCTTATGAAGAATATCTTCTGGTAGGAACCCACCAAACTAAATTCCATTAAAGAGGATGCCAAGTGAGCCAGATAACCAACTCTCCTTTCCAAACATCACAAGGTTCAAATTCTCACTGCCCAGCTGTTTAAACGTACCTAGTACCGAAGATTCCCATAAAGAATGTGGTCCTTTTTCGTATAATGGACACTGAAATTTTTTTGTATTTCTGTTGATGTCAAACACCCACCGCCATGTACGGCGTTGGTAGGTAGCAGGGCACTAGTGAGTACCCATGTTTGGGTATGTCGGTAGAAAAAGCTGTCCTCGGGCACCTGCATGATTCATTAACCCTAATCCCGGCAGGGGGGCTGAATTGGCCCCCCTCGGGTTTTCTGCTTGCCAATTCCAGGCTTTTTGACGCAGCTTCACGAAACCTGGTGACTTTTCCTAGCTATTTTTCTACGTGCCGTGACAAAACTTCAAAATTCTATTTTGCTCAGGGGCGGAGCCAGGCAACGTTTTTGGGAGGCACCTCAGGCCATTTTGGCCATGTTGAGGGGAAAAGGAAAATGTCTGCCAAAAACAAAGTTTTTAAGATAGAACTTGAAACTTTATATGGCTGAATAGCTAAATAGTGGGACAATGTGCGGATATCATTTTGTTTGTTTGAGGTCACTTTACAAGGTCAGGTCAAGGTCAAAAGTCAAAATTTGTTTTTTTGCAATAAGTTTTGCGCTGTTTTTTTTCAAATACCAAACCCAGAATATATATGACGTAAAAAGGTGCCCTCTACTTGTGTATTAAGTTTCAGCTTGATATCAAATCGTGTCACGGAGCTATGACCTTAAATATCAGTGCGCGTATCCTATATCGCAACGGCCATAAAATAAAATTTTTGAAATAGAGTGAATTCAAATGATTGAAAACGTTTACAGATAATATTAAATGCACACGAGATCATTCTAAGTGAATCCAAGGTCACTGGAGGTTATTTAAGGTGAAAGGTCACAAGCTGATCTGAAGAACGTGTGACCATGGCATTTCCCCCTTTTCATGTCCCTGGCACCGCCTATGCTAACATTATACAAACATTGTAATGCGATTTGTACTTCTTTAGCATAACATGACTAGCAGAAGTCAATCACTCAAGCTTCTCGTGAATCGGATTCGTTCAGATCAAATTAAAAAGAAATAAATGAGCCGCATCAAGTCACTGTGATTTTTTCCTCGCTGCGCCGGTAATGACCCCTGAACCTGCTGTTGCCCGTGCCTCCAGTCCTTGACCCCGCTAAAGCCAGTACATATGACCCCTGACACCGCTCCGGCGGTGCTGATCCCCGGTAATGACCTCATTGTCTTGATTGACCCCTGAACCCGTAGGTGGCGGTGCATACGACCCCTGACCCCATTAATGCCAGCACATATGACCCTTCACCCCGCTGTGGCGGTCTGCACCTCCAGGCCGATGCCGATGCATACGACTCCCGACTCCCTCCTTCGCCTGTTTTGACTGGGCTGCTCGCCAGCCACAACAGCGGCCGCAGGTGCGCTGATTGGTGGACGCCGACCTCGTGACGTCACGGCCGTGTCAGCGGAACGTGCCGGCTCTGGCGCCGGTACCGGGCCCGGACCAGCACCTGCTGACTCGACCCGGCCAGGTGTGAAGTCGACGGAACGAATGGCACGATCAGCCACCGAGTGTTTTTATTTAAATATTTATTAATGCTTAAATATTAACCGAAAATCGTTGGCATCAAAGCGGGTTACATAGGCTGAACTGCGAGACACAAGCTCAAAAACCAGTTTTCGAAAAGGAAGCATAATTTCGGGAGCAAATTCTGTGCAAAACATTTTTCTTCATTCGAACTGCTGGACAAAATTGCTAGTGTGTACTGAGTCACCCTCTACAGCAGCCTGCTGGAGTCAAATAATATGCATAACACGTATGATTACCATTTTGTGCCCCCAAAACGTTAAAAATGAGTCAATTCCGGTGCTACGCGTATGTAAACAAAGTCACAAGAAACATTCTTATGGAACATTTCGAGCTAACGATAATCCAGTTTTTCGCCATATTGAATATTCTATTCCCATCGCTGAGTATTCAATAATTACATTAAATATAAAAACCCATAACATAGGCCAAATGAGGGGATAAATAATACAGAATCCCGGCAGTAAGTTTTTTTTCGTTTTCAGCTGATAACAATGGAACTCTAGCCATGAATTAGCTAATTTAAAGATCAACGTACTGATTTAGTAGCTGCCTGGCATTTGCATTTCCTCAGGTCAGCGCCACGCCAAGCTTTCAGCAGATACGCTTTACATAATTTAGCAGGAAGAAATGATGAAGTCCTTCTCGTAGTGCATAATAACATGCTGAAGTAATGGCGCTGCGAACTAAATGGGTGAAACTTAAAGCGCAAAAAAGTAACGAAAATAAAGCATTCATAAAACGTGAGGGATGAGTTATTGGCAATTCAAATTTGTGTCATGACTCATTTTTCTAAGGTCAGATTTCGAGTTTAAATACTCAGTGTAGTACGTATATCCATATGAAGTCGAAGCACATTGTCACGTCTCTTTGGTATGGCTTCGTTAACCATGCTTGCAGTTCAGTCACGAGCACTTGTTCAGATGATGCACGGCCTGACGGCGACGCAACATTCGCCTCATCGCATAAAAGTGGCAGCTTCCTGTGCGCATATGCAGCATTGACCTCGGGCATATGAGCGTATTGAACCTGTAGTCAGAAACACAGCCGAGAGTTTTGCAGAAGGAGTCAGGAGGTTAAACCATGTTCCGAAGGATGGGAAATATTCTGATGAAGTCCAGTTGGTGGTCAAATAAAGAAAAACTCGGTACTAAAACAAACTTTTCCTACCCCTCCTGGCAACATCACTGCCTACTCCATCAACGTCAGTGTCTACTCCATCATGCCCCAATTTGTGAGGGTTGGTGGGGCTGCTGCTCGCTTGGCATTGCCAGGCGAACACAACTAACGCCCTTTTAACAGTACAGTACTGCGTTAATGACGACACATGGAAAATGTGGGCTCCAAATTGTTTTCAGCATCGCCAATAATTTTGGAGAACTTCCACCACTGGCTCTGCCGGCATTTTATAATTCGCCGGCCATGGCCAAGTCCCTCCAAATCTTCCGATGGTTCCGTTTCGAAATCTGATCATCGCAGCGGCCGGCTCGCCGGGCGGCGTCTTTGTGTGGACGGCAGCACAATTTCGCGCGGGCGGCGCCCGAGGTTGAGACGTGCCTCTCATCTCGGACCGTTCGCACAGACTGCGCGGCCCCGGATCTGATCTCAGTCTTCAGCCTCGTGTTCGGTGTGCCTCCAAGAGAATCGATTCCTGGCCTGATCCCCCGGACTGGCGCCGTTCCGGATTCGGGGTCTTGAGTGAGTCTGGTCCAACTCGGATTTACTCTGCTTTGCATTCCAATCGATTGGGATCCTTCTGATCCTTCTGATCCCCGGCCAAAGCGCGCGATTCCTCAAGTGATTCGGGATCGATTGGGAATCCTTCAATTGATTCGGGATCGATTAAGAATCGGGCCGGACATTATCTCCGCCATGTGTATCTGGACCCCAGAGGGCGGGAGGAAGGGGCTCCCGGGATCGTCGCGTCACATCGACAGTGAGACGTCCATCCGCCCGTCTGCCTGTTCACCCGTTCACCCGTTCACATTCTCGTGTTTCAACGCAATCTTCTTCGTAAACATTAATGTACCCTGCAGGCCGCCTGTGTGGAACCTTAGTGAAATTATGTCCTTTCATTTGCAGCTCATGTATTTTGTATGTAGCTTAACTGAATGTGTTGCTTATGGCTATGTAAGTAATATATTTTTTTTTTATTTTTTATTATATTTACTTATAAACTATTTATATGTAAATAACTTGACTTACTCTGTATGCCTTCAACTACCGCAACAAACGGTGGGTTAGTGGCTGTGTGACGCCTGAATGAAATGATGTCCTTTTAGTTGTAACTGCCTTATTCCATATGTCGCTGTCTTAATCCACCCCGCCATGGGGTGTGCAATTTTGCCCTCTATTTAGTTTTTTAAATATCTTTTGAGCGATTTGACGTACGTTTTTCAAACTCACAGTACCTTTCAGAAATGATTAGCTATTTTAAAACTGTTTCATTCATCTTCATTTCTATTATTTTTTGTTTATCGGATCGCAACTTTTTGAGATATTAAGGTTTAAAGTCGATGGTCACCGCCAGGTCGCGTTGTCAAAAGGCGCCTAACCGCCGGCGAGAACCATGACTGACATAATCTGGGATGACTTTTGTGTGTTACGTATTCTAGTTGCTCAGACACCTCAAAGCCACCTAGTCAACGAAAAAGTGACAGTCGCCAAAGCTATTCCGTAGGCCATAACATGCCTTCGTTTGACCTAATATGACGGAAGATGTAGCGCGCAAAGTAGGCCTGTATGGTGATTTTAGACATTTCAGGGACGAGGCTACTTAGAAGTGTCACTTTCAGTTCTCGATCACTATACCGCAAACTGGCCCCCCTCCCCCATGACGGGGTGTGCCGGCAAAACGTGCCATAACGGGCCGGGTTAAGCGTTATGTGAGCCAGTGTGCATCAGGAATAGTTGTGAGGCCCTAACTGTCCGACGAATTGGCGTCCCAAGCACCCCACGTCGGAGCTCCGTGCCGATTTAACGCTGTGCACGACAGATTTTACGTTGCGTTTCTGTTTTCCCATGCAGTCTGAGGTATACCATGATATAAACGCGATATGTACTTTGCTTGATTGAGGAGCCGTTCTGATGAACAGTTCTACATGAGACTCCACCCAGCTTATCTCCCTGCACGTGCATAGGTGCAAAATGACTTCGGATAATAGATTAAGGTTAATGATAGCCATCCTTCCACTCCCCTTCTTCTACAGAGACTCCCTACCAGCCGAGACGGTAAACTGAAACTGGTCTATTTGACGATCGGTTACATTTCACGAGGAATGGGATAAGAGTCACCAGGATACCATCAAGAAGTCGGTGCTTGAAACATTTGTAAATGCCAGGAAATCGAATAACATCAACCTTCTGACCAGTTAATTATTCAAATCCACTACCGATAAATGAGTAAGACCCGAATTTTACAATCTTTGAGCAGAACCCGGAGCATCGTGGGTAAGACTCAAGTCAATAGCCGGTACTGGGCCGAGCATGTCTCTAATTAATTCAAATTCAGAAATTCGACCCACTCACATTCCGAGCCTGTTCCGTCCTCCTCGTTAGCGCAGTGGATAGGATCTCGGACACATAGTTGAAATGTTGTAAGTGCGAATTACGACGGTGCCAGCTCTCCATCGGTGACATGTGAGGTGTGAATTGCACTCCACGCTCCTGAGCCCAAGCGGCTGCGCGCCATACACCATACCAACCAACCTAACCAGTTCCAACAAAGAAGTACTAACGTCATAACAATTTCTCTCACAGGAGTTAAGATAAACCACTGTGTACGCCCGCGGGTTTCTGGCAGTCGATGTGTAAATAAATAAACAAAACTAAATATGCAGAAGACAACCCCTCGCAATCAGGTGTGCACATGACAGAACATTTTGTGTGAGTGAAGACAGTTATCAGGTCGGAAACCAGTTAGCTTCGGTTTCATTTGCAAGGATGATCTGGGAACTCCATTGCATTTGCAATCTAACAGAGTCATAATCTCACCATTCCAATTCATGCGGCGGGCAGTTTATCCGTCTAATGTTTTTAATGTGTTTTGAATGTTGTGGGTGGGCGGGGCTGTGGCCGGACACCACCGCCGTCTGAACCTGTTGAGCAGTCGTCAACCCCCGCGTCCAGGTGTGCGCAGCTATGCATCACGTGGCGAGGCCCTCTGATCTAGAGGTGCATAACTATACAGACATCTAGACCACGTCAGTACCGAGCAGAGGCTGGGCTCTTTAGAGCCGAATCGTGTTGCACCCGAAGATCAAGCCAAACATAGACTCGAGCTGATGTCTCTGACGTTGGTAGCGGCTATCTCTGATTACCACGGTATGCGTTGAGGAATCATTACACACTGTACGCATCTTCACACAGTAAGCCATCTCCCACAAACACGTCGCGCGCACCATCACGACCGTCCGTCCCTCCCTCAGACGGCTCAACGCCACTCGGAGTAGGAGCGCGAAAACGTGACACGAGTGACGCCGACTGACGTCAGCCGGGACCGTGACGGCGGCTGACGTCAGCAGGAGCCGTGACGGCGGCCGGACGCGGTGCCGGGGTGGCCGCTCACGGCGCCGCGCCTGCGCGCCGGAGGTCCGGCACTGCATCCTCCTGACGGCGCCGGCGGAGGGACTCGCGGTGTGCAGAGTCAACACACCGGCGCGCTGGCGTGTCTCTGGAACTGTGGCGGGGGACCGAGCCGGATAGCGCTCGTGTGCCGCGGCACGCTGCAGAGCGCTGAAAAACACGCCGCGAACGCCGCGTCCGGCTCCGGAAAAGCCGCAGTGTTAGCCGACGGTGAGTCATTTCAAGCCTTCTGAGGATGCTTTTGTCATCTTTCGGTATAAGCCCGTCCGAAAAAAGAAAATGTTAATTCTTCCGCGACGGAAGTTTGCGATGCTCTGGCATTTGTGACAAAGAGCGCGTAACTCACTGGGACTGGGACGATGCTTGACATTTATACGCCGTTCCAATACCGGCTCAAGGTTCTCGGCTAGGATCGGTCTTCCCGACGTGCCGTCACTCACCCCCAGTCCACTCGGCCGGCAGGGGCGTCCATTACGGCGAGGTCAGCGTCGACCTGACCCCGACCCATCGGTCATGTGTTCCAGCAGCGGCTGCTCGGCGGCCAAAGCGGCCCTAATTAGCCGGCCGGATCGCATCTGGGGACGAGTCGGGCCGCATGAATCTCGCACACCGCGCCCCGGGGGCCATTTCTATAATTAAATCGCTACTTCAGCGACAGACTCGAATTAGCGCGGTTCTATATAGACTGCGGGCCGAACCTAACGCGCACGCACACGCCTCGCGCGTGAAATACGCTTGTTCATCGGCGTAACGTCCGAAATGGCGACGGCTGAGCAGACCGGCGGGCCGTTCCCATGTCGTGCGCGGAGTTTATTTCAGCTGCCGGGCCGGAAGTTTGTCGGGATTGTCTGCCCGCAACGTTCGGCGACAGCGGTCCACCTGCAGAAGCGCAAGCCCTGGTGCCTGGTCTTTTCGCAGATCGGTCCTCAACTTCCGCCCCGCTGCGATGGCCCACAGCGACCTCGTCCACAGGGTCCCCGTCCTGTTGAACGTCTGGCGGATCCCACGCAACAAGTCCAGCATCGTCTTCTGCTGACCGGCTGACGGCGGGGCGAAATCATCGCCAACACGCACTACGGCCACCTCTGCAGCAGAACGTCCTCACCAGATCGCATCTCCTCCCTGCTGACCGGCGGACAGGGCAGACTAGGACATCTTGACTGGCCAGAAGGTTCAACATCGTTTTCCTGCTGACCGTCTGATGCGGTATGTTTGTGTGTCTGTGAATGTGTGTTCTGACCGACTAATGCGTCCCGCCACCTCTTCTGCTTGTCGTCTGACTTAGACGTTAGGGGGTCCGAACCTGCACGTCCCGCTCACTCCTTCACCCACTGACTGTCGGAGGACACGCGCTGGACGGCTAGAGAGGCTCCGGTGGCGGCGGGAGAATCTCGTGAGCCGTCAGCCTCGGCGCCACACCGTCGCAGACCCCTGACGCCCTGACCTGGTACCGTTCCAGCCCCCTGACGTCCTGACCTGACAGAGGGCGACGTCGGCGTCTTACCGAGGCCAGCGCAGGCTGCAGGGAGGTCGAACAGACGCCGGGGACACTGTTTTGCGAAGGGTTTAAGCACTATATAGCAACAGGATTAATGGGGAGAAGGGCAGCGGACTCATCCATTGCAGACCGAAAAGAAGCGTCTCCGATTCCACTGTATGCTCAGCAGTAACGTAGTCAGAATTTTTGCACGGAGGATCAAGGCTAAAATGAAAAGGATTGATGCTGTTCTTACATTTTATTAAAAACATGAGAAATCGACGTTATCAATAAACGCACCAGAATACCTTAAAAATAAAAACACTCCTTTTTATTTTAAATCATTTTTATCTTTTCGGCAACTCATTTGCGATAAAAGCCAATTTTTGGCAGCCCCTGCACACAAGGAGGGGTCAGCTGACCCCCTGGTCCTCCCCTGGCTACGTGACTACTACTCAGTGTCCTCACGGAACTGAGCCGCAATGATACGGTTGCAAAACGAACACGGCAAAAGACAAAAGGCAACAGGCACCGGCAAAAGGCAGTTGCAGAGCTGTCTATTGACGCTTCCTGGATAGCCTGGGCGATGCCCCAATTGCGTGGCAACGCTCTTTCCCGCCAGTTTCCGCGGGCGGCGCTGTGAGGAAGCTGTCTCGCAGACAGACCACAGGCAACGCATGGGATGCAAAGCATGCGCGCTAAGCGCCTTAGCGGCGGTGAGCCGGATGGCGGGTACAGGTGCCGTACCACTGGGCTGCTCCGACCCACGGGTCGCGGGTCAGCGGCGCCGCGCGTTGGCCGACCGCGCGGTGACGCCCCGGTGACGCTGCGTAACGAGAGGTCGGCAGAAGACAACTGTTCGCTGTCTCCAGAAGCGTGGCGGGCCGGCTGCAGGTGAGAAATGCAGCACAGCGCGCTCTCCGGAAACGCGGCGGTGCATCTGCACTGGAAAGAGGGCTCCGCGCTTCTCAGGCGTGCAACGATGCATGTGCAGGTGATGACTAATGCGGTAGCGAGTGGGTAAAATCCATTTTAAAACCGTGACGACTGGGCACCTGAAGGGGAGGAACCTGGGGTGCGGGGAAATGTAGACGACGTAGTGTACACAGAACACCTCCGGGGTACAACATGTTCTTCAGAGATATGGGATCTCGTTTGTTAGTGAAGCAAACGTTGCCAAGCATTCACCCATGATATCAGTCATTTCGGAGGACTGCGTCTTAATTTAAATCGTTGGTCTCGTCACGACGCACCGGACTCCGAGGTTTTTAAAGCAGTCACTTGGTGCGGCCGATCCGAGCCTTCTCGAGCCCTCGCTCTCGGTGACCGGCGTAAAAACCGGGAACCGTCGGTGGCTCGGCCGTAGTCAAATAAGTCAGTTTTTGGTGTCGTTTTTCGTGCGGCGGCCCGCTGCGAAGAGAACGGTTCCGTGTTCCCTAATGCAGTCGGTGTTGGCCGCGATAGTGATCCGGACCGCGCGGGACGGACGGGCGTCAGGGCTCCGGGATTGGGACGGCAATCGCCCGGACGGTAATCACGGCAGATCGGACTGGCCACGCACCGGGTGTTTAGACAGGGGGAGAGAGAGAGAGAGAGAGAGAGAGGGGGGGGAGAGAGAGGGAGAGAGAGGGAGACGGAGAGGGAGAGGGAGAGAGATAGAGAAAGGGAGAGAGAGAGAGACAGAGAGAGAGAGAGGGAGAGAGAGACATAGAGACAGAGAGGGAGAGGGAGAAGGAGAGGGAGAGAGATAGACAAAGGGAGAGAGGGAGGGGAAGGAGAGAGAGATGTCCACTCAACAGGACGTTGCATGCTCAGTAGCATTTTCAGACTATTTAGATAGTAATGGCTCTGACGCTGAGCGCTAATGACATTGGTAAACCCTCCCCAGAACTTTACCTGGTCACGCTCCGCTACGGTGTGCAGGTACGGATGGATGACTGAGCATTTTCGGACCCGGCTGTCGCGTTGCACGCGAGTTCGCTGATCCTCTGATTTCCTGCTGTGTCATTCGAGGATGTGGCGCTCGAGGCGCGTGCTACTGCCGCTACCAGGGTTTAGGGCCGGTTGCCAGTAAAAGAAAAAAGCTTCGGTAAAGCCTCCGCAGTGCTCTTGCCGGTAGCGTGTACACGAGACGGAGCTTGTCAAGTGGACTGGCTGCTGATTGCCGTTTGGATCTGTGCCAGTTGATGTGCTCGTGTGTCGGCATTGCCCTGTAAACTAGGCCGGAGATTTCCGACAATTGCCGGGGTGGAGTGGGATCGAAAAAAATCGCAGACCGTTTATTTTCGGTCAGACGCATAGGCATAACGTTACAATATCTGATAAGCGGAGAAGGGGTCTAGACCCTCCCCCAGCGTCTTTAGCCATGCCCACAAAATGTTAAGCTTGTGGGCATGGCTAAAACCCACAAAACCCACAAAAAGTTCAGCCCTCGTACCATAGGGGTTGCAGGCATTTTGCAAGTCAACAATGACAATGGTCTTTTGGTGCGCACCTATGACGGACCAAGCTGGTGTCGGACGATGTCGAGGTTGCCTGGAAAAGTTATTTTTAATCCGTCGGAGAGCCCGTGCCCTATAGATATGTCGGGCATGCTCAATTGTTCATGCGTGTAAAAAGCGGATATGCCCACCAAAATGCGGGCAATGCATCTACCAACTCATAAAGGACACATGGAGTCCAATTTCTGCATCAGAAGTAATTAGTTTTCCCTGAATCTTAATCTGTTTTTCAACAATGATGGATTTGTACAGGTAAAAACATACAAGCCAGAGCCGGTCTGGGGCGCCATGGTGAATGAGCAACGGTCCCAGGGTTATGAGCAGACCCAGAGGAACCTGCAGCTGCCGGGCCGGACAGTCGGACCGGGGCTACTGTTTCAAGGGCCCTCAGATCAGCTCCGGTTAGCGTCGGCAGCGATAGCTCACGCCGACATCTCGAAAACATCGGAGCCGTCAGAGCCGCGCCAGAGTCCTGGCAGAGTTCCGACAGAGTCCGGGCAGAGCATGACAGAGTCCAGCCGAGCCGGCAGAGCCCCGCCAGAGCCCGACGGAAAGCGGCAGAGTCCGACCGAACCGACAGAGCCCTGACTGAGCGTAGCAGAGCCCCGACTGAGCGTGGCAGAGGCCGGCAGAGCCCCGGCAGAGGGTAGCAGAGCCTGGCCGACGCCGCCTGCAGAGGACACACGCCTTAGCGCGCGTGCAACGAACCGCGTGGGAACGGCCGGCGAAGGACGCCGTCCACGCGTGCTGCGGCCCGGTCACCGACCAGGGGCGCTTCCTGGCCGACTCAGCTGGCCGCCAGCACGTGCAGCGTGGCGCAGAGGCGCGCCCAGGCACGGTTGCGGGGAGGAGGGGCCACTCGCTCCCGACGGCGTGGAGCGAGGCAGGGCGCCGCCCGGCCTGCCGCCTGCCTGGATCTTGCAGAAGCTGACCAGGAGACCGGCGAAAACGACCAGTCATTTTGGAAACCCTAGCGCCGCCGCTGGCGTGCATGGCTCATTTGCTGACTGCAGCTAACCGCCCGCTCGCGTGTATCGTCAATTGTTTCCTCAAATCGGCGGTAATGGCGCGTTCTCGCGCGCTGCGCACGGCCCGGCCGCGTCGAAACGGCGCGGCGTCACCGACATTACCGCCCGATATAGCGTCTCCGGTTCACACGGCGCGCCATTTTCGGGCGCGCCGCCGGCCGCGCCCCGGGACGTTGCCGGTGCGGGCTGCGCGTTGCGGGGCGGCGGCGGCGGCTGCCGGGTGACCGCTGGACAGTGACCCCGGTCGGCGATTCGTCAACGTCCACCGGGGCGGCGGCGACCGCCCGGAGAAGAAAGCCGTGGGAACGCGGCCGGCGCACGACTTTTCCGGGTGCCCGGGAGCGCCGGCCTCGTGGCTCTAGTTCTGGGGCAAAACTCTGGCCCTGTGCAGTCGTCCAGCGGCCATTGAGCGACGGATTAGCCGCGATGCAACGCAGATACTTCATGTTTTTTTCTTTTCGGGGCGCTCGGAAAACGGTCGCTTGGGTTCCGGCCGGTTTGTCTGTATTTTTGTGGTTGAATCAGTGATTGTCACTTTAACTATTTGCATGCCAATGCGCATGCTGATACGTTGCCCAGACATGACGATACCGGCATCAGAGTTAAGAAAGCACGCATTGCTTTTGGCATTCGGTTTCAAGCATGTGTCGCATTGCACGCACACCACCGCTGCTTGGGTTTGGGCTTGAAAAGCCTCATTACGTCAGACCGAAAGACGGCCGTCGAACCGGATCCTCGGCAGCCAAGAGCAACGTGGCGGTTTGGTGTTCCAGCCTTCCGAGCAGTCCGAGAGGGGCTTGGTCTCCCAGAATCCGCCCGACGGAGGGTTTGGCGGCCGACCTCAGTGCCGTCATCTCACCAGGAGGCAGTGACCTGCCGGTGTCCAGCCGAAGGCCGACTGGGCGCCAGCTAATCTGTACGCCGTCACGCGACACCGGTCAGTTCACGGGGTCAGACGGCCCGTTCAGAGGAACGCCGGCTCTCCTGCCCCCTCCGCCGCCGTCAGTGACCGATCAGGACTGGTTCTGCCGGCGCCCGGCTCAAAAACTGACACCCAGCCGGCCGAGGTCGTTGCCGGACTGGGAATTCATGATAACAATCCTCGCGCTGGACCGCGGGCCTTCGGAAGGCACGGGCGGACGCGGCACGCTCGTCGGCTCGCCTCTCGGTAAGGCCCCTCGCGCGAGCGTCCGGCGATCTAACTCGATTAGAGACGTCCGGTCACGAAGGTGACGCCCCTGCATCCAGCAGATTAGCAGCCCTGCAGCCTTCAGCATAATTGTGGCCTTCGGTACGGACAGGTGCAACGTCCGCAGTCAAGGCGTTCGCTACGACGCCGCGCCCAAGGACGTGATAGTTTTCTCGCGCGACCGGGTCCCGCGCCGAACCTCGCCCGCGGTTTGGCCGCGCTTCGACGCGCAGACCCGTTGCCAAGGCGCCGGACAGCCCGACTTGCCTCCGCCCGGGACGGTGCGTATGCATGCTGATCTCCCACCGGAAAGGCACGCGTTATCGCCGTGTTTATCCATCTGCCGGGCTGGTTCGTCTCACGGGCGAAGGTAGCCGTGCGCAGTGGCGAGGCGTATCTGCGCGGTTCTAAATTAGTTGCGGCGGTAAATGTCCCCGTTTTTGCGCTCTCGCGCGCGCGAAGCCAAGGCCAGGCCAACACAGGCTCGCTGATGAGTGTGCAGGTGCCTCGCCCGAGCCTCCGACACGACAAAAACTAGTCTGCGTTGTGCGTAATCATTGTTTACCAGCTGGCCGTTTACTCTGCAGGTTTGGAGAGCGTTTTTGGTCGGTCAGTCACGCTCGCCCGGTCCCAGCGACTCCCAGTGGGGGAGGGGGCGGGGCAGAGGGCTGCTCCCGAAGTTGCCCCGTACCTCAGCCTGACGCAGAGGTGCATATGGCGTCCCCATTGTCACCCTCGGCCGTCATCTCAAGCTTCACCTCCCATTCGTCGTGGCGTTTCTCTAGGACTTGCCCGCAGTACCTGGTCACGTCTCCAGAATTCCACGAAGAGCAAGTTGACTTCCCCAGCCTACCCTCGGAAGTGCGGGTCACGCCCCAGTCTCTCACGGGGACAGGGACTTCCTGACTGCATACAGTGGTTGGGAGCGTCCCCATCCTAATCACAACGGCGGGGCACAGCCCAGAACATCCCCTGCGATCTGTCACACACTCAACTTCCCCGGCAGCAGGTATAACGTCGTCAGTCCGTCCCAGAGACCAGAGGCAAAACCAGTGCCGTGTGACGATCGCCGCTGTGTCATAAGCAGAACTGACGAGGCACGGAAACGACGCAGTGGGCAAACGATCGTGATTGGTTGGACATGCCGCTCAGGAACAGAACGGCCGGGTTTCCTGGACGGAATGGAAATCCTATTCCCTCCCCCCAGAACTGGACAACAACGCAGGGAAACGCATCAGCAGCCTTGCGTAAAGTTCTAGGTTTTCTTTCAGGCGTTTCCGACATTTATGGCGTACGGCAACAGATGCGGAATCTAGGCACGACGCACAGAAAATTGCTGCGCAATATCTGTCAGCGTGATGGAGAGATATGACGGATCAAATGGATCCAGGACCTTTTGCAGGACGTGAAGTAACATTTTCTGGGGTAGGGAGCCGTGCTTCAAGGATTTTTCAGCAGAAAGCTGAGTACCTCCATACTCTCTGTCTGGTTTGAGTTCCTCTGTACCCTCTGATGCACCTGTGGGCCCATTGGCCTCTGATGTGTGCGCTGTTGGCTCGCTGGTCTCTATGTCGTGTACTCTGCCGAACTCCGTTCATAAGGTAACGAAACGACTTCAAGCTATCTACTGCAGTTTTCAGAGTTACGTGGCTTAGCTCAGCCATCGCTGTCATGAATGTGACGTCGCGATTTTCAGCTCTGTAGGACTGCAAAAGCACCTCGGCTTGTGCCTAACCGACGATGCCTAACTGGCCCGAGTCGTCATGGAGGCGACCATAGCGTCGTCTACATGTATTTCCCATCACAGGCGCAGATGTCTGCAATGCTTCATCCTCGCCGCGGTAAATTGGAAGACAGGCGGTTTCGCTCTCACGCAGGCTTCACACGAAAAAATTAACCTCGGCGCGGCCCGGTAAACACACGTCTGCGCAGGTCACAGCTGCGGCCCGTGAGCGGGTACAGCCGAGCCCTCCTGCCCTCTGTCATGCCGGTTGACTGCGGGACCCCCTGTCTGCCCCGCTGGCAGCGGGACCCTCCGTCAGGCCTGGCGCCCGGGAGCCGGGCGGAGCTCTCCTTGCTGCATGATGGTGTCGTTCCGCAGGCCGGCTCGCGTCAAAGCGGGCGTGTCGCGGCGTCGGGCGCTGCTGGCGATCGACAGTGGGAGGCGTTCACGCGCGCTGCGGCGGCAAAAACGGCGCGCCGCCGCGCCGCGTGGCGCTCGGTGGCGCGGCGGGGCGCATATTGCACGGACTCGCTTCCTGGAGGCCCTGACCCAGTGGCGGGGCGCGGCGACAGCTGGCCAGCTCACTGCCGCTCCCAGATAGGGCCGTTTTTCGAGCTCTCGAAGGAGAGTAAAAACGGCGCGGAACACGCGGCAAAAAGGAGAAACTTTCCATCGCTGCAAGGCCGGCTCTGACGCAGTGCAATTTGTGTTGTCATCGCGCGCGAAATCGCGGGGGAAAATAGGGAGGCGTCGATGCCGTCTAGCTTTCCATTATTTCTTTTCTTGTATCCCACGAATACCGGAACTCCCTACGTAACGTTCTGTTTCAAAAACTGTCTGTCAGCAGTGATCACCTTCTGATTCTAAACGTATGGTTATGATTTCTGGTGACCAGCGCTTAGATGTAAGCCACCGAGCACAGCAAACATATACCCCGCTCTTAAAGAGTGAAATACAGCGTCGTTTTCAGGAAACTTAACCCGTCCAGTACCAGTGGCCAGATCCACCTTCCCCGTACCAGGGAGATGGGGTGTTTGAACGTCCCCTCTAACTCGCGAACCATGTGTTGGAGGAAAACGAGAGATACATCATCGGAAAGCACTTTAAGAGTAGAGCTCAAAACTGGTAACATTTTTTGAAAATTTCCCAAAATTTTAAGGGAACACAGCCAAAAATTTCATTTTTTTCTGAATAGCTCATGAGCTTATCCATATTTCGCCTAAAATTATGTCTCACACAATGGCTAACAACACAGCAAACAATCTTTTTAAGCGAATTTATCCCTTTTCTTACCTTCATCGTGAGTCAAGCCAGGCCACCTTATCGTTACAAGATGGTGCATTTGTAAAATATACGTCCTCTTTTTCTTAAGGTCAGATGAAGTCAGCTAAGGTCAAATTTTAAATGATATGAATGGGAAAAAATCAAAGTTTTGGGGTCTACGTCGCAAGTGGAGTATTTTGCAGGGTTCAGGAAGGGTCAGTGGAGGCCAGGAGAGGTCATATGGGGTCACCAGCCGGATGACCTCCGACACCACTTGATTCGTCTGCCGTGGGGAAGAATAAGTAAGATCCACATGGTTATGCAGGAATCTTCTTTTGCTGGAAGCTTCTTGTCGCAGTTTATCTCTAGCATTGTTTTTGGATATTGCAGTGACCCATTCAAGGCCACATCAAAGTCTTGGGTGCATTGTTTGGGTCAAAAGCAGTTACTGATCTCGGGTGGCCCTTAGTGACCTCATTTTGCCCTACATTGTGAAATAAAACCATTTTGGGCCCGAATTCGAATGCAACATCTATTTTATCTCTACAGAGTTGCAGACGACTTATTCTGGGCCAAAAATGTAGGGTTTATAAAATGCACCCACATCGGTGGGTCATGACCTGAACCAAGGTCACGGGCGCTTTGGTGTCATGACGGTAGTGCATGCGAGGGGTCATGCTGCTGATAATATTTGAGCATCGCAATCCCGTAAAAATCAGCTCAGATTCAGACAAAGTCTCAAAAAGGGGCTAAAACTGACCTGCCTTTAGGTCATTGACATAAAATTTTCCTAGCAATCTGAAATAAGCAGATTGTGCCATTTGTCATATGCTATAGCTCCTGCAAGTCTTAGCAAACTCAGTCCAACCCCAAAAACGTTATGGGGGGTCAAAGTTACACACACACACACACACACACAGATGTATATATATATATATATATATATATATATATAAACATACATATACATATGTTTTACAATAATCAAATCATATAACTGAGTTCACTGCAACGAAATAACTTTAGTGCAAACAGTTGACATGGAACTTACTTTGGGTAAAAAACTTCATCTAGCCTCAATAACCTCGCTTCACTTCCTTTGACCTCGCAAAGGTTAATGAATGCTGGAGGTGATCAAATCTACTGATGTTTGCCATCTTCACTGAAATACGCTGAATGATGCGTTTAGCGCCCTTATTTACACTCAAGCTACACCGGTATTCCATGGTGCTCGAAATCTGATCTGCAAAAAATGAAAAAAATGACGTGATAGGTCAATGATCTGGCATGACCTCGGCCCGAAATCTTCATTTAAGACATCATACAAATGAAAATTGTGGTTTTCCATGTTTTAACGCTCTAACACGCACCCTTTCCCCGTTTCGTCCGAAAAACCATACGGAAAGGCCTGTACGGGCCGAGAAAGCGTCCACAGTTGACCTTTTTGACCTCAGATGACCTTGAAGATATTGCCCTAAGGTCATGAAAACTGCACACAATTTAGCTGTTTGTGACTCTATCGTATCCCCAAAATGTTGTGTTTCTAACTTCCTCTTTCTGAGGTCGGAGGGGGCACAAAAGTGTTCCCCCTTCCAATGTGCTTTAGCGGGAAACCCCGTTCCACTGCGCGTGTTAACATGTCTTGCTGACCGCCTTTTCCATTTACTGTGAAAGAACGTAGACATAAACCACCACCAACATCACATGTGATCACCAGACACACCAGACATAAACCATGAGATAGTCAAATTTTCGCGGTAGTGACTGAGCGATTTTCAGGAAAACCCGCCGCTTCGAGCTTTCTCACGGTCCATTTCAAAAGTCGATACGATGTTGAGCAACGCGAGCGTTAACCCTGACGGGATCCAAATGATTAAAAACTCGCTGCTGATAAGGAGACCCGCCCGGGCGCATTTAGAGCTCCGATAATGTGACACAATCTATTGTTCAGAAGTGAGGACACCGGTTGAACTGAAAGCGCGTACGGATCAGTAATTACTGCGCGGACCGGTGCTGGAGCATTCGCCTCGGGTGCAGCCGGGTGCGAGCCTGCGACCGCTCAGCTGTCAGTTCAGGCGGCAGAGATTCGGACCTGGTTTTTGCCACGACCGGTTGGATGCCGTCTCGCTCCCTGCTAGTCCAATCAATTATGGAATGCTGGGGATAATCTGAAGTTGAGTAGATTCAACCATTCTATTTTTTATTGTCGAGACCACGCCTCAGTCTCTTCTGAAATGGCTGGTCTTTTCATTCTGTGCACTTTCTTTTCCTGGCCGCTTCTGGTCGAAAGCATTACAGAATATGGTCGAAGGGCAAACATGCGATTTTTACGCACCAGAGGATGAGACACAAGTAAGGTCAAGCAGCTCGGCGACTCCTAGAACAAACAAGTGAACAGAAAGTGAAAGTTACATCACACTAGCCGTATGAGAAAGAAAACGTCTCCTGTGATTATTCAGGGGTGTAACTGTGGCTCACCGAGATCATCAGCTGTACCCAAAAGTGTAAAAAGCAGCAGGGCTGATCTGCGAGATAATCGCAGTTAACCAACGCAAAGCTTTCAATCCTGGATAACAGTCCCCATCCATGGAAAACACTCGGTGGGTAGGCTTGACGGTAAATCACGAATCCTGCTTTGGGTCGTTCGGACCCCGTAGGCCTCGTCCCAGCCCCAGTCCCAGTCCCGGTCCCAGTTCCAGTCCTGGACCCCAGTCCTGGTCCCGGTCCTGGTCCCATTCGCAGTCCCATTTCTAGTCCCAGTCCCGGTCAGGCACCGTGGCCACAGTTCCAGTCCCGGGTCCCGCAATCCCGCTCTCAGTCCCTCCCGGGATCTGCAGTTCCAATCCCGGTCCCTCCCGGGTCCTGAAGTCCCCGTCCCAGTCCCGCTCGGGACCCACAGTCCCAGTCCTAGTCCCGGTCCCGGCCGGCGGCTCCGTCCGCGCCGTCAGCTGATTGCTGATCCACCGCCGGCGGCCAAATCGGCGCGGAATGCCGCGCGAATCAGGCATTAGTCGGCATTGTGGGCCGCTGAGAGCCGGCCGGCGGATGGGCCGGTCGGTTCCGGTCACGGCGCCGCCCACCTCCCGCGCCGGAAACGCCGCCAACAGCCGTGAAGGTCGCGGCCTTTGAGGCCATGCGGCGGCGCGGCGGCCGCCGGCCCCGCCCGCGGCGCGTTTGGTGGCCGCTTCCCTCCGACGTTCCGCCGTGTGAATAGCGCCGACACGCAGGCGGTGACGTCACCGGGGCTTTAAGGGGGCTCGGTGAGACGGCGGTGTTTGGGAGTTGGGCCGTGGGTAAATAATCGTCGCTGCTGAAGGTGGTTTGAACGACAGCCCGGGGTTTCAGGGATTTCATCCGATCAATACCTGACGAACGCCAGCATCGCCCGAGTGGCGTATCGTGCGGTTAGCCGCCTTGTCAAGCATGAATAGCGATTATCTGAGCTGCGAAGAAATCTGGTTGCATATCTCGGGTGCATCGATTAGAAAAAAGAAAACAGAGTAACTTTGGTGAAGCCGTCGCGAAGTTAATGAAACACAGGAAATTCTCTTGATTGGGTAATTTGAGACTAATTTTCTGGCACGCATTCTGGTGTATTCATGATTAATGTTTTGACTAAATAAACGCTTTAATGCTTCTGAAGATGTGAAACGCTGCCAATTTCGTCCCGCTACGGTTGTGTACAAGACTGAAAACATTACGACTCTTGTTTTTGCTCGCGGCAGGCATGGATTTCCCAAAAGGGTACTAACTCTTTCTCGCTCCATAATGGTCAGCGTACCAAGACAAAAGTTTCATCGTCAGCAAAACAATGTAGCATGACATCTAAAATACGTGGCGAAGTACAGCGTGCTATGAGGCATGAACCGAAACGAGCGCTCCAAATTGTCCTGGACAGATCGCCTCTCAAACACGCCCCTGAAGATCCGGGAGCGCCAAATGGGATCCTGAAGCGGCGATCAGCTGCCGCCGGCCGACAGCCGGGCAGAAGGGGTGGCCGGTCGGCGCTGTCGGCCGCCGATGGACGGGCGCCGGCGGCGGGGTCTGCGGCTGTCGGACAGGCCGTCAGCGGACGGAGACGGCGGCGGACGGCGCGGGGACGCCGCCGACGCTCGGCCGGCCCGCGCCGCCGCCGCAGACGACGGCTGGCCGGCGACCTGGCTGACCCTCCGAAACACCGCGCCGCGCGGACAACACCGCGCCGCGCGGACAATGCCCGCCGCGCGGAAACAGGCGGCCAATTGGCGCCGGTTAGCGGCGGTAAATATTTCGCGCCGCTCGCCGGCCGCCGGCGAACGGTTCTCGGCTGTTTGCCGCCGCCGGTGGCGGTCGTTCCCACGGCCGTGGCGGTGGGCGGCCGCCACTGACCTGCGCTAACCCGGCGGCGGGTAATCAGGTCTGTCGGCCGGTGATGAGCGCAGCCAGGCGGCCGGCCGCTCGCCGGGAGAGGGGCCACCATTCCGACCGGACGGGCGAGGGCAGCTGATGGATCCGGTCGGCTCGCTGGCGGCGGCGACGACGCGCTCGGCATGTCGGACGACCGTCGGAAACTTCCAGAGGGCCGTTCGAGAAATCGGATTCGAGAATGGTCTGACAAGGACCCAAAAAAGTAGAACAGAAGGAAAAACATCTGACAAGTGCCAGTGCAATAAGTCTCAGTGCAGCATTTCGGTTACTTGGAGTTTGGTCAGCATGCGCTCTTTTCTGCGCTATGATTTCATAACCATTGCTTAACCTAATGAGCCAAAATTAGCCGGGCATGACCACTGCTTTCGCGTCCGCACTGCTGTTTGAATCGGTTGATTCTGACTAAAAGTATAATGTTTTCACACTCTCCCAACACTAAAATAAAACTGTGCGGTGATATCCCACGCATATGATATCCGGCGTCAACCATTAAAAGGTCTCTAGTCCACATGAGAAAGCTCTTGCTATGTCTTACCTATATGATTCGGGTAATGTAGACTGAATTATTGGGTTATGCATGCATTAGGTAAATGACACGCGTGTGGTGTAACAGCAATCCAAGGATTGTAGATGACTGAAAGAACTGCCATCGTTTGTCGCCGGCCGGGGAATTTCTGCGCAGTACACCGAGTTCTTCAGGTGTTCGCGCCGGGTTCGTCGCACTTGATTGCATTTTTTCGCTTTTTCTCGACAAGAAACGGCCAAATGGAGGCGTCCCGGTAATTGGAGGCCCGAGCTGGCGGCCGACAAACATGTGTGACGGTCGCACGGCCCACGGCGAAGGCCCGGTTTTTGTCGGCGCCAGATCCTGCCGAAACTGTACGACGGCCTTGCGCCGCGAAGGACAGCTTTTTGTCGGCCGTCACAGCTATTGGCGCTTGACGCGTGACTGACCCGCACAAGCGCCAGAAGACGGCGGAACAAGACGTCTAGTGGCCCGTCAGAACGGGCAGCCGCGGCGTGATACTGCCGGAGCGCTACCGAAAGAGCTGTCAGCGTGACAAGCTCTGGATGGCACGGGCTCTGATCCCAAACATCGTCTCAGTAAATAATTCGGATCAGACTTACGTTTAAGATTTCCATTGTGCTATTGTTTTTTTCTGTTGCCTGTTGATTTCGAAATGTTGTCGGATTTCGAAGAAACTGTTTTGAGCAGTAATGGCCTTCTGCCTTGTGCTGCGTAGTGAAACCTTGAGCCTTGCAGCAAAACATCGCTAACTTTTCCTGAATCTCCGCGCACACAGATGAAGCAGCAAGTATCGAAGATATAACTAAACAAATTAAAAGTTGCTAGCAGACCCCTGCTGGTATGTCAACACACCAGCACGCAAGCAAGCACACTCGGATACACAAACACCGGGACAAGCATTCGGCGAAATGCTGCCAAAAAGGTCGATTGGGGCGTGGCCCGACCGTGACCCAGTGTGCCCGTGGCTGGGCCGCTCGCCGCGTGTGTGACACAGCACAATTTCGGCGACTTTCTCAGCTGCGCCTAGCGGCCGGACAGCATTGATCCACGTTTTTCTGACGGCCTTCTTGCGGCCGTTTTTCCGCAGGCGTTTTTCGCGCCGGCAGTGTTGGCAAACTCCGTGCAGGGCCGATTCGGGCGGCCTGACCCAATTTGTTTTTCTGCTCGGGGGAAATCGTAAATGGCGTCCAAAACCTTTTGTCGGTCGTTGCCGGTGTTCCATCGTTTTCAGGACGCAGTGGGCGATGATGACTGCGGTAAAACGCCTGCAGTTTAGCGCAGTCAGTCCGGAAGAACTTGACGTCCGAACGGAGAGTCCAAATCACGAGAACTTTTCCATTCTGGGGACGATGCACATGGGTTACTCATCATCAGCATTTTTCCTCTCGGGCTGTCCGTAAAGAAATGATGACCTGCAGCATGAAGCAGCAGCCTGTTCACTTTCGCAAGCCGCCTGCAAAAGTAACTTGCACCGCGCTGTCATTGCCCTGGCCGCATCAGAACAGCTAAATGCCCAGGAAATCATTGGTCATCGGTCACCATATCATCAGACGGCGGGCGATAACAGCGGATCGGCGGCCGGAGGCGCGGAGTCCCACCCGGGCCCGGCCATCGATCACGGCCACCTTTCTGGGGACAATCACGGCCGGCGCGCCGTAATGCCAGCCGCCGCGGCCAGAGGGCGCTCGGCCCGGTCATTAGCCCGCCTGGGAACTCCCGGCGGCGGCCGGGCGTGGGCGGCGCCGTCCGCCGGTCAGTCGGCCGGCCGGTCAGCGCCGACCGGTCGCCGGTCGCCAGTCATCAGTCACCGGCCGCGGCCGGGCGTTCCGGCAGCGGGCGCCGCCAATCAAAACAAATTATCACGGCGGAGACACCGGCCGGCGGCGGCACCGCGGTCCCGCCTGCGCAGGGTGTCTCGCCGGCCGCCAGCGGGGCGGAGAGTGCTGGCGGGCGTTCGTGTTCGACCGGTGCTCGCCCACGGCACGGCGGCGACCGAGGCGGCCTCCGCCGGCCGAGCTGACGCCGGCCTGAGCGGGCTATTATCGAGCGGTCATGCAGCGTAAATGTGAACGCAGTGCATTATGGGCCGTCCAGCCCAGTGTCTCGTTCTCGTGCTGCATTATTTACATGGAGAACGCCACAAGCAACACTGATTCTTCGGCTTTACTGCTTTGTTTGCATGTGTTTCCCCGCCCACCTGTTAGGCTATTCAACTGCGCGTTAAACTGCCGAGGTCATTAGTGCTGAGACCTTTCCAGGCCCGAACGTCCGTTGCAGCGTTTGGACACAGCTTCGTGAAAGTGTTTTCGAAAGTGCGCTGTCGCCGACAAATCGTAAAAGATTATGTTGACGTTGCAACGCTTAATGGCAATGATGTTTCCTTTGATGAGCTGCTATCGTGCTCTGAGGATTACCTTGAACCCCATGATTCTTCCAGGGCGAACATTGCCTTGACAGGTGTAAAAAACATTTTTAGAAATGCGAGAAATCACTGAAATGATATGATATGTCTCGCGTCCATTCAAAGATGAAGGAGGTAAGGATGAAGCAAACTCATTCATGTAATACGAAGACCATATCGCGCAACGAGAGATGAAAAGTGGTCCTCAGCCTGCACTAAAGTAATCGGATGCTGGTGGTCTCGGTTTCGAAGGTGAGGTTACCACAGGCCCGGTCTGTGCGGTATGATATTGCCGCCTCCTGCCTCGGTTTTGATGTTGACTGGTGCCAGTATATGACACGCTTTCTATCCTCATAAGCGTCCTGACGGTGGCCATTGTCCAAAAGTTCTGAGATATAAAGAAGCGTAGCTAAATTGCCACAGCACTTGCGCGGCAGCGTGACTTTTCCCGCAGATCCCGTTCAGGAGGAACAGCTATTGACACATTGACGCAGCGACTCAGACGACAGCATTTGCTCTTCCAAATTTCCGATGAAACCATTATAGTTAGTCTTTTAACAACAACTCAAGTTTATCAATAATTAAATAACAATTTGCATTATTTCTCCTTTGAAAGCATTCAGTATCGTTCATTCTTTGATAGCAAAGCATGCATTGATGTACCGTATGAGATGTACCGTTAGCAAATGCAGTGATCAGTGGTCTCAGAGCAACAGGTCACGTGTCCTCCCCAAAAAAGGCAGAACGTGCTCCTCGTATGAGCCACAGCCCGGAACGTGACTGGACGATCTGAAAAGGGTTTTCGACAATTGCCGCCCAGGCGTTCGCCGGCGCCAGCGGTGCAGACCAGCGGCCAGCACGCGCCTGCGGTCACCAGCACCGGCGGCTGTGGTCGTGCCACGTGCGTGCACGTGGCACGACACAGTGACCCCGTGTTCTCGTGCCGCGAGCGGCAACCGCAAAGGGAAGTCCGTGCCGTACGGTGCTGCCGTCATTAGAGCCGTCGGGTGACGCGCGGTCTGGTACGAGTAGTCGATGTGGGGCGCTGTTGTAAAGCGCGGGGTGTCCGTTTGTTTGCCCTGTGAGGTTCATTCACCACACGACATCGAGCACTAAAACGCTAAAGCCAATTGTTTCCCCCTCGCCGTACGCAGCACCACCGTACATTTATGCGAGCGGATCTTATCCGGCGTGAAAAACGAGCACTCCTCAGCCCGCGGAGCGTTGTTGATTCCACTCGGTCTAATTAGATTTTGCCTCCCATAACAATTAAGCAATAAAGCGCTGATTGGCCTTCGTTTGATGAGTGGCATGGCAGGGGTGCCGTTCGTGCCCGGCTTGACGCGACTCATTCATCTGTGGCGCGGCTCGGTGGCGCAGGAGCGGGCAAGAGCGGGCGGGAGCCTTACCTCACGCTCACCAGCCTGCGGTAGCGGCTGCTGTAGCGGCATACGGATACATAGGTCTGGCCGCGGCCGTGCCTGTCGTTGCGACTGTGGGCAGCGACCCGCAAATGTGTTCAGGCAGCTGGGCGTCGCAGTCATTTCTCATGCTGGTTGTTCTTTGGGAACGAACAACTGAACGAACCAGCGAAAATCCCGGTCGCGGGAGGCGTGGAGTTGTTGCAGTGGCGCTGATCGGTCGGTCCCGATCCGCTGCTGGCCGAGTGCGGACCATCTTCGGCTCGTCCTGGGCAGATCACCGCAGTCGCACTTCCAACCCCGATCACGGCGGCAGCCGAGGAACCAGTTAAATCCCCGCCTCCCCTTCCTCCCCCAGCCCGCAGATATGTGGCCCCGGGCTTCACTGCAGGCTGTCCGCACGTTCAAGGACAGGCGGGCAGTAATAACCGCTGGGCGGGTGAGGAGGGGAGGAGGGAAAGGGGAGAAGGCAGGGTGGCTCGGGTTAATGGATCCGCAGCTGCCTGGGCAGGCCAAACACTGCCGGCTGACGGATGTGCGCGCGATTTTACCCGGACTGCAGGAGTATTCTCTCAACATGTTCAGCAGAGTATACATTCAAAATGTTTCGTTTATAGTAAATAACAGTGGTACAATGAAGCATATTCAAAGGCCAACAATAACAACAATCAAAAGTTGCGTATGTGTGCGTTTGGGATCAACCGAAAATTAGTTCTGCTTGCATCGAAGTCTAACAAATCACTCAGACATTTCAGACCGTGCCGTTCCGTCATTTATTCCGCGTTGTTTGGTCGTGCTCCGACGTCGTCATGTGCTCCACTGTCATCGTTTGATGGTCGTCACCTCAAAATTTGTATTGCGCTCTGTTAAAACACAAATAAGACCTTGGGCCAGAAGTTGTTTTTACTAGGGTTTTCCAAATGGAACAAAAAACTTTCGTTTCAGAGTCGGAAAGTGGCGAAAAAACTGTTGCCGTGTTCCCTTCCTTGTCCTGGATTGGGTCTCGTAAACCTCGACAAACAACAGTATCGCCCCGAATCAGTCCCATTTACCAAAATCGAAGTGGGCCTTGCGTGAATGGTGCAAAAGCACGCGTCTTTGCGTGTCGGCAAGCGAGCACAAATACATCAATCACTGTAGTCTGAAGGCGACGGCCGACACGGAGTATTCTCGATAGATCGATGCCCAAGTTACCGTTCCCCCCCCCCCGAGTTGTGGCTAAAAGTGCTTTGTCAACTAAAGTTAGGAAATACCTGTGTTTTCAGGCGCAAGCCTAGACACACGAAAAAGAAAACAGACCTATTAACACCAGCGAGATGAAAGAGCGAGAGATACAAGTGTTTCCAGTACACAAGAGTTCGTCTCGTTTGTGGCAGCTGTTTTTCCGTACAGTACTGTGACACCAACATGTGATACACGGTGTCGGTGGGAAAACGGTTTCAATCGTTACCATACTAAGCACACGCATGGACGATAGGTTGCTGGCCGCAGCAAGACGACAGACGTTCCAAAATCAACATTCCCCGCTCATTGCGTTTGATTTGGAACCCCTGGATCGCCGAATGAGCAATGAAAAACAGCCAAAGTGCTGTTTGACACATAACTGTTATCTTCACATAGCGGGCGTCAGGCCTGCCAAGCCGCATTACAGCCGCGCATCGACACCGCAGTGACGCTCTCAAAATAAACCGCCTCATAATATACCTCGGAAAACATTCTGCGTGCGCGCTGACTGCTGTCACAACAGGCCCGCTCTGCCAAGGCGCCGGCCGCCGTGGCGATCTGCCGCCGCCTCTGCCGCAGAGTCTGCCGCCGTGTCTGCCGCCCCGGCGGCTTGGGTAGATTCTCCTCTGCGGCCGGCTACCGCGAGCACCGGAAGCAACCAACGGTAGCGTCCGCAGAAAAAATGTTTTGCGAAAAGCTGAAATGGTCAGAATGTTATGGAAGGTCGCATATCTGTAGGGACAGCGCACTGTTTTCGGACAGTAAATAAATTCCGCCTCGGGGTAAAACTACCAGGTAAAACTACAGTTTTACCAGTCTGGTAAAACTACCAGACAAACTGTAACATCTCCCTCTCTACTTGTGTCTTGATCGCCCTCCCCTCCCCCTCTCTCTCTCTCTCTGTCTGTTTGTTTGTCTGTCTGACTGTCTGTCTGTGTGTCTGTCTTCCTTTCTCTCTCTGTCTGCTTTGTCTGTACCCAATGCCTAAGATGAAGCGGTGAATTTACATGGATGGATGCAATTGACAGATGGTCGTCTGCTTCAGTAAGAGTTTCCGAAGAGCGCGCTGCTGGTTTTGAATCACTACAAAATAATCACCGAGCTTTCTCGTGCGTGACCGCTACCATATGCCGAGGATAGTTAAGTCATGGATGTCTGAACTCAACGTTACGTTCTAAAAATGGCCACCGGACCTTGTAGAGCCAGTACAGTTTTTCTCCATCTCGTAAAAATCAGCACGAAGCTTCAGATGTCGCAAGACATTAGCCGAAGTGGATTTATCCCCGAAACGTGCCAGTAGGCAAAAGGGACGCCAAAAATGCTCGCCCGGCTTACAACCAAGGACAAGTCCTACTTCAGTCGGTTCAACCTCTCATCAATCATTGCCATGGCTTGGCCGCGGGCCGGGCTTTGCGGACAGCTTGCACAGTCTTCGCGAAAAATTTAACGTGCTTATGACTGTTGATCTTGATAGTATAACCCAGTGGTAGTTGAATATAAATGTGATGTTTGAGTAGCTCAAGGCACGGACAGGGTACCACTATCTCCCCTATTCGGTGTTGTGGATATCGCTAATAAAAAATATGTGGAGAATGCTCAAAAATTTAAAGGGGTTTAAGCAAAGGCAGGCATTTGGCAATATTCACAAACATCAGCTTGTGTTTTTTGTATGTGCCAATAATCCTTTATGTAAACTTTAAACATAGTTTAAAATTGTTTAAACTTTAAACATAAGCAAGTTCGTCTCCTTTCAGCCCCAGAGGTTTCGAGCCTCTGCATCGTTAACCAATAGGACTGCAGCGCAGGGCGACAGTTTGTAAGTAGTCTAGTGTAGCATCGTGGTGCATCTTGTCATCTGGCAATGCTTGCCTGTATTATAGTTACCTGGGTTATGCATCACCACTAATATTTAGGAATACAAAGGGAAATTTACTGTACTGCTGTAGCTCTGGGTTCTGGCACTGAGATCAGTCGTGACTCACAAGGAACGTTCCTGTAATGTAATGTTGCTATCGATTATGACGTGTTGAGTTGTTTTCGTTTTTACGATGGCTGCGCGCTGTGTTGCACGCAAGGTAACCTCAGCTTATCAGCTACGGTGATTCGTACCGCAAAACCTGGAGACCATGACCAGCTCCATGACCGCCCTATTTCCAGAACGTTACAATTTGAAGAGAAAATCAAAACACCAAAAAGAATCGGAACGAAACGGGAAATCACCATCAAACAAAATAAATCGTATCAATCAGCCAATCACGCGACAAACCGCCCGTGACAGCCAGACACGCGCAGTTCGCGGCTGGCGGGAGCCCTTCACACGGCCGTGGTCGCCGCGTCTCGGCATCCATCACGTGCGTGGCGCCTGGGACGCGGCGTCAACCCTGCGCAGGCCCGGCCATCCGTCATCGCAACCAGCGGCCGGCCGGCGCGCCGGCGTCCGCCACCGAGGCGCGCTCTTTGGCGCGTTCTGCGCCAGGCGCGCGATAACAGCGCCAGATACGCCGCCGCAGATTGGCCGCCCGCTCGGAGGTCCGGGTAAACACTTGTCGACGCCCGTCGCCACCTCCCTCCCCCGTCGCCGGCGCCGCCCGGGCTCGGTCGGGCCGCGTTGGCCGGCGTAATTTGACCCCCGTTGACGCGGCCGCTCGCCGCGGCGCGGGCCCGAATCTGGACAAATAGCGGGGGCCATCGGTTTAAATGCCAGCGGACCTCGGCAAACAGGCGGACTGTGTTGTTTCGGGTCAGTGAGACTGTCGGCCACAGGCGGAGGGAAGGGAAAAGGTGCGCATTCATAACACGCATCTCTTCGCCTGGCCTGGTGAAACCGGAGCTCAGGGTCTCGTTTCAGCATCACATGTAAGTGGCGGAGAGAACCGCGTGATTGATGCCAGTATGTACGTCACACAGACACCACATTCCGCGGTTGTTGATACAGACTCGCTATGTTTCTGCTCTTCGTGCTTCGACGTGTATTTAAATAGCCTAGCCACCAGTAAAACCTGTATTGTGATCGATTGTCAACGTTGTCTACATTTTTAAATGCAAACTAGCCATTGCCTTTCAGAGACTTTTCCAAGTTTTAGCGGGCTCGCGTACTTTCTGCAGTTTTAAGCTCACGTGTCAACCGCTTAAAGTTCTCCTGAGTTTTCAGGCGGATGGACATTGTTCTGGGAGTATCCGCTGCAGAAATGGGATATTAATTGCAACAGGGCTCAGGAAGCAACTGCTAAACTAATGACATTGATACGAGAAACGTGTAGCGCGTGACCCTCTCTTCAGCGTAAAAGAATTCCAGTAGCACTCCACGAATGTCCTTTGTCTATAAAAAGGCAATATAAGCATAGAACAACGTTTCAGACTTAAACTGCACGAGCTCGATTGTGGTGAATTTATGTCCGCTGACTCTGGCCAGCGCTTATCAGAGTACGTTCAATTTTTATTTATCAAAACAACATTCGGCGGCTGAGTTTTATGAAATACGGCTTTCACGGGCACAGACGTGATTAAACTGATTAAGTTGAAACCGTTAGGTTGCCTGTATGAGTGGCATCTTATCCCATTTTAACTCAGAGTCTTGTTCCGAAATTGCTTTCGGAGATTAGGTTACTTTAGTTATTTTTTCTATTTCTTATTTTTTATTGCTTTTTTTAGTTCAGTAAGATGCTATAAAAGTGCGTTTAACTTGGAACCATCTGAGACTTTCCAACCGAAAACAAAGGAATATTCGTAACCAATAGCATGCCTTGAGCTTAATTCCGAGACAAGCTGAGCTTAACCAGCCAAGATGTACCATGGCTTAGATCCTTCTTTTCTAGATTGGCAAACAACGGGCGTACTGCGCAATATTGAACTGATCTGTGCCGTTTTCGGGTGTGTGGGGCTAATTTAGTGTTTGCATTGTCGGAATTGTTTTATGGTAATTACTGTACTCTCTCGCGATGAACCTTCCCCATCGATTTCCTGATAGGGCAGAAATGTCCGGGAATGGAACGTCCGGTTCCGAGAAAGCGAAGATAAAGCACTCTCCTCGGAGGCAGGTGGTTCTGAGACCTAGGACACGTTGACAGGTGCTCCCGATGTGCTAGCCGCAGCAGTGTCCTCAGAGACATTCTCAACTCTCAGATGACGTCATATACCTTGATGGCTGTTTATTGCCCAGCAGGACTCAGTTAACCGACCGCCATGGGTCATGCACTTTTCAACGTGTATGAGTTGCGGCACATGTTGGACGGATGACGTCGATGACATTTGGTCCGTTCAGGCATGCCCTAGCAATAAGCATGGGCTATTTGGGGCCTAAAGGTGCTCGGTTCAAATGTGGCGAATATGTAATGGTACACACATTCATTCTGGCGGCGTTTTTTATGTTCGTGTCACACGTAAAAACACGAAGAAGTAAGTGCTGGGCGGAGCACATTCATACATTTTCAAAGTTGCTTGACACAACGGAAGGCGCGAAGTCACGCTGCTAGGAGTGCCCGGTTGCCTCAGTTGGCGTTTGCGTAATATGTTACTACCCCTGATTTGTGTGGGAAGATCAGCTGCCGCGCTGCAGCGTTGCTGATTTCCCGCGCTGCCTTAGGTGGTCCTATATCACTCTGCGCTGGCGGGTGTGGTGTGGTGTGTTGCAGAGTGGCAATTTGACGAGCCAAGTCGATTAGTGGTATACCGAGCATAATGGGCGTCTGATGTGGGTTTGACCAAGACATGAAGGAGGTCGTTGTCCTAATTTTAAAGGTATTTGTTTCCTGGATCACGTTGTATTTGGCCTAAGAAAAAACTGTGCTTCAAGGTAAATTAAAGAACATCGCCACATGCAGGCTGGAGGATGGATGGAAGGACCGGAACAAATAAGTCCAACGCTTTGCTTCCAAGTAGTTTTCTTCAGAAACGGTGATTGGTTGCGGCTCTCAGTACCTTCACTTGAGCCAAAAAGTTGACTGGCCCTGAAACGGCCGTTGGACGAATATCGACGAAAACGTAAAATATCCTCCATACGAGGGGTGATCAAACAGTTCCACGCTTGACTCGGGGGCAGTGCTAGAAAAGCAACCATATTAATGTTTCATTAACTGGGTTCCTTTGCCAGTGTGCACGCAAGTTTGAAGACATTCAACCTTAATATTTTGTTTTACGGGAATCGGTATAGTCCTAGTTTTGTAAACCTGTGAACATGGAGAAGAATGATGTGTGCATAGTCACACCATATCATTGCTTAAAAAAGGCATGCCACCTCAACAGATTTTGTCAGTTATGCGTAACACAATTTGGTGTTTAGCTCATATTCCGCAATAAAAAGTGGTTTGCTGAGTTCAAGCATACAAACATGTCCGCTGAAGATGATGAACGGTTACAGGGAGATTTCGTTTTTCCTTTAGTTTCGTCATCTGCAGGCGAAGAAAATGTTGAAAAGTCCGCTCCCTGGTGATAAACGATTATCTCATTGTCGCACGGATAGCCAAGAGAGGTGGTATTTTATACGGCGGCGCCCATTCCACATACGCCCATTCCACATTAGGTCGTGGGCTTCCCCAACATTTTCTTCGATCACAGAAGTTGAGGGTCGTCCTGGCCGTTCAGCCTCTTGAGTGGACATGCTTCCCTGCTTAAATTCAGCGCACCATTTTTCTGTTGTGGATTATGACAGGGCTGAATTATTTCATGTGTCAGCCCACCTGTAAACGTCTTGAGGTGACATATTTTTTAACCCTATTCCTGTTCACATAATGCGTAGACGCACTCCAGCATGGAGGGCGGGCTTATTCCCTGCCCCAAATCTCGAGAACTACCCGTCCTATTTGATCGCAAAAACGGCGATCGATGCCCCATGACGTAAACTGCCTTTTTAGAGAAATAAATTTGAGGGTTTTGAAAGAGCGGATACAGGGCCAAAAAACCAGGGAATAGGTACTTTCGACTTAAATATAACCCCAATGCTTAATGACTGATTTTCATGTAATTAGCATTAATCGATGACTCTCGACTGCATTTTTGCTTTTCACCTTCAAGTTTAGAATGGTGAAAAATTTATAAGGGCTCACAGGGTTTGGAAAATGGGAGATATATTGTTTGAAAACTAAATCAACAGATATCCAAAAATGTATCTTTTTAGCTTGTTTATTTAGTGTAGCTTGTAAAATTCATTTTGTACTTGATGAGCGCAAATCGCATCACATTTTTCGTATGATATTGGAATAGGCAGCTCTAGGGACATGAAAAACGAAAACATTCATGGTCGCATTGTCATCCGATCAGCTTACCTTAACAATGAATGGCTTCAAATGACTTCAGAATCAAAAGGAAATGTGTTTGAGTTAATTTCGTAGAGTTCTAAAATAATTACAATCGTTTTAATTGATAACATTCTTCAATGTTGTGTTTATGACCGTCGTGAGGTAGTATATGCGCGTGGACATCTCAGCTCATAACTTCGTAACCTGACTTGATATTGATTTAAAACTTCAAACGCATACAAGAGAGCGTTGTTTTAAGGCGTTTGTTTTCAGTTTTGTCATTAAAAAAGAGCGTTAGAAACATATTCGTGGAACCAAATTTCGACTTCTGAGTATGACCTGTTCTCGTGAAATGAGCTCAGGTCAACAAAAATATTTTTTTGTGTTTCCGCAGTCGTTCGCCTATCCATTTATAAACAGTTCGAAGCTTTAACTTAAAAAGTTTGTTTTTGGCAGCCATTTGCCTTCTACGCTCAGCAGTTCCTAAAAGGCCTGAAGTGCCCTCCAAAAAATGGGCCTGGATCCGCCCCTGGGTAAAACGAAATTCTGAGAATTTGACATAAAACGGAAAAGGAATAGAAAGAAGAATTTTCCAAGCTTCTTAGAACTGCTACAAAAATCCTGGAAATGGTGGTGAACAAATAATTGAAGGCGGGGACTTCCGAAGTCCCTCCCCATATGGGGACAGGATTAAGCAAAAGTTTTTCTGGTATTTCATAACTGCAAGCACCTCATTTTTCTCCACATTCACGTGTTTACAGAAGGTGGACTAGACCAATGCCTGTAAACAAAACATCATGGCTAGATGTTAGCAAACTTGCGTGCACGTTGGTAAGGGATCCAAGCAGATGTATGGTAAATATGGTTGCTTTTCTCACCTGCCTCCAGGTTTTTGTATTTTAGGCCGATATGTTTTTGAATACCCCTCGCACATGAGCAAAGGCGAGCACAAAATTCTGTCGCTTAAGATGGGGCATCAGTTGCAGAAACAAAGGCCAGTCGGTAATTGAATGGGCTTGCAATTTTTATAATGTGGTTGCATTGTGGAAAACAAATGCTACGCGTGCAAAGGTCAGCTTGCGCTGCAATAGCGGAACGGCTGACTACCACCAGGCATCCTGCAGAACCACAGATAGTTGCAATGCAAATTTACGTGAGTGAAGTCGAGAGCAAAGCTGTGAAAACGGCGAAAACGCATCTCGTATTTATGTATCTAGTGCCGCGACTAACTTTTTACGTTTCATTGTCAACATGTGGTGCTGTTGTTGGGTCTGAGGGCGGGGCACTCCTGGTTGCCAGTTGCTCGTTGACGGTTGATAAAAATCCGCATATCCTCTGTTTACATGTAACGCCACCATTTCTGAAGCCAGTGGCTTGTGTATTACTGGGCAATACAAATGCCTGTCAGCGTTAAATTTCATGCATTAAAGCTGAAATGAAAACGGCAGTGAAGAACGTATTTGGAATCAGTGTCCCAAAAACTTCCAAGATGGCTAGTTTCGAGCAAATCCAACCTCCAGGTCAGAAACGTATTAATGTCGGACGTGCCTTCCCCATGACAATCGGACTGAGAGGTCACGGGGCCAAACACAATGGCCATGGCAACAGACGGCTCGATAAACCCCGCCAGTGATCTCAGCCCGGGCACGGTCCACCGGCCAGCTCCTGCGGTGCGACGAGAGGCGATGACGACATTTCTCCGCGTTGTCCGACCGGCGGTGCGCCGAGAAGCAGTGACGTCATTTGCCCGCTCTGTCCGAACGCTGCCCGGGACCGTTCTGAACGCGGCACGGCCCCAGCCAAGCGGCGCGTCCGCGGAAGATCCAGCCTGGATCGCGTGCCGTCCTTGGTCTCGGATGGTCAAGGCCTCGCGGTCGTCCTCGCGGACGTGGCTTATCGTCTCTCCACATGGCGTGGGTATCACTTTTTGCCGTTTTATTGTCATGAGGGAGGCCCAGTCTCTGCCCTAATTAGGGAGGAGGCCGGACCGTGAATGGTCAATTCACTCAAACCTCCAGTGAATGGTTGGCAAAAAGCGCGATGATATCTGTATTCCACAGTCGTCTCAAACGACTCGCATCAAGATATTATCCTTAATTTCCCCCAAGACTCATATAAGGCCGGCACTTCGTGTGTTTTTCAGCGGACGATCTAGAGCGCTCCACTTTGTTTTCAACGAGGCAGCAAATGACCTGCCCTGCCTGGAGCGGCCCAGTTTGTTGGTGCACCTGTGACCTGGGACAGTGTTCCACATTAGACGGCCGGCTTGGCGACGTTTACGACCTGACCTGACCTGAACCACTCGACCTCGGACGTCTCGTAACTTGTTTTGACGAGAGCAAAACCAGGAAGTGTTGGTACAACGACTGCAGTGAATGCCAGATCCTGCTGACACACCGGGCCGCGTGAAATCTGGGAGACGTCGCAGCCATTGTAAGCAGGATACCTTGAAGTCAGTAATTTCGTCTTGCAAACAGAGCATGCCATCTCATCTGTGCTTCCGTCGAATCTAACGAGAGCTCCATGTATCCGCCAAGGAAATTTGTCAAATCATGGGCGTCACTGAATTTTGATGGTGTCATTGCAAGGAGACTGCGCGGCATTGGGTCACCTTGACCGGCGTGACGTCGGGAATGTGCGATCTGGATTGGTGCAGAAAGTGGTCACGTGATGTGTGACGTCAGGGTCGGGGCGTCTGGTCGCGACGGGCGGGATTCCTGATGCTGAGTTCGGACCGCGCGGGCGTAGCTGAGCGGGTGAAGATGTATCGTCTTTGTCTTGAAACAGAGTTACAAATGACCCGATATTTTACCGAGAAGACCACGCTTACATCAAAGACGGACCCGTGATTATATTATGTAGCCAAGCAAGCTAGGAATGCTGTCTCTTGAGTCTTCACAAACCTGGACCAATGGCTCCTTTACAGTAAACTACGTTCATCACAACAGTCGCCGTTTACTTGATACACATGCACGCATGCACTTGTTAAGCATGCGCTCGTTCACGTGCACTCGTATCCGGTTCTGCATTTTACATTTTGCCCGTAACACAGGCAGCCAGTAAAACATACACTTCTCCAAGTTTTGTTGTTTTGGCGACTTGTTCCACGTCACTTTTTACCGTATTCTAAACCATAAATCACTGAAATGTTAAGGGGCTGACTATAAAAGCGCGAGCCATCACCCACACCGGACACCAATCCTGTAATCCGCGTCTCATGCACAGGTCTCGTGCCGCGAGACCTGATCCCAATGCCACGCGACCCGGCCCTCCGATCCGACAAATAAATAACGCAACTAAAGCAATCGGAAGCGATGACCCAACGGCCGGCGGCGGTCGTCGGCTCGGTTCGGGGAACTCCAGGCGCCGGGACGCGTCCGTCGGAGCGTCGCCGTCGACGGCCGACGGCAGTCTTCGAAGGAGCCGGTCAGAGCGTCGCAGTCGTCTGGCAGCGGCAGCCTTCAGGAGAGCCGTCACCTCGCGGCTGGCGGCCGCTGCGTTATCAACCGGTGGCGACGTCGGTGACGTCCGTCAATAATCAGTGACATCCGACGTCACCAGCGCCGGTCTGACGTCAGCTGGGCGACGGGACGTTATCCTTGGTAGGGAGGGTGCCCTCCGCTCAGTGTGGCTTCTGATCTGGGTCCATTAATTTGTCGAGGGCACTTTTTAGGCAGGACTTACACAACACGCACCACTGATTGTCGTGAGCGTCTTGTTTTTTTTTCTCTGAAAGAAACGACGATTTGTGATTGTACAAGGCGACACGATGAAAGCTTTAGCAATGCTGTGCGTAGTTAACAAATGAATCGTCTACAAACATTAAACGTGATAATACAATGAATCTGAATTTGATGATTCCTCGCTATTCATTTTCATCGCTATTCATCACTACGGCATCCACAAGAATGTTTGGTAATATTATGATTGTCAATAAATACAGTTAAGTTCTTAGTTCAATAACTCCAAAGGAAACGCCCTCGTAACAACTGTCGTAAAAGACCATTTATTTATACTTGACATAAAAATGAATTAAGTTGAAGGCGTGCATAGGACTTCGTTAGAACTCTGACGCGAGTTAAAAACAAAGGACATCCCGGAAGGAAGCATGATGCTACACAGCTGGTGTTGCATGCAAAAAAACGTAGTTTTAAAAAGCGTTAACGTCTCCAGTGATGACGGGAAGGTTTCGCCCTTGCCTAAGATGGCAGGTACAAAGTCATTTAGTCGGTCGTCGCACGCCCGAGGTCTCGCTTGCCCTCCGTCAGCTGACAGGACAGCCAGGTGCGTATCCACCGCGCAGTCATTACCCCAGGTTCAGGGGTCCGTGACTGCCGCGTACGACGACCGGTTCAAGGCTGGCCTGGACCTTGACTTCCTGCGGCAAAAACTGCTGGCCTTCTTCTGCCGGTAAAAACGGCCGTTTCTGGGCGCGTCTCTCGTGCGAGGCGCCGCCTCACGGCAGTCGGGGTCGGTGCAGCCAGGTGCTTCTGAGCGGACGCTCGACCAACTTTGTGTGCTTTAAATGTTTCCGCCTTCGATTACGCCGGGCTATGACCTCTCCAAACAGTGCAGCAGTTACCTGGCAAGGATTTTCTAGACATGATGTCGTGATCCAGTCGTAAGCCTCGAACAGCTGGGGATGCATTCGATAGATTACCAGTTAATAACCATGCATAACAGGTAATAATGTTGTTAACATAAGTTCAGCCTGTTTTATCTCAACAGAAATTGAAAAAAAAATCCGTAAAAGATCGCAAAGCAAGCATCTCAGATTCAAACGGACTCAGCGGGTATTGAAAGTGCACGTCGTCAGCCCAAGGTGACCTGCTCAAATTCATGTGAAGTTAACCAGGGCGATGTCCTCGTAAAGTCGCATGACAACCTCATAATTCTTTCTCCAGTGCCACTAGGACCTGTTAACGTAAATAATATCCTGCCAGTGCATGGCGAGTAAATATTTTTACACAGTCATGAAATAGAGGTGAGGCATTACTCGTAGAAATACTCAGACTCCCATGAATAACATATATTCAAAAAAAAACATCCCAATCTGTACTGATGGTTGTTGGTTGCTGATTTTCTGTACCAGTTCTGAAGACCTACCGATATAGGTCGAAATGTTCTCCTTGAAACAGTTTTTCCCAGAGAAGTTCGACTATTCCTGCGAATAACTGTACTAAAGAAAACCATTCAAAGACTACGTTAGCACTTACGCACACTGTGCTGGTGTTACATTTTCGGAACGGAGCCAGACCCACAGACGAAACGCATGCGTCACACCCTCCCCGATCGCCGAGGCCTACGAGCCGGGACTCCCGTTGTCCATCTCTGCCGTGCGGTCGGCCACAGCGGCCCACGTCACAGGGTAATGACGGGGTCCGGTGGAACCCGTTCACATTCCTGGCCGGCCTGTCCACGTCCTCCCACGCCCTGCGCCGGCCGGCCGCGCCGCCGGCTCCGAGCTGACGGACTGTGGGCGCCCGCCTGGCAGCGAAATACCCACCTCGGCTGCAGGCCTCAGGCCGACCGACATCGGCGGCGGCAGCGTCTGATTAGGGGCGGACCGCCGTCGGGGGAGGGGGCGACGGGATGGCCGTGTGTTTGGCCCGCCGGACCGGCACCCAGACCCGACGGGCCCTGACTGCGGCTCAAGCACGGCGCCAATCCACGCGACTCGAGCACTTTTCTTTGGACGGTTTAAAAGTTTATAAGTCTGAAGTGTTTGTATCACACTTTCTTGTTTTAGTTGAGATGGCAAAGATCTAGCCCGTAGTCTTCGAAGCCAACTCGTGATATCCACAATGACCCGAAACTCTACGTTTACGGAGTTCCAAAACAATTTCCCTCGAATTGCCCCGTTTCCTTTACAGTCGTGTCCTATTTTCAGCTGCTGCCTGACACCACGAGCAGGCGCAGGCCAGTGCGCGTTTACATGCGGTCTTCCTCCAAAAGAACTTGACACGCGGTGCCCGGCAGCGAGCTGTGTTATAAAATGGACCCGTGCTGGCCTGGGACCAGCACCAGGGCACGTGCCGGTCCGGGGCCGCCCCTCACGACCGGCCGGAGTCACGGCCAGCCACGTTGCAGGAGACCGGGCGCGGCAGTCGACACACCGGTCCGGCCTCGCTGTTTTTGCCCCACTCAGGGCCCGGCGGGAGGCCCTCAAGGCTCCGCGGACTTTGAACCTTGGCCTTCGGGATTTCGGCTTCGGCGGGCGAGGCCTGGATCTGGCACGGGCCGCGCTTGTTCCTGCAGGAGAGCCCGCGGACGCCGCGGCTTCCAGGAGCCGGTCGGACACCATCGACTGTCTGAGGCCACTTCCAGCTGCTGCCGGAACGGACGCCGTCAAACATGACGACATCAGGACTGACCGGCTTCAAACGACCGTCTGAAGCGAGTGCAGCTGCTGCCGGGCTGCACAAAGCATCGAGATGGGCGTCAGCGAAGAAGGGCGTCGGACTGGTGAGTGTTTGACGCATGCTGACTGACGACACCCGTCCGGTACCGAGAAAACTATCCCAGAAAAGTGACGCATGCCAAAGTTTTTCTCTGTTCACTCGCTCGAAATATGGCCATCCGTGCTGTGCATTCATATCAATATCTTGCAATCTTCGTTTTGCGCTTTCCTTCCCTGTCCACGTAAGCATGTTCTTCCCCTCTTGTTCGCCTCACCAGGTAGCTACCGACCGTCCAGGCAGACGTAGAGAGAAATCGTGCAGTCACAGATCGGTGTTATCCCCCGTCTGGAACCTTCTGGGTCTGAGAAGAACCTGGCAGGTCCCCAGAGAGACCTTGACACCAAGGTGCCTTCTGATTATTGACAAGAGTCTGGTAGATAGAAGAGGCTGATTCTGTCAGGAATGATCCCTTCATTATAATAAATCACTACAATGCCATTGTCTCTGAAATCCGCACCACGAAATCATCGAAACCAGTAAACCCGACTCCAATCAGCAAACCTAATAAAGCAGTCATGGCACGGCACTGGGTCCTGATTCAACCCAAACATCGGCCCGTCGAGCGCCGGTCGTCCTCGCGCATGAGCCGACGGCGCATGTCACGTCACGTGACGCGTGACTCAGACCAGCGGTCAGTCGTTACTGCAGTTGCCTGGAACTAGGTGGTTCGCTGGGGCAAACACAACACCCACCGACCAGTTCGCGGAAGTCGACGACACTTGCGCGCACCACCCCTGAGCGTCCTACACTGTTGACGAGGGGGGATAAAACGCACCAGTTGCCAAATATTTTCTGTTTTCTGGGGCGTCGGGGCGAGTTACGAGATCGTCATGTATTTCTGTCGGTTCGCAGATTTTAGCAAAACGTCTGTTTTCTTTCTGGCAAATGTCATCCCTTTTCTCAACCATGCAAGAAGAGTGAGAGAGGTCGGATGATGTCACGGCCTCGATTCACCTAACGCTGTATGGAAGTGTAGTTTTTTGTGCGTACAGCAAAATCAGCAAATTCTTCGTACTTTCCCTTCGTGTCGAGAACGCAGTTGAACTGAAACGTAGCATCCATTGTATGCAAATCAGATCACGGATATCTAACCGCCTATGGATATTCCAGCGCACGACGCGGCGTAAAACGTTCAGCAAAAGCGCAGCCGAGCCGCGCTCGCGGTCCACCCGCTTGGATACGTCACAGGAAGCCGGTCTAACCGGTTCGCGACACGGGCCAATCGCCGGTCGGACACCAGCCCTGAAACGTCACTGACAGATGATCTGCCCAATCACGCCTCGACGAGTCGCTGACAGCGTATCTGACGGCCGACTCCCGACTCGGTCCGAACGGCTCATCCGACTGTCGAATCTGTCACGTCAGTCACGTCACGACTGTCACGAATCAGTCACGGACAACTCACCTGGCAGACGGCTGCGTACCGCGACTCAGTGCCGTGGCTGGAGCAGCTGTCGGCGGGTGGCGATCGGCGGGCCCCGGCGGCGGCGGGACCGTGACCTGTGACCTGGTAATCCGTGACGTAGCCTCAGGGAGGAAGCCGGCCGTCCTGTGGGGCGGAAATCAGGGAGCGGCATGCTTTCTCCGACCACGAACGACTGATTGACGCCTGACGAGACGCTAAACTTGACTCAAGACATGGCCATCTGAGGCCATGTCTTGTCAAGGAGGCCGTACGTCCAACTTACCGCGAACGAAAATATTTTCTCCGATTGCCTCGCCAGACAGGTCACGTTGATTATACCAGTACATAGTTTTTCTTGTAATACGAGAATGTACAAGTATATATATATATATATATATATATATATATATGTATATATATAATAGAAGCGACAATGATTGTTGATCGGACAGTTAGTTCGCGATAAGTTACGGACAGCTGACCTGACAGATGACTTTGCGATGAAAAAGTAACTGTCATTCTGACAGACAACTCCGCGACGTGGCACTGACAACTGGTATGACAACAAAATCTGCCATGCAATGCTGACATTGTCATTGACATGTGATCTGACACATGACTCCCCATTCGTCCCTGGCAGTCGACAGGACGACTGCCTCTTGATGTGTCCCTGACAGCCGAGGGACAGCTGGCTCTCGATGTGTCCCTGACAATCCATGGGACTCTTGATATGTCCATAATAGCCGATAAGACGACAAGCGCAATGTTTTCCTGACAGTCGATGGAACGTTTGACTCTCGATGTGTCCCTGACAGCCGTTGGGACGACTAGCTCTCGATATGACCCTGACAGGCGGTGACACGGTTGAATCCCGATATGTCCCTGATAGCCGATGGGACGACCGACTCTCAATATGCCCCAAACAGCCAAAGGGACGGTTGACTCCCGATATGTCCCTGACAGTCGGTGGGACGGTTGACTCGATATGTCCATGATGACTGATGGGACGACTGGCTCTCAATATACTCCAGACAGCCGATGGGACGGTTGAGTCTCGATATGCTCCTGTCAGGCGATGGGACGGTTGAATCTCCGTATGCAGCTGCTGGCTGTTCTGGTCGGCTCGGCGGTGGTTGAGCTGTGCCAGTGCGGCGCCGGACTGGCGCCGGACCAGCGGGCAGGGCCTGTGGCCGCGTCCGACCCACCACCCAGTCGGCATCTATCACGCAGCGCTGACGACCGGCTGGTTTTGACCGGTGGCCGTCAGCAGCGGCCCAGAGTGCGTGCCGTCTCTGTCAGCACTGTTGACAGCTGCGTTGGTCATGCCTGCTGCCGGCGCCGCTCGCGCCGACAGGCACCGAGATCCGACGCCGTGTGGCCACGGGAACTGCGCTGCATGGCCGCTGCTGGCCGGAGAGCTGCTGTGCTGTGACGGTGCTGGCCGGGGAGCTGCCGTCCGGTGGCGGTGCTGCCTAAGGAGCTGCTGTCCTTTGACGGTGCTGGCTGGGGAGCTGCCGCCCGGCGGCGGTGCTGGCCAGGGAGCTGCCGTCTGGTGGGGCTGCTGGCTGGGAGAGGAGGAGGAGGTGAACGTCCGGCGGCTGCGTTCAGGCCTCTCCCATCCCGAAGCCGCAGCCGCCGCGGGCGCTTCGCGGAAGCCTCGAGCCGAGATGCAGCCGTCGTGCGGCCGATTTTATGTGGTTAGTTAGACGGGCGGATACAACCATTACCCGGCCGTTTTACGGCCGGGCTCGGTCGCCGGATTACGATACCACGTCCGGCCGCCCCCCGTTATGGAATCGATAATCGCTTCTCCAAAAGGACATCGGCTGCGATCTGGACCGAGCTGTCCGGCCGGGGAGCGGTGCTTGGTACCGCGACGCCGTAAATCCCGTCGCCGTATCTATATAGCGCCACCGCAAAACCGCCGACACACGGATTGCAATTAACGGCCATAGTCGTCGCTGCGACCCGACCGCATCGGGTCTAAAAATACTCGGCAAAGCCGACAGGAAATAATAGACCGAGGAACGAGGAACCTGTAGGTCATGTCTGATGTTATCGGCACCTACAGCCGCTCTCGCCATGGGCTGTCGTGCTGCAGGACGCCATCCAGTGGCCGACGGTCCAGGAAGGTGTGACGGCGACACATAACGCCCTGTCGTGTCAAGCTTCGTTCTTTCATGCATTGTTAAACCGCGGTCCAGCCGAGGGGGATAATACGCCAGGCGTCAGGCGTCAGGCGTCAGGCGCCGGGTGCCGGGCGTGGAGCGCCAGGCTCCAGGGCCTGGCGCGGGGAGGGCGTTTCCGGCGCTGCGCCGTCACAGCGCCGACGGCCCGCTCCCGCCGCCCGACCGGCCGGTAGCTCCGACAGCCGCGGCGAGCTACTGCCGACCGGTGACGGATGGCGCAGGCCGCCGGCTATGAAATAGTTCGCACCGGCGGCTGGACTGATGTACGCCGCCGCCGCCGGCGCCTGCTGGGACCCCCGCCGTCGGTATCGGCACTAAATCAGCGCCGCCGCGCTCCCCCCCCCCACCGCCGCCGCCCCCCAATGATGAGCTCAGGGCCGACGCGGCTGCCGGTCGCCGTCCATCCCGGCGGCGCGCGGGGGCGTTCCTCGAACCGAGCGCCCGCGACGGCGCCACGTGGCGGGGTCGGCGCGCTGATCCCTCGGAACTGTGGAATTCTGCCCAGCTCCGGCCGGCGGCGCCGCCGCCGCCGCGGGCGAATCGGGACGACGGGGAGGTCGGGTTACCTGTTGGAAGCGTGAGAGGTGCGGGAACTCCGCGAGCTGCGTGACTCAGCGAAAAGTTCGCCGGGCCGTCGGTGACGAGCCGTCGGCGGCGCCGCTTCGGCGAAGCCCCCTCGACCACCAGCGACCGCCGCCGAGCGGTTTCGCGTACTCGGCTCGTAAAACGTGGCTTCTGCACGCTCCGGTCTGAGCGAGCGTGCTGTGGGGCCGCCGCTCGTCAGCCGCGACCGCCGGCGACCCCCTTCCCCGCCCCCTCCCCTCCTGGCAGCGACCTTCGCATCTGACATCATCGGCAGCGACGCGGCCGACGCGGGAAGTCCACGCGTCCGGGAAGCCCACGTGTCGGAGCTGCCAAGCGGCGTCAGCTGGCGGCGAGTGAGGTCAGTGACGGCGTCGGTGGCTGGCGGCGGCGCGTGGCGTCGCGGTCGGGCGCGCCTCCGACGGTATCGACTCGGCTCCGACCTCGTGCGGCGGCTGGGCGTGCTGACCTCGGCGGACCTCGACGCGTGCCGGGCGCCTCGATCGGAGAAGGCCGACTGGGGACGAGCATCCCGACGAGCTGCCGAGGCGGGCCGACCACAGCCGAGCCGGGCCAGGCCGGGGCGTGCGAGCGATCTGGGCCGAGTCGGCGCGGCCGGTTCGCGGAAGCGGCGGCCGGACAGGCAGGTCGTGTCCATCACCAGCTGGCAGGGCACCAGGTCGGCGGCAGGCCGGCGGGCGGCGACCTCCGCCGGAGCGGACCCGACCCGACGACCTAGCGGCCGACGCGCCGCCGCCGCCGTCGCCGCCCAGCCGCCGCCGGGCGCCGGCCAAAGCAAACGCCCCCGGCGACGATCAGCTGCCGCGGCCGCGAGTTGAACGACTACATTGGCGGCGCAGAACGGGCGAATTTGGCGCGGCCGCGAACAGACGCCGAGCGACGGCCTGATTTATGCGCGGCGCTCCCGGCGGCGACGTTGCGTAAACTCTGGAGCCCGCTCAAAGTTGTAGAAGCGCAGGAACTGGCGGTGTGGCTGTGCCGTGCCACTCAGCTGATTTAGAGGTCAATAATTCAGGATATCACCGGATAAATCAGCTTAGCCTGCAGAATTGAAACGGAGCCCGATGAAAAAATACGGCGGCGCGCCGAACGCCGCCGGTCGCCTGTCAATCCCGGGCGATAAGCCTGATGTATTCCAGGTCCGATCGCACGAAGCTGGTCGGCGCCGACCGCGCCACCGGCGCCGGCACCTGGCCGCCAGTGAGCCGCAGCCTGGCGGCCAGGCGCGACCCGCCGGCGGTAGGCAGCGGCGGAGGGGAACATGGAGAGGTGTGGGGCGAACGGTGCCGGGAAGAACTGAAATGTTCTGCGATAGTGTGTCTTCATTACGAGCGAAGCCGTAGACAAAGTGGGTCTTACCGCATTACTTGATACAATGTTGCCTGGAGGCTAATACTTCCCTAACCACTCACAATGAAGCAATACTTTTTCGCTACTGATGAAAGCCCAGTTATAAGTCTTTTGAATCTGCATTCGTAATGCGTTAGTTTGCGAGATCATACGAGATCATACTATTCCAGGACTAATAATTTTTACTCTTGGATTGATTTTCTTGCGGTCGTTTTTTTAACTTTTCAGTAATAGCACCGCACAATATCACGGACGTGCGTGAGGTTTAAACTTATGATTCCTGGGGTGGAAATTACTGAAATAAATCGGTAAATGGCAGTTTGTACTGCGAAATGCTGAAAAGGAAGTTCATGTACCAAACAATATTGATGCACAGATTTCCAAACATAGGGAGAAACCAAGTAAACCGCTTTTATGCGTCCATTAAGTCGTCCTACTGGTTCATCCTCTCTCTAGCAACATAGCGATCTACAGACTCTACCATCATTGTTTTCCAACAGCGCAAGTCGTCAAACAATAGTCAAAAAACCTACAAGTTTATAAGACCTGTGAAGGAGTACGGCTAGCCAGTAATGGGGAATGGTAAAATGTTCCTTTTTATTTGTGCGCATAATATCTTTTTGGTGTCCATGCCCAGCCTTACCTGATGATTGAAACGATGAAATGCACATTTTTATTAGCTTGTTATTTTGTTTTTTATCGCCTACCCCATTTTCAGACGAGGTCATGTGCCTAAAGCTTCGAATGGTTGGTGAGGGAGACGTTGGGAGCCAGCTCTTATGCTAAGCAGAGCTTGCTGCACAGATTCTGACCCCGTTGCACAATCGTGCAATGCCAGGTCTCGACTGATTTTGCAGCGAAACTTGGACGTGTCGTCAGAGACACGACACAACCGTGTGGCCGTCAGCATAACTTCTGCCAACGGTCACCTGACCGGCGGCAGAATGTCGAACGCTGGAGGGACTCAAGCCTGTCTTGCCAGGACGGAGAGACTAACGCTCTTCTAACTGGATTCCCGATCGCGGTACCGGTGCACTAAGTTTATATGTTTTGAAAACCACGCCACTTTATGATGCAGTTTGTTCGTTTGCTGGCTTAGCGTCCCACCTCTTCCGTGTGACGTTGAAAAACATTGAAATAAAAGGCTTCTCGGGCCTTACATAACTTTCAGGATGGCCTCGTCACCAGTTCTTCGCCCACGAAAAGATTCAAGGTTGTTGCGCTGTAACTTTTTCGTTCGTTTGTTTTGGCAATGAAAACAATCTGGAGCTGGCAGCCACTGAACTCTTGCGTTTGCAGTTCATTGAACTATTACATACCGTTATATTTGCAAGACAAACAGAACGAAAACATCGCATTTTGTGTGACGGCATACAGCGCGTCTTGCAAATAAGAGATGAACGATTCGTTTAAACGGGAAGGCAGCATGGTTTGTTTCCCCTGCAATGCCGGCTACACCGTCAGACAGCATAAATGGAAACCGGCACGAAACAGCACACTTTTGCGCCCAGGTCTCTTGTTCTCGAACAATGCCGGCGGAAAATTGCGCCGGCGCCAGCAAACACAATCCACGAAAAACAGCTTGGTAAAACTGGCCGTATATTGGCCACTGGACCGCGATGATAGGACGTTACTCAACACGACCCCTGCCGCGCTGCGGCCAATCCAGGCCGAGAGAAATCCCCGTTTCTTAGCGGCGAATCCGCCCGCCCGCCGGCCTCGCTCGGCTCCGCCGCCGAAACGACAAACAAAAATATAAAATTATCGTCCCGGAGCTGGCAAGGTTGCCGCCCCTCCCCGGGCGCCTGAAAAACAGGCTGGCCCGGAGCGGGCCGACCGACCCAAGGCCTTGAGTCGGCTGGGGGGAGGGGACTGCGCGTCGACGGGCCCTGTTACGACGGCAGCGGTACTGATCGAATGTGTGTAATGCATGGTATCTGATCATTCGACTGGAACGAAATGGCCCGTCTGCTTGCAGTGCTGGACTAAAAATCAAGGCGTCAGATCTACGTGTGCATATGGACGCGCGCATCGCTTTGCTATCATGCCTGATCGTCCTCCACGTTTACGATTGGGCTTAGTGTTCGCAGAGGTCGGTCAAGTGCAGCGGCGTATTGGGATGTAGCCCAGGAATGCACCGTCGCCTGTCGTGACTTGTGAAGGAACCATGCCCAGGAGATACGCTCGATCGGGTTCCCTGCACTCCAGGCCGACCGCGCGTGTTGAACGTTTGGTAGAACCTGCAAGACAAACAAACGGAAAACATATGAACTTGCTTATGAAATTCATACGCCGTCCGCATGTTTAACACACGACCACCGTGAAACAATGCTACTCCGTGTCTAGACAACAAGATCTTCAAGATGATTACTTGAAGGGAAAGTTCCATCTTTTACGCTCATTTTGGACTGGAATAGCCAGGTTGCAGCTGGTGCTTTTAGAAACTGATTTAAGGGATACGTTTTGTTCAAAAGTATATATTTATGGAGTTTCAGAGCGGTTTCTCGCGAATTTCCCCTGTGTCCTTTTCATCGTTGCGTTGTTGCTAGGTGTCTGACGTGAACGCGTGTTCGGGACGGAACGCTGAGCGGAGCAGTTCTGCCAGGCAGTCTGCACAGCGATCACCACATCGGAGATAAACATCTCGGCTCGACGGCGGGGGAGATCGCAGGCATTTCCTGCCGGCGAGATTCGTTAGCGGCGGAGGAGAGCTGGCGGTTTTACTGCCTCGCCGCGGGATGACCCGAACCCGCAGCGGCCGGCCGACGGTGACTGACGGCGGACGCCGGCGCGCGGGGCTGCCGCTCGCAGGGCGAAGGCCGCCAGGTCATCGGGCCGCCGTAATTACCTATCTCCGAGCCGGCCGCGGCCGCGGTTTTCGCTGCGATTCAGCCGAGGTTTACCCGGAACCTGGCCGGGACGGCTTCGGGATAAGGAGGCTCAGCCTCGCTCGGACGCGGCCGTGGGCGCGCTGGATGAGACGCGAGTTAAGCGTGGTCGGAATAATCCGGGCAATCGGCGTTGCTGCGGTTTTTCTCGGAGCTTTGCCCGCCGTCGTTTGGTTGTTGCTAGCCTAGGGACCAGCGCCTCAGCTCGTCTGCCCTCGGAAGTGCCAGGACACACCGGAAGTGCCAGGGAGATGATTCACCGACGCAGACTCATATGCTCGGTGATGGGGTAGGCTGGACATCAGTGCGGTTCGTTTCAGTTTTACAGTCATGGCTTGGCGCAACGCTTTGAACGTTGGGGACTCCGAGAAATCGTTCCATACTGTGGCCTCGCTATTGCAGGGATTTTTCCAAACGATGAGTTTAGTACTTCCGACCACACGTCATGGCAGCTAGTCACCTGGAGGCCAGTGTGGTCGATTTATTCCCCCAGGCTTCTTTGAATGCAGTGAACGGTGAGGTGGAGCTCGCAGCTCAGGAGCGGTTCGGTGAAGCAATTTCAACACGCTTGTGGTAGCCACCGGAAACCCCGTGGCGCGGCGACCGGAGATAGCGCTGACCGGGGGTCGCACATTCCTGTGAGCACGTACCAGATTCCAGTGATGACACGTCCTACGATGAGGCTGATTTCTCGCGACGCAACAGGTCCACACGGATATCAAGGGAACTCGTCAAAGTTTGAATGAACTCGGTCGGACAGAGGCAAGCGGCGTGCCGTCCCGTCCGCGTGCCTGTAACGAGAGGATGACCGCAAAGCTGGGGTCGAAAGAAGACAACCTACCGCCATCCTTCTCCCCCCCCCTCACCCCTCCTCAGTCTCTGGCACGGATTAGTGCCGTCCGCTGCCTCGCCGCCGGCGCACGGCAGGAGCCAGCAATGAGGCGCACTCCGAGCCGACACCCGGTATTGGCGCTGGGCAGACGGGACCCGTCCGGATCTCTTGGCGCCGCCGCCGCCCCGCGTCGGCAGAGACGGCCGAGTCGACACAAAAAGCGCCGCGAGTCGGGCAAAAACCGACAGCGGCGGCCGGCGGCAAGCGCGGCCGACTGTCCGCCGGTTTATCGGCGTTTTTTCCCGGCCGGCGCGGGCAGCGGCGATCTTCGGGAACCCATACATCACCCGGGGATGATTGTGCGCGTCCCCGCGCGCGGGCAGAGGAGCGCCGCGCCTGTCCGCGGTCGGCCCCTACAAACTGCCGGGGAAAGTTACTGCCCGGCCCGGTCAAAGGCTTCGCGGCCTTCGGACTCCCCGACGCCGGCAGCTGGCGGCTCCGCCGGCCAGGTGAAACGTTCTGGAAACCGGCCGCACGGCCGCGGCCGAGACGGTCGCCGTCGACGTTATGATCCAATATCAGGCCACAGGGTCATTGAGCGTAATCAGGCGGCCGTAATGAAGCCGGGGCTACACAAAACGGGCCGCTGCACAGGATAGGCCGGCGCGATAAGCGGCCGGCCCGGCGCGGCCCGCGGGTTCCAGGACGGCTGCCGCGAGGTCGGCCGCGCTGCGCGGCGTCGATAAGGCGGCCGAATTGTTCGGGAAAGCTGCCGCTCCGCTGTCCGGTAATGGTTCACGGTTAGCGCCGGCTGCCGGCCTTCGGCGAAGCTGGAGGTTGCGGGGGCCCGTCCCGTGAGAGATTTCGCCGTCCGGAGCCGGCGAGGTGACGACGGGCTGGAAACATCGGGCCTTCAGCTTTTGCTTCGGCGCCTCTGATTTGGTGCGCCGCTTAAGTCCGTCTAAACTCAAGTAGCGCACCAAAGACTCTGCGAGCCGCGCCCAACAGTCTGGTCGTGATTGTACACAGGGACAGGTGGCGGGCCAACAAGGCGAAACGAAATCCAAGGGCCATTTTGGTGATTTCGCGTGCAAAAGATGACGTTCTGGGGTGTCGGAGAGTGACGGCTATTCAAGCTTTGGCTACGTATTCGCTATATCCTGGAAGGGACCACGAGAAAAGAGCATAAAAAACGGTTGAACACGGTGTTCACCATGCCCTGCAGCATCTGTATAGGACATGAAATGATCAGGGACTGGAGCTCGGCAAATACACAAATCAGCATTCCATGGTATGGTCTTTCGGCAGGTGGAAAACGCTGGTATTTCTTCCCAATCACATAGTATTGGCCAAGACAGCTCTTTAGCTTTTAACGCACAGCTGACGTAGTTTTTGGTCAGCACGAGTCCCCTAGTGACAACGTCTTTTTCCCTTCAGCTTGAAAGAAAATGCAGTAGGCCACAAAGCATTCGCGTGGTTGAAGAGAGTCTCAAACTAACCATACGACTTTTGTGGATGTAAACCTGCCGCAAAAAGGGGCAGAGAGAGAGAGAGAGAGAGAGAGAGAGAGAGAGAGAGAGAGAGAGAGAGAGAGGGGATAGTAGGTAAACATTATGTTTTGTCTGCTGAGATGCAGGATTCAACGCACGTGGAAGGATTACGGCATAAACCTCAAGTCACGCTTATTTTACCTATCGACGAGTTCCAAAGCGCCAGGAACGCTAATCACGTATGCTTCGGACGCACGCCAATGACTCAGAGATGGCTCCAGTGCACCAGCCAGTCATCCGTGACGTGGCGTCGTCCCATCTTTCGATGACCAATTCCACCATCGCAACTGGTCGGAAAACATCGCCGGTTTCACCACTGAACGTGGGCGGTCTAGAATCCTCGCTAGCAACTGGGTCACCGTGAGGCAAACGGCAATCGCAGCCCCTTCGGCGGTCTTTTTGCACGCCGCAGTATTGCACCGGGGCCATCACGCCACGTGTCGATTTTTTTACTTTTCAGAGGTGAGCGCACTGGGCGAGCCCGCAGGAACCCGCCCACGCCACAGTTAACCGCCCAGTCACCGATGCTGATGCTAGTATGAAACTCTGCGTTTATTGCCAATTATTGCTTGATGGACGGCAAAAATAGGTCATAATTTTCGCACGTAATTGGCCCAGAGTGGTTATTCACAGCCGTCTCGCTGGTAACGCGGCGTCGCAGCGGCGCGGTGAAATACTCGTTATCCAATCTCGCACGGCTGGTGATCGCCACGCGCCGGCGGCCGGGTGCCGGCGCCTCTGCACGAGAGCAGCTGGCAGCGCGGCGTGTTTACAGGCGTTCCATCATCGGGCCGCGCCGCCGGTGGCGTTATGGACGGCCGGGATCAAGGTGAGGTCGAGTCGGCCGCGCTGCGGGCTCCCCTTCCGGCCGAGGCCGAGAGGCGGCGGCAGGGCGCGGGGCTCATCGGGGAGCGGCCGCGGGCGAGGTCCGTCGTTTCGGGTAGCTGGCTTCGATCTCGCGCCAGGGTGACGCGCCGGGGTCTTCGTTGGCACGTGTCGGGAGACCTCGCCCTCCGCCCTTCTCTCGATTAAATCCCGTCTCCTTAAAGCTCGGAACCCGATTTAAACGGGCCCTTGTGCGCGCCACTTGCTGCCTGCGCGGCGCGGACGACGCGCTCTCAGACCGGGACGGACTACCATCCCAAACGTGCAAATGTCCCGCGAGCGGGCGGAGCAGTCTGCCAATTATCCCCTCTAATGAAGCCAATTTGCGCAGGCTTCATTATCGTTAGAGTGATGCCCGCGCGCACGCAACAGACCCATCCGACGGCCCACAAACCTGCCGGCCTCGTCGCCCCATCGATCTATCGATTCGGTCTGACGAGAATGCACTCGCCTTCATGCCGATGCTCCTCGTCATTTTTCATGGCCGCGATGATTGTCCGGGACATTAGCTGTTGCATGAAGTAGACGTTCCGGTCAGAGAGCCATTCTTAGAGGAAGCCGTTTAAAGTTTGATAGTGAGTGCTAACAAGCGTAAGACGCAGTCGGTTTCTGGCTTTGCCAAAAACGTCGATTGTTGACGGTGTTCGAATTACGGCATGATGGAAACAAATCATTCAATGAACTACGTATTACCTAAAATAAAACAACTCATGATAGGGCAATCACGCAAAGGTGAAGAAGACAAATATACGTAGAAAACCAATGGCCAATAGGCCGCTGAATGATCCAACCTAACTGCGCTCCTTCAAAGCTCACAAAATGAACACCCGAACCTCACGACGCACCCGCCAGGCACACTTCAGGGATCTCTCGGTCATGATGCTGCCATCTATGGAGCGGGTGCTGAACTAGCGGCCCCCGACCACTGCACCAGGCTGCGCCGCTAAACGAGGCCCGACATCAGCATTTATGTTGCTCTCGGGCTGATGTATTGACTACACACAGACGGTCCATCAAATACCAACCTCTGTTTTGACGCTGTCAAAGCAAGGAGAAGACAGCAGTGCTCAGTGAGGGACGATGGTGGCCTGGAGAACCGTTTATAACACGTCAACCGCAGCAGGAGATGAATGCCTTTCTGGACATCGCTTTTTCTAGGCACTTGTTAATGATTGTCGTACAAAAAAACTTGCTTGCAGGTATTCTCAGCGCTTCTTTGCAAGGCGGGTACTTTCATGTAAAAAAAGAAACGGCGTGGGAAAGCGGGCTACAGGCTTGCCTCATCATTCACAAACTGATTGATGACTGAGCAGTCTGGGCAAGGTTCTACGAAACCGTTTGCCAGGCCGGCAGCAGAGCTCAAATTAGAGCGCGACTTTACCGCTGCATTAAACCACCAACTGCTTGCTTTTAAAGCACATTTTCCCACTATATTTCATACCAAGCATTGTAACTAGTTCCTATTAAACACACCCAGGTGCGGAAACAGCGTAATACCCGTTTCACTCGGTAAAAATGAGCAATGCTAGTCGTGTTTTCAATCTGCATGTTCCATGAAGAGCCGTTTGGTGGCAGTGCGCGGGAATGGTGGCTGGCAGCCGCCGGTAGGGCTAGTAAAGCGTTTTCTCCTTCCGGTTCTCACACGGGTTTATTTTTGGCGGGTAATGTTCGGATCTGGTCGATGTTAATGAACGCTGCGGGCTGCGGTATCGCAACTGACGAGGCAGCTCTCATCGAAACTGGGAGAGCGCCACCACCGCCGCCACTGGAAAGTAACGTTCGAGCTCACGCGCTTACCGTCGTCGACCTGAAGTCGTCCCATCGCGCGTGAGTTCAGTCAGCAACTGCCTTTGCGACTGTGACCGCGGAAACCAGTGTAGTGGCAAAATCACTGCCTTCGGAACGTGCAAAGCTTTGCATTTTTATTTGGCGACGAAGGGATTCATCGGGCCAAGGGTGCTGTGGATTTCCGTTGCAGGAGGCATTAAGCACCAGGCTGATGGTAATATATTTTTGGAATGCCGTCCAAAAATGCCTTGTGGGATTCGTGGACACAACCCACCCTAAAAATTACTTCTCTTTTGACTTTGCGTGGTTTTCCGATGAGGCAAACGTTTTTACTGCAGTTACGGGATACTGATCAGGCACTTGAATGACCATACAGAGTTTGTCTTTTTAAATCAGCAACAATTTCCTTCGTCACGTCTTTTTTATACCATGTTCCATAGATGGCGTAACCATTTCGCCCTACTTGCTTGTTGGATATCTACGTTCATGACATTGATTCATCGCAATGAAAAGTGTTTTTGCTGGATGAATGCTGCTGTTGTTATTACCATTTTGCCCCACTGGAACCTGCCAGACAAGGAGTCTCGCAAAGCTCTCATTTAGCCTTTTGCCTTCTTCGCAAAAAACAACAAATTTGCTGTTTTATCGCCCGGCAAGAACGGGCGTGGATGGCGCGAATGGGTCAAACGCATATTTCGCGCCAGTTAGCGTGCATTTCCGCCGGCACCCTCCGGGCCGGTTTTCTTCTTTTCCTTTTGCCACAGGCCCGGACTGCCGTTGCTTACGCTCCAGTCGTCCGCCGCCCGTCCCGAACACAGCCAGTCTCCTGCGCCGCCCGCGGCGGCGCCTCTGCCCACGGCGTCGGCCGCGACGGCCGCCGAGTGACGAGAAAATGCCGGCCGGCGGCCGCGCTGGCGGCGCGCAATTAACACTGAAACAATGGCCGGCGGCGGCGGCGGCGCGGCGGCAGACGGCGCGGTGTGACCGCCGGCGCCGAAAAACCGGCCGCCGGCGGAGGCGCTCTGCCGGCGTGTGCCGGCGTCGGCGGACGCCGGGCGTAGAGCGCTGGCCGGACGGACCGACGGGGGCCGACCGACGGGACCGGAGCGGTCGCGCCGGACAGTTGTCCGGCCGGAGGCAGCAGTGTGGCCGACCGTCGAACTGCCGGCCGCCGCGCCGAGTTTCGTAACGAGCGTTTTCACCGCATTGCGCGTCGTCTCTACGAGATTGCCTTGTTTACGTGCTGTCGCGGCGGAGATAGTCTTCGGCAGCGAGTTTTTGTGGCGATAAATCCCGGCTAATTGCAATGAACCGATTATGCCGCGGCCAAACGGCCATGCGCGCTGTTGATTGTATTCAGCCAGGTTCAGCGAACCCCGTCTTCCCGGAGTCGCGGCGGCGTGGCCGGCTGCACGAGGCGCCCGGCGCCGGCTCATTATCATCCAAACAGCATTAGCCTCGTTTTCGGCGTCGGCCTCGGTGCCCGGCTGCAGCGGTGCGCCCCGACCGGTCATCCGGAACGGGGCGTTCGCATGCGCCAGATCCGCCGCGCCGCGCGGCGGACGGCCGGCCCCGCAGAGCGGCGGATCTCTGGGCGACGCTCCAGGTCGGCGGCGGCCGCCGAAGATCAGCTGAGCGACCGAGGCGTCGCCGACGGCGCCTCCTCAGCGCGGCGCGCCAGGAACGCCGCCCGCGCCGCGCGGCCGGCCTGCGCGGGGCACACGCCCCGCCGCCGCCCCGGGCACGGCCGGCCGTGCAGGAACTCGTTCCGGATTTGACGGCCGCGACTTCGGGCAAAAACGTGGCTGCCGTCCGGCCGGCCCGACGGCGGTTCGTGATATTTTCTCACGACGCACGCCGCTCGCTCGTTACTTTTATCGAGAGCAAACAGATAAAGATGCACTGATAAGGGCTATAATTGCTCTTTGAAAAGGTTACGGGAACTGTTTGCCGAGGCAATAAAGCTTGTTCAATATACCAACCGGAAAATATGTGAGAGCGCGGGCAGAGGCGTTGCCAGGAAAAGAGGAGCAGGGGCTCTTTGGAACATCTTAACGGAACAATCGTGTGCCTGTAATTCTCTGAAAGGGGAAAGACGATGCAAGATGGTGGAAACAGTCACCATTGAAAATCGTTTGGTCCTGACTTAGCCTGGTATTGAACATTTATGAAAAAAATATCGGCTGCCATTATGTAACTGCATTGACCCTGTTACTGCCAGTCGAAGAAAGGTGCATGTCGTTAGCGTTTTCTAAAACGAACCACTTCCACTAGTCTCCCAGATATTTGAGTCCGTCGTAGGTTAGACTATGAATGCTCTTTTTTCAATAAATATTGCATCACGTTCATTACATCTCATTTGGTACAATAAAGCTTTGCAGCTTGCGAATGAAAAACAAGTCATTCAGATACCGGCAAATGATTATTGCGACTACTCAAGGTGAACCTCACTACTCAATCAATCCAAGCTTCTGCCGTTTTTGTCTGACGTAGGACATCATCTAAAAATAATTAAACGATAGACTTGCTGTGGATTAAAATTTCACGTATTTTTCCTGGGCTCAATTTTGGGCCGTTTGAAGATTTTTGTCCAAGGATTTTTTGGGAGGACTAAAATCAGCATTCCTTTTCGCTGTTGTCTTGGCTGATAAGACATTCTTGCTCGTGCTCGGTTAGGCCCACACTCAGCTCCCGGTGATAAAATATAACGATGCCGATCGACTGACACCTCTCTTTGATTAATGGCTAAATCCAGGCATACAGCCGCAGCGGCGGGAACGAGAAATTGTCTTAATTGAGACATGAAAGCATCAACAATATTCCCCTGTGCATGATGCATCTGTTGAAAAAATAAAATCGTTGTACTGCCATCGATAACCCTTGAAATACCTTTTCACAGTCGTCATTCACAATACCAGCATGCAACATATAAACAGTTTAAGCAAGATTATGGCAGCAATATCTGATCGCAGAACCATGTGCAAACACGATCATGCTCGCATTTTGTGAAAGCGGCACAATTTGCTGAGTGCATTGTTAACATGCAATAAGCCGAAAAAAGAGGCAGCGCCTGATAAACAGAATAGCCAGCAATTGCTAACGCGAACGACTGGACGACAAATAACAAATGATAATTCATTGATCATAAAATTCATTGTAAAAAGAGCAATGTCTGCCTCCAACGAGCGTTCCACGGGTTTGCCTTTTGTTTTCCAGCACTTTGTTCGGTCACGGTCTTCCATCATTTGCTCTCGGCCAACAATGACAGTTTCTCACCACCGCCAAGAGGAAGGATATGGAAAAGACTAAGTATATTGAAGCCTGAAACACATTATCATGTACCAACTGACTGTTTAGTGACGCTGCAATATATTCCCATGTACCCGAACGTTACAGGCCCTGCACTTCGGTAAACTAACAACGGAACAGCAAACGCCTGAAGAACCTCAGGGAACCACTACCGCGGGAAATTGCTTCTCTTGGGAGTGTGTAATCACTTGGCGATGTGCGGCGTTTCGAAATCCACAGATTCAGGATACTGCTATCAGGTAATACCTCCAACAGCAAGACATAATCGTCATGACTAGCGCAGCGTAGAGCAATAAAACATACGCACTGGAAAATAAAATCCTTATTGCCTGATGAATCTGGCTGATATGGGGACATCGTCTGGCTTTATTGCAAAATTTCAGCGAACGGATCTATATTGAGGGACTAAAACTGTCAAACTTTCGGCGAGAGGCTTATAGACCACTCAAAGAGTTGACATTATTAAATCAGTTCCCACTAGGCCGCACAATTCCGCTAAGAACAGCAGTTTCGATTGCACCACGAGCAAACAAAGTTCATTCTGCTCGTCGAGCGTAAGGGCTGATTCTTCTGTAAACTTTTCTTTGTGGAGATCGCTGAGTGAAGTAAAGGGGCTGTCTTTCCAAAGCCTCATTACGTTACATTTAAACTGTGGTAGGCATCTGTAAAACAATGGTTTTAAGTAACCACAGCAATGTATAAAATTCGTATGTATGTGTCGTGATGTCGGAACATGTCGGGACGGTTCCGCGACATGTTGAAGAACCTCTTAGGCACGGAGCCCAGATCTTCTTCAGAATGGATGCTATCATTAGCAAGTTAAGTTCTTAGGAACTAGGCCTTATATGTGAATGATGATGCTGTAAGAACGATTATGCCTCGCCGGCCACCCATATGCTTTTTAAATAACTACAGCATGACTATGTTCCACACGAAACTCAGCTTGTGTTAGCTTGCTAACCTTACTAACCCAACCTAAAGCTTGTGCTTACCTAACGTATTTCAGTTTCCTGTCATGCTGACAGCTGCTCACAGTACAGGCTTTTGGCGAGTCCACTCCAGACGCTTGCTGTGTCTTCCTTTTGAGGCGCTATTTATCTCACAGTCTGATCCCCGCGATAGTCGCTGATAAATGCATCATTGCACGGACCGACTCTCAAGCGGGCCGTCAAAGGGGCCGCGCGTCTGTATCGGCGGATCGGCTGTCTTTCAGGCGGACCGAGCGCCGCCGCCTCGGCCCATTCCGCCAGCTGTCGCTCACGACGCACGTCCCGGCCGTGATCGTATCGGCCCCTCCTCGGCGGGACCGGCCTGCGGTGGACGGTACCGCCGAGTCCCCGCGCCTCGGGGCGGCACGGCCGTCCCGTGACCGGACGTGCAGGAGGAAGGTGACCGCGGGTTCGGGAGTGGTGAGCTGGACACAGGACGCTGCCTGTCGGTCGGAGTGTCGATCGACGCCTCGCAGATATCGTGACTGCGCGGTGTGGAGTCACAGCGCGTCATTCCCGACGGCCAATGGAAACCATGACCATCGATTGAGCCGGCACCAAACACAGGACCCGAAGTTCTCGCGCAATCGCCAAAGTAACACAAGAACCATATATCGTCCTTTCACTTGCGCGGCCAGCCCAATAACCAGCGATGCGCGAAGTGCATTGAGCCTCCTGGAACACAGGAAACACTCTCTTCCTCAAATAGTTTTTAGGTGTCTGTCTCGCGACCACCCTGACGTCACCTCCTTGATCACGCCGCGAGGGAAATCCACTAAAGATGTTTGTTAGGACACCAGTTAAAACCATACCTCTTTTTGGCTTTAAAAGCTATGTTGTTGGGGTCATTTGGACGCCGTAATTTTAATGTGCTTGTTAAAGATCATTTTGCGGAAATGGTATCCTACGTTGACATTAAATGACGCCATTTTAATTATTTACTGTGCGGATGGCACAAGGAACTAAAACTAGGTTAAACTGGATCAGTTTTATCTGTCCCAAAGGCCGGTTTGTAAACCAAAATGACATGGCGACATTAGGATACAGACGCAGTTTCACTCTTCAAATGCCAGGGCGTGGGCATTCTCGTGTCAGGTCGCAGCGGCGCTGTCCGAGTGTCGGCCCGTCGTCCCCTGGGGCCGCAGCACCGGCGAGAGTGCAGTATCCGCCGCCGATCCGCCCGCGATGTCCGAGATCCCCGCCGCCGCCGAGCCCGCGCGTCCCCGGACGGCACACAGACGCACAGTCGGCACCGGGGCGGCTATCTTGCGCCGCAGACTTCTGGGGACTGGAAACGCATCGTGGATCACACGAAACTGCACTCAGTTCCAATAAAACTGATTTACAGTCTCCATCTGAAAAGGGGCCCAGGCGGCGATACGGTACTTCGGAGCAAAATGGCCGTTCGCAGGAATTTATCGCCGTCCTACGACGGCCACGCAGCTCGCCAAATGCGTGCGTAAGCCAGGCGTGCAATCCGATTCACGAAACGCGGACAGATTTCATTTGCCAAAGGGCGCCGTCGAGCTGAAGGGAGTCCACTGATCTCGACTTTACTGCGTAAAATGCGTCTCCAACTCGGGCCGCGACTGCCGCGGAGTGCGGGCCAGCGGTGCCCGACCCGCTGTTGAATCAATAGGCCACCACGGGTCACGTCCGCTGCAGACAAGTTGGGAAGCCATGCGCTGCCGGGGAGAACCGGCGACGTTGCGCCGAGGGGTCTCGGCTCCGGCGGCGATGTTCCAGGAATCCCAGAAACTGCGTGTTCATCCTTGAGTTAGTCGTTCCTGGCACTGGAAAAATTTCCGCGCGACAGGAGATTGGCCGAGCGATTTGAGGCCGACTGAACTTCAAAGGCCGTTCGCCGCACCGCGCGGGCTGCTGGACTCAATCAATCACGGCTAATTTACCCACCTCCATATGACCCAACGAAAGGGAAAATCGAGGAGATTGATTTGGATGGTGGCCGATTTGGCGCAGGCGCCGTCACAGCAGTGAACGGGTCGCCGCGCGCCCGCGGAGCCGCGCCAAGGGAAACTGGTTGCCACAGGTGGGAGCTACCCTGTCCCCACACCCGATCGCGTCATTATGTGACGCGCCATCGTGTGACAGTGATCCACTTTCAAGGGCAGTCGTCAAGCTCGACCGCGTCGGACCGCTTGTGACAGCCGTCCTGTCCGGAGTCGGTTGTTTGCGTTCACGCAGTTATTTATCAGCCGCTGACAGGCCGTGGGCCGCGCGGGAAGGGGCCGCGTGAGGCTCAAGCCGCTGACATCCGTAAAATCGGCGCGAGACGAGCGGCCGCGACCGAGAACGGGCACGCGTTCAAAAGAGACGCGCCGTCACACCGGCGCGACGGCGGAAAGGCGGCGGGTAATCGGCGAGAGGCTGGGCGGCAGGGCCGCGGCCCGCTGTCAGCCCGGGCCATGTCGCGACGTCGGCGGCAGCTGGCGGCCGGCGCCGCTGCCAGGTGGCCGGCGTCGCGGGAGCGGCCGAGACGGGCGCGCTCATCAGCGCGCGGCTCGAGCCAAACGACGCCCCTCAGCAGTGTGGCGACCCTCTCGCCGGCGTCAGCCGTGGCCAGAGTCCAGGCGGCGGCCGTTAGGCGCGGCGGCCGTGACCGGCCGCGGTCGGTCGCGGCCCGGGCTTCGGCCTGCTCCCCGGCCGCCATGCGGCGGCGCGCCCTCCCGCCGCGTGAGTGCGGCGGCCGAGTGTGTACTCGAGGGGAACGGCGAGGCCGGCCTCTCACTCGTGCGCTGGACGGCTGCTGGAGCTCCAGTGCTGGGCTTTGCCGCCCCTGAAGCGGTCTCGCAGACTTAAGTTTCGGGAATCTGACTGGGTGGGGGTGGCATGTTCGTATTTGCTTTCACGCCATTCATTTCCTGTATGGCTCATTACCGTCAAGTGCAACTTCGTCTCCTCATGGAGGCGCATTGGCCGAAATGGTCCATAGCGGATTGAAGGCCCTCTTATTGCCAGCTGCGTATGATTGTCTTTGAACATCTGGTATGGTGTTTCAGTCCTTACTCTTCGAAAACTTTCCGTCGCAATCATGCCATGCCCGACTGCCCGGCAATCTCTCCGTCATAGCTGGAGCCGGAGAGACGCTCCCAATTAATTGGAACAGCTAACTTTTATGATTGAATCGATCTAAACGTGGACATTACGACGTGACGTATGGTGGTTTCAATGACTGCCTTCAAGACAGCTATGGCTTTCGTGGTCATCCTCGGCTTTAACGATGTGAGCGCAATGGCCCGTTTGTGGGATACGCCGGTGCGCCAATGTCTCCGATGAAATGTGTGGCGCGTCAAACGAGAAGGTTGGACGCCGGCTGACCGCGCAGTCCTCGTTCTGTTTGTCTAATGCGAGAAGGCTGTTGAATGCAGAGCCTTTTAAGCTGCCGATTCTTCGTCGGGGAGACAAACCTTGCAAGGCGAGTGCAAACTGCTGCGCAGTCACCAAACACGGGAGCGTCTGCTGGGTTCTATGTGGACCTTTCCCGTATCTTCCTTGCCTACGCAGCGAATTTCTGGGCGAAGAACGAGATGTTGTTCCGCTTATGAAACGATCCGTTGTCCATAAAACCCCGACTATATTGCCAAGACCTTCGTCACGATACAAGAAGTTTGCCTATTAGATCCGCTGAAGCGCGGACGGTTTTATCGTCTGGTGAATGCGTTTATTGTCCATTGTTCCGGACAGGGTATATCTGTCCACAGCTGGATTCTGGTACCGGGATTTTATATGTTCAAGGCTCCTGCGGAAATTGTTTCACCTTGACTTTTACTTTTCAATTCCGACGGCAAAGTGTATTTACGGACTACACCGAAAAGCAATTATTGTAAAAAAAACATTCCAGACAATGCAGTAATCAACGAGGCGAACGTCTGATAAGATTCGGAAATGTTAAGACCTGTTCAAGAGCCTGATCAGAATCAATGTACTGTCAACTTCCTGCACATGTGGAACAACTGATTAGTCACCAGAATACACCCAGGTATGTTTAACGGCATTGACTACGTAAACCCTTTTCACAAAAGCATGCTTCGCATTCACACGTTTGGTAACACGTTTGTCGTTATTTATATGACAAATCTTGATGCGTTTCATGTTTACGTTCACCACAAATTGCCAGAGTCAGGACGACCAGTACCAATCCAACGTAACGTTGGTACAATCATGGAGCTGAAGAAACAGAAACAAGTGCAGGTTTATTAAATCACAAACTTTTCAGCAGGCGTGTGGAGAAATTTCACACACTAAGATAACTGGTTACCAGATGACCATCTATGTTCGATCCTTGCTGACACTTCCGTATCGATGTCATAAACAGTCTGCAAATGAGCAATGGTTACCAGTCGTGACCTGGGTGGAGTTCCAATCGCCTGCACTGATGCAGTACGTACCAAATGATGTCACACTGCCTAATCTATCATGAAAACATTTTAACAGTCACGACGACGGACAAATCATGGCTCTAACAAACCATCCTTTCCCACCCATGTCAGCACGCCCACGGTGGAAGATCATCTCAATGAGTCGACTGTTGCAGGTGCAGGACGCGTTATCGTGGGCATCAATTGCACCCCAAGGTCAGTGCGCTCCACGATCCAATCAGCTGATTGCAAATTGGTCATGTGCCTGTCAGCGCCCAAAGCTCAATGTCAAGCATTTCGTGAAGGGCATGCGTGACGTAGGCTCCAAACGCCGGGTGGCAACACCTAACGTCCAAGGACTGCGACTTTGATCATCGTGCGAGCTCTCGTCGACCCCTTCGCGATGCCTCTTGTAAATCTTCGACAGATCGCCTTCCAGCGAACCGATTTACTGAGCTATTTGCGTCACACGGGCAACAGCACACAACCACCACGCCACCCAGCCTAGCAACCTGATTTCGAGCACGCCCAGCGTCAGATCCTGCATGGCTGGCCTCCGCCTTTCGGGCATCCTTCGCGTCCGCCGCTGGTCACCCGCCGAAGACTGTTTGGCCGTGTGCGGCCGTGGTCGGACCTGATGTCCTTGGGCCGGCTGCCGGGCGGTCGGAGGCCAGCACGCGCCCCACCCCGCGCCGCCGTCCGCCGGCCGCCGGCGGCCGGTTAAGGTTAATGACGCGCCGCCGTCGCCGCTAATCCCAGCCGGCACGAGCCGGCTGTCCGCCTGTCGGCCCGTCAATCTGTCGGCCGCGGCCGGATCGCCGCCGGACCACGCTAACGGTCGCCAAATCGGTGCAGGCGCGGCAGTTTTTCGGTCCCGGACGCCGGCCCGCCCGTCGATGCCTATCGCCGTGCAAGGAAAGGCTGGGGACCCTGGCGGGCCGGCTCATGTTCGCGCGCTGCTGGAAAAACTCAGAAGAGGGGGGTCGCGGCCGCCCGCCCGGCCCGTTTGAACTGGTGTCGGTCGGTGGCGCCTGACATGGTTTCGACGGGAGGATGTTTGTTTGCACGGTATAAACACCGCTCGGGAGAAATGAGCGCTGAAACTTGTTCATCCCTAGCTCTCGGTGAAAATCCCAATGCAGCTCTCCTGGGGTGCTCTGTGGTCCATCCAATGCGGCACACTTATGTGGTACTCGGAACTCTATTCACGTCGTCGCTGCGGGTACCTAAGCTGAATGGTTTATGATCCCTGCTGGCGGGCCGTGGACCGAAGTGCATTTAACCACGGCATGACATGTCAGCTTCAGGAAACTGCTGATATCCTACCTGACAGCTGTCGAGAGCTTGCTGAACCTGTCATGAAAGGCAGACGCAGTATCTTTGTCCAGGAAATGGAGATGGCATGCTTGACTGGAGAAATATGTGATGGCTCGGTACTGAACATGCTCTTTCGCTTGTTATTAGAGCACACCGAGCCAAGTCGAGATAACCGGACCAGGAGCCGATATGACTGGTAAAACTAACCAAAACATGCATCTGGAAATGCCGCTTCTTACACGTATTCTCTCTGCCACGGCGAAATGAGACAAATCGCCAGGAAAATCTCGGAACGTCATCAGCGACCGAAATACGCCAGACGGCAATTCTTCTCCCCGGACGGTTTTCTGGACAATTGGAGCCCTCTCGAGCTGACACGGACCGCTTGATGTTCGTCCTCATCAGGCCAAACTGCGGCCGAGCGCGCAGCTGGCGCCGGCGCCGGCGGCCGCGCCAAGCCCGGGCTGCGGCCGCCGGCCGAGGGCGTCCCTCGAGACGGCGGCGGCCGCTGCACGCGCCGCTGCAGAGGGCTGTAATCTGGCGCAGTAACAGGCCCGCCCTGGCCGGCCCAATGGTCGACTCGGCGCCGCGCCGGTGTGCCGACTGCGGTCATGACACCGCCCGCCCGGCCCGGGAGCGGTCCCGTATTCGGTTTGCTTGCGGCCAGTCAGGTGAGGCAGCGCGTGGAGGCACAGCTGCGCTATCCGACTCGATTTCATGACATCACAAGTCGATTCTGTGTGCATCCTTTTGCGTACGTGATCGCAATGGCGAATGCGCATCATCGTTGCATGTATCGCCTTACGTATGAAATAATCCGGCATGCAAACCTCATGACGACCACGTGCAAGAAACCTGCAATGGCGTTCAGACCGGTTGTTGGGTTTTACCAGAATGAGGCAGAGCCGCGGCTCAGTGACCCGGCCGTCACGCCCTCCGACCACACGCCTCCCTCACGCACGGCGTGATGACCATCTTCACCGGCGCGCGGCCCAAACGCCCCCGTCCGGGCGGCCGGCGGGACCGACGCGCGGCCAGGCGCCGTTCTCGGCGTGTCTGCCGGTCACCGGCGGCGGGCGGCCGCCGGGCGTCGGACGCGCCGGTCTCACGGCGGCCAGGAATTCCGGCTCGAGATGGCCGCGATAGGTGGGCGATCAGCTGGGAGCCGCCGAGGCTGGCGGTCCGGCTCGGCCGGTCTGGTGGTCGCCGAGCCGAGCCGGCCGATCCGGGGCCGAGCCGCACGACCGCCGCCGAACGGTGTCGGGGAAACGTCGCCAACGTCTCAAACAAACAGCTTTAAAAAACGGAGCTACACAGAGGGGTTTAAGTCACATAAATAATTCAGAAGAGTTTACTGGAATATTTCTAGATTTGCAGCTGAAACTGGGAACATTCAATTGTGTTTCTGATTTTGACGAAAAATTACCTAGAATCGCAAGGATGAATTCAAAACGTTGCTCGCCAAATGGGACAAAAACATAAAAGTAGTTTCAAGGAAATGCTTTTATTAACATCTACCGCTTGCCCTGACGTGACTAATGGGCCCGTATCATAATAGGAAACTTTTCTGGAAAATTGTTTCTTTCGAAGTATTATTGTTCTCGTTACTCACGCGTCGTTTTCAAGTTTCCAGGACCAATTCCATGAAACATTGTTATTCCCTTAGCACTAGTATTTACCCATTCATGTGTACTGAGCATTTCTGCCGAGGTGTCACAACATTTCGATCGAACGCGGTGAAATCTGGTCCTTAGGAACAGCAAAGCTTTATCTGGCCTCTGTTAGAAAGGCTGTGAACTGATCATGAACTGCTTCCCTAACATCTGACGTACGCTTAAACAAAACTGCTCTGGGATGGTTGGCTATCAGTCACATCAGAGGTAGCCCTATCAACCAGTGAAATTAACTTAACATCATAATAACTGCATGTCCCGATTTTCTAATCATTATGCATTAGTTGGTTTATTATGACAAGAAATCAATCATGAAAATAGAAATGGACAATGATTTCAATAACTGGTTGTAACTCGCATTGGCTCAAGCCTGCTTATACCAGGAAAGAAGGCACAGATTTTTTTTTGCACTAGTCCATCCACATGTGTCAATAAATACCAAAGACACGCAGTATACGACAAATTGCTGCAAATAGTGTTTTCATGCTTAGGGGTCATGGTCCTATCAGGACACCTGCAGTCTTTACCAAATAAGAAATTCGACATTCCTGTTGTACAAATGGTTTAGTAATGCACACACAGCCCTCTCATGATGAGCCGTCATAAAATATGAGGATGTCCCCAATAAATGGCACAAATAAAGTACACCTACCCCCCCCCCACCTCACCCCCATCCCGCCCCCACTCCACAGTCATCCAGAAGCAGACAGAATAGGGTTATGAGTTGCTAGCTAGGCTTAAGGTTGATCCTTATCTCCTTTTCTTAAATTTTACAAGTCTACGACTCGACTGATACTAGTGCTCTTGTAGTCTGGTATGTTGCAATGAATATGTGACACTCCAGATAGTAGCTGATGTATAATAGATTACCCCGATGAAATGGCATCACGACAGCCTTAAGCTTTCGTCGACATTGTGTTCGTGATTCCATCTTGACGTCCCCCTTTCCCAGCCATGACCCAGATGACGTCATTCACCACCTTTATCGCCCCGTTTGTTCGCCTCAGTCGATCTCGCCGGCGCCGCTGGGGCGTATTTTTCGGCGCCGACTGGCGGCCGGCGGCGGATCGGAACACGCTGCGAAACGCAAGCGTGAGCAGGCCACATCAGGCCGCCCGGGGCGATTTTTCGCCTCTCTGCTAACTAGCGCTAATCAGGCTATCGCGCAGCGGTAGGTGGCAGCTATTTTTACCGGAACGGCACGGCGCCAAACCGTTTTTCCTGGCGGCAGTCAACGGCCGTGTCACAAAACCAGTTATTATGGAGCCGGCTACCGTCACGGGGTGTCCGCTCGCCCCGGCATGAACCGGTGTTTTCCGCGAGTTTTATCGGCTCCAGAATCAATTGGCCGACTTTTACGCTTCGCAATCCGTAAAAATGAGGCTTATTAGATGGTGGCTCATTAATTGTCAATTGCCATATGCGGCTTTCTTTGCGACTCCGCCGACCAAATCGGATCAGAGGGGCCGAGACGAGAACGTCAGTACCCTTGAAACACTATGCTGACTCGGCCCTTCAGAGGCGTCCGTTGACAGAGCGCTGTCGTCAGCAGCCGTAACCGACGCCAGTTTTCCGGAATCGCCGGCCCCGGGCGTGCGTGGCAGCGGCGGCGGCCGCCGCGCCCGCCGCCCGGTCCGCGCCGAGTCGACGGGGCCGACGCGACACCCCTCGTCAGCTAAAACGGCCGGCCGGCCTGGCCGGAATGGCCTCCTCAGGCGGGCGTTTCGGCTCGGGCTGCATATCCGGCCGGGCCGGCTCCAAATTGGACCATCCTGGAGGCACTCGCCGGAAAAATGGCCGGAAGACCGTCAGAGCCAGCAGCGCGGTCCGAAGGAGAGCGGTCCCGGCCCGGCCAGCAGACTCAGCTTTGAATAGCGGTTCGTAAAGGATGCGGTGGGGGCCTGACAGACCGTGGAGAGAAAAAGCGGGATGCGGGAAGCCGCGAGGGAGGGTACTCCGATGGAAACTGGGAGCAAAAGGCGCTTCTAAAGTAGCCGCTGCTTACAGTTGGCGCGAACAAAAAGGCAATATTTCAGTAGGTGACGAGACTGAATTAACAATAGCCCTACAATAAGTAATTGCGTGTCCTCAGCAATTCCTCACATCCTGTGAACCTATGTTCAGTTACACCTCTTACATTTTAAGACACTTCTGCATTTCGTGCAGATGACGTTCTTGCGTTGACGCTTATGGATAAACGTTCTAATTGATAAGACAATTGTGCTTTTCAGTGGATATTTCACCAGCAATGCAACAGAAAATGTACGCAGATTTTTTTCCTGGTTTTTCGCTTTCTCTTTCGCTCTCCGCTTTCTTTCACAACGGGCCATACGACCTCATTGCGGAGCACCACGTTCTGACGAAGGAATAATCATTCGCCTCCCATTACTTCTCCTCAGATCGATGACACGTTTGTGGCCAAGCAAGTGCGTCGAAAGAACAAAATAACTACTTTCCGAAGACATTCCTGAAATGCATGCACACCATCGGTTTATCGATTTTCACGGTTGGAGCGGCATTAACGCGGTCGGGGCGTAATGGTACCGATACCAGTCGGTAATTAAGGATAATAGTTGTTAATTATCGTATAAGTTGCTTCGGGAGCGGGCGAGTCATTAGCCGTTCCGCTCGAGCGATTACAGATTTTCCATTCCGATTTGTGGCTTCAGAGCGAACACACATATATACATTCTCCTCATCATATCTCTCTCTTCTCTCCCACTCTCTCCTTCTCTGTCCCATCTGTCTCCCTGTCCCTCTCTACTGACTTTCGCTCTTTCTCTTTCTACCTCCAATGCTCTTTCTCAGTCACTCTCTTTTCTATCCCTCCGACTCTCTTTCTTACAATCTCCCCATCTCTGTCTATGTCCCCTCTCCCTCGCTCTCCGTTGTTCTTCCCGCAATGCCCCTCTCTCTCCCTACATGCCTCTCTTTTCAATTCTCCCTCGCTTTTCCGCATGTTTTATCGCTGCTCTCAATATTTTTCCTCGTCCCTGTCCTGTCGCGGCGGATTCGCTGTATCGCTGCTACATCATGTTGGGCCGGCCAGCGATGGGGCCCGGTCGTTCCCGAAGACGAGGCCCGGCTCAATTTAGCGGCGGCCTGTCTCCGTCGCATCGTCCTGAACCCAGCAGGTGCCCTCCCTATATGCCGTAACACGATGATAAAGTGGAGGACTGGACGTCACGGCGGTGCTGCGGACCGGAAATTCCAGCGCCCCTCCTGCGCTTCCGGCCGCGCCACGCTGCCACCGCCGCCGGCAGATTTTATCGCTGACACTGCGGCCGGCGGCAGATTTGCATATTCGCGCCGGACGCCGGCCGACTGCGCAACTGCAGTCCGCTGCGCCGCGCGTCCAGTCGGCGCCCCGACCACTGCGGGCTAGCCGCCTACCCAGGCGTCGCCGTTGCCTGGCCCCTGGCGACTGTCACGCCCGAACAGGAGAGTAGCACCGGCGGCCCGCGGCGCCCCGGCCTACTGATGGGACGCGGAGATGGATGAGGTACAAAACTGTTCGTTAGGATGATGCATCCACCGGACCGGCCGCGCGCTGGCTGTTTGAATAGCCTGACCTTGACCTCGGGAGGTAGCCAGTCCGTGCGTCGATAAGCGGAGCGTTAGGAGATGGCCTGCTTGTTATGCATTATCTCGCCCGGAGCCGTGGTGAATATTCTGACGGTTTGAAGTTGGTGGGATGATGTTCAAGTTATGTCGGCAGCGGTCCTGTTTTTTCGAAAGCGGAACATTGAATGGAATGTTCCTAATTGTTCGGAAACGGTATTATTATTTAAATAAGAGATTGGTAAGTCATGGTGATTAAATGAAAGCCATATCTATGGAGGACTTTTTGTGACTCGAGCCACTGCCAGTCTTCGGGCATGACCGAAGTCTTCTGAATATTCCCAGCGCTACAGAGCCAAGTGTACGTGAAGAGAACTTGGTGTGACTGAGAGAGAGTGACTGCGATCTGATGGACCCAAACACAATATCTTATTTGCACTGGTCTCCAAAACCTTTCCGTATTTCAAAATAACATTAACAAATAACCATACTAGGAGCCACCGACACTAACAGCTGTCATCGCGAATACAGCGCCAGCAGTCATATCGTAATGGTATGGGAACACCTCAGATCCCCAAAAACCACTGATGTTGACACCTGAGGATGCGCTTTCGATGGAAATGGCTTGAGTGCCAAGGCCGAGTGTGAGCGATGGGTAGGTTCCGTCAACTGAAACGCTCTTATATTATCATGCTTCGCTCTGTTAATGCCAGAGTAAAGAAGACGTTTTCTTGATCTGGTTGTCTTCTGAGTGAAAACCTACTGTGCTACACTTAGTCCTTCTCAACCGCAAACTTCTTTTCTCTTCTTTTTCTTCTTTGTTTTCTTTTTTAAACTTTCTTCTCATTTTCCAGAATCGTTCTTGCACTCTGTTCAGACACGTGGCATCACATTTTCTCCTAATAAACATTGAGAAACTCATAATAAGCACGTGGACAAACTAATGTCGTGGCGTACGGGCATGACCAAAGCCAGAGTTTGTAAACCTAATGAAAGCCACACATTTCTCTCGAAGATATTCCCGGAAAAGTCCCTCAGCAACCCGCGGCCGTGGGACAGCATCCGGTCCTCAGCCAATAACCGACGTCCCCAGTCCGGCCCAAGGTCGGGCGTCGCCGCTGACCTCGCGCCCTCAGCTCCCCTGGCCAGCCCCCCAGCGCGGCCCTCCCCGAGTCTCCCCCCCGCGCCGCTCACGTCTCGCCACTCTAATGCCACTCTGTCGGGCGGCAGCGCAAAAACTGTGTTGACACCGCCGGCCGCCGGCCGCCCACCAATCCATTTCGCGCGGCGCCTCGCGACCCCGCAAAAAGCGCCTCTGCAATCGCGGCGCGCTGCGTGCAATCGCGGCGCGGGGTGCGCTCGCGACCCCTCAGTGGTCCTGCAGGGTGTTTTTGCCGCACCCCGCCCGGCACCCCGCCGCGCTGGCCTTGACAAACCGGCCCAAACAACACTTTACACTTAATTGAAGTCCGGGCCTGCGGGAGGCCCCGTGGAGGTGGTGGGTGGTGGGCAGGCTTAGCGGGTCCGCACACAGGCATGAGCGAACTTCACAGACGCGCCTGTGCGTGGGAGCCCAACAGAGCTACGGCTGCAGGGGAAACCGGCTTTAGGAGGTTCACCGAAGCAGCTGGTGCCAGGCAGTTTCATGGAACCACTGCTTTAAGGAGCCTCTACAGAGGTCCCTTCAAAAGCCAAATATTGCACGTCTGGTGGGCCGAAGCGTTCCACGTGACTGCGAGAGTTAGATCGGGATGATGTTCGTATTAAGCAGCTTCAATAAGCTTTCCATTTGTATGCAGCAGAGCAGTAAGCAAACCCACGCAGCAGGGCTGCGCAAAACACAAACGTTGCAATATCCTCTGCTCTTTACGCTCCTAGGCGTGCCGTGCATTTCAACTAAACAGCCTTTTATTGTTGTCAGATTTTGAACTCTCAGGCAACTCCCCTCTGCTGCAAACGCCAAACGTTCCCTTCAAACCCTGTTGCGGACTCTCTCACGCAAAATCGCCGTGCCGAGGCGTCAGCAAACGCAGCACGGCCGCAGGCGGCGAGCCCAAGGCAGGGGCGGGGCGGTGTCAGGGGTGATTTCATGCCTGACCGGCCACTGCCAGGATGCGGTGGTCGACGCCACGAGGTGCGCCGAAATACGAACCAATTAGCGGCGCCACCTGGCCTGCGCTCGGTGCCGGGCAGCCGCCGGCCCGGAAGATGTTTGTGCTCTGTCACGTGCCGGTCCGAGTCCCGTCCGGCCGGCCACAAGGCCACCACTCGGGAGGAGAGATTAGGCACGCCAAACGACTCGAGTTTCCAACGGCTCGGTCGAGGCGGTGGTCAAAATAGCTCTTGCGTTGTACACTGCGTGTGCATTTACTTTGATGGTTTCATTTCTTCTCATTTAGCGCGATGTCCTCGAATAGTATCCTTCATACGATCTCACCATGCTTTCTCCCTCCTCCTGCTCCTTTTTTGCCCTCATCCCAATTCCCTTTTTGCTTCTCGTTCTCCTCAATCTCTTGCCCCCTTCCCTCCTCATTCTCCTCCTCGTCGCTGTCTCCTGCTTCTGTTGCTCCTACTCCTGCTTCTGCTCCTGCTCTTGTTTCTCCCGTTCATTCTTGTCCTACTCCTGCTCCTGCTCCTACCCATTCAGCTCCTGACTCTCTTCCTGTTCCCTCTCTCTCCCTCTCTCACTCTCTCTCTCTCTGCCGCTCCTTCCCCTGCTCCTGTTTCTGTTCCCGCTCCCAGTTCGACCGCTGCTTCTGTTCCCGCTGCTCGTCAGCGGGACGTCCGGAGGCGGCCGCGCGGGAAGCCGCCCGCTTCGGCCGGCGGGCGGCTCCGGCCGGGTCGGAGCTCCCATCAGACTGGGGACGCATTCCGACGCGCTGGGCGGTCTGGTCCGCCCTGATTGGAGATGGGGAAGTCAGCTATGACCGGATGTGCGGACCGCGCCGTAATCGCCACCGGGCCGCCAAGCGTTAAAACGCCGCCCGGATGCCGGCAGATAGATGGAGATTTAATAAGGGATTACCGACACTAATGCGTCGGTTGCCTAGCGACGGCTGCGTGTTATTGACGCCAATGGCAGTTATTAACATTGGGCGTGATGATGTCACTGTCCGTTTGGTGACGTCATCGGCTGCACCCCGCTCTGACAGGTCGCAGGAAGAGCTCAGTCATTTTGATAACTTGTTAAGCGTGCGCATCATTTCACGCCGGTGTTTTCGCTGAGTCACGCGGAGTTCATGAAGATCGCAGGTGACGCGTTTGGTTCCGATGTCAGTGACACCAGTCTGAAATTAAGTGCTAAGCGGGTTCGGCCTGTAATCATCCAATTCTCTTTCTCACATGTGAAGAGTCATTGTTCGTCTTAATTTAGGGCAAAGGGCCTGGTGCACACCTTCATTGGTGGTAACTGCATCTTATTGTTTCATGAATAGAATAGGTTCATCCATGGCTTCAGTTTAGTACAACCTTTACTGACAGAACATCATGTATACCGGAGACGAATATCGCATAAGCATGCAATGGCTACCAGTTTCCATTCCGCACTGGCCGGAACACAAATACAGTATGCACGAAGATTATCGTGTCCGCGAGTAGAGCTGAGTATTGAAACATAAGTACCAACGGTGTTTATAGTTGTGGGACTGTTATCATCAGGACTGTTACTTCTCACGCTGCGTTTCAGCCAGTGTGTTGTGGGACCTCCGGAACGCTCTCACGCGGTCAGGTGTCGAAGTCGAGTTATCCAATCGTCCTGAGCACGACCTGTTGCGACCGTGCGACGCCAGATGCGTCCAACATTTCGTAAGAGTACATCAGTCGTTCATCCATTGAGGTAAAACGCAGTGGAAATTGTAGGGAAGTGCTCTTTGCCATCAGAATGAAAAAGATTAAAAGCAGATGACTTCAGTCCTATAAAAGTCCAGGCCAGTGCAGGTTGTTTCCTTAAAGAATGTTATTCATATCTCCACAACTCTCGGGCCGCTAGAATGCCCTTCCCTCTTCCGGTGAGGCGCGGTACCGATAAACATTGATGTTACAGCGCTGCAGTCATCGGCATTATCAAACTTTTGAAAACCTTAACCCTATTCCCGTATGAGGGGGCTTCAGAAACCCCCTCCGTGCCATTTCCACGGTGTCTGCAACTTGGTTTCAGATTTCTTGGTTTCAGGACACTTGGTGAATTTTCCTATCGTCATTTTTATGTATTACGCTAGATTTCCATAATTTCATTTCTCCCAGGGCGGGAGCTAGGCAACATTTTTGGCAGGCAACTCAGGCCATTCTTGACGGTCTTCAAGGCAAAAGAAAAATATCTGCCAAAAACTGAATTTTAAGATAGACTTAATACAGTATATGAAAGTATAGGTAAGCAAATGGGTAATTACTCAAAAATGTTGTTGATCTGAAGCTCCTTCTCAAGGTCATGTCAAGGTCAAGAGGCAAAACTTGGTTTTATGTAAACATTTTTGACGCTAATTTTCAAAATGCAAAATTCGGAATATTGATGACTCAGCACAGTGACTCTCCTTGTATTTCAAGCTTCAGGTTGATATCAGGTCGGTTTACGGAGCTATGACCTAAAATGTCCTCGCGCGTACCTAATATCACGACGGCCATTAACAGAACTTTTAGAAATGTAATCGGTTCAAATGATTTGGATCATTTAAAAATAGTACGAAATGAACCCGAGGCCATTCCATGCAGCTGCGGGGTCATTTAAGGTCACCTAAGGTCAAAGGTCGCAAGTTGACCCTATGAACATGAGACCATAATAGTTCCCTCTTTTTCATATCCCTTGAGCCACCTATGAGAACATTATACAGTGTAACACGACCTGTACTTCGTAGTTATGACATGGCTACAAAAAGCTGAACAAAAAGATGTGTAGCGTTTGCGTTAAGTCAGGTTTCAAAAAAATTCCTCCTATTTTCCGCGTCCTATAGACACCTATAAATTTTCCTAAAGTCCCATCGATCTGCTCTCGATGCATGTCAGTTGCATCAAAATCGGTCGATAAACAGCAGACTTATAACAAGTAAAAAAATATGCACTTTTTTTACTTTTTGCCCCCGCCTGCATCCATCCTTTTGCATCCATCCTTTTGAAGAGAAGATTTTCAAACCTTCTCTTTACATAGATGTAGTTAACATCACAGCGAATCGATTGTCCATTTGTTGTGATGAAATCGGACGGGTAGTCATCAAGATCTGGGGGATGGCGGATGGTGGCGAATAAGCCCCTATACAGGAATGCAACCTAGAGTTATGGGTGAGAGAATACGGTTAATGAGGTAAATTTTACTTTTCACATGAATGTCATTCATCGAACTCATGAATGTTGCTAGGATTGCAGACGAGGAAACAAAGACAAATCTAACCCCCCTTAAAGCGGGAAACTCCTCGGATTTTGGTCGCTTTCTTTTCGTGTTGATTTATATGTTCCATATATATATATATATCTGTGTGTGTTATATATATATATATATATATATATATATATATATATATATATATATATATTATGTATATATTTCAATCCTGATTTATGTTCATTTTTCGTCCATCAAGCAATGTTAAATTTTCAACCCCAAGGGGGCGCGGCCCCCCTTACAACCCATATCTCTTGACTACGCCCATGATCGAACTTCAGGCCTTACGCATTGAAGCCCGAAATGCTGCCTGCGCGGTGATGAAGGCTGGCGTGGATAATTCTCATACGTGAAATAATGAACAGCACCCAGCTTGACCACGAGTTCCGCAGGTCGTTAAATCAACGCTTCATTTTGCTCATTCCTGACCAGCAGGCCGGCGAACAGACGACGAATGCTCCACACGACAGCCCCAGCAAACTCTTCCGGGACGAATCGTTTTCAAAGATCACGGTGGCCCTAATTTTTGATATTGTCGACGGTTTCAGCGACTGGGAATAACAAATGCCCGGTTATCATGGATGAAACTTCGACGTGGGGCTCATCTTTAATTCATAGTATTCACTAGACAGCAGACCAGACAAGCATTTCGAAGACGTTGCTCCCGAAAACAATGCTTCCAAACGATAGACACTGATCGAATAAGTAGATGTAGATACAAAATGGAACTGAAACAGGACGAGCTCAAGCCCTTTCAGAAAAAAAATCCTACGGGCCATTTATCATCCAGTCGTCTGGAAGCAGACCACTACAGGGCAAGGTTCAAAACGGCTTCCCAGAACCTTGCAACAATATTTATTCCATCTGTAAGCTGTAGACGGCAATTACCCTGCAGACGGGAAGGGCGCGCCGGCGTACACGAGTATGTGGTGATGACGTCACGTTCTCGGTTCTGGTCGGCATAGCGTGCCAACGTTCTGACGGCCTCAAAAATGTCCGGCCTTGACTGAAGCTTGAGTATCGTTCGTTCTAATCTGAATCTCTCACAGCGTCTCTCTCCTGGTCGGCCTTGTTAAAGTGGCATCTCCATTACCGTTTACGCGGCAGTGAGCTCATTTGACATTTTCGGCTGATCAAAACGCGTTTCAGCTGGTGCTCGCCTCCGCTACGGACGCATGATCAAAAAGCAAGCGTGACAACCGAACAACAGCAGACAGAAACAGCACACCATAGAGCACTGCTGCTGAGACGGGGAACGGCGGACAACTCATGGGACCGATCTCGCTGCGAAACCGAGAGCAGAGGACGCGGCCGAGGCCGAGGACGCCTCCACGCCGCCGCTCTCCCCGCGATGACTCAGACCCGCCGACGACCGCCGCGGCCGATCGCGGCGCGCGGCGGCGGACGCGGCGCGGACGTGCCGAACTCGGCGCAGAGCGGCGCGACCGACCATTAGCCGGTGCCGGGCGGCGGCGGCGGCAGCGGCGGCGGCGTCCGAGCGCACCATTAGAGGCCAGGGGCGCCTATCAGGCTGGCTCGGCCCCCTCCAGCTGTAGGGTTAGACGGTCGTTAGCGCGCGCGCCAGCACGCCTGATGGTCGCCGCGCAGCCGCCTGTTATTGTATTATTGTTGTGGTCCGGACGGCCGGCGGGCCAGGCGCCCGTCACCGGCAGGGATGGCGGTGAGGTCAGCTGATCTGGAGCTCTGGTGGTGAGGTCAGCTGATCTAGGGTTCTGGTGGTGAGGTCAGCTGATCTGGGGCTCTGGCGGTGAGGTCAGCTGATCCTGGGCTCTGGTTGTGAGGTCAGTTAATTCAGGGCTCTGGTAGTGAGGTCAACTGATCTGGGGCTCTGGAGGTGAGGCCAGCTGATCTAGGGTTCTGGTGATGAGGTCAGCTAATCCAGGGCTCTGGCAGTGAGGTCAGCTGATCCTGGGCTCTGGTTGTGAGGTCAGTTAATTCAGGGCTCTGGTAGTGAGGTCAATTGATCTGGGGCTCTGGTGGTGAGGTCCGCTGATCTGGAGCTCTGGTGGTGGCGAGATCAGCTGATCTGGGACCCCGGTGATGATGAGGTCGGCTGATCTGGGGTCTGGTGGTGACATCAGCTAACATGCGGTTTTGATGCCATTGAGACGTCCTGATATGGGGCTCAGATGGTGATGAGGCCATATGATCTGGGGTTTTGGTGGGGGCGAGACACTCCGATCTGGGGTTGTTATCTGAGTTCAGCTGACATGAAGGCTGTTACGGGCAGTGGAGTCGGCTGACCCCGAGGGTATTGTGAAACCAGCTGATTGGAAAGTCTGTTTGTCGTGGTTTCGACCTGACGCTCTGCCGGTGAGACCAGCTAACGTTAGATGTGGCGCTGAAGCCCGTGGGTTCGGTGATTTGTGGCGAGGTTATGTGACCTGATGACAAGGCTGTTTCCAACGTCCCCTGACGGCATGGCGCAAAGGCCTTAACGTGAGAAGCGTTCAGGATGCATGAATCAAACTCAGCGGGCGCGTGAGTTTGTGTACCGTCACTAACGGGTCGTCGTTACGTGACAGGGCTGTTTGTGTTTTGTTCACATCAGGCTGAATTGGTTCCCGTTCAGTCCGGTGTCACAAGCGCAGTTTACCAGCGCTGGACAATTGCAAGGACAAGGGAATGCGACCGCTGGCGGAGCCAAACACTTGCCTGCAACAGGGACAAAGTGGATTTTGAATCGGAATATCGTAGTTTGAAAAGGTGGCGCGAGGACTAATGTGAGGACTGCATTTTTTAAGGTCTCATTTTTTTCGAAGTACCGAGTTACTTCTACTGTTAAGCCGAGAAGATGCACCGAACTGCACGTATCCGGTGATGGGAGGAGAGCGGTTACCTATACCGACCGGCCCGTGTCACACAGCGGATTCACTCAGGCCTCACCAAATCGTGAGCCGAGGGTCAATCAAGCCACTCGGGTGACGCCAGGTCAGAGGGGGCCAAAGGCGTTCAAGAGGCACCAGGCCAAGCACGGAGACACCAGACCACATAAAAATAACATTATTAAAAATATGTTAGTCCGCGGCAGACGAAGGCCACATAAATCTTAAGCCGCACTACGCCTTCAAGGCAAGGTAGCTTTAGTCATTCATGGCACACCGGGTTCACGAAACTCGGACCACCCAGGACGCGGGGCCGGGCTCCGCGTCTCAACGCTGGCCGCCGATCATCGGCGGCGTCCGCCGGCCAACCGCCGTCGCCGGCCGGCGCGACCCTGGAGAGCTCCAGCGGTCTGGAAATCGGCCGTGTCGCAAGCCGGGTCGGGTATCGTGCGCGCCGAGCGCCGGCTCGCCGCGCTAATCACGCCACCCCGCGTCCGCGGCCGGCCGGCGCACGCGAGTGGCCGTAATTGGTCCCCAGATGCGGCCACGTGGGACCCGGCCGCCGAGCGCGACGGCCGAGGGCGCCGCATTGTGCCGGCCGCTGACCTTCGCCGAGGTCGGCGGGGCGCGCCGAGGGCGCCGAGCGACGCCGGAGAATGGCGACTGCGAGTTTCCGTTACGGCGCATTACCGCCGTCACGTAACCTGGATCCCGTCCGCCGCCTCCCTGGCAGCTGCTTACATCTAGAACGGTCTCCATTTTCTGGAAGGCGGTGAATGAGATATTGTTCTGGCCTCGCTCACGCTACAGCTACCATGCGGCCAATGAGGCGCTAATTCTCCGCGGCCGCCGCTGATCCGTCGACTTATACGACGTGGTGATCATGATAATGGGACTGCCCACGAGAAAGCGGACGACTCCAGAGAATGGTGACAAGCTGTATAACATTTATCGATAGGTTATGGCGCGCACCGTGCAAACTGGCCTCCATTCGCACCCTAACTTGTAAGTCAAATTATCAGCATCTTGTCCAACCAAGGGTGCAGGCAGGAGGGAGGCCGTCCATATCGCAACTCTGGATATGGCTACACTGGTTCATGCACTCATCACATATAACATTTGCCGATCGGTTATGGCGGTTACACCGTGCAAATTGGCCTGCAGTTGCACCCTAACTTGTAAATCAAATTATCAACATCTTGTCCAACCAACGGTGCAGCCAGGAGGGAAGGCGTCCATATGGCAACTCTGCATATGGCTGTTCTTGTTCAGTTGACGTGGCGGGCTGTCACCGGGCAGTCCGGTACGGCTGGCGTTGCTTTGCATTTCCTCGGGTGTTGGATCGCATAATGGAAATGGAAACGCTTTCTGGCCTTAGATATAAAACGAGTCCATCGTCGTCACACTCCGTGGCAATGTGCCGATTTTTTTAATCGGGTTACCAATTGCCATCCACAGCATCACAGTCCCATCGTGATATCAACATTAGCTCATTATAGTTAGAACCAGGGGATGATTTCGATAAATGTTAAGCTCTCCACAACGACGCCTTGCTCGACGTTACTTCATGGTCAAATCCTCTCTTAATCAGATGATATCCGGGCCTGTAAATTGGGCCAAGGGGATGGTTTTAACTGCAATCGGAGGGTTATCATATCCCCGTGCAAAATGTATTTGATATCAGTTTAAAACCGTGCATCACGACATCTGAGCAGTTTCGCTGCATCGTATTCGTAAAACCTCACCGATGCACCGGGCGGCGACCGACACGAAATGTTTACTGGGCAATGGGACAAAAATTAACTGCTACCTGTACCAGCGCAACTGTGAACACCAAGATTCCGCCATTGTTACCAAAACACGAATAATTACATCGGTTACAGAGTGATGCGGCATCAGCTGTAGCACTAACCACGAAGAAAACCAGCGCGCCTGCGTGACGCCTGCGTATCGACAGAAGCGGATCTGACATCACATTGCTGTTGTCGTAGTCACAATGTCCTGATATACACGCCACACCGCCAGATGCATACATCCTGCAGCAGAGCCGGCGAAAAAGCCGGTCTCCATGACACAAAACAGTAAACACAGCTATTGGATTCCTCCCAATCAGCCAAACCGCAGCAAACACCGTAACCGCACCGATCCGGCCCTAACCACCCCTGGCCGGCCGGCCGCAAACCGCCCCGTCACGGCTGTGGGGCCGCCCCCCCCCGAGCCGGTCCCCCACGGCCGGACTGCTCCGTCATCAGCTGTCGCCTGCGTCCGGCTGCCATCAGCTGAAGGGCCGCACCATTATCTGCCGGGCCGCCGCCACCCGCCAATGACTCGCCTGTCGAAGATCTCTTCTAAATGGTCCCGCAAATGGGGTGAGTGCGCGCGCCGGCCGTCAGCCGCCGAGCGGCGCCCTGGCCGGGACGCGCGGGACGGCCGTCGCCTGCGATGTCCCGATAGATGGGGAGACAGGACGGCCGGGCTGTCGGGGTACCGCGCCGTCGTGACTTCGTCGCTATCGGGGTGTGAGACGCATACCAAACACGAGGATTATGGGGACACTTCGCTGTCACTTGATAGTCACTTGACCGCGTAGACACGATGTTCGATCACCATTTTTGGCCACATTCATGGACGCCGCAGGGGACCTGGGGACTGTCAGATGACGAGGATGCCACTCTGTTGTGCCCCGCTCCTCCTGCCTTTGCGTGAGTGGTGCCTGGCCCATGGAGCGCCTGTGACCATGTGCGAACGAAAGTGAGTGCAAACGTGGCGTCATGAAGCTCGATATTACGCGGCCGCTCGCTTAGCTGACTGCTGCGAGAAGCTTCTGTCCGTCTCCAGCCTGCCTGCAGTGTAGTGTGGTCCGCTGGTTTCTCGTTCCACCATGCGTCGGCTGGCTCTGGACCGCCAGTGTTGTGCTGCGGCGCCTCGCCCCGCGTGACGTCACCAGTCAGCTGATCGCGCCGGCCGGGCCGGTTGGGCAGGGGCGGGCGAGACACGCGCCCGAGGCGGAGGATCTCTGAGCTCCCTTCATCCGCTTCCACAAGATCGTAATCGGCGGCCGTCCATGGGTTTAGGTATACCGGACCTCGACCTCGTAAATCGGTTCTTACATGAGACGACACCGACTGCAGCCGTGCGAGATGCCGCCGGCGCCGGAGAGTTCGGAGTCCGTCTGCCCAGCCCGGGTACACGATCAGACGGCCATAGCCCCGCTGCCGGGGGGGGGGGTTTTTTGGGTTGTTCCCCCTGCGGAAATGGCCGCTGCCGGGAGGGACGATTGCGCGGTGTCCGTTCCGGCGCTCCGACCTAGCCCTGAGGGCAGTGTCCGACTGGGCTGTGAACTCGTCCAATCCCGCGGTCTTCTCGTCGGCTCTGTTCAGGCCCCAGACGGCTCTCCGGCTACCGACTTGACGCCTCAGAACGAGAACCTGAGACACGTTTTACTCGTTTATTTTCACGTATGCATGCTATATTTGCGCCTTTAATGTGTAGTGGTGGCTTAGCTCAACACGTGACAAAAAGACCTCGCGGATCATTAGCCATGCTGGTAAAACGCTCTTAATAGTTTCGACTGTTGTTGGTGGCATGGCAAAGTGAAACATACCTCGAGTCGTCCTGTGACGTAATGGACACGCGGTACTGCCAAAACCAACTCAAAGGAAGCCCTGAAAACATTTAGCTAACCATGCTTAGTCCACCACGTCCCATGAAGAGGGCTCCTAACGACGCGATTTTGTTCATTTTGTACGGGGATTTCTCGCTCTAATTCTTTCAGCTCGTGGTGTTACTTTGAATTCTGTTCGCATCAGGACGGTCATGTTTCTAAAATTTCCAAAAAGTGCGACAGGATCATTTTCCCTTGCCATAAGGCAGATCACCGATTTCTTCAAAAACATAGTTTTCCCGTTTTACACGCTGATATTTCTCCGCACAGCGCACCATTCTCCAACACCGGGCTCAGCTGACTTACCGAGGGTGATCGCCCGCCAAAAAGCCATCAGCCCGACAGTCGAGGTCTGCGCAGGTGCCAGCTGAAACCACCACATCACTGCCGTCCCAACACGTGCCGTCCGCCCGACACCTGAGGACGTCGTCAAACAGCGTGACGCACGCCTGGTGTTGGTCGCTGGCAGTGCGCGAGCCAGCGGCGGCCGATTCGAGAAACCCTTTGAAACTCAACGCATGACAAGGCTCGTTTTCTGAAAGGACTCCCGCACAGCGTTGGTAAGTTTTGGGACATTCTTGCATCATTATCTAATGCGGTCGCATTCATCTAACCTCGGTTCCTTTTATGCCTTGGTATAACTGTACTGAGCGATATTTTTGCGCAGTTTTAGTGAACTGCAAGAAACCATATGCCATGATACATTTGGTAGGTAAGCGGTCTGTATGTTAAAATCTACCAGCAATAAGAAAGTTTGACTGGGATTTAAGGCTCATTCTTTCCAATCGTTGACCATAACCTAACGTTGACATATCTTAAAAGTGACAGGCTTAGAACACCATCTCCCCATGACCTCCATCCACGTCTACCAGCACGTAAAACTAGGTTTTAAGTTGTTCTGAGAAGGATTTGGCCGCGATCATGTGCAACGTAAGAGACCATTAATTCGCTTGTGGGCACGGTCCCATTTTTTCGGTTAAAATCAGCAGCTCCTGACTGCGATGGCGCGTGCTAAGTGTGACAGGCCGCAGTCGCTGACTTTAACCCGCGACTTGCTGAGACGGTAGCGTCAGACGCCTGCCTTTTTCTCCGTCGCAAAATTACATGACAAAACGGTGCAGCATCATAGGCCTGTTTCCGTGAAAAGTGTTACGTAAGAAAACTACCAATTTACAGGCCGTGACGTAAATTGGTAAATGACGTAATATTACACGATAGCAGATGCAAGCTGTACATTGAACACCGGTTTCTTGCGGCAAACTAGAAGATTGTTTCGAATTGGTTTCGGGCTCGGATGCAGCGTTGAGAAGTTTGAAAGCAAAGGCGAAATGACGGGCATCGGACTGTTAACAAGCTTTCATCGCAAGAGAATAATTACTGCTGACGTTTTAAAAAAAAACAGCCTATTTATGTGTTTTTCGGTGAAGCCCGAGGTAAAAAAACTTCCGCATCGTGTTGGCTTCCTTGCAGGGGTGCCGATTTGCATTCTTTTGAGAGGTCCCTGGCCCACCGAATGCTGATCTGGGCCCACCCAATGTTGGTTTGGGTCCACCCAATATTTTCTGCCGGTTTTAAAGGGAAATGAGTAATAATAACGAAAAAACGGTCAAAATAGATAACAGATAGGCAGAAGGCAAATAACAAAGCCTAAACCAATATATCTATCATTCTGTTTTGTTGTTTTCGGGAATGAAAGCAATTTTTCATTTCGTAAATGGCAACAAAAATAAACTTATAAATTTCCGTTGGTCAAAATAAAGTGAGCTAAGTCCGCTGAGAAATCCACATATAGGGGGAGGTTAGACTGTTGGGTTCTTGGCTCGGTCCCCCGAATCATTTACAGAAATCGGCGCCCCTGCTTCCCCGACAGACACAACCAAACCAAGCTGGATGATTATTTTAGTTTCATGTCACTTCTTGGCATCGCGAATGACACAAAGATTGTTTTTGTAGTAGAATGTGATACGTTTCATTTATCTCTGTTGCCCTTAAAAATACCTAGGACTGGTTAGTTCATGTGATACAGATACACATAGGAAAGAATATCCATCATATCTGCGTGGTGCTTGTTTTGCATTTTGTTATGATATATTGCTTTTCCATGTTTTAGGAAATTTATGTAATTGCAATACTAATCCGTTTTCTGTACTTTGTTGCGAATTTTTCGATTGTTTTCATCCCTACCCTGCTATTTATACATCCATCCTACTTCGCATTAACCATCTGTCAGCGTTTTCTGGCACCATATTTTGCGATTAGTGCCCTGATTTTTTGTCTATTTTTTTATGCAAGCAAGCAGCAAGCAAACACGCTATACTATAAGGATTTTCAAAGATGTGGCATAGTTTATGGCATGACGATCTGACGATGATGATGATATTGCACCTCAACTACTGCATGGTGATTCTGCAAATACAAACACCTCAATTATTGTTTTTGTTTCAATGGTGAACGTCTTGACTTCCACTGAAGGTTTGCAAGTGATGATCCAAAATGGCAGAAACTCAGATGCCAGATGAAATTGGATTCTCGTTCAGCCATGTTCGTCTGTAAACAAAAGCATATACTATCCACAGTGCCTGCTACATTAGTTAGTATTATATTAACATTAGCCATGTCAAAACCATGTTTGCAATCTCATTTTGCATATTTTTCAGGAGACGTTGAATTTTACATTCCTGAATAAAGCTAAAAAGCAGTAAAAGTGAGTGCATATTAGAATAATTGCACCTTGGAAGGGAAGCATAAGTTACACTATACATCTGTTAGTTGATTTTTCAACCTAAACTCGCATGTAGCATAATCTCCAGGAGCCTTAAAAACAGGTCACGTATGCCTAGTGGTATAATACAGAGTAAATATTTAGTAATGGTTGTAGAGAACGTGGACGTTTTTGAAATTAATGTACAGAGCTAGAAAAATGGACAGCATATTTTCATCAATACTAACTGTATATCAAGTGATTCCATATTATACTCACTACAGCATGAAACGGCAGCATCAGTTACATTACACGTCTGGTAGTTTATCAGGCAAAATTAAATGCAGACTTAATTCTGCATGCAGCATGATGCATGACATGACAAATGTGGTATGTGAACCTAATGCTAAAGAAGAGGAGCACAAACCCGCGAACTCCAGGATTCCCAGGTAGTGACCCAGGTTCAGGCCCACACGTGGCTGGTTGGTGAGGCGTTCATATGAGCAGGCTCCAGGAGTCCTGATGCTGATGGAAGTGGCGCTTGCCCTGTCACTGAAGCGTGCCAACCAAGAAAGGGACATGAAGAAAATTCTTACCTTCTGGTGAAACTTGTTATTCCTCTGAATTTTTGCCATTCATATTTGATGCCCGTCTTATAATTTCCGAGACTTGACGTCACATTTATAGAAAAGCATCTGACTCAGGACTGAAGCGCATTTTTAAAATTTCATTGAAACAATAGTTCCTGTTGATTCTGCTTACTTCACTTGAAAGCTAGAGTGGATATCACCATGCACTGTGAAGTGTTTTCAAAGTTCAGGGGAAAACATCTTTATACTGGTTCTTTCCATACAGTGTCATAGAGCTAATGCTAAAGTCACCAAATTGGGGGAGGGAGTTGGGCAACTGCTCTCGCAACTACCCTTGCTTACACCGTTCCTGAGTATCACATCAAAAATGTGGTCACCATATGTACCACACACCGCATGACATCACAATGAAATGTGTGAGAAAAACGTCTACACAGAAGAAATGGATAATTAGAAAGCGCATAAGTTTGACAAATGTTGGTATCACATCGCACCAGAACCACCTTACTGATTTGCCTAATACTAAGTAGTTTTCAAATTATGACTTCGTCTGTTCCACATATGTACAGAAAGATACCGAAGTTTCGCCAGAAAACGCCGCAGCTATTTGGCGTCCGATTCCTGCTGCTTACCTGGTATGGGCCGGCAATGTGCGCTGATCTTTTCCGCTAACGTTCGTTGACGTGCGCCAATTTACGTCGTCAAAAGTCAGCTGAAAAATAGGGCGCAAAAATATCGCTAACAGCGGAAACCGTGGGAAATTACTCTGAAGCTCCAGAAGTATAGACTTTCGAAACACAATGTAAATTCGAAGCCGACTCACCCCTGTTCCGGTTACAACTTGGCAATCTAAGTTCAACATGCATGCAAAGGTGGGACATTCCCCTGTGTGAGTGTGAGTGTGAGTGTGCGGTGTGAGGCCCCACCCCATCTAGTGCAAGGTTACGAAATACCTCAGCACCTGCCGGTGATGCACGTAACGCCGATATCATTAGGCGTCAGTTACCCTCTTCTGAGGCAGTTCAGTTTTGGCGCTGAATGACCTTGAAGTCGGTGCGTCCCTAAGCCCCAATAACCAACCAACCGAGGCAGTTCAGTTGGCGAGGTCTGAAACCGGTGCTTGATATTCGCGCGTTGACTATATATCCTCACTTTATCACATGAGCGTACATGTTCCGACATTTGATGCAGACCAGCGACAAACGCCATGCAGTCACTAAACGAATTCATCCTAAGGGAGTTGCTTCGAGAAATAATTCGTGTCAACGACAAAAACAAACAAGACATCGTTAACCATTTTGTGAAGGAATCGTCTCACAGTGGAGCACAGCGCTGTTTTGTGGCGGTGCTATGCTCCATGACACAGGCCAAGTGCTCGCTATTCCGTCAGAGCCACCGCCGGAAACCAATCAGATAAAAGCCAGACAGCCGGTCGCCTTCAACCACATAAATTCTTCGATGTCTCGTGGCCGGAAAAGCAATGGTGTCACGTGCTGCTGGTGCTCTTGAAAACAGTTACACAAAAGATGCCTAAGGGCTAGAATTGCCCGCAGTCATAGATAAATTTCTCCCTATACCACTTCCATTTGACAGTCCAAGACATATGGCGGAAAAGTGTCGCCATCAAAATAGAACTGACACGCAAATGGGTATTTCTCATGACTTTGTTTGAACTTCCTGGACACATAACCATCACCATGAGGAGCACTGACCTCTTTGTAAGAGCGATAGTGTCAGTTTTACCAAACGCGATGAAATTAGACGTTCACTTACAAGTTATGAGTCAATAACCAGAACATATGTACAGGAGAGCTGTAAAACACTCGAGCGATATGGGACAATGTCTCTCTTACTTATTGGCTGCCTGTATGGCCTAATAACAGGAAAGCCATACCGCTATCCAGAACATTCGAGAGATTTAAGAGCAACATCATTCAGCCGGGTGCGCCGCCTGCAACGGAAGCCGCGGGACGTACAGAACATATCGCCGGTACTTACGGTAATTACAGGCAAGGCGGCATTTTGCTCTTTGCGTTAGTTCCAGTGTTCTGAAAGAGAGAGCAGTAAATGGCAAGATTTAAATGAGGGGAGGCCCGTGCCCACTTGTGTTCCAGCCGCCTTTAAAAACTTACCAGAAAACTTGGCGCTTCTCGTGCCCCTGTTGAGTTGGCTGCTGTGTTAATAGCGAATGCATGGCGTTCTGAACAGCCTTTGCTGTAAAAATTGCACGCAGTATAGTGATCAAATAATGATACCACTCAGCACTCGCAGACTACGTGGAATAAACGCCCAATCTAGGCATACCCTCCACGAGTTCATAAATTCCCGGCGGTGCTTTTTGCTAAGTGCCCAAACACCTATAAATCTCCGAGAACGGCATCGTTTGGCCATACCGGGCATAATATCATATGCCGCTCCAAGGGCAGACGGGCCCTGTGGCCAGCGGTCACCACCTGGTAAAAAGAGCGGCCGGCCGCGCCGCAGAAAAACGCTCACCCCACCTGAACCCGGGACGTGGGCGGGGGCGGGTGGCGGCGGCGCCGTGGGCCGACCCGCCGCCAGGAGAGCCCGCTGCTCCGCCGGCTCGACCGGCTCCGAACCGGAGCCGAGGGGCCAGAGGTCGGCGGCAAGCACATGCCGCGCGCTACTCTCGGCAGCCCGACACGTGTTTACAGCCGCCGCGCGCGGCGGTGCCTTTCCGGAAAGGAAAGTGCCGCCCGCTGGACCGGCCGGATGCGCGAACGGCCCGTCGGCGGGAGTTGGGCATCCTGGGCGCCCGACCGACGTCGGAGGCCTTGAGGCCGCGTCTGCTACGCTCCACGGGACGGTCGGCAATCTTCGTACACTGGGAAGTACTAATTTACGGGCGGTTTGAAGGCCTGTCAGTCGGCCGACGACGAAATAAACCCCGGTCGAGGAATTCGTGGCCGAAAAAATAAGAGATGGCTGTGTTTCCGGTGTATACGACCAATTTGCTCATTACATTCTGGTCGGTGACAACAGCCACAACCTCTAAGGATATAAACAGTCTGAAACCATCGAGAAACAGCACAAATGGTGTTTGACCTTTGCGTTTTAAACTCTTGGCCGTGTCTGCGGTTAATGGCAAACTCCTGGCCGCGGTGTTTAATACGTTTCAAGTGGCTGGCAGTCTGGACAAGGGGGTTTGCCACTTCGCCGTGAATCCTGTGATAAGAAAAATGCTCCTACCGTCTTACTGACTCGAACGTGAACGCCCTCGCCATTACCGACAGCCTCTTCCAACTCTTTCGTCCCTGACAGCGACTGCAGTGTGACCGGCTCAAACGTGCACACCAAATGCCCCTGCGCTAACCCCGCTCTAACTCATTTTCCCCCAGCAGCGCATAAAGTAAGAGTCTCCATCCGGATCCGTTCCGCCCGTGGACGGGGTGGAGGGGGAAAAGAACGTGCGTCCCTCTTGCAACACGCCCAGAACGGACGCACTGCACACTTAGCCGCCGCCGGGCTCCAATTACACGCAGCGTTGCGTCTGCCGGGGGTGGGCCGGCGCCCCCAGGCAAGGTCATCGGGAGGTCAGCGTCGTGGAGCGTGTAAGGACGCAATGCAGTGTCCCTTCAGCCGTTTCTCGAGGGGGGGCTGGGTGGATGGGCATTCGCCAGGAAAGTATCGCTGCAGGCAGGGGTCTGGACAGCGGCGGGTACTTTATGGAGGTGTGGCAGGATTAAGGAAATAGAGTCGTTTACATGTAATGGGCTTGTGGATGACTGCACTGTTCGCGTGGATTTCGAAAAGCAATAAAGGAGGGCATTGAAGAGTTCGATGGTGATGCTACGGAACTTTCAGTTTTTCTAATTTATGAATCTCGTTTTTCATCTTTTGGATTGTTAAATTTTTAGACTTTTCTTTCCTTGGGTATAATCCTCTGATGGAACAAAAATGACACCCTTTACCTCCAGCAGTTAAGGGCTTTCATGTAACCAATATGTCTGTCTTGCTTCATTTAAAAAGGGCGTGGGGAAATGACGATGACAGACTGAATTTTACGGTAGTCATGTCTGTTTATTTCCCAAAGAGCCTGTCAGTTCTTAAATGACGATAACACTGCATGCCTATGCTACTTATTTCGTCCTGCTAGACAGCCTGACCGAGACAAACCACCAGCGAAAGATACAAGGACACTAAATCCACCGACTGTGAAGGACCCTGTCGAAAAGGCCTCGGAATGTGAGGACCCGTCGGGTGGGCTCACCGTTGTCTGTTCACTCGGCCCAGAGTGGCCACTGAGACTTCATTGGGCGGTTCCGGCAACCGGAGCCCACACTAACCTGGCACCTATGGTCTTATGACTCTGCTCGTCGGCTCTGGACTCTGCCAGACTACCCCCGATAGGTCTCCGGTAATCTCGGCCACCGTCGGCGGATCTGCCGAAGTCTGCTGGTCCCGACGGGAGAGCCCGTCGCCGGTCGAGGACCCTCCGACAGGATCCGCCGAAGGCGAGGCCCCGCCGGGCGGGTCCCGGCGGCCGGGGACCCCGCCGGGCGGGTCCCGGCGCGGCGGCCGGCGGCGGCGCCGGGCGAGGCTCTGCAGGCGCCCAGCCGCCGTCCTTCGACGCGTTCTCACGCTTTGTATAAACACATCCGGCTTATGTGGAGACAGGCCGGAGGCAGCACAAACAGAGCCGCTCGACGCCGAGAGGCTGCCGCTGCCGGCCAGATGCTGTCCGGGATTACACGTGCGTCCACTCGACTCGCCGCCGCCGGACCGCCGGCGTGGCCGCGGTGAACGCGTCCGCCGGCGGGGGGCGGTCGCCTGCAAGGCTCACTCTCGGAACGGGACGTTCGCTCGGGGTGCGCGGGGCGATTACTTAGAGGAAATGCGCTCACTTGCCGTCGTTCATTTGCACAAAGAGGTGCTCGTCCGCAGGAAGTGATTACTGGAAGGGGTGATCATCCACAGGAAATGTTTGTTCGCAGGAAACGTTCATGCACATAAGACGGTTATTCACAGAGGGTTTTCACTCGCAGAGATGTCCACACAGCAGAAGCCTGTTTTTGAAAAAAGGCTGTTTACTCAGTCTTCCTTTGTAGATCACGGGAGACAAGACGTTTGCAGGAAATGTTCACTCGCACGCGCTCCCTCTTGCCGCGCGGAAACCCACTCCGAAGGGAATGGTACAGGAAACTCACTCTAATGGGAATGTACATAGGGGACGCGATGCCCCACCCCCGCCCTCACCACCACTCGCGAGGACTGAGAACACTCCTGGAAAGACAATTCCTGGTTTGGAGAAGATGCCCCACCTGAAAACATCGCGGCGGTGACGGCTGCAACGTGTTTTCGCTGTTTCCTTTTTACGGAACCGGGCGGCGGGAATTCATTCTTTTGAGTGTCCGCTCGGGCGCCGCTTTGGGAGGCTCAGCGTTCGCAGCCGGCGCTGTCGAAACGGGATCAAGTCCAGGGAGTTGTCTGATGACGCAGCGATCCTGGCGGCGGCGCTCGGCACATCCATTAAGCGCCGTTCCGAGGGGAGGCAAATAGTCCTGTCTGCATGATTGACCGAGCCCGCCTCCCATTCACCGCGGCAAAAATGATGGCGACAAAAAAATGCAAGGACGGGACGATCAATGCGGTCAATTAGCCAGCTGCGCGGCGTCCGTGCGCGGTCGTGCACCGGAAACGCACTCGGCGAAAACCCCTCTGCGTCGCCGGAGTTACGCGCCGCTCATTCCAGCCCACGAGAATCCAAGCTTTCCAAAGACGCCGTTTACATTGGCCTGGACTCCACAGGTCCACGAAAACGGCGCGTTAAACGTAGCTTTCACCAGTCGGCGACAAACGCGGCGCACCGCGACCATTCCGCGCGACGACTGGCGTCGACGGGCGCACTTACCCCCGCGAGAGGTGGTCGCCGTCCGGGCCGCATCGTCTTCGCTCGGGCGCCGGCGATTAATAAAACATGAGCGGGCGGCGGCATTCCACGGCGGCCCTCTGGACCTGCCCCCGGCCGCCGAGGCGGGGGTCGCCGTCCGCGCACCGGCGCCAACCGCTCGGCCATCGCTGCCCCATTGCGGCCATTTAAACCGCGCCTGCCGCCGGCCGGTCGTCTCAAAGGCGGCAGGAGCCAGGTGCTGCCGCCCGCCCCGTATGAATCGGCTTCCGCGCCGGAAGTGCGCCTGGTTGGCGAAACCGGCGCAGAGGGGCGCCAGAGATGTCGAGGGGCGATGCGGTGCCAGATGTCACGTGGTGGAGAGGCGCGGGTGACCGGTAATCTCTTCACAGACATTTGTTTTGAACGGGGAATACGTGGGAATTTGCAAACGGCGGGTACGGATGAAATTAAAAAAACAATGCTGAAATTTTTATTCGCAGCACAGTCAGGATTTTGCGAGTGCGTTCGAGAACATACCGCTTGCATCATTTCTAAGCGTTCTTTTTTACTTAGCTCGCGCTTGCCTGTACTGCCACCGTATCGACGTTCTGACCGTTCGACTGCATGGGCGCCAGATGCCGGCCCTGGCACGGTCCTGGCGGCTTGAGACGGTTGCGGCGCACGGCGCGAGAAACGGCGACGCCACGTGGTGCCACGCATCGCTGAGCTATTCAGAGACATAAAAAGAACGGGCAGTCACGGTAAATTTAGGTGTCACGGTCATAAAGGGGCACTGATCCTGAAATAAATGCCATTTATTTTCGGGGTTTGCATGCTGAGCTGCATTTACGTGACAAGGCGACCGAGCGACGTACAGATTTGTTTGGTTTCGTATTGTGTTTGGCACCGCATGGGCATCCGCAGATTCTGGGCGCCATTAACGCCAGCATGCCCAACGGTGAAGCCCACTTGAGCCGCGCTCGGAAATCACTCCTCTGGAAATAAATCGCTCGCAATGCGCATAGCGATCAGGCATCGATAATTCCCCGCTTTGTTACTGCCACGTAAAATTACGAATGATCAGGAATTGCCGCGGCGTTAAAGGCCACTGGTGAAAACATTATGAAAACGGCGCCATAAAAAGGTTATAACGCAGACGTTTTTGGGTACTGCCGACGCCAATTGCCGCTCATCGTCGCTCTAACATTGGCTAATAACCCTCGCACACGATGCGTGCCCCGGAGGGATCCGTGCGGAGGCCACGAGGAGCCGGGCTGGCACAGCAATCACGGCCAATTGGCGGCTGCACGCCTGGTGTGCACCACCCGAGCACGCCCAGCGTACGTCCCGCTCGGACGCACGACCGGCCGGGACCGCCCCGCGCCGGCAGAGCGTGCAACGCGAATTATGTCCATCGACGGAGGGCGGGAACTGCAGTATAAGTACCCGAGGCGACAGAGCGAGAAAGAGAGAGCGAGAAGGGGGGGGGACTAACCAAATACCGTCAGCGATCGAGAACATGTTCCAGTAACTCTCTATATGATGCTCCTCAGCCATTCATGAATGGCTGGAGCGATCAAGGACGACTGATATCCGGTCCGCGCCGTACAATAGCCAGGAGGAGCCTAACCTGCGGAAATACCTCGGCGGTCGGGTCCGGATGGGATTCGGCCTCAACGACGTGTCGCCGTCGCTGGAAGACATGCCGTACCGGCTGGTTAGAGTGGGGCATCATCAGCGGCAGCTTTAGCTCCAGGACGAAGCCCGTCAGCAGGAGCTGTTGGCAGGACGAGGCGACCCGGCGGAGGCTGGGGCAGGAGGGTGCCATGTCCGCAGGACTCTTCAGCCTGCAACACCTAACGTTTCGCGCGGGCGAACACGCCCAGCCGCCTCTCAGCCGACGCGGAAGAAGCGAAACCAGCACCCGACATCCCGCGAATCCCCCGCCCGGCACTCCGACAGAGCGGGAGCAGGTGTCCGGCGCGGAGCGAGTGTTTGGCGGCGGCGGCCGGCGGAGGCGGGCAGGTGAGGATCGCGGACGGCCCTGGACACGCCCCGACCGTCCGGTCGGCCCGGCAGCTGCCGCGCCGTCCGCTAATCTCAGCCGAGGCCAGCCGGCCCACAGGCGGATACCGAGGCACGGATACCGGGGTACGGGTAATGGGGCACGGATAGCAGGGTATGGATACCGGGTATGGATACCAGAGATGGATACTGTGATGTGGATACCGGGATATGGATACCGCATACGAACACCAGGGCATGAATGTCGGGAAATGGATGCCGGGATATGGATACCTGGGTATGAATGCCGGGATATGGATACCGGGTATGGATACCGAGGTACGAACGACGCACGGATACTGAGGCCCGTCATCGAGGGCCGGATACCGAGTGCCGGTCGTTAGGCGGCCGCCGGCTGCACCAAAAGTGCGCCGGCACTAAAAATATTTTTGATATTCTCTCACGCTTGGGCGGCCGTGATTACATCAATTAGATAGGATTTATCGACGCGTTTGCGGTGCGGGTATACGGGCGGGCACCGCGTCGCGGCCGCGCGCGGATGCACGCGCCCATCGCGCCCGAACTGCGTGTGCGCGTCGGCGGGCGGGCTCTGGGGGCACGCTCCGGCGCTGGGCGGAGCCCCGCTGGGCGTTTGCCGCATACCGCGTGTATTTGTGGGCAAACGATTGAGGCCGGGCATGCTTCGGTCGGAGCTCTAATGGTCAAATACGGAATGCGGTGCCTTTCGATTGCGTCTGCCCGCCGGCTGGAAGGGTGGGGCGGGCGAGCAGCGGTGAGCGCAGAGAAAACAGGGCAGTTGAAGTGGAAAACACCGGGGAACGGGCAGCGACGCTCTCCAAACATCTCTGAGCCGTGAGAGGAGGCAAGCAGACCAGTACTGCGCCAGAAGCCCAAACATTCACGCTCTTTTCATTGCCATTTGTATTTGGTTTAAATCATCTGAAATTCCATTTCTCTCTTTAATTCGTGCTTACGCATTCAAAGCGCAAGGAAAGTGATTATGAGTCGTGTTTGCGTAAACACATAACGTCGTTTACTGATGTTGTTAAATGCCATTTTTATTTCCCAGGGTGCATGCCCTGTGTGGTGCTACATCAACTACGACACCTCGTTTATTGTACCGTTGCGCAAGGAGCCCTTGATCCAAACAAACAGGACGTAAATGACGAAGCTATCAGATTCATTTAAGGCAAAGACCTAAACCGAACGCTTCATTAAGAAACCATCGATAACCCCGATCCCAGCGCCGACAAACGTAAACGGTGTCCGGGCGCCGTTAACGCCCTGTCTTCCTCCACGTTACCAGGCGGCGGCGGCGGCGGCGGCGAGTGCAGGCGTCCGGGCGGAGGCCGGGCGGGCCGGGCGGACGACCCCGCTGACCTTGCCGGCCGCCGGCTGGGGTCAGGGGGTCAGGGGCGGGCGCGGCGCCGCCTGACGGCTGGCCGAGCGGCGCCGCCGCGCCGCCGGCCGGCCGGAAATTGGCAGAGGCGGCCGCCGGGTGCCTGGCGCTGGCGCTCCCGCCGGCCCGGCCGCCGCCGCGCTGCCCTCCGCGGAGGTGACTGTTCAGGGCGCCTCTGTCCTTCACAGGAGACTCACGGTGGCCTCGTCCTCCACAGCGGGACCACGACGCAGCCTCTAACCGCCTTAACGATCCCGCCTAAGTGGAGCCTCCAAAATAAGCTGCTTCCACTGAGGGCGCATAATGGTCTCTGCCGCTCACGCGCCCTGAAAGTTCCAAATCCCTCTCAGGCTGCCCGAAGAGAAGCCCTTGTTATGCATGCGCCGTATTCCCGTCCGTGTCATGCGATCCGCGGCCGGCGTCGACGGCGCGGCGGCCCGCGTCGACACGGCGTCCGCCGACGGCAGCCGGCGATCGAGGTCGGCCGTCGCCGGCGACGCGACGGCGGCGCGATCGGCCCACGTGCCGTCAATTACCACGGACCTCTCGGCGCACTAATTAGCCACATTTCTCAGCAGTCGGCCGCGAGCGAGCGGCCACGGAAAGCGTGACGCGGCCGGGAGCGCGCTCTGCTCCGGTCCACTTCGGCGTCGCCGCATGACCTGTCATCTGTAAAATCACCCCGCTTTTAGTGATGTGGCCGTCTCATCCTCCTCGCCCGTCACCCTCGGAGCTTCGATTGGATTGATGCGCCAGCCGAGCAGAGAGCCACGTGTTGACAAAACGCCTGGCCGGCTGCCAGGCTCCCATCGCCCTAAGAAATGAAGTGCCTGTTCAAGAACCGAATGGGAGTATCATAAACGAAATATCCATGCATAATGACGGCGTAATTATGGGCAATTAAGATGGGTCCATTCAGGCCGGAGCAGGTACATGGCAATGTGCAGAGTGGAAATCAATTGCTGTTGAATAGCCGCGCCAATAGATCTGCAACGTTTGCAAGACTATTACTACACGATCTGTCGACCCATTTGTGTGTACCCGCCTGTGCGCTGAGTTGGATGGAATGCCCGCACAAAGAATATTGTCATATATATCACATATATAAATAATATATGTGGAAAGAAACTGAAGAGTAAGCTTACTCCAAATGTCATTCGTTTTTAAAAGCAGTTTGCGCAGCATGCCATTTCATGGGACATGCTAGTATTCGCAGCTCATGTCAGAACAATTATACATCGTTTCATTGTGCTGCACGTAAGCGTTGCATAAAACCCGCAACAAAGAAGATCGATAACAATCCACTTGTACGACACAGAAAGTGTGCAAGCATTGCGCCATTATCAAACTCTCATTGTATAGAATGTTTAACGTTATTAGTCATAGTGCTGGATGGATTTATCCAGCCCAGCGGCCGAAGTTTTTCTGAGCAATGCTGGCAGTTTCCCCACTCCCCATTGATGGAGACATCATGGATAGCTCCGGGAAGCGAACAACTGAGGGTTAAGTAGGAGTTCCTACTTAACCTTTCTTTAACCCGGCACCGCCTAGGGGCGTGTCAAATGGGGCGCCCCCTCGGTTTTTCGTGAATAGCTGCTGAACCGTTGGAGCCAGCCCAACGAAACTTTCAGCACCTATCAATCAATTTTACATATTTTGACATCAAAACCATTTCCATGCTAGGTGAGGTCATGGAGGTATGACGTCATAAATGAACTCTTGCATGCATATTTTCGCCTATTTGGACGGCGACGCAAACATTCTTTGTTTATTTCATAAGAAGAGCGAACATAATGCACAGATTATTTCGCTTTACATAAGATACGTTTCCCAAAATGATATACAACCGTCACACGTCAGCATTAGAGGTCATGCTGGATCACATGCATGATGACAATTGAATTGGTTTGCATTGTAAGTGATAGAAGTGGTTGCCGCTGACCTTTCCTATCGTTCTAGCCAGAAAAGCAAATCTTATGTACGCCTCTTAGCAAGGTTGGCCTAATGCAATGTGAGGTCATATCAGGTCACGTCGTAGGTTGATGTCAAAACGAAATGAAACACAGCATTGTCTGTGGAAAATCGTTCAGAAACGGCAGAGAGCAATTATTGTTCCTCGTCAGGAAATGAAAGACATCTATTCGTCCTGACCTGGCTTGACCTCGACCCGAGAAGGAGCAGACAGAGAAGATTTAATTATCACGGGATGTCATTTCACTTCTGTACTTGACGCAGTTAAGAATCCCAGCGAGCAATGTTTGCTATTTGTCAGGAAGAGTAATGCAATCTTAGCTGACCTGACCTAGACTGACCTTGACTGGATGAAAAACAGGCAATGCAAAACCGATCATCAGAATGTTTCATTTCCGTCCTTTTTGTCACGTGGACCAAAACGGCTGCGAATAAGTATTGATGTTTGGGATGTAAAGTAAGACCAATATTTCACCTGACCTCGGCTAACCTTGACCCGACGTTTGTTTTTACATTTTGGCATGCTTCTGATGCAGAAGATCGTGACCTTTGGTTTGATACCCAGTTGAAGGCTCTAAGACCAACATTGCCGATGATATGATGTACAAGCCAATGTCTGTTTTACCGACGTCGCTTTATGCGTTTTGCGTGACCTGTGACGCCACCAGTCACGTGACCAGGGATAACATAATATTTTCTGAATCTCAAGGCGTAGGGCTTTCGAAAGGTGGTAGAACGGTCCGGAACCGACAGTTAGATCCTGAGATATCAAGGGTTGTTGTTTTTGACACCTCCAGGTGGTCGCGGCTATGAAAACACACCAGGGCGGTACCGGTTTAAAGCAAAGCATTGCAGCACCACCGATGCCGACTAAGCGAAGCATATTTGGTCGTCTGAGAAATCATATCTTCGCCTTCTCCCGTTTCTTTTTTCTCTATCTTCCTCTCTCTCACTCCCCCTTCTCTTTCCTTCTGCTCTTTCTCTCTCTGTCTTCGTCTTTTTTTGTCCTACACTGCTCTGTATACGTTGGACAAGTTGCGTCCCTTCACCAACATACAGAGACAGTGGCTCAACGAGTGTTGCGATGCGTGACAATGTGCGATCCATTTTTTTTTGTGTGTGTGTGCTTTAGCGCCGTTGACAGCCTGCGAGGCGAAGAAGACGACTTTGTGCGCCCGGCCTGGCTGTTACCTTGTCGCGCCGCTCGAGACAAACAGCCAGCTGGACTGATGGCCGTCACAACGTACCCACGATGGCTAACAAACACGCGGACACACTCCATGACAACAGCCAGCCGCGTCACGCCGCTGCAGGCAGCGCCAAGAAGCCCTCTGCGGCGCGTGAGCCGGCGGCGGCGGCGGCGCGGCGTACGGGTCTCGGCCGCCCCGGCCCGGCCTGACCCCCCTGCCGCCAGGGGGCACGACACGACTGCCTGGGCGCGGCCGGCGGTCGCGCGTCGTTACCGCTGGGCCCGGCCGCGCACGGCGGCGGCCCCGGCTCGAGTTACGCCCGCCGCCCGGCCGTGTTTCGCGGCCAACTTGAGCCGTATTTTCTTGTTTCCATTCAGGCCTTGAATAACGCCGACTGCTGAAGGCTACGAACGCTCGAAATGGATGCCAGCTATCGGACAACTGGGCCGACGCTTGATTTGTCGAGGCCGCCCCTGCAAAACAATAACAAGCACATTTCTTAGCCGTGACAGTAGCCCTACACATGTCGAAGTAATGCGTCAGTTTTCCCGAGCTCTGCACGCCACATTAGACTGCCCGAGTTGTACTGGGTCTCAGATAACAAGACAGCGCGAGTACCAAACAGTGTTCCGCCCATCTGAAAATCCAAACGAAAACATTGCAAAGCTATGATGTATCGACGCCGGCTGAACCTGACTTCGGAGAAATATTCTTCCGCATTCTCCAAACATAAAACATCTGTCTTTCTAAGCCTCAGAGGCTTAACGGTCTGCCACTACAGCAACTGTGCTTTAACTACGCTGAGTGACCTTGATTATATCAGAAGGCAATCAGGGAGCAAACCTACCGTCAAACCCAACCCGGCAGCTCACGGACGGCTCGCCAGTCGTGCTCTATCTGTACGGAGTGACCTTGGCCAGGGCAGAAGCCATCAGAGAACAGCAACCGCCGGCAACCCTGCACGGCCGTCGAACACGCAAACAAAAGCGCCGTGCGAGTGGAAAACGCCGAGACAAAAACGCGACGGACGAGCGGAATAATGCAAGGAAACCCCGTGTCGTAACGCCGTTCCCGCAGACGGCGCGTCCTCCGCGACCGGCCCGGGTCGGCCGGCCGGCGAGCCCTGCGACGGCTGTCGGCGGCGCGGCCCGGCCGGCCGCCACAGCAGCTCGGCTGGCCGGCGCCGTATGAATACGGACCAGTTCATTAGACCAGCCGGGCGCGTCGCATCGCCGCCGGTTTGTGACAGCCGGGCGGCGGATTGGCGAGCACGGCCGGCGGTGGCGTGCGCCGGCGTCCGGGCGGGCGGCCGCCGCGGCCCCCGCACGGCGGCGGGGCGTGCACGAGAGGCGTGCTGCGGTCGGCAGGACGGTGATGAACGGCCTGCTCATGACTGGCGGGACGCGGCCGCGCCGGAGCCGCGTCTGCCGCGGCTGCCGCGGCGGTGAGCGGCGTCAGCCGGCGACGAACAGACTACCGGTGCCGAGACCACGTAAAGTCGACTGCTGGAGCTGTGTCCAGGGACAGACGACTGTTGGAGCTGAATACAGGAACAAACAGCTCCTAAAGCTGTCGACTGCTGGAGCTGTGTTCAGAGACAGACAGCAGCCAGAGCTGTGTCCAGGGACTGACGACTGTTGGAGCTGTGTCCAGGCTCCTAAAGCTGTCGACTGCTGGAGCTGTGTCTAGGGACAGACGACTGTTGGAGCTGAATACAGGAACAAACAGCTCCTAAAGCTGTCGACTGCTGGAGCTGTGTTCAGGGACAGACAGCAGCCAGAACTGTGTCCAGGAACAGACGGCTACTGGAGCTGTGTCCAGGGACAGACGACTGCTGGAGCTGTGTCCAGGGACAGACGACTGCTGGAGCTGTGTCCAGGGACAGACTGCTGCTGGAGCTGTGTCAAGGGAGCGACGTCATTTATTTCCAGCACATACGAGGCAATTTGTTATAGGTGGCCCAGCCATATTACGTCTTCTAGGTGATGACAAATGTCCTATGGCAAATAACATGGTGAGAAGTGGGAAGCGTTAATTGGCTATTTGGTAAGCACTTGGCCGGTTATAGGGGGAAAGAGATGAAGACCAAGCAAAGCTGGAGGTCCTGAGAGAGGGTACCCCTCCCCCCACACACTCGCTTTTTAGAACTTTTAGCATGAGGCCTGTGACATTGACAGGAAAGAAATAGTCTGATATCATAGTGAGATCCCCTCCTCTCAATCATTTTTTGGAATCCCCGGCCATGACACCAAGAGACGGTAGCAGAGAGATTGATGGAACAGGAAATATTTGGGTTAAAGAGGAAGTACATGGGGACGCATAAAAACACAAACAAGGACATGAAATCGAGAGGCATGATCAGAACAGAACAGAGACGAATGTACGAGGAAGTCAAAGGTAAAACTCCAGTGCGTCAGCGAACACAGAGGGACCAAACAAAAATGTAGCGGTAAAAGGTCCACCCACTGACATGTGACTTGAGGCATCGGGAAATGTTTGTCTCCGACCATTCCAAGCTGTAAGCTCCAAGGCCGCCAGTTTCCCCTCTGCATGAGCGATCACCGCTCAGGACACCTCGCCTGGGACCGATCTCGACATCTGCCGCTGACCGGGCGCCGTCCGCGCGGCCTTGCACCGCTCCGATAAGCCCGGCCGACGCGTCCGGCTGCATCCTGCAACTGTCCGGCCGTCCGCCGCCGGCCGCCGGCCGCGGCTCAGCGGGCCCGAAGCACCTGCAGCCGGCCGGCGGGGTCGTCGCGCCCGCCGCTGCAGGCGGCCGGCAGTAAAAGTGACGGCCGCGGCCCGGCCGGCGCCGCACAACCGTCCCCAGAGTGGCCCGGCGCGGCCGGCAGGCTCCGCGGCGCCCTGCGGGAGGGCCAGCCGCTGCCGCCGCCGCTGCCGACAAGGCTTTGGTTACTCGCCCTAGACGCGTTCATCGACCTTACTCTGAGCTATGCGTGGCTGCTGCGACCGGAGCTATAAAGGGTGCGTCGTGTGCCTTTTGAAGCGGCGGCGCAAACTGCCTCCTTAATCGTACACTGCCAGTGAACAAGCATATATGACACCCATGCTGCATCTGATTCCTGACATGCCAGTACACACCGACTGTCTCTGTCAGTATCCAGGCATATCTGATACAGAATGGAGATCCAAACCGAGGATGAGATCCATCTTGTTTTTGATGCTGCACATCCAGATTTCTTCTGATGTCCTGTGCCTGCATAATCAAAGGTGGCAATTGACATATTGCATAAGGAAACTTTCACCTGTTTGCAAGTCAGGCATGTCCTACACAACGTTTCTCCAGGGAGCTGCGACGGATTTTGAAATAAATACTGATTTTGCCCCCACTCAAGGGGACGAGTTGGCGCTTGGTGCAGGAGATAAGGTATGTGATGTCCATGATACTGCCTGTTAGCTTTTCGTGCAGTTCAGGCTTGTCTACAGTTTATGCCATAACAGCCCATTTTTATGAGCCAATCTCCGGGTTACATCATCACTATCGTGAAGGACTCAGAGTGGGCATTACAAGGCAGGAAATCTTCAAAACATTCTGCTCAAATCGCACATGAAACATACGAGGCATGTTTCACAAAATCTTTCCAACTGCATCTCTCATATTTGTTTGTTACAGGGGAAAATCCCCATTTATTCACCCCAAATGCCATATGATTCTAAAAATCGGCAGTGGGCTAAGAAATGCCCAGTAAATATCAAGGAATGAAAATCAAGCAATGCCCTGCACCACAATATGCAAGGATTTTGTCCATCCTGGTCGCACATATTGTGATTCATAATGAGGCCCATCGACCAAAATGCCAAGCAAACCCATCTTGTAAAATTTCGAAAGAACATGATCGCCGAAACAAAAGTCACCCATAATCACTTTCTAAACTTACGTCCTTCGAGTACGAAACACAACAACGATCCTGTCGTCTCTACCCCAAAAAGACGCAATACCTCTAATCCAGGGCGACATTCAGTTTTGCCACTTAGTCTCGCCCGCACGCACAAACGAATCCCGCCTTCGGCCTCACCGCTGACCGCTCGCTCTGACCGTGACCGTTCTCAGTGACGGGCGCGGTCACCGTGTGCAGCAGGTTTCCGTGACCGAGCAGCATCCGGCGGGCACAGCGCTCCCACGTGATCGTCCCGTGTCCGAGGCCCATCATTGTCCGGCGGACACAGCACTGACCGATGACCAGTCGATGTCCGTGACCGGGCAGTGTCCGCCGGACGCAGAAGTAACCAATGACCAGTCGATGCCCGTGACCGGACAGTTTCCAGCGGACACAGCACTGACCCCAGACCGCTCGGTGGCCGTGATCGTTGCCCGCTCGGTATCCGTGACCGGTGACCGCCCGGTGTCCGTGACCGAACCGAGCGGCGGCCGGCGGCCACCGAATCGGTCCGACAAATGGCCGAAAAAGGACCGCTCGGCCGGCCGCAGCAAAAACGCACCACCGCCGGGCGGCCGCGATGAATTCGGTGACTGGCAGTTTCCAACAATTACCGTAATGGTGGCCGGCGTTCATTAGGCGGCCGGACGGCGGCGGCGGCGGCGGCGGCGGGTTTGCAGCAGCGCCCAGGGCGCGCGCCGCCGGCCGGCCGGCCGCGGTGACGCCGGCCGGGTGCGGCCCGGCGTCACGCTCTGCGTCGCGGGCGCCATCAGTCGCGCCTGGCGTCACGGGACACGGCGCCGTGCGTGTTTCCGCCACCGACTCCGCGGCGGCGGACGTTGTCGTTAGTGTCTGCGCGGCCGTCGGCCGCGGCGGGCGTCGGCGCCGGCCAGGATCCGGTCGTCGTCCGAGTGGATTCGTGTCCTATCGCCTAAAAAATGATAGGCGATGCGATTAAGGGCACCCTGCGTCACATCCTGCTGTGGAAAATAAAGCCAGGTGATAAGCTGCTAATTAGAGACAATGTCGGAAACGGTCTCGGGTGAAGATATCTTCGCATACGTCGTCCCATATCAAACCCCTAATCTCTCGTCAAGGACGCAAACTACACTGCTTATCTTTCCCTCACACTTAATTCTGTTTTTCGCCTTCAGTGTTTTGCCACCTCCGCAATATCTTCCGTTACATCATGTTCTATTTCCTTCCTCTTTATGAACTTCCTTCTTCTCTTCGCTCTTTCGCTTCTTCTCTCCCCCTCTTTCTCTCTCTCTCTCCCTCCAGCTCTCGTCCCCTCTCTTCCTCTCACACACGCACACGCAACTTCACACGCTCGGACGCTCGTAAACACAAACAGGCCTGCACGCCGCTGCACGGCGTAATGCAGAGTCACCCGGAGGATCTCTGCGTCATTCTCGGTCGTTTCCTTTCGGCGCGCAGCACTCTTGGTGAGTCATCGGCTTCCTGCGCTGGCCCTCCGGCCCTCCGCCCGCACAATCGACGGCCACGGTCAGAAAAAGAGGACGCCGAGCGTGCTGTTCCGCACGCGGGCAGCGGGAGAGTGACCGGGAAGGCTGATCATGAAAAACCGACGGAGCTTGGACACCCTCTCTGCGATCTGGCCGCTGTAGTCGTGCTTGCTAGCGGCGATATGACGATAATGAATATAACGGAAACTTCGTACCTCCACCGAAGTAAAAATGTTTTAACAGGATTATCCTCTACAGCCATGTGCATTGAAGTAAGGTGTGCTGCAGCACCAGTTCGGCAACATTTTATCGACAAGTACGAAGTATGGCAGTCCACATTTAGCGCAGCAGCGCGCCACGCGGCTGTCAAGGAGGCATGGCAAAGACTGAGCCGTGCAGCAAGCCAGCACTCAACACCCGTTCCTCTGCTCTCAATGGCAGTATGTCTCTTAGACTGGTATTTCAATGAACAAAACCAATATCTGGCTCAGTAACAGACATAACCGTTCAATGATTCCACGACGGGTTTTCCGCACATTGCGTCACACATTTTGGCCCATGTTTTTATTCCCGTAACTTTTTGGCGTTGTATCTGATTTCTGAACCACAGGCGTAAGGCTGGTTTCGAACCTCCGTTCTGCGCCGTTACGTAATTTATGGACAACATCCTAAAGCTGTGACAGTTCTTTGAAAACCTATTCAACTGTAATTGCTACCATAGCAGCCTTTGGCGGTACACGATAAAATGCTCTCTTAACTGGTGTTCAACACGCCAGTAAATGTTTCTCATGCAGACGGCTGGCTATCAGCCTCATGTTATTCAACGAAATGCCACCCATGCCATTTATAGACTGGTACAAATGTAGCAGATGCAGACAGACCTCATCACTCGATTCTGGTTAAAGCTAGTGTTTCTCGCTGCGGTGGTGTGAGTTACCTTCGACCCTTCGACCATTTCAGGTCATTTCGGAGCTGTGCGTCTTACGATATCGGCCTAAATTGCGCGTTGTTGGTGCGATGCAGCTTTATAACAGGGACTTCGGATCGGGGGTTATGAAAATAAAACGGAAAACGACGATTCTTTGCAAGCGCAGTAACTAACTAATGCGAAGCTAAAAACATTAAAAACATCAAACGAGGCCAAAATAACTGACGGGTTCTCTTCAGCGTTCCAACGGAATTCCGCATTGGGTTTCTTGCTCGTGGTCCATTGGATTACGCCAAACATTTTCAACCAAAGCACTTTTCAGCGATACTTAGCTGTTCAAATCGGCTTCATCTTAACGACCAACCGCGACGCTCCCTCGATCGGGCTACCAGGTGAAATGACCTCGGCCGCCCCGCCATCTCTCGGTGGCCTGCCGAACAAGCGCTTTGCCGCGAGACCTGCAGGGCTCCCCGGCCGGAGTTCGGCCACGTGGCGGCGATCGTGGCGCTGGAGCGACAGCGACGCAGTGACGGTGTGCATTCCGGGTGCGTTTTTGCTGCCCTGTTTGCGTCGGCGTCGTGATGCGGCCGGCCGGCCGGTGATGGTCGGCTCTCTCGCCGGCCCTCCTCCTGAGGGGCCTCGACCGGGTGCCGCTGAAGTCTCCTGCCTCCCGCCGTGGACGGCAGCCAACGTGCGTGCATCGTCGGGTGCCTCCGTCCACTGCGTCTCGACTGCTTCGGACGACGTGAAGATACTGCCGAACGCGAAGCTGTAGGCGTTAGGGTAGGGGAGGCCAGGAAAACCGTGGCTGTCCCATTTTCCCGAACTGTTTACATGTATGCGATTGGTTTGCAAGAGAAAATATTTCCTTATAATTGACCTTGTGTCGCCCCTACCTTTTACGTCGGCTTAGACGCGTAAACTGACATCACATGACTCATATCAAAGACCAAGGGGGTGACGCCTCCTCGTCGAACCATTAGAAGCAACCTTCACCATCAGCATGCACATTAAATGCCAAATATCAGATGCCAAACTGGCCACTTCGCCGTACGTGAAGCACCTAAACTAATGCTTTCCCATCCGGAAATGGAAACGTTTCGTCTCCAGTTCTCTTTCTCGTAGACGACGCAGTGCCCACTGACTGAAGACTATGCCATACAGGAAGACAGGGAATACTTTGAGACATCAGAATGGGTTTTGAAACTCAGGAAACACCCACGATTCCAGTCCCATCACTGGGTGTCATTTTCGGTTGAGTCTAGCATATCGCGAAATGAGATGCGAGACCATGTCTGTAGTGTTTTGATAGGCAAAACAAGCACTGATCAGTCTTTTTGCGATGCTAAATTTCCAGCTGATAAGTGAGAGGGATCTCCAGAAATGGGCGAGGTAGTCAGCGTGCCACTTGAGATGAAAGAGGGGATCTGCGTTCTTGAACGTGCAAGCAATGACTGATCATTCTTGAGCATAGCTTAAAGCGGACATATCATTGTAAATAACTACTACGAAAAACAACATACGGACCTTTTTGACACGTCTCACAAGATTGGAAACATGATACTAGGCCACTTATTTATTTAACGATACACAATTATATCGGACCGTTCCCAAAAAAGCAGGAAAACCTCGACGGTACAACCCTTCCGTGAATTAACCTTGAACGCCCATCGGGATTAGCAACAGCGTGTGGCGTTCCAAGCAGTCCCAGCTGTAAATAGTGAGTTTCGTGATACCCTTTTTATCGGTGCATGAGGCTTCATCACTCGGCGTGCTGCAATGCCTCTGCAGCTGGGAGTCATTACTGGTGCCGCTGCACGTCAACCGCCCGGCTCCCATTTCCCCCGTCCCGGCTAGGGACCGGGAATCCAAAGCGCGGAAGGAGGCCAACGCCACAATAGCTTTATCCTTGTCTGCACCGGGTCCATGGACCCTTCAGCGGGGCCAATGCCCTTTCCGAGAGGTCGGGCCGCGGGCCGACGGCGCCCGGCTCATTTTTATCGCCCTTTAACGATGGCCCGGCCTTTTGCAGACCCGGGGGAAATATCCAGCTTAGTCATGGACTCGTAAAAACCGTCGACACAAGTGGTGAACCGCGACACTCATGCGATGCTCAGACTTGGCCGGTTTTCGCCCAGACGCCGTAAAGCGGCCGGACGACGGAATCCGCCGCCGCGCCGCCGCGGCTTCCACACGGCGTTTGGACTAAAAACATGCGACCTCCTCGAGTGGCGGCCACTCGACGGGGCGTCCTGGAGAGCAGCTGGCGCCGCCGTCCGGGCCCCTCCCCGCCCCGGCCTCGGCGGGTACGTCCTGCCGCCCGACACACAAAGCCCCCCTCGCCCCAGTCTGAGGCGTTCGGTCCAGTGCTCAGCGAGCGGCCGCGTTGGACGATCGATCACGTGTCCGCCGGATTCTTTCGGGCCGGAAGACGAATTCCGTGGTGGTCAGGAGGACGGGGCAGAGCCGGGGAGGCGCCGGCGCTCTCCGTGACCTCCCCGTGACCTCGCTCGCCCCGCGCCCGCGTGACGGCCGTGATGTGACAGCCGTTGCGCAAGGACGTGATCTGTTAGTCGGGACTGGGGCACAAGGATTTTCGTGTTGCGGCGCGCAAGCGCGACAAGCTCCTCGTCTACCAAAAACTTGCACCGAGAACCCACGGATGCAGACCAACCCTGGAAATGCATTAACGAGCAACTTTCCTTTATTTTTATGTTATGTGTTTGGCGTAAAATTTTACTTTATCTTAAACTTTATTTCATTACCTAATACACTTTACAAATTTCTTCCTATTCTTCATCATGAATTAAACAACAGACACGCTTTTGTGAAAGAAAAAGAACGTGACATTTATGCCGTCCAAAGCATTCTCCACATCTGTCCATCTAAAGCTGCATTTGACTTCACATATTCGCGTTCCCCGTACCGTATACTGTGCCCATCTACGTATTGTCATGCGAACTGGTCATAAAGTTCACATTACCCAATATAAAACTGTGGAGTCCAGTATTGTTCTTTATTTCATCAAGTTCCCACCACACAAAAACCCCAGCTTACAATGCTTTGAAAACGTCATGCTTCGCATGTCTATTGAAACAAGGCGTTACCACGAGGCAAACTAAATGTTCCCTTGTACTGGCGGTCATTGCGGATGACATGCATTAATTCTGACTTTTATGTCGAACTCCAGCACCAGTAGAACGGCGATACATATATCACATGTATGGCAATACAAGTACCCAGGTGCTGTGTGGCTTCCCTTGAAAAACAGCTGTGACGTTGCTCTTTTCTTGAGCATTTTCACACACTGCACCGCTCTTGAGGTCGGCTAAAATAACCGTACCAAGCATCAGATACCAGCCTTTTTGATCCGGAGTATTCGAGGACCACATGAAATGGAGTGTCGCTGTGGTGTCAAAGACTGGGGAAAGCTGAGACACGTTACAGCAAGTTTCATATTTTGGCGTTAAAGAAGCATCCGACAGTATCTCGTTAAAGAAGCACCCGACAGTATCTGAGGAGCAGACACACAATATAACATATACATAATGCTTTATTTGAAAAAGGCATGGTATGCACGTCATCATTAAACACCTCAAAGCGGTTGGCCCCATCCTGAGATGCCCGGCCGGATCCGCCCCTGACCCTGCAAACATCGTCCGGAGGAAGCGACACCGCAAACCGCAGTCCCCGCGACCCGTGAAGGGCGCGGAACGGCGGCCGGCGCGGCGCACGGAGGCGATACCGGAGCGGCCGGCCGTCAGCTGTCCGCCGTGACGTCACGGGCCCGCCGCCAGCCCGCACCAAGGTTAACCCGCGCGCGGAGCGTTTACCCGCCGACAGCGGGGCCGGCGCGGCCGGCTCAGACGCGGTACAGCGACGATGCGCCAGGCGAGGGGGGAGGCGGGCTGACGCGAAGCTCGGTTTTTGGGAGCGAAGTGGGGCACGGGTGAAAAGGGAGAAATAAAGAGGGATTCCTGAACCCGAAATTCGTCCTGAAAGAAACAGATCCTCCACCGTTTCGTTTAAAAAACAGAAAAACCTGGGAGGGCCCAAAGGCGACCGACTCGGAGGTCACTGACGGAGCACCGTTGCCGACCCGACACCGGCAGAATCGGCGTTCCGAAGCTGGCCAGTCTCAGCCCAAACCGGCCGAGTCGTGCGAAGTCCGATCTCCCAGCGTTTCCGCGCTCGACCGACCCCCCCCCCCGTGCTCCCGCGCCCGACCGATCTCCCCGTGTTCCGGCGCCCCGGCCGCCCTCCGCCGCCGCCGCGCCGCGCCGCGCTGGGCCGAGTCGAACCCCTCGGCGCGCCGCCGACGGCCGGCCGCTCGGCTCTTCATAAATCTCGGTGGCCGACTCGGTCCGCGCGGAATGCCGCCACCCTCCAGCTTTATGGCCGCGATCGGAGCTGGCCGTCGCGCCGGTGCGGGTCAGGACACGGGCGCAGGACGGGCGATGGGCGGCGTGCGGGTCTTGACCCCGCCGCGATGGCCGCGCCGACCGCCTTTTTGCCGCGGTAATTCACCATTCAAGGCTGGACCGGGCGGCGAAAAAGCGGGCACTTGCGGCCGCGCTCCGGCCGGCGGCTCTGACGCCGCCCGGAGAAGGCGGCCGGCAGCCGGGCTGCGCTGGGTGAAGTGGGCTGCCGCCAGGCTGGGCTGGGCTGTCGCAGGGCTGAGTGGAGCTGAACTGTGCTGCCGTCAGGCTGAGCTGGGCGGGAGTGGACCGCCGCCAGGCTGAGCTGGGCTGCCTTCGGGCTGAACTGGGCTGCCAGGCTGAGCTGGGGTGGACCGGGCTGCCGCCAGGCGGAGCTGCGCCAGCGGCGGTCCATAACGACACCATGGGCTGGCTAGGACGGGCCAAATTGTTTCGCCACAGTGCTTTTCGTATCTCACGCAAACGTGATCAGACGCGTGGCGGCCTATTCTTCTTTGCCCTCCCGGGCCCGAATGTGGTCTGCCAAGGCAACGTTTTACAGCACTGGAATATAAAAGAACCCGGCGCATTTTCGCTGTTGAACCGGCGTACGGCATGTGCGTTTTCGGATGGCCTCTCTCGGACCTTCATACGCAGGGGCAAGCGTTACATGGCGCGCAGCGCCGCCTAAAACATGCAGATTGCGTATTGTGGCTGGCCCACGCGGCTACGCGCGGCCTCGGCTTTTCCTGGCGGTGTATATTTATGAAAGACGCTCGCTCCGAGGAGCAGGACCGCTTTCTTTTCACATGTATATTACCGCGCCGGGCCATTAAGGATCACGCTTTGTTGCCACATTGCTTTCGCCGTCGGCTGATGGCACCACACAGCGCCGACGGACGCGGACAAATTCCGCCTCGAATTCCACCTCGCCGCCAGGTCGGCGCGGGCGCGGCGCTCGGGTGACCCGGTCACCGTGACCGCGCCCGCCTGACCTCGCGCGGCCGCGGTGACGTCAGCGCCGTCGGCCGGCCGCGCGCGGACGTCCCCGCGACCCCGCGCGGCCGAGCGCGCCCGGCTGACCAGCCTGGGAAACTCGAGCACCGGCCTATTCGTTTATTTATTTGGCGGCGCGCCGCGCGGGATGCGAGACCGGCCGGCGCGGCGGCGCGGCGGCGGATCAGGCGGCGATTTACGACCGCGTCGTGTGGTAATGAGTCACCGAGAAGTGCGCTCCTCGTCGAGAGGCGGCGGCGGCCGGCGCCGCCAGGTAAACACCCACTCGAGCTGCGGCGCGGCGTCGGTCCGGCTTCTCTCCGCCGCAGCTACCGCGACAGAGGAGCCTCCGTCCCCGGGGAACGCCGGCGGAGAGCCGCCGCCGAGCAGCGTAATGCGTTTTCTCCGTCGTGAACACGCGCTGGAGCCGGCTCAGCGAGCCGCTCCCAGGAAGCTCATGGCGGCGGCGCCTGCCGTCGGCGGCGGTCCGCCCGAAGACCTGGCAAAGCCCTGAAATCGGAGCCGGAGCGCGGCGGTCCGCGGGCTTTGCGCGCGTCTCCGCGCCGCCGAGGACCACCTCGCGGCGCGGAGGGCGCAGCGGCCGGCGCGCCCCGCCCCGAAATTGGGGTCAGCGCGCACAAAGGCGAGGGGAGGGGGCAGACGGTGCCGTGAGAACAGGTCCGGAGATGGGACGACCATCGCCCCACCCGGCCGCGCTCATTAGGGACCCGGCGGGACCCGGAGGTCCGCGAGGTCTCGCGAGGTCTCGCGGGACCCAGCGGGACCTCACGGGACCCGCGGAAGACGCAGCGCATCTCCAGAGACACCCACCCTGGCCGGAGACGGGGAGGGGGTCGACCTCGGGACCTCGGGAGGTGGCCGCAGTGGGACTCAACTGCTGCTCCCAGACCGCCACTCTCCGTAAATCGCCCTTCGGAACAGGGATCGGCGCAACACATATTGTCCGACTCCGACAAAACGTGTTCGCCGGCGCATCGCATCGCGCGGGTGCGGCCCTCCCGCCCAGATGAACGGACGGCCAACTCATTAGTGGAATGCGGCCCGAAACCGGCGGTCTGGCGCCCAAACAAGACGCCCATGGAGCTGCGGCCTGCCGCCGCCGCAGGATGGCGGTCTGGGCTTCGGCGGCGGCGCGGCTCGGTCGTTAGCGGTGGCCGACAACCAAACAGGGCAGGGCTATCGCCGGACCGTGACCGTGGTGACGTCGGCCGCCGCTTTCGGCGGATGTGCGGCTGCTCCGCGACGTGAGATCGGCCCGGATAGCGACAAAATGCGCCAGAAAGTAATTTACAGTAATGTCCAGGTTGGCTTGAGCTCACCCAAGCGACGGCCGGGCGCACTGAAGCGTGTCTTTCCGAGACACCGCATTCCTCCGGAGCCTGGCAGGCCATCGACGGGGTCCGAGGGGCGGTCACAAAAGGCTGCCGGAAGCCGGAAGCCCGGGGTCCAACCCGGCCTCCCGGCCGATCGGCAGCGATTGGGACGGCCGGGGCGGCGGCCACGGCGGCGAAATCGACGCGCGTGGCTCCCGCGCGGGCGCGCCTGGCGGCGCAAACGCTGCCTGCCGTCTCGCCCTTGCGTTCAACCAGGGCGTAGATGACGGCGCCATGGAGGGACGATCGGCGCTGCCACGCGGCCGCCGGCGGAAGGCAAGGCGGGTGAAGGGAGACCGCCACCGCCGCGCCGTGTCTGACCGTCCCTCGAGGGTAGCTCGTCCGCGGAACGGCAGGGAACGAGCCCTCGTCCGGCGGCGGCTGGGACTGACGGCCGGGACGGGCGGCGGCGGCCGGCCGGCGCAGCTGAGGCGTTTTCGGCGCGGCGCGCGGCCCAGCTGTCACGGCGCCGAGCGGGGCGGACGAGGCGGCCGAGGGGCGCCGAATCGCGCCCGGCCGGCGACCTATTTTCTTTGAGGCTCGAGTGGCGACTGTGACGAGCCGTCGGCCGCGGAAGACGAGACGGATTCAGGCGCACTCGGGAAGATGATCGCGTCGGGCACGGCGTGCGCGATTTCGAAAATGATAATGAGGGCTGACGGGACTGAGGCGGAATGGGACGGCGTCTTTAGAGGAAGCCCCTCGCCCGGGCGAGGTGAAGCCTCTCGTGGACCCATATGTCACATACCAGAGATGTCATCGCCGCCCAAGAATGCGTCAAAATGTCGATGAGCACAACGCCAGGACGCTGCGACCTGCGTGCTTCGCGCTTCTAAGCTCCGACGTTCACGTCACTCTGCAATTTGCATACGCCTTTACGCTTCGCAGCCGCGCTCAGCGGCGCAAAGGGAGCCGACAACCCGTCACAAAGCGGTTCAGAGGTTGCAACGCACCCCTTTAGGTGGTGTAATTGATGGCCGGGGGCGGCGGTGGCAGCTGCCGGATACCGGCGGTCCTTGTTCGCACGTCCGCCGCGGCCGCCAGCCCACCTGGATACGGCCAGTGGCGCGTCCAGGCCCCTCTCCCGGGACATCCGAGTTATCTACGAAAATACGAGTTTTCTCTAGGAAACAGCAGCAGCGCGGTTTCGGTTCACGTGCGGCTGAGGCGCGTTTTCATGCGATGTTTATAAGGAATATGCGTCCCCGTTGGTTGTGCCATGTCGCGCCACCGAGTGCGCCCCTGCACCAGTTCAAGCTGGAGTCTTGGACTCCAGGCCTGTGACTACACCGTCTACAGATTCGAATCCCATCCTTTCAACACGATAACACAATTTCTGATACCCGCAGAAATTTTTGGGAGCCAGTATCAGAACTTCAGCTGAATTTCCTAACTGACCTGGGCGCCTCCCGGCAAAAACTGGATGCGCCTCTGCTCGCCTTTTGATGCCTGGCCTTTGCGCTGTGGGCCCCGGCAGTTCTGTTACGATGTCCGTTGAAGGCATGTCCGTTGTCCGTCTAATTGCAGCTGGGTGCGGGATGTGGGCCTGTTCACCTGCAGTTTAAAAGATAATTAATTGGGCTCTGAGGCCATTCCCTTCAGCCAAGGACAGAACCCCACTCGACTGGTAAGGCCTGCACAAAAACAAGTCGGGGCCGAAGACATTCTGGCCTGCTCTCCGGGGCTTTGAAGCGACATATCCTGCGAGTCGGAGAGTAACAGCGACCATTTTGATCAGCGGGAGCGCAGAAGGATGACAGCAACCTGGCCGTCGCCGGCTTCGACGGACACGTTCACCACCGTCTCAGAAAGTTGGCACACGCCTGCCGCTCCCATGTCTCCTGCCTCGCCACCGCATTTCGCCTCTTGCTGCGTCAGCTTGTGGACGCAACTCGGCCGCCTGACCTTGGCCGTGAGCCGACCGACGCCGGCCAATCAGCGGCCGCCGCCGCCGCCGGCGCCCGACCACGTGACGCCGGTCGGGTCGCGGCGGCCGGTGCGTGCGGCGCCGGCGGCGCTCGAGGCGCGTCGCGTGCGGCGGCGAAATTTTCGCTGCCCGACCGGGCCGCCCGCTGTCGGCGGAGCGCGGCCTGGCCGGCAGCTGTCGAGTCAGGCGCGGGCAGTCGAGCGTTGGACGTGTTCGTTTCCGTTTTTGCCGGCACGACGCGATAATGCCGCCGCGGTCGGCGCGCCCGCCACGCTCGATGTGCGCGGCCCGCGCGCGAGCGGCCGCGCTGTCATTGTGTCGCGCCGCGCGCTCGGATACCGCGGCGAGTTCCCAGCGGCGGCCCGCCCGCGCCGCCGCGGCCGGGCCGCCGCCGCCGCGGCCGCCGCGCGCCTACAACGTATCATCAGCCGCTGATTTCGGGATAGTCGGCCTGAGAAAGCCGCGGCTCCGTCGCTTCCCGGCGGCGACCTCGGCCGGCGGTTCGGCCCGAATAGCAAACGCAAATACACGGTCGTCTGGGGAACCGGTCGAGCCGGTTCCGCGGCGGCGGACGGGCGCGTTGGTCGCCAGCCTTTAAAAACGGGTCGGCCGCCGCGGACAGCTGACCACCGCTCGGCGGCCGCCAGCATTTTTTTCTGCGGCCGGCTGTTTAAACTGTGACGTCAGCCGCGTCGGCAGGCTCGGCGCCACGAAGACGTGCGTCTGTTTGGCGGAGCAATTCGTTGCGTGTTCGCCCTTTCTGTTGAGTTTCCCAGTGTCCATTCGCCGCGTCCACAACTCGGCTCACGTCTCCGTTGACCCTGAGCACCATAAACATACGTTGAGCATAATGCGTTGCATTATTTCAAACGGATATTATCAGCGGATGGAGTCGTTTGATAGACACTTGTCGCCTGTCCCGCTGCGTTGCAGCGAGAGCTATACTTACACTGACGTTCAGAGCTTATCTGTCAGCAGAAGTTGGGCCTGATTATCATCATGGAACCGCTGAACTTAACGGTCCACTGCGGCTAAGCGCCTAACGGTCTGACGACGGGGTGGGGAGACCTCTAAAACTCGGGAAAGGCGGAAGCGGCGGCTCTGGGCCATCAGCACCTCGGTGAAATCTAACCGAATTTTGTCCACCTTTCAAACTCGATCTCCCGCGGGTATGTGACAAACCGGCAACTTCCTTGCTCGGGTCATTGATTGGTCTCTCCAGGGGAAGGGCAGTTATTCTGCTCTAGCCTGCACCGGTGTTCGTTTGTGAGCTGTTGATGCGTCCGCATCCCCATCACTGTTCTAAGATTTCAGCACGACCCCTATGGCATCGAGGGCCAAAAGCGGGTTTCGGGCCTTCGGGCCCTATCAGCGAGTTTATGAAAACGACAGCTGTACCCGTCTGTGACGTACGTTGAAGTCCACACCCTCAGCGAAAGGCTATCTGTTGGTCGGTGGCCGGAAAAGGGTTTCGGCAGTGCTCCGAGCCCTTTCCGAGCCCATTCCGAGCCCATCCCGAGCCCGAGCCCGGCGGCTCGCGATGCCCATCCTGACGGCGGACCATCGTCGACCAAGGCCTCCTGCGGCCAGTTAATTGCGGCGAAACGCTCGGTGTAATGGTCTAGAAACAGAGCAGAATTATTGCTCTCCGTGAGCTAGTTTGGCGCCGGTTCAAGAAATGGTCGGCGGCCGCAGTCCGCCAACCGGGGCTCGCGGCCAATGTTGCGCAGTGGAGCCCGAATGCGCTGGAAGTCCACGATGGTTCAGCTTCGCTGTGCCCAATTTCGAGGCACCACGGCGGCCGCCGCCACGCCGAGCGTTCACCTGATGCCCGGGGTGCGCCGTTTTCCTTGGCGACAGAGGCGGTTCCGCCCGACAGGCCGCGGTGTCCGTGAAAGCCACCCGTGACGTCTGTTTCGTGTGGCCGGCCGGCAATTAGCCGAGGCGACGTCGTCATTCGAGTCCTGGCCGCGCTGGCTGGCGGACGGATGGCGCTGCCCTAATCGGCCCCGGGTCCGCCCTCCAATGGCCTTCCGGTCTTCCTTTATGCCGCGCGACACTCAGGCGGAACATTAAGCCGGGCGCAGGTCAACAGCGTCGTGTGACCTGCAGACATTTGCCCTAACAAACAGGCGAAAGCCAGGTACTTGGAGCACTCCGCATCGCTCAAATTTCGCCCGAGCTTTCAGGACGATGGCATAAGTTAATGGATATGCTGCATGGAGCGAGGGTCATTGATTACGCTGCACGCTTCCGTGTGTCCGGCAGTCGGACGTTGCGAGAAATATGCCTACAGAGATGTCAGGCCATGAAGAACGGTCGGTTGATTTACAAAGGAGCGTTAATGTGCCGGCATACCCCACACATCAAACGGAGTATGATTCGGCGCGTTTCTCGCACGGTGCACCTGACATGTTTCACCCTTGCTTCAAAATAATTTACACGTGTCTCAAAATCCTGCAGCGCAGCTCAAGCATTTCACAACGTGTACGTTAAGACAGTTTCGCGGCAGAAAGCACGAGAAACATTCTCTAAGCGGCACAGTACATGGAACATCTTTTGGGGGATCATTTTGGGCCTGCAGCAGGGCCGAGTCGTGGGCCTCAAGATGCTGAAGCGTCACGACATGGACTCAAGCAAAGTCCCCACGTAAAGCTAAGGAATTCTCCCGAGGGCTCCTAGGCTTCCCGTTCCGTCCGAAACGATCCCAGGCCGAACTGGTCCACGTGGAACTAACACTCTCCGACCTCCTCAGACCTCAGTGGTGGCACGTGGGGCGAGCCTGCGGTGTCAGCGAACGAACTGGCCATGGTTTTACCTCACGTCTGGACAGGGCGCACCATGTGTCGGTTTTTCTCTCCGAGCGCAGCCTGAAGTGAGCCGCGTTGGTTTCTTTCACCTAGCACGCCCACCAGTTGCCGGGTGTACTTTCTTCCTCCCAGCTCAGGCATCCAGAGTGATTTCCCTCCCTCAACAGCCAGCAGTGACCAGCAGGACCAGCAACCTGTGCTGGTCCTCCGTCTCCGGGAACAGCCAGCGCACAACGTGTACTGGTGTCCCCCTCTCCTTCTCAGCCGGCTAGCCGTGAGACATCAGTCGCGACCGTTTTCTTCCACCCAGCCTCGGTAAAAGTCAGCCGGTGTTTGATTATCTCTCCTGGTCAAGCCGGCGTTCAAGAGCCGATAACCACTAACCGGCAAGTGGTTATCACGACTGTTCACGATTCAGCATGAGGCGCCAGGTAGGTCCAGAAGATTGGGAATGGAAGGAGAAAGAGGGAGAGAGAGAGAGGGGAGAAGGAGACAGGGAGGGGGAATGAAATAAGCGCTATGAGGGCTGTAGGGAGTGAGAAAAGACGTGAAAGAGGAAAGAAGATGGGGCGAAAAACGTGAAGAGTGGAGAAAAAAGGGGAGAGAAGACGGCGGGATGTGGCTTAAATAAAAGAGATTAAAAACAGAGTTAGAAAGTGGAAAGAATGTGGATTGTTTTGGGGCGTCATCCTTGAATATTCATCCACCATAAATAACGTGGCCAGCGTCCCGAGCGATTGTATTTAAACCACTCTTGCCTAACAGGTTAATGGCAGTGATAAAATGAGATCATCGGTTCACCATTACACCGTCCTTAATCTAGGAGCCGCCATAAAAACCTCATTCAGCCTGTGGAAAGTTCAAGGTCGGGAGCCAGGGAGCGGCTGGGACGGCATGTGATCGCCGCTGTACCGTGACCAACAACACCATCGCCGCAATCGCCCCGTGATGGTGCCCTCCCCACCCCCCGCTCCCCACCCTTAGTCACCCCCCGCTGCGCCGAATACGCACGTTGGAGGGGTGCGCCTGCAGGGGTGTCGATTGCTATGATAGTTCAGCGCGCACATGAGGCACCCTGTCTACAACAGAAGTGCGTTGAATCATATGTAGTTTGCTTCTAATTTTTATGTCTGTTACGGTAAATAAAGATGTCAGTTTGTCCAGGTTCCGACCAGATGTTGCAGAGATTCTAAAATAATGAAGCTTTCTTTCTAGCAAGTTCATTACAAAATGTCACACATCAGAGACATCACCGACCACTTGTACAAAACGTTAAAAACGAGCTTAAAGATACGTAAATCTACGTCTTCCGAGCATATGAAAACACATGGAATTTTAGCTGGCCTGCGAAAAAGTTACTTGAAGTGCAGTGTTCACCCATGGCATGCTGAAGCCAAAAGACCAAAGTAAGAAAAAACACGTTCTGGAAGCTCTACAGACCAGCATGCAGAAAACAGTACCAAAACGACAGGCAGCTGTAATTTTAGCCGATTCCTGCTTTCTTTCAGTTTTGCGGTCGTGTGCACGTTCGTCCCCAGGTGCAGGTTATCGGTATGCTCCCGATTTTGTCAGCCGTTCATCTTACGCAACGTTCCGCGCGAGACGTCTTGCTCTCACCGCGAACTATGTCCCGCCTCAGATTCCGCCGACTGCGGGGCTGTAAACACCGACAGAGACAAATGCGCTGCCCGCGATTGGCGGCATTCTGCGAGCGGCAGCAGCGCCAGCAGGGACATGTCAGGCTGCCTTGCCGAACAACCGTCGGCGGAAGACTTCGAGGCTTCTGCGGCGATCCAGCGCTCTCGGCACCGGCTGAAATAATCGGACGTTTGGAGCAAACACGCCGTCAGGGTTTCGGCTGATTGCCGAGCCTCGGTCCGTTCAGAGTCGACGGAGATAGCCAGTTAGACCGCAGCGCCTCGGGGAGGAGGGCAGGACGTAGAACAGACCCTCCTCGGGACCCTGGCGCCCCCGACCAGCCGGCAGCGGCTGGGCGTCCCAGCGAGACGAGAGTCGCCAGACTGCTGCCTGATGCGATTCCATCCTGCACGCACACACAGTCGATGTCGTGCCTTGCGTCTGAGAATTTCGAACCGCAATGCGCGGCACGTGAGGAGTGTTCCTAAAACGTAGTAAAAGCCATCGCACATACATCACACGTAACCACTTTGACAGACATTAAATGTAGGGCATGCGATCCTTCAGCTTCTATGGGATATGACAGCGCCCAAAAGCGTTACGACTACATATAAAAAAAACTTATGTTGTGCGTTTATTCAATGCTCGTTCCAACCATGGGCCGGTGGCAGTGCTCCTACCACGGGTAAGATTAGTCTGCCAAAGGCAGTGTCGACCCCATTAGCGAATATGCAAAAACTTTGTTATGATTCATCATGTGCCCTCCCACCGACGGCGATACTTGCCTTTCCTTCCATTAAAACAATTAAAAATGTCAAGGACAGGAGAAAAGCCGCCAGTGCGAGTCACCTTCTCAACACACCCGCCAAACCAGCATGTCACCAAGTTCCGAAAGACTTCTCGATAAATGGCTTTTATGGACCTCATGCCGTAACGGTCGTCAACAGCGCTCGCAAAACTATTCCTCAAAAATATCTCAAGACCGAGATCGAAATGCGGTTTGGTTCGTTCTAAATGGATCGAGGCCCCTCTTTCGTCAGTCTACATATGTCCCACGTGCATACCAAGCGCCCGCAAGCAGACCACACATAGACCATGGCTCTGAGCTTAAATAAAGCTGGACGTAACCCGGTCACAAGCCAACGATTGCTTCACAACTCCCACCAAACCGGGTAACGTTCATGTCACCTTGAACCTGACACACACCCCTGCTGTGCGACTCGTAATCTCTGCAGTGACTCACTGATTCGATTGAGCAAGTCTGATCCCTCCAAAACCCCTTCAGCCGTTGAAAAAACGGGATTTGCCGGACATTCTCAGCTCAGCTGGAGACCCTCCAACACAAACCGGCTACAGGCCCCACTCTGAGGAGCGTTGGTGATCCGTCCTGTTTATTACCGGTCCTCCAAGACACTCATAATGCCTGAGGGCCATCTGCTGGCTGCTGAGGCGGACCGTCAGATTTGGTCACCGGTTCCAGGTGAAGGTAATAGCACAAAAGTGGACGAACTCGGACACCCTTTGCTTCACATTTTAGCTGAAGACTTTCCAGCTGGTCAAAGCTGTGCAGGCAGTCGTTTTTCCCCTAAGAGCTATTTCGGAAAAAGAGGGAGCAGCTGCACAGATTAGGAGCAGGCACTATTTTCAGAACTGGCGGGCCCTACTACTGCAATAGCCACCAGTGCAACGCCTCCACTATGGGTGTGCACACACATGACTAATCGCAACAGCTGGTTGCCGAGTACCAGAGACCGGCTCCTGAACCTGTTTACTGCGTCCACAGTCGAGCGCCAGCCTCAGGGACGCGCTCAATATGTACGCCAGTCGACTGGCTGCAGGGCCCGGCGCCGGAACCCGGTCAGAGAGTGCGTCAGCTGACTGCAGGACCCAGTCAGTGGGTACGTCGGCTGGCTCTGGGGCCCTGCTCCGGGGCCCGGTCAGTGGGTACGTCAGCTGGCTGCTGCGCCCGGCTCTGAGACCCGGTCAGCATGTGCGCAGTCGGTTGCAGGTCTGCGGACCGGTCCAGGCGGTGGCACAACCGGGTGCCGTGTCGCCGTCTTCCTCCCGAAACAGGGCCCACGAGCATCAACGCGTCTCTTCAAAACCAGCTCACCGCCAGTTTCAGATCGTTTCGTGAAGTTGGCTCGTTTTTTTGCGTGGGCAATGTCTTAAGCAAGCTTTTAGAAGATCTGCAGCTCGGGTTTGTAGCTCGGGCTGGACCATGGCGGCGACCGTCAGTTTGCCCCGTATGTCATGATCATCACAACCCTGATATCAGTGATGCGTCGTTTTCGCCACGGTACACCCGATCATCGCCCTCCGGCATGTCTTCACAAAGCTGGCTTTCCTGTAACGAAAAATATGGCGTCAGAGTAGTCCAAGACGTGCTTCTACATCGAGCTGGCGCGAATGCGCTTGAGAGCGGGGCCCTGAGCGCGCGTCGGGCGCGGTGAGGCGTGCAACTACGTGCTTCCTCCCCAGCCCCAGCATGGCATCGAGCTGGCATACTACGTCAAAGGACGGCCCGCGTGGGGGGCACTGCCGCGCAGGATTTCAGACCGGTCCTGCAAGCGCCTGGCTCCCCGGCTGCAGCCAGTTCCAACGCAGGTAGCCGTTACGTAACATGACGTCACATCACGCCAGACCACGCCACCGGAGCGTCACGCACAGGGACGCAGCCAAGGGGGGACATGGGGGCCATGACGTCTCCATGAGCCAAGCGGTCTACGATCGATACGTAACGGTTTTGCACGAATACGGAATGATCATATCTATGTTTCAAAAGCAAACATATGAATTCCCGTAGGTTGAACAATGAGTCCAGCTACATAAAATTGCTGCTTTTTCCCATAAATTCCGTCATATGCCAGTGGTACATGACAAGCTTTTGCTTCTGGCTCTCTCTCCTCGAGGAAAATCCTGGCAACGTGCCTGGTCACGCAGTGGGGACAACTGGTCACTTCTACCACTCCGTTAGTAACTTTCGCTTCGCTGTTTGGAAACCACGTTGAAATGAATTCTGGGGCCTCTTGTTAACTAGTATTCATATTCTGTAAGACTGGCCCGAAGACCGAAAGGCTTAGCCAGGTTCGGGGCGGCCCTGTCGTGGAGTTGCACGGTGCGATAAAAATCCTCATTTTGGTCGTCGACTGGAGAAAAATTGCTCCATATTTGGGGATACTCGGGTGGCGAGATCAAGGTCCAGCGACAAGCTCAGGTTAACTTGGAGTCTGGTTCCAGCACCACCCACTTCGATACATTCAGGCCAAATTTATTTGAAAAAAGACTAGGCATTGGCTTCAGTTTGATGACGGTAAATCCGCTTTTAAAACGTCTTCTCCTTACGATTAACTTCATTCGGTTACATTACCAATTTTTCTTTGGTTCTCCGATTAGACTGTGCATTCTGTTTCCTTTTTACCCATTCTTGTATTCTGGCATTGAAATTCTTCGTCATTTGTCCATATGTCGTTTGGCACTTTTCCATCGTGCTTAATGCAAATGGCTTCCAGTCTTTCGGCTAGCACTGACTCTTGAAGATATGTCATGTATATGTTCTAGGTTTTTGAATGAAATCTGCCTGTAATTCACGAGCTCGTCTTAATCAAGTGGTCAAGAAAATTCCTAGCGCACCCTTTGGGTGCCTTGGCCTTCCAGTCACGTAAGACTACAGCCCATGTTCTAGCTTTTGGTCTACCTCTGGACCCGAATTCCCTGGCAATCCAATACAGCACTCGCCAGCCCCAACCAATGACGTCATGCATCCTATCCGCTTTCCAGTTTGTCTGCTTGAAGTTTCTTGTCCCTTCTCCTGCACGGCGGTGTGGTTATTTGCCATTATTCACTTCCCGGTCATTTGGATAGGATGGATGCCACAGCCATGGAACTGAGCGCGAACGGCTTTTACCGCGTCCACGGCGCGGACGGCAGTACTTAAGTCTATTTTCTCAGTCATTTGGCCGGCGTCTGGGAGCTCCCGTGTCGCAGCAATTTTAGCTGAATTATGTGCTTGGCACTTACGCGGCGGCCTTCCCTCAACCATTTGGCCGAGCTCCGTAATAAGTGATTATGCTTGATCTATGTTTCCCAGACATTTGGCAGACGTGTTCGGATCGTTTGGTTCTGCTCGTCCGCGGGCCCGTCGCGCAGCTTCCTGCGTCGTCCCGTTCTTCGCCACTTGACCGAGCTCTGCTCTGTCCTTTGGTGGGCATTTGAGTGACCTCGGCTTTGCCGTTTGAACGAGCTCTTCGTCGTCTGTTGGCCTGGGCTCGTTTTTCCGATAATTTTTCCCAAGATTATACAGGAAGGCAGATGCCTGTCGTCATGCTGTGTGCCCTGACATAACTGAATTAGGCGTGGTTTGTCCGGCATACACGAATTACACCACACAGGTGGCCTCACCATATAATCGACTGGGGCTTATAATTCCCCTTTTTCCTTGGCTAAAGCTGGGAGGCAGAAGGCCAAAACGGGAGAACAGCACTTTCGTCTCAGAGAAGGGCATCTTTTGAGCCTTTGCCTTAATCATATTTCTCTGTGAGACCAACGGGACATTTTCGTAGACAGGGGCTCACTGCATCATGCAAACCGAATAATTTTTTTAACGTGCATTTCACAACGTTTTGTAGATAGCTCACATTTTCTCCGGAGGATGTATAGCACACGTTAAGTTACATGCAAGCATATCTTCATGCGTTCTTGATGGAGAATGGCAAATGGTCGTTGCTACGCGCAGTGGAAAGAAAATCAGTGCATCAACAGACATGTCAAGATGCTTCAAAGGAATATTTTGAAAGGTGTCTTCACAACATGCCGGGACTGAATTCGCTGTTGACGGAAACATGAAACTGCGAGAACCCGATTTCACAGCGGCCCGGCATTGAGCTGCAGCTTGCCTCTGATATCAGCCTGCCATACGGAGTTTCCCAACGTCTGCGCCGAAATGAAAAGGCGGCCGCCCGGACGAAATGAGATTTCTGCCCCCACAAAAGAAAACATCAGCATTTTTCATGTGGGAATCTGGCGGATCGGCCGGCGGCGGGCGGTCCCGAGTCCGAGCTTGCTGTCGACGGGGGCTCGCTCGTCGCTCGGTGGCGTTATTGACGTGCAGCCGGCCTGCTGTGTTGATAAGACCGGCCGACTGATTGCGGCGCGAAACCGACCCCTCCCCATCTGCCGGTTCCCAGGGGGAGCGGCGCCCCTCGCGCCGGCGGCGGTCCTGCCGGTCTGCAGGCAGGCAGGGTCGGGCGGCCCGCCAGCCGCCGCTCGCCACTTCCGGCGGCGGGGCCCGCGCGCGCGCGTGACCGAGCTGTGGGCGCTGACCTCTGCTGGCTGCTGTGCTGTACGTTGGGGTGACTCACGGTGGGTTCCCTGGAGGCGACTCTTTCTTTGGGCTTTCGTGACCACTATAACGCATGAGCGCGCGGATAACAACGAAGAGCGGACGAGACGGGTAACTGACTTCTCGATAGGGTGCTGCGCAGGTGATTTATGAAAGACATCTTCATGCGGTGCCGTGTCTGTGATTTATAGGACGCAGATGAGCCAGGGGTCAACGAAGAACGCGTATGTCACGAACTGCTGATAAGTACGCCAGACTCATGCTTGCATTGAAGCAGGCATGCAGCCAAGATTTTCCTCAGGGGGGAAATGTCGAATTTTGTCATATATCACAGCCATATGACGAAATTTATAGGAAAAAGCAGCGATTCTACGTAATTGACATCATATTTAATCCAGATGAATATACACACATATATACATACATACACACACACACACACACACACACACATATATATATATATATATATAATGCTTTATTTTCAACATATATATGATCACTATTCCGTATTCGTGCGAAGTCGTGATATATCTAGTGTAAACGCTTGGCTTGGGGGTCATGGCCCCCATGGCCCGCCTTGGCTTCGTCCCTGCATTGAATACAGACGTCACACAGGCAAATATTTTCAAAGAGGAGCACAAGCCTACGCTGAGGTCTTGCAGCATGAGTTTGTAGTTAATATGCACCAGCATACCAATGTCAACGGCAGTATTTCAACGTCACGGCGGAAATAGCGGAAACAGAGGCGCACCGGGCCTAAACTGCCTGCAACAGGGCATCAGAGGGAACATTGGCAGACGGGAGCGCGATTTCCGGCCAGCAATATCAACAGAGTAATATCAGCAGACAGTGACAACTGGCAGTGACAGCACTGCGTGTCAGCAAGCAGCAGCGAGGCGTCAGCGTGCGGACCAGCGGAGTGCCGGCAGATGGACCAGCGGAGGGTCAGCGGACGGACCAGCGGAGTGCCGGCAGACGGACCAGCGAAGGGTCAGCGGACGGACCAGCGGAGTGCCGGCAGACGGACCAGCGGAGGGTCAGCGGACGGACCAGCGCCAGCAGAGGTCCAGGCTCCTCGGAAGCGCCAGATCATCACCACCCAGTAGGCGGCGACCGGCGAAATTGCTCCCCGCGGCCGGCGCACCGGCCTTCAAGGAGGCACCATTATAAGATCGTTAGATCACGTGCGCCGGGAGGCCACTCCAGCGCCACGACGTCCCCGTCACCAGACCACCCCTGGAAGGGACGCGAGGGGCCTCCACACGTGGCGCCCCTTACAATGCGTTTCTTTTTACATCAACGTTGCGTTTCGTCAGCAATGGCTTCTTGTATGACGCTTTCACGGTGCTGGTCATTCAGTGGTTCTCGTCCATGGGAGGGAATTCTAACTGATGCAAATGGTGGTTTGTACGAACGATCAGCCAGCATAGAGACAATGGTGTTCGACAGTTCTCTCCTCTCAAGGCGCATCATGGGTGTGGGAACCTGTAGGGCTGGTACGGTGGCGGCCTTATCAACGCTGTAAAATTCAAACAGCCCTGTGTTGTTGCATGGGAAGGGTATAGTGTTGCATGGAAAGAAAATGCCTCAAAATGGCTCTGGCACTTACAACCTTAAAAACTCACCTGTGCGCATCAGGCACATTTACATATTTGTTGAGCTGAGTTATACCACAACCAACTTCCAGCCCCTGTCTCCAGACTTTACACGCACTTGCTCTTACCTAAGGTGAGAGGATGGGGGCCGGGAGGGTGAGCGGGGCATCGCTGCGTGCGTTCCCCGACCTGGCGCCTCTCTCCAGCCCTCAGCCGGCTGGCCGGGCGACGCTCGGCGGCCCCGAACGAGTCCGGGGAGGGAAGGCGCCGGGGAGAGGGGAACGGGAGCGGCAGACAGCGCTGCTGGGTACGCATGTCCCTGGCGCCATGTTGTCCGACCTACCAGTCTGCGGCTCGGGTTCGCGGGGGGGGGGGATCGGCGGTGGCCGGCCGGGCGGGGTACCGAATTCTTGTCGCCAAGGCCGAACAAATGCCCAAGGATGCCGTGCAGTAAAACCGTCAGCCAGCTGAATTAAGGGGGCTGTTCCTCATTCACTACATATCCTTGATGCGAAGACGGCTGGTGAGGGCAAAGCATACTTCTGTATTTCAAGGATGTTTAACAATCACCGGTTTTAAAAAAATAAAGCATCTGAAGCCGAAGTCGCATCATGTTCTTCTTTACCTCACCAATACTTTCAAAACTCTGAGGATGATGTGGGCATTTTCGCTTTAGAGGGGACGTTACAACACGATTGCCATCAATGTATTACGTTCACAGGGAGCCTCAAATGCCAGTGTCCAGGAGACCATGTGTAGAACAATATATTAGCTTATGTCTATCAGCGTTGGTAGCTGTCATTCGATGCCAGCTGCCTTCGGCTGTTTTGGTCCTGAACAATGCAAAGGAATTAAATCTGTCCTCTACCTGTTATGCAGATTCAGAATGACTGAACCACGTCTTAAATCTGAATAACACACACACATATATACATGTATATAAATGCACGCGATGGATCTTTGCCCTTTATATCATATGCATACTGCATAGCGGTAGATATCGCGAAGAGTTGGGATGCGATCATTCGCTTTGAGTCATCCGATGTCTTTGAGGTCTCCTTCCTCGTGGCATTAGTAAGTAAGGAATCGAATAATTTTTTTGGATTTTCCCAGAATGTTCCACCCAAATTATCATGGGCACCGGTGCTTTGTTCCTTCCGCCTTCGCGTTCCAGCGCCAGGAAGAATAACAACATGATTTATGATCCCCGAGATTTGAGTCCCTAATTAGCGTAGCCGGCGCGACACTGTGGGTAAATACAGTCACACATCATGATGTGCGTGCGTTGCTCGATATCATCGAACATAGCGAACCCATCACGTACATCACGTGCGCACTGAGCGACTGGTGAGACTCGGGTCACGCAGCCCGCATGACGTCACTATCGTTTCGCCGAGCTGCGTGCGCGGATGCCGCGTTCTGATTGGTCGACGCCGCGGCCGCCGCCGAACAGCTGGCCACGCCGAAATCAGCTGCTCGCCACTACGCCTCGGAAAGTGGAGCTCGAGCGTCAGTTCTGTCCGGGTCGCCGGGGTGGGTGCATGTCGGGTTCGACTGGTCCCCGCGACCAGAAGATAACTTCTCACTAACGGTTGTGTTGCTGGGTCTTGTGGCAGCCCAGAATATACACAGAACCGGCGGCCATGCTTCCCCATGGCGAGGCACACGAACCTAATGGGCGCAGACACGTGAAGAGAGATCCAGACAGCAGTCTGGTGGATGAGGACATATTGCGTGTGATACGAAGTGCGGAAAACTCCTCGACACCATACACAGATGCAACACAGGTGAGTTTTTGTACCTCTTTCAATCAGCGAGACGTATAGTTTAAGTTCTGTTAGTTTTTCTGCGAGTCGCCCACTGAAAATGGCACGGTTGAACAAGCATGGAAAACTGGCAGACTGCCAACGATGGCGTGGCAGTCGGGTTCCGATAAGTGGTGGATTACTTTGCGTGATGTTATGTAGCGCATTTTAACATGACGTAACAAAACATACGTATGCTATCTATGTGTATCCCTAGATAGCATACGTGTGCGATCTACCACGTTTGTAGGCGATACAGACTTACAATTCATGTCGGTGGGGCTTCAGAAATTTCTCATGGAAATACGAGCAGCATATAATTTTTACTTTCATGTTGCACTTAATAAGGGAAATTGTTTTGAAAATCATTGAGACCTTTTGGTTACATCAGATCATCACCATCATCGCATTTTGATGTCAGCGGTAAAGTAGCAGCTGTTATGGCTTCGGATATGTTGTGATGGCACTTCAAAAGGGTTGGTAATTTTTCAGGTGATTTTCCGTCCATGATGACGGTGCTGCAGTTCATTCATAAGTTGTTAAAAAAAAATGGTTGGGCCGTCCGTACTTGCCGTGGGCGAGGGGGGAATTGATTCAAAGCGAGCTGGCGATGGCCCGCAAAGTCTTTTTAAGTACGCTATGGTATCGAAGGCAAGGATAGAGCAGTATTTGATCCGAACTTTTCGAGATCGATTTCCGTAGGATATATTCGCAAAATGCAGCGAATGTAGTGCATTTACATCAGGTTTTTGAAAATCTAATTTTTCCCTCTAGAAACGGCAACGGACGTCTGCATGATGCGTACATGGTGGCTTGTAGAATGGGACCCGCCACAAAAACAACAAAAAAGTCCAAGCTGTTATATAAATGGCGTCAGTTATCGTGCGAGCCCGAAATGGTTTTTCAGCGCCTGACCGATCTTATTTGGTTCACCTGAACATCGGCAATTCAAAATAATAATACATGTCTGACCATCGCGTTTTTTGGCGCCAGCTCGTGGTTTCTTAATGTCTTTTCTTGGCTATACGTGCAGCCATGAAAAGTGTGTGTCAAAAATGTCGTTACGTGGCCTGACACGATGCGAGGCACCAATGTCTTTTGCACCGTAGAAAACTGTTGTTTTTTTATAACGGCATCTGGCTGTCTAAGATTTTATGGTCGCCCTTCCAGGGTTTTGTTGCTAAATTCAGTGCAGTGGTAAGAGACGTTCAGGTACAAAAGTCGCGGGAAAATAAAAAAAGGAAAGGAAGACAACAAAACAAAATGGCAGTTGTTTACAAAAAAATTAAAACGAGAAGTCAGCGACTTGTTTTGGAAATTCCACGTCTTTCCTTGCAAACTGGGACAAATATTTCTTGTCACATTATGAACAATTTTTTTACTTCATTTATACCGTAGTTTTGAAATTCTGTCCGAAGATCGGTAATCGGCGTTGTCATTTTTTAGCTTCCCCAGCATTTTGAAATTTCTGTCGTTTCGTTTTAGTTGTCGCGGAAGACGCATCGTTAAATGTTGGACACATCCATTTTAAAACACCCTGTGAGTCGCCGGCCATTCAACGGCTTGTCGCTCTAGCAGAAACACCAACTTCAATTCCGACTTTCAAACAAGATCTCGAGCGGACTCCCTAACTGACAGTCACTTGGAAAAAAATGAATCAAAACCCGTGCGTTTCCGAAACACAAAGTAAAAAAGGAACTTTCTGGCATTTGCGAAGACTCGTCAGCAACCCCGGTCGTTGTGTCATGTAGTTTCTTGTGCCGAGGCTGTGGGTCTGGAGACACTGTTGACGGCCACAGAGACAAACATTGGAACCTCAAAAAGTTGCGTCCGCACACCGCGGTCGGCGGCTGAAAGTCGCCGAGGCTGGTCGAGGCCGCGGCCCGCCGCACCGGCCGCACGGCGAGGAGTCAGCTGCGGCGCTGCGGGCGCCCAGCTCAGCTCAGCTCAGCTCATCTCCGCTCAGCTTTGCCGGCCCACATCTGACGGCACCGCGCCGCTCTTGGCCGGCGATTCATTAGTCAACGTGTTTGTGGGCAATCAAACTTGTGTTTCGCTGGAATTTCACCGTCTGGTTACGCCGCGGAGAGAGCGGCAATGGGTCGCGCAGCCCGCCGGACGGTCTCCGGCGGCGCTTTCGTGCCCGAGCGTCGCTATCGCCGCGGCAGCCGGGCGCCGCGTACTGCCGGGTCCTGCCCGGGCAGCGCCGGACAGCTGCTGCCTCTGCGCGGCCTGCAAGCTCTCGTCGCGAGCGGCGCCGCAGGTCCGGCTCCCCCCCACCTCGCCGCAGGTCCGGCAGCGGCGCGGGCCGCGCGGCGTGCCACCAAGGCCGCGCGGCCAGCTGTCGGTCGGCGACCGGCCGGTGGCCGCCGTCGTCACGCGCGGCGCGGCGCCGACCCCCCGCCGCCCAACTGGAGCGCCGCCGACGCCCGAAGGCCGCCTTTCGAAAGCCGGGCGCGGGTCGCGTCGGAGAGGATCCTCGGCGGCCCCGCCGCCGCCGGCCCCTTTCACCCCGCCGCCGGCGGCGGCGGCAGCTGGGCGCCGTCAGCTGGGAGGCGGTCGCCGGCCGGGCCGCCGCCGAGGGCCCGCCGCGCGGCCGCGAGGGGCCGCCAGTCGGCCGCGATTTCGGCCCGCGCGAGCGGGGCCGCCGGGTCCCGGCGGAGGCCGGCCGGCCGACGGCACCGGCGGCCCGTTATGAGAATCGAACAAGTTCGCCTTGAATGAAATTGGACGAGTCGTGACGTGAGTTGCAGTTCCGTGCGCTCGGACGGCGCTCGATCCGCCGCGGTGACCCCGCGTCGCACGGCGCGGGCCGGGATGCGCACATCGCCCCGCATCTTCCGATCTCGATGTGGCGTCCCTCATTCCCGGTAATCCCCGGCTTAGCGCGCCGGCCGCCGCTCGTCGGTCGTCGGTCCCGCGGTCAATATGCACTCGTCGGGGCGCGTTATCGCTCCCCGACCCGGCCCGAGTGCTCGTCCCATCAGATAACAATTAATCAGAGGTGTATCCGTGTAAAAACACCGTCATCAGCAGCGGCGCCGGCCGGCCGGGCGCGGGTCACGACCGCGGGTGGAGGGCCGCCGTAGTGACCGCGGCGCCCTGCCGGTACCCGGTCTGTACCCGGCCCGCGTCGAGGCGCCGGCGCTCCTGCGCGTGACGCTTGTCCAGTTGCCGGGTTTCTGGCCCGGTCGCCGGGTGTCTCGCACTCAGTCGCCGGGGCCCGCGCCCCTGCTTTCACCGCAACGTCCCGTCGCGGCCCTTCCGCCGGACCCGAAGCGTGGCTCCTGCCGGCGGGTTGGTGGAAACACGACCCCGGCGTGCCCCGCTGGGGAGCGTCGGACTCCAGCCGGCCCGACGGGCCACCGGCGGCGGCAACGGCGGCGGCGGCGGCGACGACGGCCGGGGCCGGGCCGGCCGAAACCGCCCGCGGCGCCCGTCGGCGCCGTGCGACTCCGGCATAAACAAGTGGCTGGCGCGCGGCGCCGCGGCGACACCGGGCCGCACGCGAGCGGCCGGCAGCCGACGACGGCGCAGGTCAACGCCCGGGGCCGGGCGGCGGCGCCGGCCGCGGTGGCCTGCCGGCAGCAGAGGCAGAGGCAGAGGCGGAAACTCGACGGCAGAAAGACAGCGATAGAGTTCGAGTAACAGGCAGAGACAGCGCCAGGAACAGAAGCGCAGGAAAGGGCGCAGATGGAAGCAGAGGCAGGCCGAGGCGAACGGTGGGGCCCTACCGATCCTGCCACCCCCCCCCCCCTCAGCGGGGCCGGGAGGCCGCCTGCCGAGCACGCGGAGACGCCGGAGACGGCGTCTCCTCGTGTACTCTCGCTCCGGCGGACCACGGCCGGCCGGCGGCGCCCGCACGCGCCGCGCCGCTGCCAGCTGATCGGGCCGACCTGTTTGTTGCGCCGGTGGGACGCGGCGGCGCGAGGCACGCTGGCGAGACGAGCGAGCCGCGCCGCGCCGCGCTCGCCGCAGGATGGGCTCCACGGCGTCACGGCGCGTGTCGGCCGGCTCCACTGGCGGCCGCGCCGATTTGGCCGCCGGCGGCGGCGGCGCCCTCGGCGAGGCGGTGCGGTGGTCGGCCCGGGGTCGGCCGGCCGGCTCGGCTGCCGACGCCTGTCACCGGCCGCCGGCGGCCGCCGCGAAAACAAGGGGACCGCCGGCTCCGCCGCCGCCGCCGCCGCCGGTCCCGCGGGACCCGGGACCGGCACCGATAGCGCGGACGCGTCCCGGCGGCGCGGGACATGAGCGCGCGGCAAAAAGCGCGCCGGCTTCCGGCCGGCTGCGGCGCGGGAAGAGACGCGAGGTCACCGCCGGAGGTGGAGCAGCTGGCGGCGCCGGGCGGCGCCGTGACTGCCGCGAGCTGGCGAGCGAGACGAAACGGCGCCGGCGACGCCGTGGAGCGGCGCCGCGTCGGCCTGTTTGCGGTCGGCACCGCGCCCGGCCCGGGAAGTGGGTACGGCGCGGCGACGGATGCGCTCGGCGGCGGCGCGGGTCGGCGCGCGGCCGCCGGCGACGCTCCGCGCTCGGCCCCGGCCGCCTGATGCGTGCCGGGAGCGCAGGTCCGGTCACGTCGTGGTCTCCGGCCTGCGCGGCCGAGGCGGCGAAAGGGGACCAACTGTCGGCCGTGCCCGACTGGCGAGTCGCCGGTGCCGGATAAACGGGGCACGAGTGGCCAGCGGCCAGCCAGTCTGCCGCCTTCTCTGCACGCCCAAGGTCAGCGGCGCGATATTGCGTTTATAAATACGGCCGGGCGTCGGCTGTTTGTCGTCGACCGCGTGCGACCGGGCGGGCGGGGCCGGCGCGACGGCCGCCGACCGCCCGCCGCTTTGATCTGGCCGACCGGAAACGCGCTCGCCGGGCGCCGTCGGAGGCGGCCGCGCTGCCGCCGACGTCCCCGCGGCGGCCGGCCGCGCGTGATCGCCGCTCCCCGAGCCCGGCGAATGGTGCGCGGAAAATTAGCCCGCTGAATAATGGTCATTGTTGGGCGGCGGCGGCGGCGGCCGTCGGCCGGGCGCCGCTCCCTGCGAACGGAGGAGCCGGCGCGGGGGTCGCGGTGACCGCCGGCCGTCGCCGCGCCGGCCGCCGCCCGCGGCCGTTCCTCTTCCTGGTGCCGGCTCCGCTCAAGGCCCGAGCCACGGCCACGGTACAAATGGCGGCGGCCGGGCGCTGTTCCGCGTCCGCCGCGCCGCGCCGAGAAGGCCGCGCCGCGGTCGACGGCCGTCGCCGCGCGCGGTCGGGCCTGTTTTTCTCGGCCGAGAAAGCCGTGGCTGCGGCGGCGATTAAACGCAATTACGGCCGGCTCGTGTTCGGCCGGGCCGGCGCGGCGGCGCGTGCAGCCCGGAGCGGCGCTCCGGCTCGGCCTGGGTCGGCGCGCGGCCGCCGGCCGGCCGGCCAGGTGCCCCCGTTTCCCGGCGGAGATTTATCTGCCGGCGTTCCGATCGACCCCGGGAGGCCGGCCGCGCCGGCGCGGCCGCTCGCCGCTCGCCGCCGTCCGGCCGGCCGGCGTCCGGCGCCGTCCGCGCCGGCCGGGCCGCCGCTGACGGATGGCTCTCGAGGGACGGTCTCCGCCGGGCGCGGCGGCCGGCGGACCCCCGCCGCACGCAGAGGCCGCCCGGCCACCCGGCCGCCCGGCCGGCCTCCGACGTGGGAACGGCGCCGCGGCGCACGGCGCGATCGCACGAGACGCCCCGTGCGTGCGGGCGCTACGAGCGCACGGAACGGTGAGCAAGAGGCCCGGCGCCGTGTCAACTCGCAGCCAGTTTACGCAGCGGCGGAGAGCTGCCGGCGCCGGTCCATGACGCCGAACGAATTTATTTTCCGAACTGATCGATGGATCGGAAACGATGACATTTCTCATGGGCCGACAGGTTTCACGACTTGGCCCAGGGAAACGATTGGGCAACGGCGAAGGCCACTGGGCTCGGTCCAGGGTCTCCCAGATTAATTTCCGAAATCATCGACATGCCTGGCGCGGCTGTCCATTACTGCCGAGCGAGGCCGGCGGCTCCCAAACCTGCGCCGGCCCGTTTGAGAGCCGCTGGCGGAGCGCCCGTGGCGGGCGGCGGCGGCGGTGAGAACGGCCTGCCGCGGCGACCGCACGTCCTGGCTGTACGCATCCCGCGCGCGGGGTCGGCCGCCGTCGGTTTTATGTGCGAACGTGCCGCCGGCGTGGGACGGGCGGCGCAGCTGGCGGGCGGCCGCCGGCGCCGGGCGGGCCGCCGCGCCCGCCGTCAACACTCGACGTCGAGGAGCCGCGCTCGGGCGCCGCCGCCCGCGTCGCGGCGCGTCGGTCGCGCCGCGACGCGGGCGGCGGCGGCTCGAGAGAGGCGGGCCGCTCCCGCCGGGCTCGAGCCGGCCGTGTCCGCGCCCCACGCGGCGCTGGTCCGCGGCGGGTGGGGCGGACGGATAGGCGGCCCGGCTTCGCAGCGCGCCGGCGTCCTCCACGGCTCCGCCCGGACGCGGTGGTGTCCGCCGCCGCTCCGGCGGAGCGGAGCGTTGGCGTGTTTTCCCGCGGCCACCCCCCGGCCGGGGACGGCGGTGTGCGGTGGTGCCGGCTGGCATTCCAGCAGGGCGGCTGCGTGCGCGCACAGATTGCCCAGCTGTCGGCCGGCCCCGTGACGGCGATACGGGGAGCGGCTCCCCCACGGCCTGGGACGGCACAATCGATACCATCGCCGACTGTTCGCCTCCCCTGCCGGCGCACAAGGGCCTCCAAAGGGCCTCCAGCCGGCGGCCGGCGACGTTATTATTCCTGGCGGCATTCAGCCGGCACCGGTACCCTTCCGCCGAATCGCCAATTCGTTTACCCGGCAGATTGACGCGCAGAATACTCGGGGCCACTTTGTTTTCGAGACCCCGGCGATGTCATGATTCGCGGGCACTTTTGGCATCGGCCGCGAATCGACTGGCGGCGAAGTCGTTCGCGGTGCCTGTTGGTATTATCGCACGGAGCGGTATGCATAAACATAAGCTCCCGCGCCGCCGCCCGCTGTTGTTTAATGCGTCGTCGTGTGTGGCCGCCCTCCCCAGAGAAAAGCGCAATTTTCGTCCGGCGCTCCGCCGGCCGCCGAGTGTTTGCCCGTGCCTCGCCTCGCCGTCGAGCCCTTTAGCGACGGAGCGGATTTCGTCCCTGTCAAAACATCTGCACCTGGGGCGGCCGTGTTGTCGCGTCCGTCGGGCCGGCCCGGAGCCGAGCCGCCGGAGAGCAGCGCTCGGCGCCGCCTGTCGTCGCCGCCCCCGCCCCGCCCCCGCCCCCGGCCGAGAGCGGCTGTCAACAGCGGCCGGCGGCGCGGCGTGCCGGGCGGGCTGCAGGCGCTGCAGGGTGTCGCCGGCTCGGCCGCCTCTGCCGGCCTCGGCGGCAGTGGGAGCACGGGGAAGGGCTGGGCGAGGAGAGGAAGGTGAGGGGCGACCGACCGGCGCCGGCCGCCGCCGCTCTCCGGCGGGTACCCCTGACCCGCCACCAGCTCGACACCAGACACTGCTGCCCGACACTGCGCGTGTGCAGCTCGGGCCGGCACCAGGGAATCTGCTGCCCGACTCCTACTGAACACCGGGCGGGTCATTCCGACGCCCGGTGTTCCCTGTGTTCCCGGTGTTCCCCGGTGTTCCCCGGGCGGCCCTGTCGGACGCCGTGAACGCCCTGCCCTACACCGGACCGTCTGGCCGGACCCTTTGCCGGGACGCCCCGTCCTCGGCGGGGCAGTCGCCGACAGTGGCGGCTGCCGGCCGCCGCGTCACCATTAGACGCCCGCGGCGGCGGCGGCTCGGTACCGGCCGGCGTCAGACCGCGTGTTTATTTCAGGGCCGGCCGGCGCCGTCCGAGGCCGCGTGCCCCCAGGCCGGGGTCCGGCCGACGCTGGGGCGTCGTTAGGGCTCGGCCGGCGCCCCGGCCCTCCTCGGCTGGCCCACTTTCGTCGTCTCCGCCCGGCGGGCGCCGCCGCCGGCTGACGGCTGTCGAAGGCGGCTGACTGCCGGCGCGTCAGCCGACCGAGCCGGCGCCCGTCACGTGTGGGACCTTCGGCTGTCCGCCGGCTGGACCGGCGGCTGTCATGTCTGGGACCCGCGGGCGTCATCAACTGCACCGATGGCTGTCGCAGATGGGAGCGGTGGCCGTCAGCTGACTGGACCGGTGGCCGTCATGACTGGAACCGGCGGCCGTTATATCTGGCACCCATGGCTGTCAGCTGACCGGGCCGGTGGACGTCACCTGACTGGACCGGTGGCCGTCATATCTGGGACCGGCGGACGTCATCTGACTGGATCGGCGGCTGTCATATTTGGGGCCCGCGGCCGTCATATCTTGCGGCCAGCGGATCTTCGCTTGGCTGCCCACGAGTGGCGCCGCTCCTTACGCACCACTGGTGCCCGCGCAAGGATGCCTGGCTCCATGGCTCGGCGGGAGGCCTCCTCTGTTTGGCGTGGTGAGGGTTGAGGGTGCACCCGGCCGGACTGCAGCTCTGGCTGTTCTGTTACGCATATGGGGCCTTGTTTTCCTCGCAAAGATGTGTTGAAACTTCTCGGGAGTGAAAACGCCCGTCGGTTTTCGTATTTCCTGGCGAAGTTTTCAATCAGCTGTGCGGCTTTTTCCTGCCGTCAGTCTTCCGGCGCTGAAGATATCAGAAAGTCGGATGCGCGCTTTTTACTGCGCACTTCCCACAGAGAAGCAGGCAGCGCGTAGGAGCGGCGCTGTAGTGAAGCACCAGGGTCAAGTGTCGGCCACCCGTGCTGCTGTCCGCCTCTGCGCAGGCCCTCTGATCGAATGCAAATGCGAGTGATTTACCGGCCGTTTTGGACGGAGGCTGCGGTCGGCCCGGCTCCTCGCGGCCCGGTGACCTCACCCCAGAGCACCGACCACTGTCAGTAAGGGCTATCTTTACCGCCGCGCTCGCCGGCCCGACGTCTCTGTCGACGGCGGCTCCTCAGCAATTTTGTGACATGCCCACCACCAAATGACGGCCTTTCCGAATAGTTGGCCGGCCGGGCGGCGGCGTGCCTTCTCCCCGCTGGCGGCGGCTGGGCTGTCAGGCGGCTCCGGGACGGGCGGCGGCGGCTCTGTCGCGGCGCCTGTTCCCCCAGGGCCCGCGGCCGGGCGCGGTCTGTCGGCGCGCGTCAGCGCCGCGGCAGATAACCCCTGGCGGCCGGCCACCGGCAGCGCGCCGCCGAAAACCGCCGCCGCCGCCGGCGACGACGGTCGTGCCGCGAGCCGCGCCGGCCGCCGCCTTTGAGCGGCGAGCCGCCGCGCGAGCCGGCACAGCCCGGCGGGCGCCGAGCTGTCGGCCGGCGGCGCGGCCGCCCCACCTGGGCGGCGGCGGCGGCGATCTCGTAACCGGGCGCCGCCGCCAAATTGGATTAACGGGGACGGCCGAACGCGGCGGCGGCGGCGCCGGCCGGCCGCTCGGTCGCTCGGCGGCGGCGGCGGCCATCTCATCAGGCGCGACCGCGGCGCACCGCGACCTGGCCGCCGCGATCCCGATGTAAATCCGGCCCGACTGTTTGGAAATGGTTCAAGTTTCGGCGCGGCGTCCAAGTTTTGCAATAAAGCGCGGCACGGCACGGAAAAAGGCGGGCCGTTTATGAAAGTTGGGCGGCTCGTGCGCGGCCTACGCGGCGCCGGGTCGCGCGCGCCCGCGGCCGCGCGCCGCTGTCCGCGGTCGGGGCGCGAGTCACGACTCGGCGAGGCGGCGGCGGCCGGGTCACGACGTCGGGAGTCGCGAGCCCTCCGGGGGCGTGTTTCCGACCGCGCGGCCTCCTCGGATTCGCCACGGCCCGATGCGATTCGTCACTGACGCACGTTTCTCCCATTGCAGACGAAGAAGCACCCGCTGAACCACGTGAAGCGGCCCATGAACGCCTTCATGGTGTGGTCCCAGATCGAGCGGCGCAAGATCATCGAGGTCACGCCCGACATGCACAACGCCGAGATCTCCAAGGAGCTGGGCCGGCGCTGGAAGCTGCTCAGCGACGCCCAGCGCCAGCCGTTCCACGAGATCTCGAAGCGGCTCAAGGAGTACCACCAGCGCGAGTTCCCCGACTACAAGTACCGGCCGCGCAAGAAGACGCTCAAGCCGGGCCAGGGCAAGACGACGGAGCGGACGCGCTCCAAGGCCCGGGCCGCCTCGGGCGGCTTCAAGGCGGTGGTGAACAACAGCGGAGCGGCCCGCTCGCGGATCACGCAGACCGCGGGCGGCCACTTCGCGCCCGTCAACCACCAGCGGCTCAAGCTGAAGCTCACCATCGACAACAAGTTCAAGGAGAGCCTCAAGCAGAGCAAGTCTGGCCTGGTGTCGGTGGCGCCCGAGGCGGGGCGGCGGGGCGGCGCGCCGCCGCGCGTCAAGCGGCCCTCCAGCTCCGCCTCGTCGCGGTCGACGCGGTCGTCGACGTCGGCGCGCGCCAGCCCGACGAACGTGCCCTGCAGCCCGTCGACGGTGATGCCCGACTCGCCGGAGTCGGCCACCATGTACGAGGAGGCGGCGCCGCCGCTCGGCCGCGCCGTCAAGCAGGAGCCGGCCGAGCTGTTCGAGCTGATGACGGGCTCGCCGCCGGCGCCGGCCCTGCTCGCCGCCAAGGCCGAGCCGCTCGACCCGCTGCGCGTCGACCCGGACGGCCTGGACGAGCTGCTGCAGCTCAAGGTGGCCGACCTGGTCTCCGACCTGGAGATGCCGCTCGACTCGTTCGCCTCCGATCTCGACCTGGACAATATGTCGGTGGCGAGCAGCTCCGGCTCGCACCTCGAGTTCAAGTACGACCACGACGTCCTCTCCGGGCTGGGTGATTTCCGGGACCCGTGGGCTGACGAGCCGCCGTTTCGTGACCTGATCAACTGCTGAGCGCGCGCCGGCGACGGCCGGCCCGCACGCCGGCAGAGCGCGAGAGTGACCGAGAGAGAGGGAGGGAGAGAGAGGACGAGAGCAAGATGCCTGCCGCCGCCGCTCCGGCCGGCCGCGCGCTGGCACGTGGCGCACGTGCCGGCCCGTGCCGCGCTCGGCTGTGAGGGCGGCGCGCCCCGGGTGCTGTTTGGCTTGTCTGACGAGGCCTTACCTGTGTGTGCGTCTGGTTTTCCGGTTTGCGCTTCATCTACTCTCGTTATTGTGTAGCGTGGTAGCATATCAGTCACGTCCGACATCGCCAAGCTGGGTCTCACTGGGTCGCCAGGCTAGTCCAGATCGGAACCCGGGCACGGACGGGTGGCGCCGCCCGTTCCACTCACCGTGTACACCAAATCAAACCCACTCCAATAATTTGGGCATTCATGGCGGCCGCGAGCGCGGACGCCGCGCCGCCTGTCCAAGTTCAAACTTTCTACCTTCCGATGCCTTGACACGATTGCTTGTGCCATGACCGTTATCACAGTTTCCATATATACCGTAATACGCTCACAGTACAAACGCCCCCAAGCCGGCAGACTTCACTAGTCGATCTCAGTGCTCGGTGGCAGGCCACCGGGCCAGAAAACCTAGTGGATATGCACCCCGGATCTAGTGGATACCACAGTGACCTCACGAGATACACAGAGCTTCCTGTGGAATCACGGTGTATTGCTGCATGTTTGTCCGTCGCGTGCGCTGCCCAGGGCCATTGACCCCGCCGGGGGGGAGGGGGCTGCCGCCAACTCCGCTCGGCCTGCTGCGACCACACAGGACGCGCGGCTGCACGGCTCCAGCGGACGTGCCCGCCGCCGCCGCCCCGGCCGTCCAGCTGTCCGGCTGTGCGGCTGTCTGGCTGTCAGCCGCCGCCGCGCACGCAATAATGGCGTCCCCGCACGGAGCCAGGCCGCCCGCGCCGGCGCCGCCCCGGCCGTCCCGCGCCGACACGTGTTGAAAATCAAGTGCAATCGGAAACTTGCTCATACTCAGTCCGCTGGCCGCGCGCCGGCCCGCACAGAGGAGCGCAGCGCTGCCGACCCCCCCGGCGGGCGCGCCCCGCCCGCCCGCCGGCCGGTCCCGCACCCGTGGATGGTCCTTTTCGCTTTTTCATGTATCTCTAGCTGGCGCGCGCGCCGCCGAGCCGGGCCGCCGGCGGCCGCCCGCGGCCATCTGTGTTTTTCTCTTGGTGTTAGGTCTAGATGGTGCGTTGGTGTGACGACGGAGGGCCCCGCGTGGGCACCGGAAGCGCCTGGCTATGGTACATATATGTGGAGTCGTGAGGGGCGGCCGCGCCGGCCGCCGCGCGTCTTTGTCTTCTTTCCCGTCTCCTCTGGGTCCGTCCGGCTACCCGGTCCGTCCGGGGGTCCGGCCGGTCCGGCAGTCCGGTCCGGTCCGGTCCGTCTCGTGTCTCCGGGAGACGCCGGGTCGACGGCGGACCGTCGGCCCCGGCCGAGGACCGCCGTCCGCCGCGTGGCGGCCGCAGACTGCTGCGGGCTGTCCCCGAGTGCTGCGGACTGCCGCAGACTGTTGCAGATTTCCACAGACTGCACGAACGTCACAAACTTCTGCGGCCTGCCACAGACTGCAGGCCTGTACAGACTGCCGCGGACTCACGGACTGCAGCAGACTATTACAGACTACTGCGGACTGTCGCAGACCGCAGCAGACTGTTACAGACTGCCGCTGACCGGTGCAGACTGCGGCATTGTCTGTCGGCCGGACGCCGCCGGCTCCGCGCCGCCTCGGCGACCCGCCTCCTCCGGGACGTGCTGGCGCGGTACTGAAGGCGAGCGAACGAGCGAGAGAGAGAGAGAGAGAGCAGCGGGCGCTTCGCTCGCAGCCGCCCGCCGTCCCGCCCACCCTACCGCGCCCGCCACGCAAAACTGTGCTACTCGTAGGCGACACACTGTTCTACCGTTTGTTAGTTTATGTTTGTTGTTTTGTTATTACCTGTACTTACATTTTATCTCTGTGCAAGTTCCCCTGTTTGAAAACCATACGGTCCTGGTTAGTGCATGAGCAGGATGCGTTTGTCCCATGGGGTCACCTCGGTTGTACTATATTTATAGTGGAGCAATATTTTTCATAATATAAAGTGAAATGAATGAGAGAGGCAGTCCCCATCTACCCTGGGTATATATATAGAGTCCTGTACATTTTGTATGGTAGTTTGTTTACAAAGAACGAAATACAAATCGATTACAAACCGGCCTCTTTGGAAACAGATGGCAACGAAGCGAATTAAAACTGCCGGACCGAATGGAATGGGCTCAGAGGGAAAAAGAACGCTCTCGTTATGGCCTCGTTAGCAGCTTAAAGATCGTCATAATTACAACCTAGTAGGACAGTTAGTCGTTAACCAACGAGCACCGCGAGAAAAATCCCCGGCAAGGTATAGCGGGTTCCCTTTTAGGCCCGAAAAGCACTCATGAATGTTGCGCCTTGGAAGCGGTTTCCCGGAAAAGGGTGGCGGGTTTTAAAGCGTGCGGACCTGGCAAGCCTGACGCTTACGAAGGTTGGTGCGGCGGTCAGTGGGGGCCAATGGACGTGGCAGCGGCAGCGGCAGTGGTCAGGTAGCGAGGACTGCTGCAGATCTGGCGATTAATACCCTGTTGGATATCTCACAGTGGGACCTGACTTCTCCAGGAGCCCGGTTGGTACCACTGGGTGGGCTAGCGGATCTGGTCTTGCGACGGCCGGTGGACGTGACGGGTCAAAGCAGGACCCGGTTTTCAGATGGTGTCAAAGCAAAGTCGGTGTTCAAATAGTGCGGAGCCAGCAGGGGCATGGCAGAGTGACCGACGCTCCTGAGGACGCAAGGACCGACGGATCCGACAGTGTGGGGCCTCGCCGGCCCGTCAACCCCAGCGTGCCTCTGGCTCCCGCTCTCAGGCCATCAGTGCAGACAGCCCGGAGGCCTAACCCTTGGCCGGCCGCGGCCGTCCTCATGAATACCAACACCGCCTAATAACCGCTTTCCGCGCATGTCAAGGGGCGCGCAAACCCGGAAATGACGTATCCGCCGGCAGCGCTATTTACCTCTGTCCGGTGTGCCGTCGGTCGCCGGCTCCAAGACCTGGGCGATCAATACGGGAACTGGCGCCGATCCGCTATTGACGGGGCCGGACGCGCATGAGGCGCCGGCCGCCGGTTTCGCCTTCTGAACAGCCGCGGCGGTGGGGGGGGGGGGGCGACTGAGGTCACACTCTGCTGCCCGTGGTCCGGATTTGGCCTGTCTACCCGTCTGCCTGCCGGCCCTGGGCATCCGACTGTTACGGTGAGAACGTGCTGGGCCGTTGGGTTTTCGCTCGCAGCGCCCGACTGAAGTTAAACCCGGCAATAGTTACCGAACGATCAGTTGCCTTATAAATATACATCAAAGGAAGCGCCGGCGCCGAGCTGGAATCGTTTCCTGATGGACCTCGCCCCGCGTGCAATCGTTTCCAATAGCCCACGCATACGATCGCAGAACCAGCTCGCGATCCATTATAAATGAGGAGGTGGCGTGGCAGACCGGCCTTCGGTTACCGCCACATTGGATCGGATATGGCCGATCGGGCCGCCGGGCCGTCGCAATGGAGGCCGGCCGGCAGGCAGACCCCGGGGCGCACCGCACGGCGTGCGGCTTTGCCTTCCTGCTCGTGGGCCGAACACACAGCGGAGCTCGTTATCCAGCCGAAACGGCCTGGGCGTCGCCGGCACTGGCCGGCTACGCCCAGCCACTATTCGTCATGCACTGGCCGCGCTTTTATTAGCCGAAACGTCACCGGAATCGGGTCAATTATTATTTGGAAATGCTCTCGTTGGCGGCGCTAACGGTGCGTTATTGATGCACGCCCTGGCCTCGGAGCCAGGGGGCAATGACACTGCTGGGTGCGCTATTGGTGCTGTGCCGCGTATGAGCGAGCAAACGTCGCCTCTCCATGACCGGGCACGGCGCTCGGCGTGAGCTCTTTGTGCGTCAGAGCTCTCCCGCCATCTGGTGCCGGGACACTACAGTGAATTTCGCAGACACTGAGACATACATTGAGCGTGGTTTGTGTCCTTGGAAGCGTCGGTCCAAAATATTTATCTTCAGTGTTCAAAATGATGTTCATTGCCTGATCATGCATCTAATGACTGCGTGCCATATCATATCATATCATGCGTAGCCTAAATGAACGCATGAGTCTCCAGTTCCTCTAGGTGAGGTTAATCAGAAGTCTCTCTGAGGAAAACGAAGTTTCATGTTCCACTCATAACACCCGTGAATTTTAACATTTCGGGCGTAACAGAGTCGTGCTCGGAGCCAAACAATGAGTAGACGAAGTGAATGTCCAAGGTCTCTGCCACTGTCAAGGAAAAAGCGTAACCGTGTAAATGTGGAAAGCCAGCAGCCTTGTAATGGATTACGTCTGAGCGACATTGCACAGCATGCATGTTTTGCCTTACTGCGTTCACGCAAAGCTGCAGATAATGGTCCAAAATGCAGCAGAAAAGGCTTTAACGTCACGTGCAATTATTTTGATTGCCTTACCGCCGAGTTACTATGGGCAAGAAAGATTCGTTTACCGCTGGTGCTGCTTGTAGAAACGTTTTAGGCAAGGCTGAAGCTGTCTGCAAAAATTATTTAGTATGAAATTGAATATCTACGTCATATTTATTCGTGATGTTCCGACAGCTTCTTCTCTGAATCATGCGCTGCGCTACTCACGATTTGTCGGAAAGAGCACCAAATTAAAAGCACAGTTCTATCCTATGTGCTTCCTTTCCTGTTCTTTACTCCTCCCGTCAAATTCATCCCTCTTTGTCGTCTTTTTCTCCATCTTTTCTCTCCATATTCTGCATGCCTTTTCCGTATCCTCCTCCCTTTCTCTCGCCTCTCTTTTCTACTTTCTTCTTGTCCTCTATGACATTGCCAGATCATCTTAAAACGAAAACCAAGTAGGATATGCCGCGTCAATTCCCTCGCAGCAATCCGGACAAGATCCGAAACCAGCTTCAACGCACTCGGAGCATACACACATTATGCAACCTGAATAACAACAAGCCGGGCTTTGCAAGCGTTACGGGCGCAGTGACGGCGCCGCCGACAGAGTGTCTCACTTCTCCCAGCCTTAAAACGGGCCGCGCGGCGCATCGGAATTCCTGCTGCGGCCGCGTAAGTCCGGGACCGGCCGCGGATGTGCCACCCCAGCCGGCGGCCGGGCGATAGCGCTAGAGATGTTACGCCTGGCTGCTCCGGGGCCGGTGATACAACTGCAGCTGGTAGCGGGCCGCCGCCCTATCTCCCGAGCGAGCCGGGGAGGTGGCGGTCGGCTGTGCGCCGCACGCGTAGCGGCCGCCGGTGGTAAACCTGGTCCCTGGCGGGCTCTGAACTATCTTATGGTTTACGGCGTGCGGCGAACTCAAACACCTGGTGCCGTCGATGTAAGGGGCTCATGGGCCTTTATCGAAAGATTCTTTCGTGGACGTGTTTTGTTCGAAGATGAGATGCATTAAGCTTTGGAGTGGCAATACGAAGTATAAAAATGAACAGGGTTCAAATCGAATGTCCTAAATGTTGCGTAACTAGAAATGTCTTTTTAGGGTAAAGTTTCGTGCTTAGAAATTAACCCGGCACCGCCTGGGCGGCGCCAAGTAAGGCATCCCGGTTTTTGTTGAATAACTTTTGAGCCATTAGAGTCAGCCCAATCACACTTTCAGATCCTGTTCAATAACCGATTTTACATATTTTGGCATTTAAAACATTTTGATGCTAGGTCAGGTCATGGAGATATGACGTCATAAATAAGCCATTGCATGCATGTTTTTGCCTCTTCGGACGGGAGGGAACAGATTTGTTTTTTATAATATTCGCGAGTATAATATTTTTACAATATTTGCGAGTAATGCAAATCATGGATGATTTGCATTTACATAGGACAAGGTCCCTAAAGGATATACAACCGTCACATGCCAACATTAGAGGTCATGCTAGGTCACATGCATAATGACAATTGGACTGATTTTCAATGTAGATGATAGAAGTGGTTACCGCAGACCTTTCCAATCGCTCTAGCCAAACAAGCAAATCTATATGCGACTCTTAGCAAGGTACACCAAAGGCAACGTGAGGCCATATCAGGTCACGTTATTCGCAGCCGTTTTGATCCACGTGACCAAGGATAACAAAACGAAATTAAATGTAACAATGTCTGTGGAAGATCGTTCAGTAGCCGGCACTTGCTCGGCTCCTTACTGACCTTGCTCAGGGACGTGGCCGGCACAGAGTAGTAGCAGCAGAAAGCATTTATTGTTCTTAGTAAGAAAAAGAAAAAACGACTATCTGTCCTGAGCTGGCCTAGTCTTGAACCGATAAAGAACTCACAGAGCAGATTTAATTATCATGAGATGTCAGTCCAGTGCTCTACTCGACAGAGTTCAGAATCCCAGCAAGTAAACATTGCTCCTTGTCAGGAAAAGTAGTGCAACCCACTCTGACCTGGCGTAGGCTGACCTTGACCAGATGGAAAGCGTTGTGCGAACAAAGTAACGTGTAACACAGAACTGATCATCAGGTTTCACTTTCCCATTTTTTTTATCACGTGGATCAAAACGGCTGCCAGTAAGTATCGATCTTTGGCATGTAAGGTAAAATCAATACCTCACTGACCTAGGTTGATCTAAACCCGATATTTTTTTACATGATGGCATGCCTCTGATCCGGAAGACCGTGGCTTTTCGTTTGAAAGCCAGCTGAAGGGTTGCAGACCAGTACTGGTGATTATATGATGTACGAACCGTTGTCAGTTTTCCGACGTCGTGTTATGCGTTTTACGTGACCTGCGACGTCATCAACCACGTGACCAGGGATGACATAGTATTTTCCGAGCTGCAAGACTCAGGGCTTTCGATTGGTGGTAGGCCGGTTCAGATCCGACGATTAAATCCTGAGATAACGGGGGTGCTCCTTTTGACACCCCCAGGCGGTCGCGGGTACAAAAACACGCCAGGCGGTGCCGGGTTAAGCTGGAAGCTAAGCTACAACCAGAAGATATGTGATCCTCACGAGGCCCAGACACTGCAGGAACGCTTGTCGCGTGATTGCGTGCGTCGGGTTGATCCGGTGGACAAACTGGATATGAAAAGAAATTAGTAAGCGTTACGAACTGCGGCTTGTCCGAGAATGTTACACGGGGTTAATAAACGTCTCGTCATTCGATAACTGTGATTGCTTAACAGAAATTCTAGGGCACTGGGTTCTGACAAAAACGGCATCATAATGACACAGGCCAGCGACCGAACTTTTTCATGCTCGTATCCATTTTTCTGGCCTAGAAAAGTGTCGACACGTCGCATGCGTGCCTGCCATATGCCACAGATTTAATCGCATTGTTTTTAGTTAGACGGCATAAGTCCATTACGGTGCACATTAGGCAACGTTTCCCGAGAGTTACAATGGCCCATTCTCGTGCCGGGGGCTGGAGCTGAATTGACTTCTTTCTGTTCAGTCATCGGCCAAAGTTCCAACAGCTCCAGTCGTCACTCTTTCCCATAAAAACGGCGGTTTTGTGGGGCGGAAGGCATCGCCGGAATAATTTGCAATACTTGAGATGACAGGAAGTGATAAGTGGTGGCCGGCACGGAGCGCGTTTTTAGCTCTAATGGCCACCGGGAGCTGACAGTTTGCGACGCCGAAGAACGGCGCTGTCCGCGGCAGCGGCGGCGGCGCCGGCCCAGACATAGCCGCTGTTGCCACCGGAGCCCAGACGTCTACCGACATGCATCGGCCGCCCACGGCCGGTATTAAAGAGACTATCTCCGTCCTTCGATCTGAACCGAGTCGAAAGGTCACCTTCGATTTCGAGACCTTTCAGACCGTAAAATCGACTCGCCGCTATAATTAACGCCTGCGGCGACGCCGGCCCCAATTCAAAGCGCGTTCCCCGGCGACTCGGCGGCGACCAGAATGAATGAAGCCGGTCCCCAGTAAATACAGTTGATCTCCAACGCGGGGGATTCCGGGATTGCCGGCGGCGTCTGCGGCGCGTGACGGCGCTCAGATGAAACAGGCGTGCTCTCCAGCCCCCAGCCCCGGGCGGCAGAGGTCGCGGGGGTCGCGGCAAGGTTGCGGCAAGGTCGCCGGCCGATCGAAAGGGTCGCTGCGGTTGTCGCTGACGGGATGGAAGGAAGTCGGCGATATGGGTCGACTCTTGCCGCCTGGGGAGGGAGCTAAAACGTTTCCTCGCTGATAGCGTCGTGCACGGCGGACTGACGATGCGATTTAATCGCGACCCGACTGTACAAGGGAAAGAGCGCTCCAAACCGACTGTCGAAATTGGAAATATTTACGATGCTGTCCAGCTTGCCGAGTTAAAAGTGGGAATCTTCCTTTAATTACATTCGTTCCAAACCATTTTATCAAGTGCAGAAATGCGCTCTGCATACATGTTTCCTGGCACTCATACATTTAGAATAATCAGAAATGTTGTCGGAAATATTTGCAATCATACAGTTATAATCACAAATATTTAACTATTTTTGGCAAGCTCTCAAACTCATGTTTAAATTTATTTGACGTGGCAATTCTTCCACAGCGCGTGAACAACGTGGCGGTCGTCACGCCTGTCCGCCATTAAAAGTTCTCCGATTTAAGTCGACCCAGTGGAACACTTTTCTGACCTGAGCTCAACCCCAGACGTGACAAGAAGCGATGATCACGACACGGCCATTCAAACACCGAACACTCGCCAGATCCGGCGTCCCACGAGCCGACGCTCACCCCAGGTCACGGCCGGAGGGGCGGACCCGTCGGGCAGCCGAGTGAAGCTCTGGCGGCGGACAACAGCCGGCGAGATAGTCAGGCGGGCGTCACCACGGCGGCGCGAGTCAACTGTCACGGACGGTTGCCAGGACGCCTGCTGACAGGCGGCCGATGCCTGCAGCCCTGATGTCATGCCGGAGGCGGCGGGGTGGGGTGGCCGCAGCCGCCGTGTGATGTCATGCGAGGAGAGTCAGTGAGCGAGGTCTGGAGGCAGCCGGTGCCGTCACGTCGTGCGGGACGGACACTGGAAGGCAAGGTGAAATTGGTTGGGCCGCAGCAGCAGTGGCGGACCGGGCAGTGGGTTCAAGTCACAGTGACCCGTGACATATCGGGGAGAGGAGGGTTCACTTCACAGCGGCCTGCGACGAGCCGGGGAGAGAGGGAGAAGGTTCACGTCAAAGTAGCCTGCAACGTGCCGGGAAGAGAATTCACATCACAGCAGCCCGTGATGAGCCACGGAGAGGGGCAGAGGATTCACGTCACAGTAGCCTGCGATGTGCCGGGGGAGGGGTTCACATCACAGTATCCCGTGATGCGCCGGAGAGAGGAGGGAGAGGGTTCACGCTACACTCGGTCGGGGATCGACTGGGTCTGCAGACCAGCCTTTGTTCGGGCCCGACCGTATTTTAGCCGCGCCGCCGGCCCATTGTTGGCCGCCGCGTCCCCCGCGCGTCCCTCCCTTTGTGCGGCGCTGCCGTCGGCCTGGTGTCGCCGGGCGACGGCCGTGATTTCGGCGCCTCGCGCCGGTCCGCGGCTGCCGACCCTGTCTGTCGGCTGCCAGGCCCGCTGCCGTCCGCTGTGCGCCGGGAGCTCGCGGCGAATCGACATTCAGGCTTCGAGCGATCCCCCGACCCTCGGTCGTACATTTTAAACGGAGCGAATGGCAACTGGACTCCGTCGGGCCCTTTTTTGTGAACGATGCGAGCCACGACGTCCGAAGCCACCTGGTTTAAGTGAGAATATTTTTACGGAGAGGGATGTGTTGTAATCATTGTAGAATGTAGATGTGTAGAATGCTTCGAAATAATTTTGGAAAGCTTATAATACAAGTTTATAAGAAAAGTTTATACTACACAATGGGAAGTAGTGGCCTGGTGCTACATATTTAAACATAACTTGGGCGCCTGATGTTAGTTTAATAGCCTATCTGGCAACTATAAAACATAGACGGACAGATAAGTCAATCTGCCGAATTTTTAATTACATTGATAAACGGTGGTAAACCAATAACGCTGTCACGTTACATTAACAAACCTTAAAAAACGAACGTGGCAACCCAAGACATTTCTGTCTTTGACTCACCCTGCGGATATTCGGCCGAAAGCCACGCCGCGATCTCTCAGCGGCCAAAAATACCGCAGCTGACTCCATTAGGTCGGAACCCGCAGCTCCACCGGCAGGCACGCACACGAAGCCCTTTTTGGGAGCGAAGATAAACGAGCTATTCCGAAATTCCGTTTTCCGTCCTTCCCACGGGAGCGATTCCCCATGTCGATGCAATAGGCGTCCCAATTCGGAATGTTCGCGCTTCGATTCGATGGAGATTCATCGCTTTAGTGGCGACGCTAAATCACTCGGGCGTCTGTTTACAGTCGGTTGAGGCGTTTTTGGGCGCGGCCTGTCCTCGTCTCGACCGCTGCCGACCCCGTCCTGGGCGTCTCACGGTCGGATGTCACCGCCATTTCGGTCACTGTCGGCCACTGTCGACGACCCCTCTGGGCTATTGTCAGTGACCATTGTGGACCGCACACATGGCACTGGTGGTGGTGGTGTTGGGTACATATGATTATACCTCATGCAATTATAAAACAGGAGCACAGTTACCGACGTTTGGTATGGACACGTCACATTTAATAGCATAACGCGATTCAGTGGACAAGTTAAGGTTGTTTCTGACGATGACGTTGGCATTATGCAAGTAAATATATTGGCGAAACCATTGTTCAACGTTGAAACGGGGTGGTTCAAATAAGTACTTCCTTAAATAACAAATTATCGTCACATCTATGATCAAAAGCCTATCTGTAAGCCTGCGCTTTTCCCGGACGTAGAGACCAAAAGATCTTCCTCGGCCCCTGTTTCTCCTCGCATTTATTTCCAGCGATACCATCCAGGAACACCCTGCCGGTACTGACCTTGCCGTTGTCAGGTTCTGCTGCGAGTCCTGCTCACATCTCCGTCATGCACTGCAAGTCATGCCCCCCCCCCCCACGACGCGCCTTCCTTCCAACGGGCTGCATGCGGCCAAGGGCATTACCATACGAAACAGATAAGGACGCCCGATTCGCACTTCGGGCTGCCGCGCGCCAAGGAATGGCCTGCCAGGGGCGGGGGACAGAGGGGGAGGGGAAGGGGAGGGCCGGCAGCGGAGGTGAGCCAGGCCCGGGCGACCGCCGGGTGTTGCCGGAAGTGCGCTCTCCCGCGCGCCGTCACACGCTCGGCGGACCCGGCGACCGCGCCGCGTCCGTCCGTGATTAGCGGGTATTACGCGGCCGCGCGCCGCGCCGCGCCGCGCCCGCCGCCGCCGCCGCTGCCCGGCCAGCCGTCGGGAACGACCGGTGATATCATGTCTTGGCGTTGCCGGATCGTACGCGGCGGCTCCCAGGCCGCTTCGTGGAACGGATCCGGCGCGGCCAGGGCCGCACGCGGCCTCGGCACGGCAGCCGCCGGGAGCCGGCCCGCGTTCTCGGCGGCCGCCGCGCGGCCAGCCGCGGACGCGCCTCTGCGCGCGAGGCGGCGAGGTTGCAGTGCGATGCACTTTTTCGCCCCAAAATAACGGATGTGGCTCCGGTTTTGACCGCGGCCAGTGACGGACCAGAACAGGCCTGAGTCAGGCGCGCCGAGTCTCGGGATTCTACTGTGCACTCGGGTTTTTCCACATACATCGAAAATCATCAATCTGTCGAATAAACATCGCAACAGATCAACATGCATTGGACTACGCGATAGGCACGACGGTCTTACATGAATGGAAAGCAACCTTGGCATGATTCCGCGAAGCTTGAAAGGCCTAACGGGTACTGGATATCGGTGATTCATAAGGTTCTAATCAGTCACGGCACAGCTATCCAGCCCTGCTGGTCGGATGGAGCGGACTGGGGCCCAGAAAAATAACTGCCAGTGACGACTGTTGACCGTTAGCCTGAGATCTTCGTCGGAGACCACGTCTTCTCATAAGGAACAATGTTTTTCCAATAGACGTCGGATGTCCCGACAGATTAGATGCGGTGTCACATGTGAGACGGTAGGGTTATTTGGAAGAACGATGCACGTGGCTAGAACGGCGGAGAAGGAATAAGGTTTTTTATCTCCCAAGAGTTCCTGTCTTTATCACCCATGCCCCTTTCATCTGTTTTCCCCACTCCCTCCCTTTCCCTCCCTCTCTCGCCCTCTCTCTCCGGCAGGCTGGGCCTCGTTGGGAGGTCCCCGCTGTTGGGCCGGACTTCTGCTGCTCACTCTGTCGCACCGCTTGGTCTGAGACATATCTTGCCAGGAGGCCGAGTCGGTCGCGAGGGGGCCGGACCCCCCTCTCGGTGGGGGGGGGGGGCGGATCGATGCCTGACCGGGCCGCACAAACCCAACAGCCTCGGCCTCAGACCAGCGACAGAGCCGACCGGCGCTGCCGCTCTGGTTCGCCGGAGTACCCGCAGTACGCCTAACGTACCGGCCTCTGCTGTACCGCCAGCCGTGCCTCGGATGTATCCCCTGCCGCACCGACGGCCTTGCCAACACCCGCGCCGCGAGAGGAGACGCCTGCCGCACCAACGACCTCACCGCCTGCCGTGCCGATGGCCGTACTGACGACCGTGCCGCCTGCCGTACCGCGAACCGTCGGTCGTACCGCGGGCCGTGCCGTCGGCCGACGCTCAGTCACATCCGAGAGCCGGCCGCGTTTCGTATGCGGCGGCGGGGCCGGCAATCGCCGGCGGCTGGCTGTCGGCTGTTCTGTCGCTGCCGAGCCGAGAGCGGCGGGACGGCGGCGGACCGCTTTATTTCCGCCGCCGCCGCGGCCGGCGTGCGCGCCGTGCAAATACGCCCTGTCAGGGTCTCGTGTGACACGGCACCACGCAAGGAGACGGCTTTCAGGTGATGTACAGGCACGGTGTGGCACGCGTTGAATCACGCTCAGTACGCGTTGAATCACAGGGCGTGACGGTAACCGGCATGTCCGTAAGAACCAAAGATGGTTCTTGCTGACCTTTGCGTCTCATGAGCACGTGCAGGAGCATTACCGTCTGTGCGGTGCATACATGCCCGGCGCCCGCTGTAACCGTAATTGCCCGCGTCTGCGGGGCCGCGTGACTCGGCGACGAACGCGCCGCATTCGCCCCAGCCGCGCCACAGTTGCATGCCGCATTGATTGGTCCGATCGGCAGACCGGGGCGCGTGAGAGTGGGTCTCATATTGGCAGGCGCGCGGCCGCCGCCGGCCACGGCCGATGGCTCCTATTGACAGTCTCCCCGGAGTAACGCAGTTACCGCCGGCGCCGGCGCGCGCTCGATAAGGTTTTCTTACCGACGCGGCGGAGCGCGACCTGTTTTCTTTTTCCCCGGTGGCGAGCGGTGGACGGCCGGCGGCTCCGGTTTGGGAGTTTTCAGGACAGGGGAAGACGGTGACCCTGGGTCATGATGCACCGGGGCCCAGGTGAAGGACTGCTGCACGCGGATTGTTTTTACTCGCGCCAGTCGCATCAGCTGACAGTGACACCGTGGTTAACGATGACACCGTTTCACTCTGTCTGACACGGTGCCGTGGCGCACGCCGTCTGACACATCGCATCACGGCGCCATGGTCACGCCGCCGGACAGGTCTGACTCTGCCATGCCATGCCATGGCGTTGCCTGATACGGTGTACCACGGGGACGACGCCGCCTCTGCCGTCCAGAGATCCCCGCAGACAGCTCAGACCCACAGCACCACACGGACAACGCGCGGCCGTGGCGCTGGATTTTCGCTGAGCTCCCATGGGCTGACGGCCGGCCGGGCCGGCCGGCGGTGGCGCCGGCGCGCCGGCGGCCTCCACGCCTCTTGCAGCGCCGCCGTCCAAAAGTACCGCAGCAAGGCTGCTGGCGTGCACCGGTCAACACATGGCCCGACCAATGACCTTGCTTTGCGCCGCGGCGCGCTGCGAGTCCGTATCTCCGGCTATGGCTTTGGCGCACGCCGGTGGCTCGGCTCTGGCTCGGGCCGGCTCGACGTCCCCTGTGTCCGGGTTTGGCGTGCGGGGTCGGAGCGAGCCCTGAAGGACGCACAGATGTCGGTACCGACTACCGGCGACAGCCTGGGCATCAACAAAGCGCAGCTTGTCTCGGCGGTGGTCGGCGGGTTGCATCACGTGAAATGCAGCCGAAAACCGCTTGTTTACAGCCTGCCGGTGGTAGACTCAGTCACGGTCCGCATCTGCATCTGCACACTGACGGCAGTGGCCGCTGGACGTTGCTCCTTGGCTAAGTGGAAGCCGTGTTGCTATTTGCGTTGTGCCAAGCCCCGTGTTTTCAGATGGCGCTGCTGCGAACAGAATGACAAATAGACCGGGAGCGCCTCGAGGGTTTTTGCGTGTGATGTTGCTCGCTCTTTCGCTCCATCTTTTTCACTCTTCCTTTCGCTTTCGCCCCGTGTCATTCCGCTCTCTCTTTCTCTCCCCTCTCTCTCTCTCCTTCTCTCGGCCGCTCGCTCTTGCTCTTCATGTCCTGTTTCAAAGTACCGGCGAAATGGATCCAGCCGGACGGTTTGGGAGGTGGGTAAAAGTTCAAGCTGTCGGTGCTTGAAGGCACTAGATACGTTTTTAAGAACAATCTTCACATTTTTTTTATTTTTTTATGCAGGGCGTACTTGCTATTATTGCACCAACTGGCTCGATCGACAGAAGCTGAGAACACTCAACTCTATTTGGACCCGTCATAGTGTGGAGGGGATAATAAAAACTGCTCCCTTTACAATGTCATCCCTCCACTGCCGGCTGAGCGGTCTCGCTCCCAGGCTCCCCTCACAGCCGGCTCGGATGGCTCGCCTGGAGTGCCGCAGCCGGCGCCAAACAGCCAGTCCGAGGCGGACGTGCCGCGTGACGCCGACTGCACGGAACGTCCCGCGGACGCCCCCTGTCACAGGCGACCTCGGCGTCCGCTCTGCCGCCGCCGGCGCGCCCCAGTCGGAGGCGACGGGGCGCCGCGCCTCTTCGCGACGCGCCGCGGCGCCGCCCGGCCGGCTCCGCGGCGTCCTGGCGTCAGACGGGTCACGTGACGGGCCCGAGGCACGGCTGCCGGGTCGGCGTGGCGAGGTCCCGTCGGTCCAGCGGGGGCTGTGAGGCGATTGCTCCGCCGGCGGAATGAAGGGTGGCCAACTGGGGGACGGTGTCCTGATGTGACAACGTACACCGTACCGCGTCCACGATGTGAGTACGAGGTCGCTTGGCCCCCGCACGGGCGCGTGTGGGTGTCCCTTCTTAGCGACATTGGTGTGTTACGCGGAGACTGGCCCCGAGCTCAGGCGACGCATCGTTTCTGCGAACGGCAGCCAGGCACGGGCCGACCCGGCCCCGCACCGTTCTCCGCTTCATATGCCGTCGCCCGGACAGATTATACCGGCGACGACGCGACGGCAGGCACGGCCAGAACAACCGGCTACGGCTCATCGACGGGCCCTGGCCCTCGTCATCTTTCACCCAGCCGCGGTCCCCTCATCGTGCTCCCGTTCCTGGCCTATCACAGGCAGCGGCACCGTTCCCGGGGAGCCAGTGCAACGGAGACACCAGCTCCGGAGCGTCCGAGTTCGGGTCCGCCCAGAGAGTGAAGTGGGTTCCGGGGTGATGAGTTCAAGTGGTCCAGGCTGTCGCCAACCGGGACCCCAGCCTGGCGCGGCGAGTCGCTCCTTGTTCGCCTCCAGACGAGTGACAAGCACCACCCGCCCTTTTCCCCATCACGCCGTCAGGGGTGCTGCTGAAATGTCAGTGTATATGGCTGCTGTATGGCAGGCTGTCATCGTCCAGTTCGCTCCCGTGTGAAGAATGGGCCGTCGCGAAATGGCCTGCGAGACGGCCGGCAGGAGGCGAGAGCTGACGGCAAACTAAACGTGAAGTTCGTCCGAGAGGACACCCGCCAGCCGAGTCAAGAATGATGTCCTCACTCGTCGCCTGTCTGTTCGTGTTGCCGCTGCGGTGATGTGCTGTCATCCAGTTGCTCTTTGTCAGCGACATAACGGGCAGCACTGCTGTTGCCAGCTGATTGCCCATTTGCGCGAACGCTGTGCCTCAATGACCTTAACGATGCGACCGGGGCAACCTGTCTACTCTGGCCGCACGCTTTCCATTCCGGCGAGCCAGAAACCTTGCTGGCTTAAAAACCTGTTCTCCCCAAAACGCTGGGCATTTGCCGATGAACGGATCTGCTTTGCGAAGCGGTGTCCTCGGCCGCAAAGTAACCAGCTCACGTCAGAGCAGCATCAGGCGCCTTTGTTGCCAGCCTCGCATGGACGTCGCTTAGTCGCATTGTGTTTGCCAATGGACGTATAACTTGCCATAGATGTGCATTATTAAAGGATCCTCTTCGTGAGGACTCCCAGATGGTCGTTAGAGCCAGCGGATGACTATCAACACTAACAAAGGGCATCGATTTACAGGCTATTTAGATTGTTTATATCAGTTTATGTGTAGGCTGTTTCACCACTGTTTATCGAAACTTTCGGCTGCTAGGGTCATTTGGTATCGTAGCCTTCCTCACCAGTTGTCTCTAGGATAACTGATATGCCGCCAAGCAATACGTTTTAACTTTTTGTGGTTTGCGGAAAACAAACAGCGTAAATATTGTTTTCTTTCTTTTTTAAAAACAAGGCTCATGAACAAAATAACCTGCAAATGCTCCGTAGATTTTAGGGCAATGCACAGAACGCAGAATGAAAGTGATGCTTCTGCATGAGACATGGCAGAATATTAAGGTTGCTCACTGAACGTTTGCACTCCGAGCTTTTGCAAGGAAATCCACGGAGTATCAGCTTTATAACGCGATCACATTATTTCCGATCTACAAGAGATACATGTGCAATGCACAATGGTTATTTGCCGCATATTTGTTGGTCCTTCTCACTGCATCGACACGATATGGTAGATTAAACAAAGGAGGCAATGTTGTTCAATGGTATGCTTATGGGAAAATAACTTTCTTTGTGCCGGGAGAATCTGTGCCACGTGTAAATCATATGCATTAATGTTTGATATAACGTTTTGGCTTTAGACCAACTCCGGAGAATTTACGGGCTAGCCCAATAAAAGGTTAGAAAAAAACTACTAAGCCTCGCGTGACAAATTCCGTACGGTGCCTCTTTCTTCTCGGGTAAACAATGCGCAGTATTCAATGCAAAAACGGAGCTTATATATATCCCTCAAAGGTACTGAGGTAAAGAAAGGATGCTGAATTTTGCGATCAGCATTTTTCGTGTTCAGTGCGTCTCGAAAAATACTTCACTGGAAAATGTGCCAAAAAAACAACGGAAAACAAATAATCAAATCTAAAAAGCTCACGGCGAAGCTGCACAATGCAGCTATTCGGAAACCTAAGAACACTGATTCGACTGATGCGTCGCTCATTCGTTTCCTTTTTGTCAAGCTTGGAATGGTTTCCCTTTTGTGCGCGCGGTCCCGGAGCTCCGCCGCCCCAAAACGCTTCCCGCCGACCTGCGGTCGCCTCCACCACGCTGACGAAGTGTGCCCGGTTGCCGGCCAGGCCAGCAGCCGCGGCGCAGCACGGGACGCCGTGTTCGCCGCGCCACGCCAGCGGCGCATTGGGAGCCGCGCCGCACGCCGCGCCGGCCGCCGGCCCGCCGCCGCCGCCCGGTCAGTCGTCGACCGCGACGAGGGCGTCGCGTGCCGACGACGGCGGGATTACCTGGACAGCGGCGACGGAGGGTCAGGCGAGGCTGCCGCGGCGGCGCACGGGGCCGCCTGTGGCGGGTGGGACGCCGGCACAGATTAGGGTCGCGGTGTTGGGACTCTGGTTGAGTGCTCGGTGGTCGGGGCGAGGTTGGAGCAGGACTGGGTCGAGCGGAGGCTATTGCTAGAGTGTTCAGTATGTTGACCACTTTCAGGTGGTGCCAGGTCTGCAGGTCAGACAGGTCAAGGACGAACAGCCACGGCTGGATGTCGCATTCGTGTCAGGCCGCTGAACACGAGTCCGAGCAGCACGTATTCCCTGAAGCGCACGAGGCGGCAATGTCGTTAAGAGCAGCGAATCTGAGGCAGCTCTCAGAAGTCCAGTCGGGCTGACACATCTGAGGGAAGTGTTTGCGCAGGGAACGAGCCCGGCCGGGCAGCTGGCGGAATGCACCGCTCGCCGGCGGAGAAAACACCGGCCGAGCCCCGCCCGATCCCCGCCGAGAGCGCCGCCGCCAGTGTCGCCGGTGTTTTTTGCCGCCGCAAGCCAAAATCAATAGCGGCTCCGCGAGGTCGGCCGCCTTCCTCCCGCCGACGAGTGTCCAAATGGCGCGATTTGACGAAAGCGCCGGTGCCAACAACACCAATTCCCGCCAGATTGGGAGGCCGCAGAGGAGCTCGCGCCTTTTGGGCGCTCGTCCCCGAGGAGCCGCCGACGTCGACGCCGGCCTCCGCCGACGCCGCTGGCCTGAGACGCCCGAATAGGTCCGCTGTTGTCACGCCTGCCGCCTTGTGGGACGGGTGTCGGACCGAGTTTACGCGCGTGCAAACTGCGTCGGGCTCGTTCCCATGTTTAGGCAAATGACATTGCTGGAATCAACGCCTGTTGCACGGTTCACTTTCGCGCGTAGCACCCTGGGTGCACCCTGCAGTTTTTTGTGCCCCCGGTGCAGAGCGTTGCTTTTGCGAGCCTCAGCCGCCATGATCTGCTGCGTTTTTGATGCAGATGGGTGGAGGTTCGCTCCCCTTCCGTCGGGATCGAGCGCGAAACCTCCGAGCCGCAGGCATAGTAACCTGACCACTTGCACCTCCCACGGTCCGAAGCATAGGTACGGTCTTACTTTTTCGCAGGGGCTTAGTTTTTTGTTAGTGGTTTTTTTTGGGGGGGGGGGGGTTTTTTTTTAGGGGGGGGGGGGGTGTGGGGGGGTTTTTTCAAATGCTGCGATCAGAGAGAGGCGCAGGTGGGAAGAGGTGGGATGGCTGATTGGAGCGGAGGACGCTGGACTTGACCCTGCCGACCTCTGGCCAGGCGATGAAGAGGCGGGAGGAGCGTGAGCTCGTGCACCAGAGGAGGGGCCTCGTCAATTTCGGAGCCGCCCCTGGCGTCCGGAGCCAACAAGCGCTACTTACGGCGCTGGCGTGTCTTCTGCAAAAACGCTTTGCATATGTAGATTACCGCCGCCGTGGGCTGGAGGTGATGTACCGAAGAGAAAAGGTAAAAGGGAGAAAGAAGAAAGAGGGAGGGGGCCGTGCAAGAGAGAGCGGGAGAGGGGAGAAAGTGAGAAAGAGAGGGCAAGGGGAGAGAGAGCGAGGGAGCGAGGGCAAAAGAATGAGAGAGGGAGAGGGGGAGGAGGCGTTAGGGGACGACATGGTGGAACTGAAATAGCATGGCTTTGCAGCTGAATTTCAACGGCCTTCCCACCGACCTCCTTGCATCGCCATGAACCCCTTCCAAGCGGTTAGACAGAGAACTCGCGTTAAAGCTGACGTCAACCCGTGGTGTGGCACTCTGAACTGCTGCACATGTTTTTGACAGTTCCAGCCGTGATGGGCATAGCGTGCACGCGCGGAACACGAACATGGCGGTCTACAAACCCAACACCCCATGCAATGGCGGGCGACAGTTCAAAATGCTCGACAGCCTGTCCCTGGCTCGATCATTGCCTAGCCGACCTCGTGGGCGACGCCAGAGATACCGGACCTCGGCCCATTTTCGGCAGGCTCCTCGTGCTTTCTTATTCGTGTTGATCCTTATTCAGAGCCGCCGTCAATCAGTCGCGCCGGGACGACGGCCGCCTTCCCGGAAGACTCCGAGCTTGAAACGGAGCTCGCACAAAACCGGCGATTGGCAGCCGCCGCACAGCCGGCCCACAGTCCGGGCCCGGCGGGCCGCAGCGCCGCGGCAGCCGGCGGAGCTCGCGCCGAGCCGGCGACTTTGATCGCGGCCGCCACCGCTGTTGGCGCGCCTATCTGGTGCCAACACAGAGGCGGCCGCCGCGCGATAAGGCCTGCGCGGCCGAGCCGACGGTGGCTGCCGCGATAGCCGGGCTGGCGACGGCCGGTGCAGTCCCGCCGGGTCCCGCCGGGTATCGCTGGGTCTCTCGAGGCCCTCAGAGTCCTGTTGGGTCTCGCTGGGTCCCCAATGTCCTTTAGACGGTCCTTTAGCAGTCTCGCCGGGCCCCTCAGAGTCCCTCAGGGTTCCGGCAGGCCCTTCGGATTCCTCAAAGTCCTGGTCGTCCTGGTGGATCTTGCAGGGTCCCACCGAGTCCCGCCGAATCCTGCCGGGACCCTGCCAGGTAACGGGCGCCTCGATCCGGCAGGTCATTCGGCAGAGGGTGAAAGCGATGTCGATGAGGCACAGCGGGCACGCAGGCGGTAAAATACCTTGCCATGGACGAGTAGAGGCGTAAAACGCATGGGTTACGGCGAGGATTAGGAGCTTAACTAGCTCACCCGCCCCCTCCGAAAATTATCCGATCGGAGTTGCCGTATTACTCGCTTTGATGGCGGGTTCCCGGGACCAGTCACGCAGACGTCGGGCGCGTTCGCACAAAATTGTGCTCGGAAATGACCACCACGGGTTATTTACGAGGCAGTTTGCTCGTAGACGACGCAGACTTCCATTTTCGAGACGTCAACAAGACCATGCATTCGCATGCATGGTATGGCGAATCGATACGCACGGCTCGCCGCAGGTTGTTGATGCCTCTGCACTGCGATCGATGCAGGACATTTGCGTCAGGGATGTGAAACCCTACCGGTGCCGTTGACGCCGATTCCTTGATGTCATGGGCGATGCGAACGCCCCTGGTTATGCCTGACAGAAGCCACAAGGAAATGGAAAGTTCACGGTTGTCACCCGGCCTGCGATTACGCCATGATTTATGGGGCAGCGCGGGCGGCGGGCAGGCGCATTCGGGACATGTTATCGTTCAGCAGTCTGTATATCAATGCATGCCAACACCTGGCAGCGCTAACTATTGCGTTGCGTGTGTCGCGACAACCGTGTGTCCCGGGGCGATAGGTCTGACATTGTGCAAAACTGCGCCGCGTGAAATCACGATGAAAAGTTCCAGCCTGGAGCCCGTCATGCACGCAGCAAGCGGGGAAATGTAAAGCCTGGCAACATGCTACGGGCCGACACTGAGTCACGGCACCTAGAGACTAGGCCGAGCAGCCCCGCTTAAAGCTAGCGGACCCTGACGTCACAAACCAACGACCCTGGTCGGCCCAGTGGACGGCAGTCTCGCTCACCACGGGAACCGGGGGTGCCTTCGAGCCCGCAGCCATCCTGGAACCCACCACGCCGCGTGTGCTGAGGCAGCCGCCTCGCCGTTACTCTGCGAGGCCAGGCCGTTCGAAACCCTTTCAAAGCCGACGAGGCCCAGCGCGCACGGCCACTACCACGAACTAAATGGATTGTCATATTCACCGCACTCTACTCACGCGCGTTTTCGCCTGCAGTGCACGGGCGTATCCCGGGTCCAGATTGTCGCCGTCGACGACCGCCGCCGTCCCGGGAACGTGCGCCTCCGTCGCCCCCCCCCCCCTCTCGCCCCCTGCCGGGGTTGAGCTGGTCGCGGTCGCGCGGCGTTGTTCCAGCTGTTGGCCCATGCGGCCGGCATTAGCGGCCGGGTCGTGTAAACAGGGTGATTATTGCCGACCGGCCGGCCGAGAGGCCGCAGCAGGCGGCCACGCCTCCGCGGCCGCCGCGCGAACCGACGCGGCGCCGAGCCCGGGACCGGGACCTGATGGGACCGGGGCCGCACCGGCGCGCCAGGACCGGGGCAGGACCGACACGGGACGGGCACAGGACGCATGGGACCGGCACAGGTCCGCACGGAGGCCTCGAGCCCGCAAACCCGGACCGCTCGGCTGCAGACTGAGACGCGGACTGCCGAGAATGATCCTGCTAATGGGTTCTCGGGAAACAGAGGCCGTGATGACCTTTCGCCCTGAGGGCTGCATAAGCCGCGTACACGCACTTCGATCTGGAGACCGGTGGTGGCTTTGTCGACGCCGAGTCAGGTGACCGGCCTGAAAGGCCTGCGGCCGGAGGGGACCGGGGTCCATCAGCCGGAGGCGGCGAGGACACCGGATCCCACAGGCTTGTTACCCGGGGAAATGGGGAAATTGGGCCCATGAAGAGAGGAAACAAGAGAATCGGCTCTGTCAGCCGGCGAGACCAGGGACTGTCCCCTCCGCTCGCGCGCTCAAAGGCCGGGTACTGACTGGGGAGATGAGACGTCGGAGATACATGAGCCGCCCGCTCAAGGCCGCAGCGCAAATAGCCTTCATTCCGCCCTCGGATGACGGAGGGATGGGAGGGAGGGATGGGAGGGAGCGGCAGTCGGAGGCGGGCGTACATGCTCCTCGGGACAATCGCCGCTGCAGGCTGCCCTCCACACCCCAGCACTCTCCGTGCCCGACGACCAACACCAGCACCCACCCGAATCCCTATCCCCGCCTTCCCGCCGTCCTCAAGCAGCCGCCGCTCTTCGTCGCGCAGTGGCCCCAGCTGCCCGCCTGCGGGTCCGCGCGCTAGGGGCAGCGGCGGCGCGAGGAGTTCTCTGCGGGGCAAACAGGCGACCGCGCGTCCTGCGCGATTATTTCACCATTACGCGGGGCGGAGCCGGGTGAGCAGGCGTCCGGCGGCGCGCCCGCGGACACTCCGCGCCGAGCCGCGCTCAATGGCAGCCGGGGCACCCAGGACCAGGTCCGCACGCCTCCGCTCCATTCAGGGTCGGCGGCGACGGACCGAAATAGACGCGAGGGCGCCGCGCGCCGGCTGCGCCGCGGAGGGGTCGGGCCCGTGGGTGGGAAGGCGGACCCTGTCTACGGGCAACGCTGCCGTGTGGAGTTGTCGCGGCCTAGCGGCTCGCCGGACGGTTTGGGCCTTGGGGTCTTAGGAGAGGGCAGAGGTGCTGAAGAGCTCCAACGAGTTGAACGACGGCCTGCATTGTTGCCGACATTGTTTCAGTAAACCGAGGCTGTTTCTTTTTAGTAGGAGCGCCATGACTGAAGCCTACATCGACAAGGAAAACATACTTCTGCAACAAATGGGGACTAGATCCACCTCATTGTGACGCGTCTCCAGGTTGGCAGACCACGGCTCTTTGCTGACGATGCAAACACGCCTGTCTCCCGTCGAAACCTCAACCATCTGATTTCAAACGTCAGAGGTACAACGCGGTCACATTTGCAGGGCGGCTGTACGCACGTGACTCGAGATCGTACCCGTGCCCCAGCGTACCGGCCGGCCAGTCGGATGTCTTGCACGATAGCCAAATGTCTTGTCAAAAAGATCAGTAGACAACTAATGTAAATAACCAACATGACGACGAAGGCTTCCCTGATTTCAGGCAAATTTCTCGTTTCGAGGTGACGCACGAGAAGACGCTGATCCACAGCGTTTGGCTTTTGCACATCATGTGAGACGTTTTCAAGCGCACGAGCCTTCGCCTGTTTGTCGACGACGCGCGCGGTTCCTGGCGCAGTTCAGTCGGCTGTGCAGTCCCGGGTTTCCTCCCTTCCGTCCTCAGGGCATCCACTTACCTATCCGGCTCACTCGCCACATGTTTCAGCCCACCTTGTGCGAGCACCCCGCTCCAGGGGTAGAGGACTTTAGCGGGCCTCTTATTTTCAGCTTGCCGGCTCGCTCCTCATTAAAATTTATGATGCAACGTCGCCTGAGCACTCAAAGCTAAGGCAGAAATCACAATAAAGCTTTGAAACGCGCCTTATCAACCAGTCCCGCGGCTCCAAAGTGGCTGGGTGCCGGCTTGTGGCCCTCTGTTGGGTGCTTATGAGGCCTAATGGGCACCCCACCCTCTGCCCATCGGCACTGTGCATTTAGTTAGTTTTTTGAAGACGCCTCGCAATGGTCCCAATAGGAGAAAAATAAGCGAATTCGTTCCGTAATGGCTATCCTGGGAGGAAAGCCAAGTGACTGCTCCGGTTTCCGGCGAGCCGCTGCCAACAGCAGATTTGCTGAGCAGAAAGAAACTTGCGGAGAAGGGAGATTATATAAAAGGCTCTCTTCGCATTGGGAAAAAGCCGCTGGCAGAATGAAACATGACCTTGGTGAGATTTCACTTCGACGGCCAAATCTCCGACGCTAAACGGCGGGAATATCTTACAGCTGCACAGAAATAAAGCAAAGATCCCCTGCACTGAAGCTGATGGACTCGCGTCTCTTGCATGACAGTTTACCGGTGACTGTTATTTATCTCTGTTATAGTGAATGGTGGTACGCTAGGCTACGTGACTGCACTTCAGATTCGAGTGAATAAAAATAGTGATGACCAGTGGCAATCACACAATGACGTAAGACATACTGTATTTGCTCTCACGTTGTCTACCTTGTTGGGTTCAGTAAAATGTGTAACCCGCAAGGAACCGACGCCAAATTCAGTGATCACAAATACTATATTAAGCTGTTTGGATGACCCGCCCGCTTCAATGACGATCCATTTGCTTATGGAAATGACAGAGATGTAGTTTACCGAACAAATTAGCCGTTTTTAGGACGATGAAAATACAAATGTGATTCCATGTAACCCCTTAAAATTTCTGTCAGTACGGCGAAAAAAGAGGATTTTCTCTCACACCAGAGCACTATGACTTGTCTCATTGTTGTTCCAGTTAAAGCTTTAGTGTCAAGCAGCCTTAAAACGAAGGAAAATCATGCTATCAGTCTGGTCAATGGGGTGGGGGAGGTAAACATTTGTAAGTTTACCGTTGTAGAGATGGCTTCTTTGTTGCGGAACTCGCAAGCACATTTCAGTGCTCAAGCTTTGTGCCTGGAGCAAATCTGATCCGTGTCTACAAATTTCAAACCATAAAGGCAGTGGTCTGTTCAACGAGCTATGCCAGGCACAGTTCCTATATGCCAGCAGCACACTTTGGTTTACTTGGGCTACAGTTGTCAAGACAGTTGAAGTCTGCTGGAAAAAGAAATATCATTCCTTTGCATATGCATATTCATGTTCCGGAACAAAACGATGAAACTTTTATTCGAGTCGGTCTGAAATTATGCTGATATCTGGGAATAAAAGTTGCCTCAAATGTCAGCGCCCGGAAGTTATGCTTCAGCACAGCTGAGCTCATTCTACCACATGTCAACATTATCATTCGTTTTGTCTGCTGTGATATACGGAGCATGCAAGATGGCAACAGGACAGCACCGTCAGGCCAAACAACGGTGCTTCTTTTCCGGGTGACGTCGTCTCACGCATTTGTAAGGTCCCAGGCAGAGCGAACGTTGCCCTGAAGCCTCTGCTCTCCATCCCCGACTCCGGTCGTGATTGCCTGTAACCGTTATCGATCTCGGAACAGCCTCCTTCGCCGCACCGACTGGGCGAGGCCCGCCCGGTAAGCGGCAGCTGCATTACAGCTCACCGGTGTGGTTCGGGACGATTACGGCGCTGACCTGCGCCAGATCAGCGGCCGCCTGCCCGGCACAATGCCCGGCGCGGAGCCGCTACGTCGTCGAAAAACGATTAATCGTTCCAGTGCTCTCGGCCTAAGAGCATGTTTACCTGGCGCTTGGGTGTATGACGCTTAAAAGCATGGAGTCTGGTCAAGATCGCAGGTTTTGGCGCCCGCGAGAGGCCACGTAAGTGGGGCTGTGTGATAGTCTCGTAAACGAATTAGGTTTAATATCCAGGTACTGCACACATAAACTGGAGAATGTTGCATCCGTGTCACCATAGGTTAGAACAAGGTACTGTGAAAAACTTTTCAGGGTTATCTGATTCTAAGAAATATTTTCCTGTGTCATATCAGAACCGCCACATGTTTTAAACATTAATAAGAATTCATTAAATCCATGACTACACACAGTGCACTATTTTGCAAGCCCGCTTCCTCCAACAAGTTAAAATAAAAGCGTCAGACCCATAATTTCAAACCAGAATACTTCGGCGACTTAGAATGTGATTCCAAACGCTGGGGCGTCAAAGTCACGCTAGATAAAATCAGCCTTAACTTATCATCTCATCGTTCCATCCAGATGCGTGGAAAGCGTCTATGCCGCCGAATCTTCCTCTTAAATCTCCACCTGCGTATGCTAATGGTTCGATCCGTCTTCCTTGGCTTCGTGTGTGCGATTTTCTTGTTTGCGTGTTTGGCTTCTAATGTTTAGTGTTGGGTTTTTTGTGCTCGATGCCGTTAACTCAGCGCTACCATTTTAGCCTTTTTCTATGTCGACACTCTAGTTGAATTTGCATTTACCAAGTCCGTCGGCGCAGCATCACGTCCGTTTTTTTCTCGCCCACCATTTTGTCTCCAGCATTTGTACCGCCTTGGCTCTAGCCAGCTATCCCATCCATCGCACGCATCGACCCCGCGTGCTTCCGGTGGTACCGTATGAAAAATTAACCGATAAAGAACGATCTGTCTGGAGAGCCGGCCGCACCATCCGTCCCCACCGCTGCAAATAGACGGTACAGTGGGTGGACGGGCGGTGGCCCGGCCAGCACGCTGGGCGCCGGGTACAGAGGCCGGAGCCAGGTATTCGAGGCAGGGGGTGGCCGGCGAGGCGGCCCGGCCAGGACGCCGTGTGATGGCTGCACAGAGGTCGGAGCCGGGTGCCCGGTGTAAGTTTCGCTGTTTGGTGCTCGCATGAGCAAACCTTGTCCAGCATCAGCCGTGGTGCCCGTGTTGTTAGCGAACGCGTCAGAGAACGTGAGTCATTTTCGTCCAAAATAGCGGGCACTTGAAAATAAAACCACCACTCAGTTTCTGAAGGAACTGCGACGTTGTTCCGGACAACGTCGACAAAAGTGGTTTCCGGCTCGCTGGTTGACAGGATTCTGAGCAATGGCACATAATAGTTCAAGCACTTGCAGCGCCGAGTTCACTCAATCCATGGACTATGTGCTGGCATTTGCAAGTTCGGAAAACAACTTTGACGGTGAAAGCTATTGCTTTCAGCTGATGCCTTAACGCAGTTAAGGTAGTATTGACGCTACCTGTTAAACTCGCGCTCTAAGTAATTCCAGGAACGATGGAACTTTTGAGTTGACATTTGCTAGCAAAGTTTCACTGAACACGATGTCCGGGCGAATAATGTGCAATGTGCATGCATATTGTACTGTATTACACCGTATCTTTTAGTCCAGAGAATGCTCCTTACCTCAATGATACATTCCAGCTATGTCTCAGACTAAAATTTGAGTGATAAACTATCCTAGAACTGGCGAAGTAAACGTCAGAATCAATGATAGGACATAAGATGAGGTATACAACCGAGACATCCTCCGCTCTCTATGCTAAAGCACGACTCAGTCATATCTCAGAATTCGTAATGAGCTCTTAAGTTCGACCGTGCAAGCGTATGGCGGCCTTATTAGCTGGCAGTCACATATGAGCCATTGCGAGTCCACATGACGATAATTAGAGGGGACTCCGACAGCTGGCGCTGATACAACATCACGTGGATGTCGTGTTCAATTAGTTACGCTTCATCGTCTGATCATGATCTTGGTCTTCCTAAGACGACGTTGTGGACATCATTATTGCTTATTAAGACGAGTCTTTGTAGGTCTGGGTACTGGTGCAAGCATATCGTTGCAACCATCAGAAAGCAGCATTTTTTGCTCCTTGCTTACAACTACCTCAGCAGAAACATAGCTACTGTTTTAGAGTTCGCTGCTGGTGTGGCCACAGTATATGAAAGACGGGACCGTTAGAAGGTTCCGAAGAGCTAAGATGCAGCAGAAGCGGGGTTTGGATTATTACAAAGCCATTTCTGCATGACTCGGCGGACGAAAAACGCGCTTCATCCTACACTTCTCACGAGTTTTACTTCAGGGTTCGCTGCAGAGCCAAAGTCAGCAGCACCACAGCGCTGAAGCAGAGACGGGACGGCATCGATGCACGTCTCCGAGAATAATACCCGCACGAAACTAGCCGGAAGCACGAGCTCGGCGCGCTAATATCCAAACATAGGCGGCCGGCCAATATCGGCCGCGCCGCCGCCGGCGGGTGCGCACGCTGTATCGATTGCGACGCTCGGACGTGCCGTCCGAGAGCCCATTACACGGCCGGCGCGCCCGTGCCATCGTGCCGCGACGTCCCGGAATTTAGCCGCCGCCGCCGCCGGACGCCCACGCCGCCGAGGAGTGGCCTGTGGGAGCTACTGGTCCCTGCGGTCTCCAGACCGCGTCCTGTCCCTCCGGACGCGGTCTGGACGGACAGGACAGGACGGACAGGCACCGACAGCCTGCACACCTCGCCAGTCGGTGCCTCGCTGGGTTCTTTCACGATGCATCCAAGAGCCTTGTTTCTTTGCATTCAAAGATGCATTCAAGAGCCATCTTTAGTCGTCCCCTTGCGGCTTCTTTCGCCAAGGTCGACCAAAACGGAACCGGTGAGATTTGAACCCGGAACCTTCCGTTCACCGGGCGAGAGCCTTGCGCCGGTCGAGTCCTGCGCCCGCCCCTGACATCGCGGCGCGAGCGGCGGCCGCCGTCGGCCGTCGGAAAAGGCGGGCGCCGCTGAGTATCGGCGAAAGATTTAATAGACGCGCTGGCGACTCTGCAATTGGGGCGAGGGTCGCCATCGCTGGTGATTGGTGATCATTGGATGCGTCTCGTGTTTGCCGATTCCCGGAGCTTCCGAAGAGGTCGTTTCACATGTGGAGTGTCGTGCGTTTGGCGAGCCGGAGACGTTTTCAGAGAGCGCCTATAACTCGCGAGGTTCCGTGCCCAAATGAAATGTCTCGGGGCGATATCAACCCACCATTTCGGAGGAATTCTGAACGCAGACGATTTCCGATGCAGAAATCGAGCGCGACATGTTGATGACCGCCGTACATTTCCCGCGAGCGAGTCCCGGAGCAGGGTGCCCTGTCCGGAGCAACAAGCATGAATTCGCTGGTTGACCGTCCGCGCGGAGCAAGTTTTCCGGGGATGGATCAGGGGCCGGGCACAGCGCCCAGCTACCGAGCAAACATGCTCTCGACGCGAGCAACCGCCGCCAGTTCCGCGGCGGCGGCCGGGGAAGTTTGCGACAGAAGTTGTTCGGCCGGCGTTGCCGGCGCCGCCGCGTCCTGCCGCAATATTTGCCCAGGGATTAGCCGATGGCGGCGCGCTGCCCCGCCAGCAGCGATCGGCTAAACGTGGGAGCAAACAGCGAGGCACGCGTTCAAACACAGCCGCTCGGCGGCCGCTGCATGGCAAGTGGCTGGCCGGCTGGCGAACAGGAAGAGCGCGACATCAGCTTCGGGTCAGGACCGGCGGCGAGGACTCGCCAGTGGGACTCCGCAAACTGGTCACAGACCGCCTCCGGACTCCCGAGTCCCAGGGACTCACTGGGATCGGCTGAGTAACGACAGACTGTGTCCGAACTCCTGAGTTCAAGACTCTCGCTGGGATCAACTCAGTGGCCACAGACTGTCTCCGGACTCCTGAGTCCTTGCGGCTCTCCGGAGCCGCCATAGCCTGTCCCGGACTCTTGAGCGCCAGGGACTCACCAGGCTGACGCCACGTTGCAACATACGTCCGGCTCCGGGAGTTCGACATGCCTCCCATTCCATGGCTCGACCTGACCCCCAGCCAAGCCGGCAAAGCTACGGAGGGTCAGTTCATATGCTGAAAATCGTACGACGCAGAAGCCCTAGGCTCTGGACTCAGTGACGACCCTCGTCCTTTCAGAGCGCCGCCCCAGACCATTGGCCTCGACCACTCTGCCCTCCGTAATAGCTGACGCTCTCAGGCTCTGCCTTGGAATGACGCCATGGGCGACTGGGAGAGTCCACCAGCGGCTCCGCGCAACAACCAACATTTGACGCTCCGGACAGCGCATTCATCGCCGGGTCCGCGCACCGCCACGCGACGCGCCGGCCGCGGCGACCGACTGCAGCCCGCCGCCCGGCTCCGCAAGGCCGGGCGACAGACAGCTCACCGCCTCACTCGCCCGGAGCCTCGGCGAGCGACTGACGCCGTCACCAGGGCGCCGCAAAAACCGCGCGACGCTCGACCTCATCAGGCGCGCGCCGCGCCGAGTCGACGCGGCGACGACCGGCCGCCGGCTGCGCCCGGCTCTATTACGGCCGCCGGCCGCTTTTAATGGGGTTCACTCCCGGGGGCGCCTGATGGAACTGCACCGGCCCGGCGGCGTGCACTTATATTGACTGCTATCGGCGGCCGGCCGGGCCGCGGTTCCCCTCAGGGGCCTCCGTCAATTGGAGCCGTCACGAGCGTCGACCGGCGCCCGATATATATATATATATATATATATATATATATATATATATATATAAGTATATAAGTTGTGTTGACGGCATATAATGTAATGTATACGCATTATGATAAAAAAATGTTGAAAAAAAATGAAAAAAATGATCGCATTCCTGGCCCCTGGACCCACGTTTGTTTGGCTGGAAGTTTGACGAAATTTGCGTGCTTTTATATTAATTCATAACTCGTGCATGTTGTGTGCCTACGTGGCCGGTTCTGACAGAGTTGACAAATTCAGTCGCAGTTTCCGAGGTAATGGGATACATTCTGGCGCAACATCGCATGAATGACATGCGTTACTGGCGTCTATTCAGTGCGCATTCTGGTTCTTGCTTGTATGGGTTTGCGCAGCTCGTAACTCATTGCGACGTTTGCAGTTCTCCTGCGTTCGGTGTGCCGAGCCTGCCGCCGTATTCTGCTTCCTAGTATTGCGGCCCCTAAGTCAACAAGCTAATTCCGTTCCACTGATAAGGATGGCGGCGCGCTCCGGTGACCATTGATCGGCATGACCTTTCACCACTTTGAAAAAAAAACCAAAATGACTGTGTCGACTGCAAGCTAAATTAAAGTTCACGTTTGTTGTACCATGCCATTTTACTCAATTTCTTCGTGAACCTGTCTAATAACGAACAAATGTCACGTGACGGATGGTCACGAAGTCTTTGTGCGGACGTGAGGGATTATCACGGAATTGGCCACTGCGGCCAGTGAAAGGCCTGAGCAGCCAACGGCACCGGCCTGGAGCAAATGCGACCCAAAAGCGGCGAATGCAGCACAACTTCACCGAACGTGATCATGGCGGATGGCATGGTGGCGCATGCCAACACAATGGATTATTGATTAGTTATGATAGGACGAGCGGTATAGCAGAGCAAATGACACTGTCGCGCGCAGTCAGAGCAAAACAAGTATTTCTAAACGGACTTTCTCAAAACAGAGCAGCGTTCAGTTACGGTGGATGTCTGATAAAAATTAGCGAGTCTGGACAGAACACAACGCCACTGAGACGACCAACGCGAAACTCGTTTAGAAATATCTCAAACCAAGTTCGTAAAAAGGCAGAGCCATCTAAAATACATTATTTCACATACCTGTGGCGAAGGACATTTGAAAGTGACTCTAAACGCCGCTTGGAGTTCTCCCTGCCAGAAAACGACGTCGGCCTATCGGAGTAAGCACTTCTGGCAAACGTTTTGGCAGCGTCCGCAGAGAAAATGGACCATACGTGGAGGCCATTATTTGCGCGCGGAACTTGGCAGGGCCTCATGGCACGAGTGGCTGCACATGCCGACTAGCCATCAGCCAGGAACGTCACTGTCCATCAGCAAGGAACGTCACTGTCCATCAGCGAGTAACATCACTGTCCAACAGTTGGGAATGTCACTGTTCATCAACATGGGGACGTCACTGCCCATCAACAGGGGACGCCACTGTCCGTCAGCAGGGGACGTCACTGTCCGTCAGCAGGGGACGTCACTGTCCGTCAGCTGGGGACGTCACTGTCCGTCAGCAGGGGACGTCACTGTCCGTCAGCAGGGGACGTCACTGTCCGTCAGCAGGGGACGTCACTGCCCGTCAGCAGGGGACGTCACTGTCCGTCAGCAGGAGACGTCACTGTCCGTCAGCAGGGGACGTCACTGTCCGTCAGCTGGGGACGTCAGTGTCCGTCAGCAGGGGACGTCACTGTCCGTCAGCAGAGTTCGTCCCTGCTGAAAACGCTACAGATTGGGCCAGTCGTCTGAAGGTATCTCAGTCCGTCCGGTCGAGTTTCGAAAAGGCTGTGACAGCCGCTGGCCACACAGGCCAAGGTGACCATCTCTGGCGAACGACAGCGATCTTTGCTGACCACTTGGTCATGAGTAGCCACTGGCCACACCACAGTGCCGTCAACGGTCTTCGAAGTTCTCTGTGTCCGGTCGCTCGGACGGAGAGGCACAGCTGCAAGAACCGGTTGCCATTTGTTAGGTTTCAGCGAGTTTGCAGGCAGATAGTGGTCGCAATCATGAAGCAATGCGAAAGCGTCTTGGGAAGATTTACGATCGCAAATGTTTATTTACGTCATCATTGTTTTTTTTGCATCGTAAAAGGCCAAAGTATTCTGAGAAGCCCCTTATCCGGCGGGATTTTCCACGAGGCTTTCACAGGCATTGCCATGTCAACGTAATTATCGAAACGCTGTGTAGATCGGATTACGCGCCAGACGTCTGAACACGTCAGTCAGGTTCGGGATCACAATTGGATAACGGCCCTCGGCGGCCGGAGTAAACAAGAACGGAACACATCGCAGCCCTAGGCAAACACCGCGCACGGAAGCGGACCGCTCCGGCCGCTCTGGCGGTGCTGCCATGCCGGCCGTATGCCGGCCCCTCTCCGCTGCATCAGCTCCGGCCTGGTCTCCGGAGTGGGCCGGGACGCGTGCGGACGTCTGCAGGAGATGTGACCGGTGGAAGTCGTTGTCGTCACCGCGCCGCTGGAAGCCCGCTCTCCGTCGAAAATCGCCGCCGCGGCGAGGCCGGGACGCCGAGTCGTCGCCGGCCTCCGGGATGGGTGCTCGTGCGGCGCAGGCATCAGAGCGACGCAGGCACGGCACGGCCTGGTGCGATGGCGCCATGGCCGTGCCTTGCGCGCAGCACGCGGTCGGAGATCAGCGGCTGAAAGGAGCCACCGCGTACGGCGGCGGCGGACGCCGCGCGGAGGTGTTAATCTTGTCATCCTGACGCACCGTAATTCTTCGCAGGCCGGCCGAGTAATCTGCAATCTCCCGACACGCAACCGCTAATGCGATGAGACGCGTGCGTTTCATTAAGTCGGGCGTAACTCAAGGGCTACAACGACACCGGACGCCAACAGGCGACAGCAGTCGGAGCTTTCTGCACAGAGCCGGCGCCGACGACTCAGAGGAGGCAGTCACGCCTTCCGCGCTGTCAGAATGCGTGCGCGGCGAGAGCAGACACGGGAAGTCTCCGTTGATAGGCGCGGAATTCGTCCTTGCCGCCTGGCCGTGATGCCACGGTGACGCACGCGAGCGCGGATTTCCGCGGAATGCAGGATGCCTGTCCCCGTCTGGCGCTGCAGCTGGACGGGAACTCGCGTCAGCGGCGGCTGGGCCGGCTATCGCTGGCAGCATCAGCCGGTGTCAAACACGGCTGCCGCCTCCGCGCGACGCCCCGCGCCGCGATCCGCGCTGACGCTGATTAATTTCTACTCCACAATTAATGTATCCACCGACCACGAAGATGAATTTGTGCCCAGCCACCCATGTATAAAAGGTCCAATTTGCCGAGTCCGTTGCCGGCGGCCGGTCGCCACGTGGAACAGCT